>CM019236.1:56082665-56157284 GCA_009741485.1 Malurus cyaneus samueli | reverse complement strand
CCAGAGGCTGGATGTTGCCCAGAGCAATAAGTTTTGCCTGTAGAAAGAGGGAAGTTACTCCAATCGAGCACACCCTACAAGGCAACAATGATTTTGAAAAGCTCCTTTGGTGTTGCAGGGGCCTTGGAGATAATGGGCTGGGGACAGAGACAATGGCTCATTAACTATTTCTCTCCAATGTACACCAAAAAAATACTTTATAAATGAAAATTATCCCAACTACAGAGAAAATTATCTGAAAATAACTCTTGCTTCTTTTACTAACTCCATCCCCCACCCCCCCCATTTCTTCAAATTTTTTGGCTTTAAGACTTTCCACACTCCTCTCTGCTTCCCCCTCTCCCACCTCTCACCTCCTCCCTCTCCAATCTGTCTTCCCCGCCTCCCTTGGCAGGCTCTTTAATTCAATAGTTAAAAGGCTGAATCAAAACTTGTATAATCAGCTTGAACCAAAGTTTTATTCCATGTCATGGAAGGAGAACAGGTTAAGAACAGCCCAGATGTGATTTTGAATCCATAGAAGTGAGAACAGTGACCTACCAATATCTCCCCCTTAATGCAGATGTTTATTTGGCAGGTGTTAAATGTTACCTGTGCAGTCAAGAGCAGCAGTGTGACAGATATGAAGCAGCATAGGGCTATTCCTTAGGCCCTTCTCATCTGAGACACTCCATCAATGCTGTCATCAGAAAACAAAACGCCAGAAGCTGCTTTAGCTTCCCTGGAAGGCAAATTTCAGGCAGAAAAAGCAGAACAAGGCAAGGAAATTAGACAGAGGAGGAAAGAATGACAGAAATATGAAAAAGTGGAGAAAGACTGCCCAGTTTTATTTGTTGTATCCAAAGCAGCTCAATTTCAGCTGAAATAAGTGCTGAATGTGCAGATAGGCACTATGAGAAGCCTACCATGCAGGCAAGAGCAGAAAACACCTTGATTAGCCTGATAAAATCTGTAATATGTCGTATGACTGCTGAGTCTAATTGAAAAGAATAAGCACCAGTGAGGGACAAAATCCCTCACTGCTAGTGGACAGTATTAACACAAAAACAAGCGTAAACACACTGTTGGCCAGCCTCAACACAGTGAATAATTCACCACATTGTGCAAGGACCAGTAGCAGAGCCTATAATCCTGGTAACCCCAATGCCTGAGCCAGCAGCTGGCTTGTCATAGAAGGATTGTACCCTGATATTGATCAGGATGTGAGTAATTGGGTGTAATGGATTTCAGGCATCAGGATGAATCAAATACCAATCAGCAAGTGAGAGGAGAGCAATGCCTGAAACTGCTGGAAATAGATTAGATAATAATGGAGTTGATTTTATTTGTGTCTTCACTATAAACTAGCATGAATGTGAGGAAGAAGTTCTTTATTCTGCAAGTGGTTGTGCATTGGGATAGATTGCCCAGAGAGGTTCTGGAGTCTCCCTCTGGGGAGATATTTAAGAATGGTCTGGACAATTTGGTGCCATGTGCTCTTTGAGGCAGGGAGGTTGAAGCAGATGGCCAACCATAGTCCTTTCCAACCTGAGCCATTCTGTGATTCTGTGATTCAGAAGATTTTGGGTAGAAGAAGGGAGAAACTAGTTTTACTTACTTGGGAGACTTGTATTGGCTTTAGCTTAAAAAAGGGAAACAAATCATGCTTCTTTATGAGTTAACAAAAGGAACAAATGCACACATACAATTTCACCATGACCTGAGGAAGAGTCAGGCTGATTTTCTCAAAGGTCAGCATGGCACTGTATTAGTTATATCAATCTGAAAAAAAAAAAAAAAAAAAAAAAAGAATGCACCTATCATGCATTTGGACCCAGGTTCCTGTTTCTTCTTAAATTATTATATTTAAGTATATGAAAATTAGAATACAGATAATATTAATTTATTCTGGCTGTTCTTATTTTGGGTTTTTTTTTTTAGGTTTTGTTTTTTTTTTTTTTTTTCCCTAGCACTTTAAAGGTTTTAAAATAACAGCCCATACTGTGCATTGCTGGGGAAAATGATCTTAGATCTCAGATATAATTATAAAAGGAATTTTTTTTAATATAATCATAGGGATTTTTAAACCTGCAAAGCTATGGGGAGTGCACACATATCTTCACATGCACTGAAGCCTGACACTTGCACAAGGGTTAAATTTTTGCCTAAAGTGAGACTATTAGGACCTTCCATCCTCTGGGAAATGAGGTATACACACCACAGCAACAGTGCCATATCTCCCAGATCCTGACCATACACAGCACCTGTACCTTTGATCCAAAACACTTCAAATCTACACATTTAGTTACCAAGCAGATTAAAGATTTTACCAAGTTGCAATCAGTGTCACTACTATTACTTGTTTAGACTTGTGCTTTTATTTTGCTTGGATCCTTTCACCAACTCATCCTTTGTATATAGTGACAACATAAAAAACAAACTCATTATTTCTTTGTGATTGACTACGAAAACCAGAAAATACCTACAATTACAGGAGTCACCATCTCCCTAAGAAAAAGCCTATTTTTAGGACACCATTTTCAACCACTTTTCCCTGATTCTTGTAAACATAGGCAAAAACCAAAGTTTTACTGTTCAATTACCTGTATATGCAATCAAACCTTAGTCTCTAGACAAAAAAACAACAAAGTTAAAAAATACAAACAACAATACCAAAAAAAATCTAAAAAAAAATAAAAGACCCCAAATAAAACCACCAGAACAATAAACAAATGAAAGCAAGCCTGTCGCATAATATTCTAATTACAGGGACTATTTTCAAATGAAGAACGTACAATAGGCAATAAGTTGCAGTCTATTTACTCTGTCCTCCCAGTCAAAGGCATCCTCTCTTGGATGATGCGACACGCACCCTACACAGAGAGGAATGTATGCTGGGACACGATAGTGTACAGCATTAACTTCCGTGGAAGCTTGTGTAGTTGATGTGTTTGCAGGGGCTGCAGCGAGAGTTGACAGTTCGCTTACCGTAATACAAAGAGATTCATCTTATTCCATTCAGTATTCTCCCATAGTCTCTTATATCCAGGATAACTTCAATGAGAAAGGACTATGCATCCTAAAAGACTGGACTTGATCCGGTGTTAGTTCTATTCTCCCCAGTTAAGCACTGCAATGATCGTTATGCCTGAAGCTTTTACATTATTTTTGTCAGACAATAACTAAGGGTGTAGAAGATCGCCAATTGAAATGAAGTGAGGTGATGGCTGTGACTATCAAGCCAATGCCAAATAGTAAGTTAGAGGAGATAAGCCGAGCCATTCTGTTCCTACTACATATGGTTTCCCAAAAGCGAGGAGATACTTCATTTTTGTAGCATGGTTGTTTTTGTATCAGGGAAGCTGGGCACTTCATCTTTGAAAGCATAAAATATGTTCGTTCTTTGAATTGCAATGTATACAGATTGCAGCACGTTCTTAAGCTACATTTCTCCTGACACCATATCATGCGAATATGCTATGTTCAGTGAGATTAGAATTTGAAGCTCTGCATTTAAAACTTAACTAAATGTTTGACTAACATCAAACGGAAGAGTCGCCATAGGAAGGAATATCTCATGAAGGCAAGCACGATCCCAGAGAACTCTGAGTGTCTCCTATCTGGAGTACCAGCGCCACATGGCAGCACAATTATTTGCTTTTGAGGTGGTGTTGTTGCAGATCTGTAGAACAGAGGTGCCACATAATTTGACGAGACATAGTTCATTGCCTGAGGTTCACAGGGACCACTTTTCTAGTGCGCTATAGAAAAAAAAAAATAATAAAAATAAAAATAAAAAATAAAAAAAAAAAAAAAAAAAAAAAAAAAGAAAAGCCATCTGGAAGATTTACAGCAGAGAGACCAAATACGATGGATGGATAAGTAACTCGACTGTAATGGTATCGCAAGATAGTGGTAGAGACAGGAACAAAGCAAAGGTCCTCAGTCCTAGTCTAGCAGTTCCCTCCTCCCCACTCCATTCCCCACAATGGTATTACAGCACTTTTAAGGATTAATTTTTAAGGCTGTCTTACCTGTAAGTGTGGAAACATTTTGTGTGGAGGAGTGCTGCTAAAAGGCTATTTAAAAGAACAAAAATACCATATGCTTCCTGGATTAATTTTGAAGACTCATTAAGGTCAATATAAAAGACTCAGATACACTAGTGATTTGGCATGTACTTTCACTTGATCAGAGAGGGATGGTATTTTTGTAAACAAAGTCGCTAATTTAACCCAGTCCAGAATAAACTTGTGAGTAAATATCCTGAGTATATTCTTCTCCCAAGTTATAGCACTACTTCTGTAGTGATGTAATTTGGAAGAAGAAATGCCAATGCTAGTCCTGCTAGACTAGGACTTAGATGCTAAGTTTACTAATCCTAAATAATAACAACATTTCATTTATGAATACTATGGAAAATAAAGAAAATTCAAATTATCTGGCAACTTCTAAGCAGTTTCCTACCAAACTAGCAGCCAATTCTACAAACTGGGAGTTCAAAATTGACACAGAGGCTATCCATTAATATAAATTTTTTTAAAAGAATATATAAACTACATCCATATAAAATCAAAATACATTATTCTACCCCAGTATTGGTTCTGTAAATATAATGATATTGATGATAGTGAACATACACTAAATTTTTTCAGACTGGAAAAAGAAAAATATTTATTTTCAAAATGGCAGCTAAAAACCTATAATTCCATTCTGAAAACTCTGACATTTCTTTTCATGTTAACAAAGCACTTTTTATTTCAGTGAGATATCAATTGGAAAAAAGGAAGAAAAATCATAATTTGTGATCTGACAGAGTGTACTGTCTTGCATAACCTTACCCTGAGACTAATTGCATTCATTATTTGAAGACCAACCTCTGCAGAAGTTTCACTTAATTCTACAGATCAGAGAAACTTATTTGATACAAAGAGAGAAGTAAGGAAGGGTACATTTTATCAAACCAAAAGTACTTGTTCATGAACTCTGTTCATTGAAAACTTGTATTCGTATTTTAATTTTTAAGAGGCAATTGAATCCAACCAATCTTAACTTTAAATCATTCTTTAAATGTACATTTTCAAGGGGATAATCACAACAGCAAAGGGCAAAAGCTGGCAGGTAATACAAATTTGATTTTAGGGGAGTGAAACAGATTAACAAAATAGTAAATACCGATGTTCAACTTTTCTAATTTTCAAGTTTATGCCTCTATTTACATTTTTAATGAACACCTTTCCTTAAAAAAAAAATCCAAAACCCACAAAAGTCCAGCTTTTTAGTCTTAAAACAGACTTTACTTTCAATCTAAAGAATGTTGAGTGACAAAAGTCTTTAACTTAAAAACATTCTGTAACAAATGCGAAACCTTCTCAAGGGACATCTTGATATCTTTCATGCCCTGAATTTACATGTTTACAAGGCTACCATTCTTTACTTCTAAATGTTTCTGTATTTTTCTCCACCTAATTACTTCAAGTGATGTTAATCCAGGGTAATTTAATTTGCTGCCAGAATTTATAACCTCATGTCAAAGTTATGCTACTTCAGTCACAGAAGCATAATTATTCCCCTGTAAGATGTTTAGATGAAAGTAATTGTTTAGGTGAATTTCACTTAAACCCAAGGAGATCTGCTTGTTGACAGGCCCTCAGGAAAATGCTTCAACAAACCAATCCTACTGATGATCTGCTCTGATCTATTAGGTCTCTCTAGCAGCTTCTGAGATGAAATTCAGAGTGTATAAAGACACCTATTTTGAGGAATCATAAACAACTAGAAAAAAATGTTGCTACATTGATAAGGTTGAATTTAAAATACCCAAATGCAGCAGTGTCAAATCAGAAAGTGTCAGGTCTGAAATTAGCAGTAGGAGCTGCTGCAGGTCAATCCTCCCACGCCAGCAGAACCCCAATTCTCCCTCATCACACCTGGCACTTGTGTCAAATTTTCCACCCAAAGGTGTTTGATGAAAGATGCTGTCTGGAAAGACCACAATATCTTTTCTAGTATTTCTTTTTTCGGCTCTCCCTGTCCTAGTAAACAGTTAAAATTCGTTGCAGTTTAAATGCTTACTTTTTTATCTGCTCCTTGGGTACAGGACAGGTGCAGAAAGGTTCTCACCCTTCCCACTGCCAAACTGATGTTTTATTAAACCCTTTGCTACCATAATCTCATTCAAAGTTACACAAGCCCAAATCACTCAATCCTTCCTAGAAGATCATATTTTCTGGATCTCCAATCACTGTCTCACAAACAGCCATACTAAATGCCATGAAGCCAGATTTTCATGGATAAAAGCACAAATAATTGGACTTTTCTTCAACTGTAGCGTCATCAGACATAATAGAATGTTTTCCTCCACTCTTATAGACACATTTTGTTTCAGTATAGATTTGCATTTTTTGTCCTATTTTCTTCCTTGTTTTTGTAACAGGATAATGTAGGAAACTCATTTCAGCTGCCAATGGCCCCACAGCCCCACAGTATCTTCCAGAAGGAAGGCATGTACAGATATTTTGCCTTGAGCAAATATAGGCATTTGCACTTGTTCTTGTTGAATTGCATCAACAGTAGTCTTGGCATCATCACAAATTTGCCAAGACTCTTTCCGTTTCTGAAATTCAACCTGCAGGATTTCTTCAACCTCCCACGCTACTCATAAAGCAAAAGGACACAGTATGTGGTCACCTAGGATTTCAGAGTTTCCATTAATAACAGATCAAGAGTAGATCCTGACAGAAACTTGTTTGGACAGGAATCCTCTGAAACAGCTTTGAGTGTCATTTTGCAAATAGATTTTTGCTTCCCGTCTTGTGCCTTTATTTAGATCAATTGTAAGGAACCATCAAAAGCCTTACTGTGTTAATATGTACATCTACAACAATTAACATGGCTATCTTATTATGCAAAAGGTAATCGGGGGTAGGAAATCTGATTCCAAATTATTTGTTAACAATCTGTTTCTTTTCCTTGTAAAACTAAAGAGAAACAAATTTTAAGAAAAAGAATTCTTTCCAATAATTTACACTCGCTTTGTACTAAGGAATTCCTGTGTCTTTTGCTTTGGAGGAACCAGAAATGTTCTGATGCCATCACCACAAGAAGGGTTATGCAAAGAACGCTCCAATTACAAGAAAGTGTCGGACGGAAGGAAAAAAAAAAAAAAAGCAGGAGGGTTTTCTATTGAGCTGTCCAAAAATGTAGGGCAGCTCATGGTAATGGGAAGTTGCAGCAGGGAAAAGAGAGGTGAGCAAACATTTTAAAGGCCATACATCAAAGAAAAACAGAACACGCTCCACAGCCATGAACAGAAAATGACTCACGAGAATGCTTATTTTTCTATATGTACCTAAGATGAAGAATAAATACACAGAGAACAGAACAATAATAATTTCAATGCTAAAAGCAAGAAGAAAATAGAACAAAAGCACAACATGGCTTGTAACATTCTGAGGACATGATCAGTCAGTAGAGTAGAAAAAGAAAAATAAATTCATAAATAAAAATCTGATAAAAACGCAAATCAAAAAAGTATACTTAAAACAAACACAATTATCCCGCATCTGAATGCTGCTTTCAAATTTCTTTTTTGGTCAAAAATAAGTGAATATGAGGCAAAGGCTCATTACTTGTTCTTTTTAGGCAAATGCCAAAAACATTACCAGGTCTCTTGTTCAATTTAAACTTCATTAAAAGCCTTTAAAAGAGTTCATGAGGATTCTGTGTTTCCATCCACATACCTGCCCAGCAGCACAGGAGATCTCTGGGTACACTTTGCCATTGTGTACACAATGTACAGGACAGCCTGCGACAGCTGTGGGAGCCATGCAGAGCTCTCTGAACAAAGAGAAGGCACAGTCTTGCCTGCATTTTGACTGCAACGACAGAGCTTCATCAGTGAACAGCGAGAGTCCCATCAATCTTTTTTTCCAGGAACTTACAGTTTTCCCCTTCCATACTCTGCTCAATGTGATCCATACTACTTAATTGCCATTGTGGATCTTAGTGCTCCTTTGGACACTGACTTGCAATTTTTGAAAGAATGTCTTTGCAGTTCTCTGTAGCTATATAAATAATTGACGCAATTAAACTATTTTACAACTGCCCAAAAAGTTAAGACAGTGATCTATCACCAGCAGTGGAAATTATGAATATCTTACTTTCAATATATATATTTTTCAATATATATACTTTTTCAACCAAAAGTATGTATTCCGTACCCCTTTCTGTGGTGTTTTTTTGTTTTGTGAAATATATATATAATAAATGACACTTTCTGCAGCAAGCAAACAATTTCATCAGTTTTCAGTGATTTTCAGCAGCTGCTAGGTGCCCAATAGGAATGTGCTGCATATTCAGAATCCTCTGCTTTAACAGTGACACAGGTTGTTTGGAATGATGTTTCTTATTTAATCTATGAGTACCAAGTCTAAAGACACCACAGCATCTCACATTCATTCTCACTACCCCATCCTAGGCATGGACATTTTTTAAATATTTGACCCAGTGCAGCCTCTTACCAGCAAGAACTTTTCCTCTATGTTTGCACAATCCAGTGCAAGGAGATGCTATCTACCATTTTCTTATGCCACGGTTATGTGCAGGCATACTTGGTTAAAACAAGAGTTGAGTTGTGGTTAGGGAAAACAATCCAATTCTGTGCTGAAAGAATAAGCCAGTATCTCTAGGCAGTCAAAACTGCAATTTCTGGAGCCTCTTGCCTTATTTGTTAACTCCTGAGTAGACATATCTTGTGAGCACAGGTATGGCTGGCATGCCATTCAGGGATGAAGCATGTGATGTGCTACATTGATTGAATATTCCAAGTTTTCTCAGTAATTTAGACCCAAAAAAGTGTGTTCTCACCACAAATACAACTGAAGAAAAATATGAGATTCTCCTGAACTACTTTCCATATGTAATTTTGAGAAATGCTTGCAATCCTCCAGTATTAAAGACTAACAAGATAGACACAAAGTTATTTTAATTGCTAGGAATGAAGCAAAAGGCCCCTTGATTTCTTTGAGGTTGGGTGGTGGTTTTTCTTTTTTTTTTTTTAAGCAAAATTTCTGCGTTGGTGTAAGGCAGATTTTCCAGGCTTCATCAACCAGATGGCCATCCAAATTGCGATACTGACATTTTTTATTAGGAGCTAGAGCTGATAACCAATCTAAGGAATAACGTTTTTCAGAGATTCCAAACTTTTAAAAATAAATATTACTGCAAGATCTTCTGTATCTACATTTGAACTGTAATGAGTCAATAAATAACCACAGTGATAATTACCTAAATCCTATATTTAGAAGGAACAGAACACATGCAATAAACAATAGCACATTGTGATATTAATGAAGCACTCGCTTCCTCTAAATGTAGAAATTCAGCAATTATCACCAGAATTGGCATGTATAAAGGTGCCGGTGACAATTTTAAAAAGGCATATTGCTTATATGATAGACCAGAATGCATGCTTTGGACCCAGTGCATTCTGTTATGAAGGATTCAGTGACACAGTCCCACACTGAGCCAAGCTTATGCTCAGCACAGCATCGGCTCTGGTGGAGAGGAAGAGGTGATTGCAAGCCTTCCTTCTGCTTGCCCCAACTTTAAGTTGGCCATAAGCCAACTCAGCCATCAGCACAAATTAGAACTGCTATAAAGATGTTCTACTTTACACCAGCAGGTTTGGACCCCTGAGGAGTGTACCACTCAGGCATTAGAGCATGTATTGAACTCCAGACCTTTCCCATCAAACCTCTGTTAGACTCCTTCCCTGCTAAATGGGTTCTCAGTGATGCTCTCAGGCATTTCCCCCCCACATTTAAAAGCTGGCCAGTGTTGGGCCCACCAAGCTGAAACATATTTTAGGGTCACTGTCAGTAACTCTGCTTTGTGGCCAAAGATTTGGCCTGAAGATGTGTTGTTAGAGGAATCCCTCCAGGCTGCCTGCTTTTTCAGGCTGGCTTCACTGGCCTCACATGCACAGGGACAAGCTGCTCTGATGCCTGCACACAACACTGTGCCTCTCTGGCCTGCGCTTGCATCCTTGCCACTATCCATCTTTTTTCCTATGTGAAGAATATCCTGCTTCTGTTTTTGCTTAGACTTCTTTGTGCAGTCTGGTTTTCGTACAACCCTATTGTAATTTCCTCACAGAAAGAAAATAAAGTTAGCAGAACGCAGGAAAGTGTTAATTTACCACCTGGCTGTCTTTGGCTTTCCTCTCTAAAATGTGCCAAGTCAGCCACAGGGCAAAGATCTCAATCAGTGGACGGAGCCTTCTCCGCATCTCTGAACAATAAAGGCTTCATATTTGTGCCTCTGCTTCTCTGTGTACTTGCTGTGAAAAAGCACTGCTGAACTGCTAGGAAATATTTCCTTACTGGGCTCTACCTGGCCAAGGAATTTGCAGCGCAGTCTGCAGTGATCAGAAAGTTCTCCTTGTATTTTGAAATTTGGCATAGGTTAGATAAGACAATTAATTACTGAAAGGGAAGGGTAGCCATGTTTCCAGATTACAGAATTCAGTTGTTTGGTTCATTCACCAGCATTCTGAAGGTGTATACAGGTGTAAAGCGCTTACTGTGGCTCTGCTCCTGTCAGCTCTTCCCAAAAACACCTGCCCCAGCACTCCTGCTGAAGCTCTGCATAACCCTACACTCATCCAGATGTGTGCAATAGCTGCACATGGTCCTGATGGAGAGCAACACAAGCTGGTTGGGCTCCTTCACACTCCATCTCTGCCTCAGGAAGTGTCCCAGAAGTCAACTCACAGGGCTTCAGGGACATATTTGGAGGAAGACACTCCCAGTCTCAGGGAGCAGCTTTGCCAGGGTGGGAAGACAATTGCAATATTCTGGAACATTATGGCACTGAAGATCACATGGAGAAAACACACAAGGAAGAATTCATACACCAACCATGACAAAAAAGGAGATGACTAAAAGAACTGCAGCTCATGCTTTCTATTTCTGCGAGGTAATGCTTCCAAAAGACATAGAGCGCAGAAAGCTCTCCTTAGGAATCTACAGAGTGTCGTGATTTAACCCCAGCCAGCAATCAAGGCCCACATAGCAACTTGTTCGCTTTTCCACCAGTAGGATCAGGGATAAAATCTGGAAGGGTAAAAGCCAGAAAACTTGTGGATTGAGATAAAGAGGGTTCAATAGGGAAAGCAATGCCCACACAAAAAAATAAGGCAAAATTAGGAATCAATTCACTGCTTCCTAAGGAAAGCCACATGTTCTGCCACCTCAAGGACAATAGGACCCCAATACATGTCGTGGTAACTTGGCAAGATGAACACCCTCACTCCACATATCCCCTCTCTTCTTCCTTCTTAACCTCACTTTATATACTGACCGTGATGTCACGTTGTCTGAAATATGCCTTTGGTCAGTTGGGGTCACCTGTCCTGGCTGTGTCTGCTCTCAGCCCCCCATGTATCCTTAGCTTCCTCACCAGGGTGGCAAGTGCAGGAAAAGCAGAAAAGGCCCAGGGTCTGTGCAACAATAACAGAAACATCTTTGTTTTATCAACTGTGTGTTCAATGTAAATTCAAAACACAGCTCCATCCCAGCCACTGTAAAGAAAATCAGCGCTACCCCAGCCGAAACCAGTACAAGAGGCAGCCTAAACAAATTTTTAAGAGGAATAATTGCACCTTTCCTACAGAAACTTGCAGAGATGATATCATGCTTGACTACATTCACATCACTGAGACATACTGATTTTAAGGGTCTATTGACATATACTGCTTACAACTGATCCAGCAGAATTAAAGCTCAGAAGCTTCCAAGCTCAGTAACCTGATTCATTTGGAAGTTGTGCCACCTCTTACATTTCTGCTATCACCATATAATGACTCCTTCCACTAAGGGCCAAAGACATGGCAGTGAAAACATTGCCACAAGGCTCATAGAACCATTGACTTCCAAAATCATGAAAACCAACCTTTGAATGAATACCATCATGTCCCCTAAACCATATCATAAAGTGGCTCATCTATTCACTTGGGAGGGTGACTTCACCCTTGGGAATCTTGATTCAGTACTGCCCATCATTGCAGTGAATAAATTTTTCCTGATACCCAACCTCAACCTCTCCCAGTGCAACATGTCCTATCACTTGTTGTCTAGGAAAAGAGACTGGACCCCACCTTGCCAAAACCCGCTTCAAGGCATTTGTAGAGATCTCCTCTGAGCCTCCTCCAGGTTGGAAAATCCTTTCCACAGGGGCAGGAGAGACACTTCCTGTCAGTCACCTCACCCCTGGGTGTCTTTCTGGCTTGGAAAAACAAGTTGTAGTTCAAAACCACTAAAATGAGAGCTCTTATCACAGCAACCAGAAAGGAACTACTCCTCTCATTAGGATGAGTCTCTCCATCTGCTACTAAATAAAACCTACTTCCTCTCTTCCCATCAGTTATGTGAAGTCCTGAAAGTTGTGAACTGTGTGGCATCTTGGTCAGATAACCTAATGACCATTGGCATTGCTGTGTCTCAGAGAACAGATACTTCCCCTACACCTGTCTGCTGGGTTGCAATGGCAGCATACCTGCTGCAGGGACACACATCCCAACTGTGACCATTTTTGGGATGTACTGAATATGCATAGAGACCACTAAGCAAGTGTGCTATCCAACTGTTCCACTCAGCTCTTCTCAATATGCTCTTTGCTCATGCAAGCTCTTGTGTTTTCCACTCAGCAACTGTCTACAAAAACACGTAGTTATAGATGAGCACACGAACTGGTTCTTAGCACAGAACAGAGCAATCAGGTGGTGGAATGCGCTGGGAAATTCCCCACTCCCCAGCCTTTTGTTCCAAGACTGTTAATGTATTTCCCATGAGAATTTCTTCTGCAATGGGGAAAAAAAACATGTTAGGCAAACAGTTTATTTATCATTAGAACGAAAGGCAGAAAGGGGAGTGTCACTGAGCTTTAAACAGAGACTTATTCTCTAGTAAAAATCCTTTTAAAATGCAGAAATATCTTTCAAAAATAGTCATATTTGATAAAAATTGACACTTCAAAACCTCACAGTGAAAATCTTCTGAACTGCCATTCAGATTAGCTAAACCATAGTCTGCAGCAGCGTTATGTACATGTACAAAGTTGCAGAATCAATTCTCTATTGCTGGCTGTGGGACTAGATCACCTTAAAGATTATTATCACAATCAAATTCATTGTCCCTATAAAAATGGAGCCATACCCCAGATGGAACCAAAATTCAATTGGACACCACAACTCTTAACATGCTAGGCTACATTTAGTGTGCAATCTGCCATGAGCTTGTTAGCATTGCCCCTCTGAGGTCATCCTCATGGATGAAAAGATGAGCACTTGCCTCTGGAGCAAAATCCTGAAGCAGCCCTCCAAGAATTATGTAACTGTTGTCCATTACCCTACCTTTGAAATGAAACAACAGGATGCAAGAGGAAAAAAAAAGAAAAAAAAAAAAAAAAAAAAAAAAAAAAAAAAAAAGAAGAGTTTATGAAATAAAAGGAGTAATTATGCAGCTGATCCTCTCAGCATGCCTAAGCAGCACCACAACCTACTGACTGAATTGCTGCAGCATTGACCATAATTACAATATCAACATCCTGCTACCTAAAGCAGCGATAACCTCTGCAAAATAAAGTCCACACACATAATAACATGCACAGGAGAACTACATTTCAAACAGCAACAGCTCTGTAAACATGCTATGCGTGTACACAAAGCTTTTAAACACATATCTTGTCTCAAGGAGTGCATAACTGAGGGCTACAGGGTATCTTTTAGCCTTTTCTCAGTATTTGTGATGCAGTTTTTTCCTCTGGCTATTTTCCTAAGGCACAATCTGTTTTTAGGTTATGCAAACAACAACATTTTTTGCCTTTTTGTTTGGGGAAAGCAAGGCTTATTGTGGCTAGAAAGGCATCTGAGGTGAGCATCATCGGACCCATCTCTTCTGCAGTGGCATTGCGGTTTTGCTACAGCCAAATAAAATAATTGTGTTAATAAATATAGCCCTATGTAACATTCATTCTGAGCATGTGACTTAGGAGTGAAAATAAAAGGAGTGTACACTGCCCATAATTGATTTTATTGTGCATACTGTGCTGTATCCCAGCTACATTCCTTCTGCAGCAATCTTGTAACTGTTCGCCACACATATTCAGATGTACATGTAGCCAGATTCTTGTGCAAAACTTGATTTATGGTCACCAAATTCAGTTTCAATGGAAATTTTCTCAAAATATCAAGTAAAATATCAAGGCTACCTGTATCTTTAGCACAGTTACAGCCTCAGAAAAATCTTTTCATCTTTCCAGCTGCAGCTCAGGCAGACAAATTTTAAGGGTGAAAGGGTAAGAGAGATAAAATAAAGAAGTCAGTGGCTAATATCTCAGACTTGTAGGCTGAGTAACCTGCCAAGGACTGGAGAAGCTAGTTATTTGCCAATGTCTAAGGTCAAAAAAATCACACAGCATTTAACAAACGCTGCAGAGCACTCTTTTCTGCTTCTGTTGCAATGCTCATGTCACAAGCCATGGATAGTACATTGAGGTCCAATCAGGATCTTGCTTTCTTGATAGTGTGTGGGGTTAAAAGCCTGCTTTCTCCCCACAGAGCCAAAACGTATATGAGTACAAAAGTTAATCAGACTTTTCCCCCTTCAAGTCTAGGTTATCCATAGCAAAAAAACCATCTTTTTCTCCTGATTACATTTTTTTATTTAGACTATCACTGTTTCTTCGGGGGGGGGGGCGGGGCAGGGAAGTGGGGGAGGGGGGGAGTGGGGAGGGGCGGGGATACAGAAGGAAAACCAAACAGTAATTCCACAGGTGCTTGGTTATACCATCTTCCAGGCAGCACAGTTCATTCTGTTCTGAAGAGGAAGGATCTCTCTCGCTCTCCGCTCTGTTCCATAAACAGAGCCTTGCCCCTCTTTTTAATGACCTGGCCGTTTATCTCATCACACTCAGCTCACAAAAGCTGAAGAAAGTTATCATTCTGCATGTCGCCAGCCTGATGACCTCAGCAGATCCTTGGGTTGACATGACTCTGGAGAGGGTAGAAGCACAAAGTTCCAGGATAGGGGACTTGGAGATTTCTTTCACCAGCAGTATTCAAGCTGAGCACCATCTCTCATAGTGGCACCCTCATCTATCCCCAAAACAAGAATTTTGAGATTTTTTTCTATTATTTTTTTGTCAGCAATATTTGCACAGGTGGACAATCTCTTTACAGACACAATCAAGAGGACAGTGCGCTCACCCACAAAAGGGCTTCACCGAAGATTTTGAAAAAAATGAGGCAACAGAACCTATCCAAGACACCCAGGTCCTTTCACTAACAACTTTTGTTAAGACTCAGAGCACCTTGGCTGACTGCTGAAGCCCCAGGAGTTTGTTGGCTATCGGGTACACCGTGTTGACTGAGGTCAGGGAGCAGCAGATATCCCTGAGCTCACCACGTAACTACTGTGCAGGTGTCACGCAGGATGCTGCTGACAGCACCTTGGGTCAAAACAGAATCCACTCATTCTGCTAGGACAGACTCTGAGGTCAGGCTCAGGAAGTGCATGGTAAACCCAGCTCATACAAGAGGAAGTCTAGTCACTCTTTTGGCTTCCCTGCACAAATATGCAGGTTTTCTCATTGCCCTTCATTCAGCAAGGACCAAATTATTCCTTAATTTGACAAATCCCTAGTCATTATATGCATGTCTTCAAACAGCAAGCAAAAACACAAACCCAGAAGTCAGAAAGAGTCTAGGGAGAGATCCTTGGAAATATTATAACCATCTTTCTCCTATCTATAGAAGAGTTGTAGTTGCAACAGTGAAAAAAAAACAATTTAGCAATCATTATCACATGTTGGATGCAATTATGTTCAGGAAAGGTGCAACAGCTTTGGGTTGCAAAGCACAGAAACAAGTTTACACAGAATTCAAATTATTTCCAATATTAATGATAAAGAAGTTAAAGGAACAAAACACTAAACTTTTTAGCTGCATTTGAACCATAAATTAGTATTTTCAATATCTTTAAAAGAAAAATTTACTCTCCATTCTAGAAAATCCACAGAATCTTGAAACTGGTATTTTAGTGGAGAATCAAATATCCAAGAATTGCAGACCATGATTGTACGAAAGGGGATTATCAAAGGATCTATTCGCAAGAGCAGGATGCTTCTCATGCATGGGGAAACAGCATGCCATCCATTAACATCCACAGTAAGACAGGACATGTAGTCATCTTCAAAGGCAAGGATGGCACACAAAAAAAGCAGAAGAGCACAGGAAAAAAAATTTCCATTGGGATAGTTTTTTCTAGAACTGGCAGGATCACCTTGCCTGAAAGAAATCAAGATTAAAGACAGGAAGAACCTGCATCTTCCTTCTATCTCAGTTCCTGCCTTTTTTATTTTTCATGTTTCTTCTTACCTGTTGATTTGATTTTCTCATATGTTTCTTTTTTTCTGTAATTTGCTTGCTTGCTTGTTCTGTTAGATGCCTTACAATTCATGTGCTGCTATTATGGCATTTAAAACAGACACTGAAGATATTTTTGAGTACCTAGTCTCTTTTCTGGTGCACAGAAGTTTTGCATTTGTTTGATACATTGGCACTTATACTGCTTGCTTTAAAATAAATCACAATTGTTTAATAAATAGTACAGTTCAAAATAATTTATGACAAAAATTATTTGTAAACAAATTTTAGCAATATTAGCTTAGGTAGAAGCAAAAATTTGAGGGTGTTTTTTTTATTAGGTAATGCCAGTTTTGTAATTGTAAGCAAGTTTTCCCATTGATGTCCTCTCCCCTTCTGTTGTACAGCACACAATAGCAATATTTAATCTTCTTAAACCTAGTGATATAGGCAAAGGCAGTTGAGATTAGTGACAGCCTGGCAGGGACTACAGCACTGTACCCTTTTCTTTTCAATCCTTTAGCAAACACTCACATGTACCACTAGAAGGCTAGGATTGTAGGTTTGCTCTGAGACACCGGCTGGAAGCAATCACCCAGGTTTTCTTGACCCCTAAAGCTACTTTTGCCACCAAGCCCATTAGTTCAGCAAGTTTTGTGGGTTCAATCCAAGCCCTGCTCACTCAGCATGAAGTGAAGGATCAAGCCTACCTTTCTCAAATCAGCTGGTGCTGTTTCATTCTCCAACTAAACTGTTAAACTGGAATTAGCTCAAATGGTGGCCATCAATAGTCTGTGAATGAAGCAAAGAAACAAACAAGAAAAAAGAACATAAAAACTCAACTAACTAATCAAACACAAAACACACCAGAACAAAACAATAACAAAAACCTCCAGAACATCAAAACCCTTTTGGAAAGTCTTGTTATCTGAACCCAGTTTAAATATTTAAGTTCCTTGACCCAATACTAGAACAGACGGGGAAAAAATAGGGGGTGCCGAGAGGCATACCCTACATTTCATCAACACCATGGAAGAATAAAGCAGAAAGTTTTACTCAGTTTGTCTTTGATTAATGTAAGGTAGTTTTTTTCCAAAGTAATTCCAAAACAGGTCTCAATCCAGTCTATTGTCTCAATGGGTACGGATTAATTAGAACATTCAGATTGAACTTCAGAGGTATCATGAAATGTGTTTCTATGCAGAAGCCTTCATTAAAATAAGGAAGTTACACCAGCAGTTACTCTGCATCTTCAGTGCTTGTGAGCCAGCTCTTTTGCTGAAGGCCCTATTGCAGTTTCATTCAGGAAAGCCAGAAAAGTTAGACATAAAATGAGAAGTGATTGCAACACCAGAAACCCATGTGCTGTTTCCTTTCAAAGAGACTCTCAAATGCACCATGCCTGTACTACTTTTGAAAGTGGAAGCAGGTCATTCAGATCCTGACTGTCAGATATATTTAAGAAAACATATAGGTTTAAATATCTTGGCTGTCAGTACCTCTTAGCCACTCTCCACTGCTACAATTTACATAAAGCTCATCATGCTAAAACCTCAGTAGGATTACAGAGCCGGGAAAATCACACATGGGAACTGATATCCTAAACATCTCCTGTGATTTGTCTTTTTTTTACAAGCAAACACTTTATTCTGGATAGGGTTTCTATATTTTTGTTATATAAAATAGAATACCTATTCCACATTAAGGGAAAAAAATAAACCAAAAAAAACCTGTCATTTGAATTACAGACTCAGTGAGATCAAAACATTGGTCTGGTGCTAGTGATTCTCAGCTTTGTCCTTCATACAATCCTTCTTCCTCTTTCATCTCTATCTTCTTTTTATTATAAAATAGTAATAATAGCAGTCCACCACCTGTACTAACAAGACTGAGATGGTTTACTTTCCTTCCCTTAGGAAGCTTCTTTCCCACGGGCTGTCCTTCTGCTAGGGTGACAGCAGAAATTAAGCACCCAAAGGGTTTATCTCTCTGTCCCAGTTAGACCCACACAGCTCCCTGGGACAGCATAATTAACTTTGTCCCATTAAAGCATTGCAGTAGCACGTCAACCCTGGTACTTGATAGATCTGTCATAGTTACAGCACTGCCCATTCTGTTTTGAGGCACAATTAAAGTAAAGCCTGGAAAGAATATAATTGCAATCAATGACTACTGAAGAGTAAAGTACATTTTAAATTTGAAGTCAAACTACCAATGATGCTAATTACTTAGAGGCAGAAGTTATGAGAGTCAGAGATCTGTTACCTGCCACAGCTTTCCAGCAAGATGATATCTGTGTGTCTCCAAGTTTCTCTCTGAAATGTCATCCAGGAGATAAGGGGAATGGGCAATACTGGGGAAAAAGATTTCTCTTATACGTCATTTGACCAAAATGCTCTGACTTACCTTGATATGTAATGTAAAATTCTAAAAGCCTGACTGTATTGCAACATTCTTCAACTAGCAGGCAATATTATATAAAACTCGACATTGTACTAGACCAAATTTAAGGTGAAAACAACAGTTATCATCCTCCCTAAAACTTAATTTTACCCACTAACTTTTAAAAATTTTGCTATTTCTAAAGGGCATGGAAAATGCTAAAAACTTGAAAATATATTTGGTTCTGAATATGGAAGGCAACCTGTTTAACAACAGGCAATCTTTCATTTTTGAGATTCAAGATCTGCACAGATTTCTGTGTCACCTCCCAGCATTCTCCACTGTGAACTTCGAGTTCGTGGGAATGACCAATACTAATGATCCCTGAACTGTTTCCCACAGCCAAGTGACAGCTGTGATTCTTTAGCCCCAGCTCTCCTCCTTAGAGCTGGTTCAGTGGCAAATTTATGGAACTTCCTGTGAAGTGTCCCATGCTGGTTTGGACATTTATCATCCAACCTTAGCATCAGAAGATGTATCTTCCTCTAACTCCTAGTCAAGTGCCTACTTCATAAGACCATGGGTAGCAGGAAAAGGTATATTCTGGGAGATGACTAAGGCATTTATCTTATTACAATCCTTCTTCAGTGGAGGAGGAATAATAAAAGCGAAACTTTGAGACAAACATGGAGGAATTGTGTCTATAACAATGGGCTCAAAGAAGCATTGGGCATTTGGGAGCAAAGGGTACTTTGCTGAATCTGTACTGCCTGCCTTAGAACTCATGAGAAATACCTACATCAAAAAGTGTTGCTGCCATGGAATCAGTGAAGTGCTGTAAAATCGAAACAGGAATTACTCAGGTGCCATTATCCAAGTCTATGGCAGTTAATGAACACATCTACAAGTCGATCCATGGCAGATTTAACATTTTCTATTTTCCTTTTCACTCTATTTTAAAGAAAACAACACTAAGAACTTGGTCTTGTCACCTGTAAAAATTATCCTAAAGCCAGAATACATTTCTGAATTTACTGCTAAATTTATTACAGCCTGCATGAAAAAAAATCTGCACTAGACAAGCAATAATCCCTCCAGCAAGAAGACTTCAACACCTAGCAATGAAATAGCTGTTTAGCCACAGCTGAAAATAAAATCAGTTTGAAATCCTGACCAGAAAGAGACTACACAAAACCCTTTTATTGTCCTGATTGTAGCTTGTTCTTGCCAAAATAGGGTGATTGGCTAGGGCAGATTTTTTGCTTGGATAGAGAGAAGGGCACTAATAGGAGAAATTGATTCCAGATTCAGATGTGGATTTCAAACCCTTTCTCTTTCCTCCCTAATCTCAGCTTTTCCAAGCAGTATTTTATTTTTAAATGAGGGCAAAACCCAGTGTCTTTAACTTTCTAACTTTTTGCTCAGAAACTCTAGCAGTGTGTGATAGTCTGGTTAAGAACTGTTTATCCTGCAGCCATGCCAGCAAAGCAATGCACCCTTGATCTTTCCATATGAGCTGTTACACAGAGAGCAGGTTTCACAGCAATATTCCATGGCACAAAAGACATCACGATGCAGAAATAATGCTCCAAACAGCCAGACACATTCTCACTTCTACAAATGTCTGAACAAACATCCACATCTGATATCCCGATTTTTTTTGTTGTTGTTCTTTAAAAAAATATAAAATTATGTGTATTAGGTCTTGTACTTTGCTATTTAGAAGTGATTCCAATGACTCAAACTAGTTCTTGTTTTGGATCTGGCTGGGATTTGGTCACTGGATCAGGAGCGTATCTTCAACGTGTTCTGTGCAGAATAGACTTGAAATGCAAGGGCTATTTTTTAATCACAATAAAGGATAAGCTTTTCAAAGATGGCTATCAGAAAAGCAGTATATTTTTCAAAGTTCTCTGTAGCTGCATATTCAAACATCATTTTAAATTATACCAAAAAAAAACATTTTTTCGTCCATTTTGAAATATAACCAAAATTTTCATTCAGAGTGCTGCTACTCCATCTGGGTAGTCAAAATGACACAAGTAAATCCTGAGCAAACAAATCAGACTTTTGCACCTCACTCTGTAAAGACAAATATTAAAATTGCAAACAGTAGATAAATAGAAACATTCTAAAATGCAAATTAATTGTTACCAGCAATGTAAGGCCAAGACAGTAAAGCGATCTCATTAAGAAGCTTTATGGAGGCCATAGATTTAATTATCAGGGGCAGTTGTACAACTCGTTCTGACCTGCTAGCAGCATTTTTGGTTGCACAGATGGGCCATAGTGCTGTCTCTTTCCTTCATCTATCTTTTCTTTCCCCAGAACAGGCAAATTACTGAAATCTGTAAGTATTCTGCTCAGCAGAGCTCTCACCCTTGCTTGTCAGTCTTGAATGCAGCAAGCTTTCTGCTGGCAGTTGAGGTGGAGACAATTTTCAGGTCTGTGAAAATCTTGTAACTTTCATTTATTAATAATTATTACTCTGCATCTGGCAACGGTAAAATGCAGCCTGTTCTCCGTGCTCATTTTCTGCTAGCAGCAGTAAGCGTCTTACACAAACCATCTCTGTAGACACACAGGGTAGAGGACAAAGACAAAGCTTACACAGTTGGCTTAATAAAAAACAGATTTGAACTGTTTCACCAAGGGTGCATAATTCTGTGCACCTATCATGAAATCATAAAATTTGGGCGCTGCTAAAGGACACAAACTACGCTTGACCATGTTGGTTGCACAAAGAAGGACAATGACTTGTGAGAGGATTGGACCTGTTTTCCTGAGAGGAAAAATGAAACTGTCCACAGCACATATAATCACACAAAACAAAAGCAAAAACAACAGTAAAACCCAACCACAAAACAGAACCAAAACAAAACCAAAAAGCCAAAAAACAAAAACAAAGAAACAACCCCCTCCAAAAAAATACCCCAAACAAACAAAACAAAACAAAACAAAACACCCACAAAAAAAAACAAACAACAACAACAACAACAACAACAAAACCAAGGAAAGAAACTGCCACACCTTGACAGCAGAATATTGTAAATTCCACACCACAAGGCCCTGCAAATTTCTTCTGTATAACTGTTTCTTGACAGAAGCAAATAAACCCTGTTTGCTGGAAGAATGTCATCTGTGCTCCCAACTCAAGGGTTCCTGCTCCTATCGTACTGGTTAGTTCTTTGAGTAATCAGTGTTCTTTAACCTGCATTTCTGTTCTCTGACCAAGTAAATACATTAAAATATGCGTTGGCCTTCAATCCTTGTAACATTTGCCTTACAAATTTTGAGCATATCTGCATTGCCAGAAAACATTTTCCCTTCTATGCCTCTGGCAAAAAAAAATTAAAAGAGGAAATATCCGAGGTATTGAGGACTTTATTCTTGGAGCAAAAATCTCAAATCACCAACACACATCTGAAGACTGAAAACTTCTGCCTAAAATTCCTTATTGTTTATAAACAACAATGACAGTAGAAAACACAACTTTCCTCTGCAACACTATGTGAGTGGGTGATGTCTGACCTGATAATATCCGATGAATTAAAAAAAAAAATCTGAGTCCCTGTAAATATACTTCCAGATAATGAATATATAGGACTCCTCAGATCTTGATTTTATAGTTTTTATGTTGTTTAAGAGGACATGTCTCATGTTTGTCTCAACACCTTCCTTCATCTTTTCTGATCCATTTCTCAGCAAAGGTCAAAGGAAAGAGGTCCTGCCTGGGCTCGTGGCTTCTGACCTGCACCACTCAGAAAGTCATTTAAGGTAACATTTTTCCCACAGAACCTCTTTGTGAACACTAGACTTGCTTTTAACAAACCTAACTTTTAAAAACTATTTTCTTGATGTTGATAGGTCCATGTACTTAAGCTACAGTGAGAATATTTCCTTATTTCCCAGCACTGATGTTTAATTTCTCTTTGAGGTATCCTAAGTCTATTTTACTTTCCCTGATGCTTGGTGCCAGCCCTAGATTGCCTAAGTTTCACACACTGTGTGATTGCATTCACTGTGCTAATCTTAAGTTACATACATTTTTTTTTGTCACTCCATGTGTTTCTAATTGGTTTCCCAAGCACCTGCAGTATTACAGCTGCTCTATTTGGCAGCTGCCAGTGCCCACAAACCTCTGTGTCTTCCTCTTCGACACTGTTTTAGGTATTCTCTTTTGGCACTAAAGTGAAAACAGTTATAATCAGATGTAAAGTATTAAAAAAAAAAAAAAATCCAAAAGGACAACACAAAGCATATGGAACTCTTGTGGCTTTGATGTTGCAAGAGGAAAGAAGAATCCATGTTATTCCCACTGTCCCAGTCTCAACTCTGGGTGCTACCTTTATATAAGAAATTACTAGCAAAATAACGACAACCAGAAGGTGAATGATCAAGACACAACTGGTTTCAGGCAAAGGCGAAGGTGAAGGCAAGGCTGATCACAGTACCCCAGCTGAAAGCCCTTCACTGCTGCACCCAGTGGTGCCTGGATGGCTTAAGAGATCGAGCTCTCTTCCCAAAGCCCTCTGTGCATTTCCTGCCTGGAAAATGGCCTCCTGGAGGTTGTTGATTCATAACACAAAATGTAAATATTCTAAATTACCCAGGTTCTTGCATAGAAAAGAGTATGCTTTTAAAGCACTACCTTTTATGACTAGTTAGGGCATGAGCATAGGAAGGTGCTTCACAAGTTGCCTGCAAAGCAGGACCAGTGAAAAGCAGTGTGGGAACCAACTAGGGAAAGACCCATGCAGAACAGATGGGTCTTCATTTTGGTGTTTCTAATCCCATCTTGGGAAGGCAAACAAGAGAAAAGCACAGTGCTCACTTCATCAGTCACACAAGAATGAAGAGCACAGCCAAAGGCAACACTGCCTGAACCTCTGGTCTGTGGACGTCTAGGGGTTTTAAAACCAGAGCCCAAACATCTGAGATATCCTGAGTGCTGATGTCCTGAAGGCGTAGGTGGACTGGGCTGTGAGCACCAGTCTAGATCCAGACTGGGAATCGAATTTCCTCAAAAAGGGCACTTTAACAGCTGCTTCTGTGTCCCTATCACCACAGTCTTGATTTGCTGGGCTAAATGCTCTAGTAAGTTTATAATAAGAGTTTCTGATAGAAAGTGAATTACTATTTGCCTGCAGGAAGGGACAGAAAAAAAGAAATTAATAAGTCTCAACCTCATGTTCAATTTTCAGCAAAAATTCTGCAGAACAGATTAAAAACCGTCATGCAGACAGCAAAATCTCTGCTTAAGAAGACAGGGATGCAACTAACCACATGTAATCCTTGTTATGTTTCTGTTGAGTTGAGCTTTATATGAGGGTAGAAAAGAACTTCTACAAAATATGCTGTTGCATTAATTATAAGTTTTATATTTCACAGCTTAATTAAGAGGAGAAGAATTAGTGTAGGGCATGCAGAATTCATGATGAATCACACATATTCGTACAGACTTCACTTTAGTGTTTCAATTATACACATTCCTAACTGATGAACAGCAACATAGTATTTTCTGGTAATAAATGTGGTGTCTGTTGGAATTGATAACATTAGTTCAGTAATTACTGAACATTGGGGGAAAAAAAAGAAGCGGAAGGATGACCTAGTTATTAAAGTTTATTATCAGCACTGAAGAAAAAAATTGCGAGAAATTTTTATCTACAGGCACAATACTTGGCAGAAGTCAGTGACAGAAGGTGCGTATGGATCCAATTAGGAGAAAAGGGAGAGAGGAACAATAGCCTAATGAACCAGACTGAGGGTTGGGAGATCTGTGTTTGATTCTCATGTCTATCACAGACTTCCTGTGTGGTTTCAAGTTTCAAGTTATTTCATCTCTTTTTGCCCTGGCTCCATATCTGAAATAACGCTAACATAATATGCAATAGTGCCACACACCCTTCACCCACACTTTTGTCTATCCTTTCCAATTGCAGAGGCTGAACTGATCTATCTCCTTTTATACAATACTCCTCCAATATTATGGGGAAGTATCAAATATGCTGTCATAATATGAATAATTGCAAACCTGATTGTCTTTTAAGTCATGGGGGAAAAAAAATGCAGACACTTAGAGTTTGACTTTGAGACCTTCAGAAAAAAAGAGGCAAATTTCAGGTCACATATCATTTTTAATGTTTTTGATATAACATTTTGCATCCAGACTTTCCAAGGGCAATTTCTTTTTTCTTTCTCCCAAATATGGTAAGAAGGAAGAGAATATTGTCCCTGACAGAGCTGACAGCAGAGAATGATGGATGAGAGTTTAGATACAAATTCAGCCAAATCCTTTGGTTTTGCTCCCAAAAAAGTGCTACTTTCTCAGCTACAGAAAATAAAAAATTGTAAGAGGTGAGAACACCTGGAGATGCTACACTAAGGTTTGTTTTCCCCCTTTTGCAGTAACAGCAGCTTGAAATTAAGATGTTTGTTTCTCCAGTAACCTATCCAAAGTCTCTCACATCACCTTAAATACATACACATAAAATAGGTTTCTGCTATAATACCATTTGAACGTATTCATAATTATCTCTAACAGGATTGCTGATCAAGAGTGCCACTTGAGAGAACAGCCAGAAATGGCTTCTTGCTCACCTTTCTAAGAGCAATATCTACTTTATTTTACCTCCTCTTTGTCAGAGACCATTAATACACAAAACACCTGACTCCTACTTCCCAAAATCTATTTTTTAGAAATTCATGTTGTTTTTCTGACTTGATGACAGGTTCTGTTTTCATCAAGTAGAGCACAAAAACACTGAGTGCATGGGGCACCTCTAGATAGGTGAGAGAGCAATAAAAAATACATGGATTGACACTTCAATACACAAGAAAGGAATAAGATGAAGAAGCCTCTCCCTTTAACCTACAAGTCTAAATAATCTTTTGAAATCTACATAAAACATGTGGAAACAAAGGCCATCAAGAGCAAAAGATTATTTCCTTACCACTTTCTGCATGGATTTTGGCAGGGAAAACAGATAAGAATCAACACAAAGGTTGAACAAACTCTACCTGATGTGGTAGACTATGGTGCTCAGCCTAGTGCTGTGATGGATGTCCACTGCTACAGCTGTTCTCTAGTTTATCATCCCAAGTTTGATTGTTACTAGAAATTACTCCAACTCTTCCAACTGAATGTTTTTGTTTTTCTTTTTCCCACTGGAAAATGTTGACTTGTCAAAATGCAGCTGATTCATGGGAACATTAATGAAGTTCTGGTTGAAGCCAAGAAAACTTGAGCTGTGCCATTTGTGCAAATCTCTTAGGCAGGTTTCTAAAATTATCCCATGTGACTTTCTGCCTGTTCACCTGATAAATTGCTACAGAGATCCAGCTCCATTCAGACCCAGGCCATGGACTAGCCAGACCTGGAAACACAGATGTGCAAAGTGTCACCTCTAGAGTTTGCAAAGACTTGGGAAAGTTCAGGAAGAAATATTTTGAAATTATTGAACAAAATAGTGGTTTTATTTTTGTTAAGTAGAGCTGTGGACATATTTAGGATGACATTTTGAAAGTCTGTTTTTCACTTGATCATTCTATTCTATGTTTAGTTTTTCCACTGAGTGCCTGACAGTGTATTTCTTTGTTTTGTAGTTACCATTGCAAAGCCATTTCAATTGATCAAAAGAAAGTACAACACTCCTGGTGGCTTTTGCCTCAAACAAGATGGTTTCGTGTAATAACTGACCTTTGTCATTTCCTGTGTGTGGAACAACTTGCGCAGCTAAGTGAAACTAAACACATATAGAACTTCAAGGTATGTTCAATTCAGAAAGATAAATCCTACTCATGAACATTAAAAACCACCTGAACTCAGAAGAGATTAGGCATGCCACCTTCTTTAACTGGAAGAAATAAACTATTGCTTATCTCTCTTTGGTTGCCTAGTTTGATGCTTTCTACTCAGAATATTACAAAGCAGAATTGATAAACATGAGAGTTTGTGTCCTGGATTTAGTTTTTTTTTCTAATATTTCTCCATTTTCTTGGCTATTTAGCTTACCAAAATGGCAGTCATTTTGAAGTCCATCCAGGCACGGCTGATACCTTTATCAAATGTCTATTTAGCATTGCTGATTTGTAGAGTGTTGTAGTCTACTGGGGAAAAAAAATGGCCTTCTGCTTTCATTCTGCCACTTCTGTTTTGCAAGACATAGTTGTAATAAGATAACTTGTTTCCCAGTTTAGGGTGTTTGTGGGCCTTTAGATGTCTTAAAGGACTGCACTCCCAAACCTTTTCCAATTTACGTAATTCACATTCCAGCCTCCTTACTCTAGCCAGAGTGATCTGTTTCTTGGGGCACAGGAAATGCTCTTCTTAGCTGTTCTTTAATATGTGATACAAGGTGTAGCTGTTGCAGCAAAAACCACTGCAGTAAACAGTTTACAGAGCTGTAAATTGTTTGTCAGATCACAATGCCAGCAAGGGGATTTTGTTTAACAACCCGAACAGCATGAGTCCCTGGGGCAGAAACAAGTAATCAAACTAAAACAGGACTGAAACTTCAAGAAAACAAGGAGCCATCTCCTTCCTCTGCATCTGTAGAATGAAGAGACCTCGCACAAAGCATTGGGAAAGGAAACTGGCTTCTCTTTCTGTGATCCTGATACCAGCAGTTGTGCAATTAATCTCTGCTCATAAAAGTAGACCCACTCTTTAACATGAGAAATGAAGGACAGGAGGACCAAATCTTTTCCTAAGTATGCACACCTCTAACCTGGTCATCCCCAAGTTCAACAGTTCTATTGACAATCAATATGAGATTTAAAGAAAGCAATCAGAATTAAAGTCAAATCAGTTTTGGAAGTCACATCCTCAGAGTATAAATTTATGCAGCATCCATTTTAGATACTGCAGAATCAAATCATTCCAGTTTTAAAGCCTTCATATGGAAATTTTTCTTGTTCCGATGCCCACACAGGAGTATGTCCATAAATCCAAAACATGAAGAAAGCTGAGAGCATCTCATTTTCCTTCACCAGCTAAAACATAGATAAGATAAAATTTATTAAATAAAACCTGTTCTTTTTTTCTGTTAATTTGCCTTGCTTCTGCCCTCAGATCATCATTGATCCCATTACATTATCATGATCAGGCAGCACATCAAAATGAAATTATTGAAAGGCAACTCTCAGCAGCACTGGAACAGCCCCTTCTTTTTTTTTTTTTTTTTTTTTTTTTTTGCTTTCATGTGTGTGAGACAGGGAGAGAGAGCAAGAGAGGACTACTGAACTTTAAAGTTCCAGATAAACTGTGTTGTGGGAAAGTGCCATTTTTAGGTTTACAAGAGGGACCTACCTCTGAGAATGGCCTTTTAGCCTGTGAAAAAACTAGAAACATCCCAGGAAGTCTCCAAAACACTTGGAGCACTGTGAGAATTTGTATAAAAATAAACATTGGATTATTTCAGTACTACTCCCTTGAGAAAATGAGACCAAATTACTCAGAGCTACTAGCACAATGTTGACAGAGCAAGGGAAATTAGGAACTGATGCCAGGACTTTTTGTTTTATTTGAGGGTTTTTTTCCCATCTTTTTAATGTAAAGTAATACTTGGAAGAGGCAGCAAAGGCAGGTTAAGCTTGTGATTTGAAACAGGCTCCAAGTGAGACCAAGCCCTGGAGGAGAGCAAACGAAGCCAGAAGGAGTGTTTTTAAAAGGTGCAAACTAGAATTCACAGAAACATGAGAGCTTGGAAAGCATCCACTGACAGACACAATCCAAAGGCAGAAAAATCCTGGTCTCTAGAATTCAAGGGTTTTTAAACGCTTTTTGTCAAGCATTTTTCTCAAGAGAAATTAAGATGTGAAAGACACAAGGAGTCAAACAGTGTCCTGTGCTGCTGCAAAACTTCTAAGCCTGGTCAGAAAAGTCCTTCATTTCATGGAAAAATTATTCTGGTTATTCCATGTTTCCATGAAGGGCTTAGAATCCCACATTGTAATAAACCCACACTTTATTCAGTGGTGGTCCAAGAACTGGTAAAGGATGGTAAGAAAATACATGAGATATTGTGATTTCAGTTAACTACGGTGATTGCTAAAAATCAAGAGAACAATGTGAAAATCACGGAGCATGAAGTCTGACGCAGGGTTATCAGAAGTCATAATACCAAAAATTACGTTCAAGAAAGGAAGCAGAATGAAGGTATCTTCTCCACTATTATGAGCTCTTCCATAGTATTGAGGAAAGTTGAGCAACTCTTTGATAGAGAATGTGCATCAAAACCGTCCTGAGAGGGTTTGCATTGAGTCAGAGGAGCAAGCAACCAACATTGTCCCCAAATCAGAGAAATACTCCGCAATAGAGACTTCATTAATGGTCTCATACATGAGATTTGAGCTTCAGAGTTTAGCTTACTTTCCCTCTCCATACCCTGAATGGTACCAAGAAGCTAAGAAGAGAGTATAAATGCAATAGGAAAAAAATTACAGGGCGCAGGTTTTATGTCTCCTGCCTTGGTTGACCCTGGATTCAAGAGTCAAAAAGAGTTAAAACCACAAGTTTCTTCAATCTCAGCTGGAAAGCTAGGATTTTTAGCCAGACGTGTAAAAAACTCATATTTCCCTGGGATGAAACAGATATGGACCCTCAACAAGCATTGAAAAAGGACTGCAGAAGCAGTCACTGCTACCCAGGCAATCCAAGAGTGAAAGGAAACAGAAGCTGGGCCTTTGCTGTCATACTGGCAAACAAACAAAGACGAATCTCCAACATAAACTAAGAGAAGGCAAAGAAGTTACTTCACAACAGAGAAAATCAACACCTTCAGAAGTAGCAACAAAAAAAAAATTATATGTTTTTAACTTCATTGCCCAATCAAGTTAATAAAACCCTTCAAAAATCATTATACAGCTCTATATCTACAGTGAAAATTCAATATCTACTGCCATTAACAACATCTTTAATAAAAAATGTCTGTTTAATTACTCCTGCTAAGATTAAAAAGGCCATTATTCTTGTTACACAAGAAATTCATTAGCTGAAAAGTCTGTTTAATGCCAAATGCATCACCCTTAAAGGCACAGGGTTTATTACTTGAAGGTACTTCTGATATTCAGGCATTTGTTTTGCTTGAAAGAGTACTATCCAGCTGGGCTGAGGTTCATGCTGTGACAATGAGGAAGGGCTGTTACATTTGAGAGGATCAGTTACAGGACATTTGATAACAGTGACTCTCCTTTAGAACTGTTTAAAATGCACAGAGACAGAATAGGTCTCAGAACTAATTAAATCACTTAGAACCCTTCATCTAATCGAAAAAAATAATAATAATTCTTCTGAAAGATGGGTGTATCCCCCAGCAAATTTTGGAAATCCTTCCCATAATCATCAGTTTTCTTTCATCATGTGCTGTAAGGATCTTGTACCCCCCCACTCCAAACCCTAATGCAATTAGCAATTATGCAATTTTCACCCTCCGTAACCAAATCCTCAGGACTCCCAACACTCCTGTTTGCCTTGTTGTCCAAGAGAGGAAAATGCAGTTAATGCCACAGTGCCTGTATCTATATATCTCTATCTATTTCCCAGTGGTAGTATATGCTTAATGTGGATTCCATCTTTAGAATTAAATGTGGTTGCACAAGCAGATACAAGCAGCTCCATCCTTCTGCAGCAGCAGAAGCAATTGCATCTTTCTAAAGCTCGGGATCTCTGCTCCTCCTGGAGCTCAGGGCAGGCAGAGGACCTGGTCTGTGACACAGACTGACATTGAAAGGAAAATGCACTTCCCACATGTAAGCTCTATTGATGATTCTGGAAGGCTATTGAGAAAAATTAATGCAGTTCACAGCAAAGAGGAATGTGTTTATCAGGGCAATCCACTCTGAGATCAGGAGTAGCCCTCAGTTTATGTGCCCCTCCAGCTGGCTCACCTCCACATTATGCATGCCCTGGAATCATAGCAACAAGGAGAGAGACATACGAGGACAGCAGCAGGAAGTGAACCTGCCAGAGAAGATACCCAAATGATCCATATCTCAGAAACAATGCTGGAGGAAGGCTGCCTGCTCAGCTTGCTTCAATAACCACAGGCTCCACACCAATGTCCCTGAAATATCTGTTATGTTTTAAAACAATTGAAATAACTCTCTAGTTAAATACACTTTTAATGCTGTGTTGAGGAATGTTAGAAAATATAAAGAAGCATTATAAAACTCAACATCATCTGAATACTGTATTTGTCTTTGAGACAAAGGCAGTCCATGATTTATTCTCTTTCCCTCATTTCCTTACCAAATGCCAACAGTCATGGATGCAATGGTCACAGATGTGGTGGTGACAGGAAACCATGAAGAGATCTTCAGCTACCAATGCAATATCGGGGCAACAAACTGAGAATGAGTATCACATTATTAAAATGCCATAGGTAGACCAGATTTTAAGAATACCTCAGACCAGACTAGCACATTTGCTCTGTTCCTCTGCTTCTGGCAAAGACATCTACTGATACCAGAATTTTAGGCTCTATGTTGCCGTTTATGCTGTTTTAACCTTTGAGCCTTTTGCCCTATCTTGGTATGACCCCCAAATCATGTCTGGTCATTCCATTTTTCTCATAACACTGCCTAGGGACTTCTGCTACAGTGGAATGTGGACAGTTCCCCCTAAAAACAACAACTCTTGATAATAAAACACCATTGATGAGCACTTACAGCTCAGGGATATTCCACCCATGTGACACACTGGATGCTTTGACATGCTGAAAGCAGAATGAGTTGATGGTATGAGGAAGTACATATCAGTCAACCTTAGCAGCAATTTGGAAAACCAGCAAGTCTGTGTTCTAAATAGAATCTATCTGTCTTGGTCTACTTAGAGATGTTCAAAATCCTTGTTTCACAGTCACTCTCAAGCAGTACAGAAAAGCACCTCGTTCACATTGGGCACCAGTATATGAGTACCCACCACAAAGCCCCAAACATGCCCTAAAAGAGCTTTTCTTAAGCATTTCTAGGTTATACAAGAAGGCACATTAATTTGGTGTCAAATGTAGCAGTATTGTGAGCCAGTAATTATGTTGATATGTACTTGTATTACAGAAGTTTTTTCACAGTTAACTTTGCAGACCAGCAACTGGTTTGCTCTGTTTAGCTTTGCATATGGGTTGCAGATGGATTAAAACAACAACCATATTTTGGTCAGAGAGGGGTGCTGGGTTACAGAAGGAAGAGGTTGTATGCAAGCAGAGAGCATTAGCTATTTTTTTTCTTCCTTAGGTTTCGGTGACTTTCTCTACTTTGTAAGTCTTTAATTGTTAGCTTTGAAATGCCATATTCACTCAGTTATACCGTGTTTATCTGAGAAATTTTGCACCACAGGCAAGAAATCGACTTGCCAAACAGCAGTGCAGCAAACAAAATCATTACAGATTAACTGCAGGCATTAACTGCTTTCTGAAATAAGGAGCATAGAACAAACCTTGAAGTGTTTATCACTGACCAGAGTGGTAAGGAATGATAGTGCATATTTAATCCCAAGTGAATGGGTAAGAGCATAAATATGGCCCAATTAATTAAAAAATACCTTGTGTGTGGTGTGTTTTTTAATCAGTGAGGAGCTAGATCCAGCAGTGTTCCTCAGTAATCAGTCAGCCCTTATGTTTGAATGGGAAAGCCAAATTGTCTAGGCTTCCATTTTAACTTTTAGAGCTTAAAACTGAATATGATTACTAGACATAAACTCTAACCACATTCTTGTTAACATCATCAGTCAACCAACATCTTGATTTATGCGCAAGCATAATATACAGGAGATAATGATAGAAATGAAAAAGAATTACATGTGCAAATGATTGCCTTGTCCTTTTCCTTAAGAGCAGTATGATTACCATACACATCCAGCTATCAAACACTCTAAGTAAAATAACACTTAAGTTAAGTAAGCCAAGGCACAAACACAACCATTCAAATGATATCACCTAGGGGTCAACCTGGCCCATCACACACCGAATACATCCCTGAAAATTAATACTTCTTTTTTAAGGTAATGAATCTCTTCTAAAATTAGCTTTATGAAAAATAGAAAGAATTTTTTGTTTTTCCAAGAAAATTACATATTTGCAGAGTTTCTGGACTTCTTATGCCATTACAAGCTACATCTGGTTTTCTCCACTGGTGCTGTCCAAGACAGTTTTAAAGGTAAAGCTAATCCAGAGCAAGCCGAGGAATTGACTAAATTCTATAAGCTAAGAAACAGCCAAGCCACAGAAAATATTTAGGCATGAAGGTCCTGCCCACAGCCCAGTGCAGCAATCCCCAGGAATGCACTTCATTTTCTCTATGACCTTGAAAAGCCCAGGGACAGCTGTTGTATCCTGGCTGAAGTGTGGGTTTCTTCCAGCTCTGTCCAGGCCAGCCTCAAGACATGAGCCCTTGCAAGGATTTCAGTGTCTCCCCCTTTACCCTTCACCTCACAGAGGCTGTTTATCACCACCCAGTGAACTGAGTCAGGAGGATGGACAAACTTCCTGATATTTGATGACCTGCTAACACTCGATCTTTTGTCTTTGTGAAAATAATTCAGGCCTCTCCTTGCAAAGCCAAACACTTGACCAGGCAGCATGATTTTGTTTGCTTGGTTGTTGTTACTAAGAGAAAGTCAGATGTGTATTTCCACTTTGTAAAAACAGGGCTGGCAGAAGGGAGTCATCTGGATATGAAGTGTCTAACTATGCCTCTGGCTCACTGCTTTAATATACAGTTTCTCTCTCCTTGGTCTCTGTGCTTTCATTGTCTATAGGATAACACAAATTCTAAAAGCGAATCTGAGCTTGCTAAGCAAAAATCTGAAGAAAATCTGAAGAAAATCCTTTTGCTAAGCAAAAATCTGCAAAAAAGGAGTTTTGCAGGTGATTTCATGATCACAAAGAAAGTACAGATATGTATCTTTTGCAAAAAGACATAATATTAACCATTTAAATCTTAATTTAACCTTTATGTTTATTTACAGAGCAGGTGCATGAAAACCACCAGTGTTGTCATAGATGCAGGGCAGTATTCACAGTAAAATCTTACTTTACACCATGGTAAGAATCCCTGGCTAAAGGCATTGGAATGTTCACCATTGTCTTGGCTTGAAAGACAGGTGTTTGCCAATGAAGGCAGGGACCCCCCTTGGAGTGGTGGATATGACCCCCCTTCCTTCCAAATTATTATAGCTTTGAAAAATCATGGGCTTTCAGGCAAGAATATGGGTAAAAGGGAATAACAGTTTTTACTAATATGTATAACAAGATGAAACAAGTAACAACTATAGCAACAACCAGCCCAGTCCCAAATCCAGTGACAACCTTACAGAGACACACCCTCCCCTTTGGTGCAGTTACAGTCCCAGCCGGCAGGGGCCCTGTTGGCTCCGGCTGGGCAGGGCGGTGCGTGATTCCCCTGGGCTCAGGGGGCGCTGTGCGCGGGTCCCGGCTGGCTCGATCTCCCGTGTCGACAATGATGGACACAAAATGGCAGAGGTGGATGGAGAAAAGTTCCTCTGCAAAACTCACAGCGGAAACGCCGATCTCGATGTTTCTCTGGACAGCGAGAAACCCAGAATGGCAAAAAGAAGAGCAGAATCCCACAGCTGTGAGACAGGATGGAGCAGAGTCCCCTCCTGAAGCTGGAATCTCAGAGGGTCCCCAGCAAGGCACAGGGAAGAAGATCACAGTGCAGCAAACAGGAACCCAATGAGCAGAGATGCTGGGCTCTGCAGAAAAAGGGCAGGCCAGCTCTTCCCCGAGCAGCTAGCGGGTAGACGTCCTTCTCCCGGAGAAGCAGGGAAGGAAGTGAAGTTAACCCCCACCACACAAACACACACCCCCTCCCAGTGCTCAGCAAGATCGTTTAGGTGGGGCGTAGGTCCCATTGTCTTCACTAATGCCCACTTATTAAAAGGATGACCTGGCAATCAGTGTATCCCAGCAACAAAAATGGGAAAGAAAAAAATTCCCAAAGAAAGGAAACAAAAGGAGAAAATCTTAACCCACAACAACCATGAAATACGACTACATAAGAAAGATTCTTACTTCTGTCTCTCCTTTCTACAGATGTAGCTTTTGAACATGTATTCTTCTTACATCTTCTCTTCAAAAAGCAGATCACATGCTGGCAAATCTGAGAGAAACTATGAAATCTTTACTAGGAAATGGTCCACACTGGAGTAGCAGGAAGAACCAATCAACTAAATAATTTTGCTGACTGCCTCCAGTCTCAGCCACCCACTCAAGCTGCCCCTGCATGTGTGCATGCAGATGTGAGTGTGTCTCTAGGTGTATCCACATAATGTTGTATTCTGCCTTCCAACGGAAGATCTAAACACCCCACCAAAATGCAATCCCTTTCAGCGTTCCATCACCATTTTGCTCTCTAATGCCTTCCCCAGTCTCCCAAAAACAGTTTGCCTGTCTTTCCAGAGCTGTAATGAAGCTGAAAGGCTTATAATATCAGCTCAAACAGCCAGAAATGGTCATCATTGATGGTGCCCTACCTCATCCAGGTGTCATGCACTGCTCAAGAGCTCTGTGGTCCTTCCTGTGTGTCTGCACTTCTTGCAGAGGTTGTTCCTGTCCTCTTCCCATTATTTCCTCAGTGCTTCACCATTTCTGAGTCCCTCTATCATTGTCCCCCCCCCAAAAAATAACATTTCTTTCTGCAGTGGGCTTACTCAAGTGGCTTCTGCTGGGACATGCAGCAGCCAGGAGAAACCTCTCTGCTCCATGAGACAGCTGAAATTAAAAGTGGGAAAGGTAGCCATTTAGGAAATTTTATGTCTTGGGGAGCTGCACCTCCTGGAGCTACATCTATAAAATTTCCCTAAAGTGACCACACACTCGATGTATCTTCAGGTTTGGTGAGTATCTCTTCCTTGAGTACCTACATATTCTCTTCAGGAACCCTTTTCCTTACTTTTCTTCTCATCTTCCCAACATTTTAGCAGGGGTCTTGTACAATAGCCTGCTTCCAAATATGAACTGTTACAAACTGCAATTATTTACATTAGCATTTCAGCAGATTTTCTCTCTCTGACATTTTCTACCCACCTAAAAGGAATATTACAGGGCTAGGACTGATAATTTTTTTTTACTTTTTAAATTTTTATAATAAATTGTTGATCAGAGCTATAGAGCAAAAGAAAACAGTTGCAAAATCCTACTACTCACGTATGTTTTTTATCACTTTTTCACTCACTCGTTCTCTGGGTATATGCAAAATTTTGCTTCATACTAGCAGCATTCTCGGTCGTTATCAATTTCGTTTCATTGACAAAGAAAAGCTATGTTCTTTGACTCTTCTTTGTAATCTAAACAAAATGTAAACTAGTTATTCATAAACAGGAGCATCGTTCCTTTGAGAAAGTAAGAACCAAAGTATTTTGCTTTAAAGTGTCAGATCCTTGCTTTGCTAAGACAGATGTGTCCTATTCACTAGGAAAAAACAATAGCAAATCTGAAGGCCATGCAGTCTAAACATAATTTTTCATGCCATTTGGGAAAATAACTGATGAAATAGAAATGAAGGAAAAACAATTCAAATTTTACATGAGTTTTAGAAATATGTCCCTTTGTTAACACATTAGTTTTTCCACATTCCAAATAGCTAGCTTACATTTCAATAATCTTTAAAGTAATTGTTCTTAACCTTTTTAAAGATTATTTTAAATAGTATCAATAATTTAAAGTGAAGCTTAAGTTTGTAAGAAATACTTCTGTGCCCATTACATTCCAGGTTGGTAGCTTTTTTTAATTAAGGAGATTCCAGCAGTAATTTTTGACTGCTATGGCATCTCCCTACAAATCCTTTCTTCAGCTCTGCTACACAGAGTTCATTTGTGTCATTCAAATCATTGCTTTTTAAATATCCTCTTATAAATTTATTATGGCAATACATTCGTATCTTTAATCTAAAGCATCAATAACAAGCAGGAGATGGAATAAATGATTAGAAAGGAATCCACATAAAAATTAAAATACTGTTCTGTCATTGCCCATGTAAACTATTAAGGATACTGACAGGATAGTATTTTAATTCTGTCCTCTTTTCCCTTGCTTTTTCTGCTAAATTCACTCTTCCATCTTCAGCTTGTTACCAAAGCATCTGATTAAGCAGAGGAACAGGGTACTATACACAACATGCTCCAGACATCTTTAAAACGCAGAAGAAGGAATGACACCAGCTAAGAATACTGTGCCTCAACCCAGCAGAAAGAATCTTTTCTTTCATTAATTAGGTATTCAAGTGATGCCCACAGAAAAACATTCATGTTGTCTAAATAATGATAAAAACCAATGTCGTTTAACCCTGTCTCTCCCCCTGCCCATGATTTATAGCTGCATTTTGTGATCAACTGCTTTTTCCACAATTCGCATTATGATGCTCATGCAAAATCTAGGCTGCTCAGCAAGCCTTCCTAAAGCAAACAGTTCAGAAATACTTTCACCTATAAACAAGAATCTGAATTTTGTTGGATTTTTTAATGTGTAGGTATGACTGTTTTCTCTTTTCCTTAGTAAAGGGAAAAGTCTTTTTTCAGATTTCTTATTTAGTGAGTATCTAGGTAACAAACTACTTAAAATCAAGCAAACAAAACTTGATAATTGGCCCCCATCCTCATCTGAGTGGCAGAAGGATGTAACCATGGCAACGTGCAGTTTAAAGCAGACCATTTCGTGTACTTTTCAGGATTTAAGCGTGTGAGAATCTATCCATTCCTAAGTAGAATTATCACTCCAGGAGCAGTTTGTTCTTTATTTTAAATGATGGTTAAAACTGGGGGCAGAAATAGTCCTGACAACATATTCTGTGGTGGCGGGAAGAAGAAAAAGGTGAAGCTGATATGGATACACACACAAAAAGCAAAATAAAACGAAAAAAAACCCTAAAGTTCCTCTCTGCCAAGGAACAAACAGGAACAGACACTGCAAAAGAACAGTAATTAAGGAAGAGTCAAGCCCATCAGGTTGCCAAAAAGCTCTCCTGCATATGTATTTTCTCTTAAGAGACTTAAGAGGCCTAGAACAAAGACTCTCATACCTCAGCCCTAAGGTCCAGTATCACCATCCTTAGTGTTGGTAACCCCCATTGTAAATTTATGCTATACATCATTAAAGAAATATGCCCCTGGAAAGAAATTTGAGGAAAAAAAAACCCAAAACAATAGACGTGCATTTGTAAATTGTAACCTCAATCATAGGGATTCAGCATCTAGTTAAACTAAGACAATTTATTACTTTTTCCCATTTCATAAGGTTTTCTAGGTTCCTTCTATCTGCATAATCCACCCATCCCTGTGTGTTTACAGCTAATATCTTTGTAACATTACTGTGTTCATACAGCCCTGCGTATAATTTTGCTTTCTCCTTGCATTCCACTAATTAAATTTTAATTTTTAATGTAATTAAGAGTTGGTCTTAAAATCCATTTTGCTAATGTTGTTTTTTTTGTTTTCCTTTTGAGACAGAAACTACAAATGCAACAGATTGTAGCTGTCTCTTTGCATGAGACAAGGCTCATTGTCTAACCAGAGCCTGATAAGGCAAATCAACTGACATGAGAATAAGCGCTCTGACGAGGTCATGTGCTGCACAAGACAGTGCTCAGAATATCTTGACATAGAATTTGAGCGAGAGATGTGTATTCAGGTTTGAAAGGAATTAGATTTGAATCAGAACAAAAATATTCTGAGTCAGAATGAAATATATTTCTGCATTTTCTCATATAATACTATTAGGCCCTGCAGCACACGAGCAGGAAAACATTAATGGAGGCAGCTTGGTTACTGATTGGAATAAGTGGCATGGAAAGTTGCATTCCAGACTGTGTGATACCATAAAATATAAAGTACAAAGGAACACTTTCTTCTAACAGTGCAGTAACAAGAGATAGTGTTTTTCACTGATAGCACACTGCTTCCCTTAGTTTGCACATTCCCTGTCTCCTTTTCTTTCTGTCTTTTTCTCTTTTTTTTTTTCTGCTGTTGGCACCATAGATATCCTATTCATTTTTTAAAAAAGCAGCACTTTAAAATCAAAAAGAAATTTATGGAAAGGCAATTACAATATTTAAAGGTGACCTACAGTCAAGTGTGAGTTTACATGGCTAAGGTCAGGTTTTAGATCTGCACGAGCATGTATTCTCAATATCAGTTTTGTAACTTTGAGGTGCAACCGAAGACAGGCCAGCCAGTTAAATTATAATTACTATGCTCCTACTAATCTCACTGCCGTCATTATTGCTATTGCTGTTACTATCGCTTTTTTTTTTTCCAAGGAATAAGCAGTATTTTATTAATCAGCAAATAAATATTGCTTGCTATTTAATTTTTTCCTCAGAGAATTTTGCATCTTGCACCTTTGATAGAAATATAAGCTCATTAACAGAATATTTTTTAACCAGACCATTATGACTTCATTTTGAATCAAAGCTCATTAAAACAATTATAATCAAATGTTTCATTTTCTTTTTCCCTTGTGAGGAACAGCTGAAAAGGTTATGTTTGTTTTTCTTTATATGAATCTCTAGGGCTGTATAAACAGACTATACGGACTTGGTTTTGAACCTTTTTCTTTCCATTTAAGGGTGTGCAGAGTATACATGGGTCATGTCAGTGGGATCCAAGAGGCGTTGCCACATAAATTGCAACCCAGGCCACACTAAATTAGAGATGAAAGTTTTGGCTTTGTCCCCAAGGATGCTGCTTCACAACTAAAGATCCAAAAAGGAACATTGACAAGTATTTGAGAGTGGACACATTTACTTTTCCTTGCCTTGCTCCACTTGCAGGAACCTACACACTGTGAGCAGGAGGAAAGGGTATGGTGGTGGAATGGATGAGATGGAGAAGAGCCTCACTCCTATCTTAGATTAAGTAGTTCATCATTCAAGACAAGAACAACCAATTAAGAGAAAACGTATGCTCAAAACCCAGTAAATTTATGTAATGAGAAACTTATTACTAACAGACCTTACTTCCAAAGAACATTGCCCTCATATGGGAAATGGTGGGTTTTTTTTCCTTTTGAAATACCCACAAACCAGAAGAACAGCACTTAACTATAGTCTAGCACTGCTTACTGTAGTATTAAACATTAATTTTCCTCCAGTAATGAGATTAAAACCTGAAAGCTGAAGAGGGCCTATCATCTCCATGTTTGTTCCAACTTCACCATTTCTGTTGAAAATATGAATTTTTATCTCCTGATATAGTAGAATTTCCATACCAGCTTCCATACATTAAAAAACAGGTAATACAAGTCAGACGATGTGCAAAGTTCTATAATGACGAGAAATCAGTAACACAAATAATAGAAAAATGAAATCAAAGAAAAAGCCAATTTCATGCACAGCTTTTCTGTAATATGTCTAGAAATTGGTGTCTAATTTTAAGGGAAGAGATTACCCAATATATATGACAATATCTTAAAGTAAATAATATTTGAGCACTTTCTAGAGGCAAACTTCTTTATGAAGATGTATTTCTGGTAACCAAATTAAGCCAATGGATAAAGTGAGCTTGGACTTACAGGTTAAAGCCAACAGTTTCTGGACTGTAAGCTGAGAGCCTGTTACCCATTTCTCGTATCTCAGCACAAGACAAGCAGGCCACAATCTCAGGGTTTGTTCAGCACCATGAAGCCCCTAGTTTTTAGCTCATTTTCCCAGACTTATTAACTGTCCTTTTTCTTTTTCCAATTTATGGATGGTTTCCTAGGTTGTGAAGTTTTTCATGACATCACAACAATAGTTTGGGGTTTTTTTTATTTCTTTTTTTTCCTTCCTCCTTACTCCTCTAGTCACTAGAAAGATTAAAAAATTTCCAAGCTATAGATAGGAATCAATTTCCACATGAATGTCCAAAGAAATCTTGCACAGTAATGGTCATGAGAGCTCTGCTCTTTCTGGGGTGCAACATACCTGCCAATTTTTCTATAGACAGATCTTTCACTGATGACAGATGTGAGTTAAGTGGGCAAACAATGATATTTTAAGGAACACATTATAATCAAATAATGCATCATGTCTAAGAGTCAAGCTAATTCTTAACAATATACCAGAATCATAGTAAAATTAATAGAGGGGATAGTTGCAGTTATAGCTCATTTCAAAGACTGTTTCCAAATGCCAACCGCTAAACCAGTGGACATTAGATTTATTCCAGGTTTATATCAGTTTAACTTTCAGGGTAGAACTGTCAGCTTTGTTGTCAATCATCCCTTGTTGCTTGCCAGGGGTGAGGGACAGAACAGGAGGATGAGGTACAGATGGAAGCAAAGAAAGAAACATCTTGTTGTCTCAGTCCTCCTGTTTACCCCAGACTTTATTTTGGCCTTTCCTAATTAAAAAATTGTTTCCAAGAGACAAGGTATGGACATTGCACTGTATGATGGAATATGTGATTTTTTAAAAACTGTTATATTTAGCAAGGCTAAGCATGACACATGTCCTTGTGTCATATCTGGTCTGCATCTGGGCTATTTTGCAGCAGTCAGAAGAAAAACTGTTTCTCTCAAGACAGTGCTACTCTGTCCATACTTCTTCAGCTCCCGCACCATGGCTGCAGTACTCGCACCCCACTCAACAGCGGCCAAGTGAGTTCAAGACCCTCCTGCCTACCTAAAGACAATTAATCTCCCCATCACAATGATCCTTGCCTGAGGATCTGATTCTTCTTGAAGGAAGAGAATTTATTTTAAAATCTTTGTTGTTGTTTTCTACTTGTTTTAAGGACAGCAACAGACTGAAAACCATGACCTACTCATGGATGTTGAGTTCATTGAAAATTGTACAATGCAGGCAGTATGACCAAACCCAGACATTCCAAAGTCATGAATAAGGCCCCATAAATCATGAGATAGCCTCAAAATAATGATCTTTTAAAAAACAAAAATGAGTGCTGGTTTCTCTCCACTGTCTTCTTGTTTTGTCATATTTTAAGGTAACATGAGATCAAATTTTAATTTTTTTCTCATCTGACTACTATAGAGTCTTTGCTTTTAAGGGAAACTGAGGTTGTTAAAATACTAAATAATGTGCAGAACTTAATTTTCAAGAAAAACATCAAATGTGACCACTCTTGTCAGAATATCACAAGAGCAGGAAACAAAGGAATAGTGTCTATACATTGCAATAGTCTTTTCAGGCACTTTTAAAAGACTTATACATATTATGTCTTAGCTGTGCTTTAATTAAAACCAGTTACGTTCCTTTGTTTGAAAGAGCTGAAACAATTCAGCACTTAAAAAGAAAGAAAGAAAAGAAATAGAAAAAAAGAAGCTATTTGGATGGGTTTCTAATTGTGAGTGTAAATCCAGACATAATCAAGATTTATTTGTACAAATCATTTCAGTGGGAAAATTGAGCCTCCTAAGTGTGCATTCAATTAAGTATCATACCAAACCTTTGTTATCTTTCTGTTAGACCTGGCTAGTGTCTATGTACATCATAAGTCAAATATAACAATACCATAATCATAAATAATTCCTATTTATCATGAAAAACTGACTCCAGTGTCAATCATTGGGGGTCTGCATTTCTGTTGGTACTTGTAACTGCCTGAAGGTGAAAGCAACATCATCGTTACAGATTAAATGACAGTTAAATATTAAATTATGACCCCTCTTTAGACTTCAAAGTTTGTGCAGCACTTTTTGTCTGCTATCTGAATTCCTTAATAATGCATTAGAAGACCAAAATTTCAGAAGAATTTGTTTGAGATTTCTACTTTGGCTTCACTGCAGTTCTCAATGAGCAATGCATCATCCAAACACATTATAGAAATTAGAGTCTACATTCCATTATGCATTCAGACATTTATAGCAGAATGATAAACCTGTCTGTACCTCAGGGAGTTGGCTTTATAAATCAACACTTCCTGTAAAAAGATTACATTCCTATTTGAAATTATTGGGGTTCTATATCTTCTTTCCATATCACGTTATAGCATACATCAGAAAAAGAAAGGAGAATGGAATTAAAGTGAAGAAAAGTGATGTTTTATTAGAGGCAAAATGTATTACAACTTTATTTTGATTTTGTGAAAGAAAGGTGGGGATTCTGATATTTTATGTTTGAATGCTTCACTATTATGGAGCTTATACCAAAAAAAAACCCTCTCATCTCTCAATCTATTTTTTAAACTTATCTGCTTCTGTAGTACCAGAAAACCTCTGAAGCCTTTCATAGATTTATCGTCACTGACCCGCTCTCAAGGAAGAAAAAACTGTTATCACAATTTTAGAGATCAGATGATAAAGCACAACTCAGTTCTCACAGGCAACTCTGACAGAGACAGGGGTTGAACCAGTGTCTCCCAACCCAAAGGTCCCACAGGAGATGGAGAAATGGGAAATGCAGTCACATAATCACAGAATATTCTGAGTTGGTCGTTGAGTTCGACTCTGAAGTGAATGGTCTGCATGAGAGAAACCCTTTTCAGCAAGCAGGACACAGTGGGACAGGACCTACTCTCATCAGCAGGAGGAAGGGATTTGGATGAGCCACTTTGTGGTGTGAATGCCCTGGAGGGACCACAGCACAGTGCTCCAGCCATGTTGTCTGTCCCACAGGGAGGATGCCTCTGCTGAGCTCGGAATTTCACTGCCTGAGTGAATGCAAGGAGAAATGAGTCTGCTAACATGAGTTAGGAGCACAAATTTGAGCTTCACAGAGGAAATTCCCTTGTGATCATCCCCATGTCTTCTTCCACCACATATCAAATATCCCTCTCAAGCCTCAATGCGATCTTTCTGAGATGTCTGTGTCGCAAATTATGGTCAATATAACAAAGATGGGCACACAAAACCAGGTGAATAGGTGTGCAACAAGGTATTATTCTTCTTGAAAACAAAGGGTTTTCTCTCTGATGTTAAGTGAACATAACATCCTGTAAAAAAGATTCAGTACCCTTTTAGTTAAGAAATCCATATACAGTCAGGGCAGGGCTTATTAGGATGAGGCTTGGAATAGGAAATATTAAGAAATAAATAGATTCGGGGAATTTAGGAAATTAGATGGAGAATGGGGAATTATCTATGGTTTTCTCCTTACATATTATAATACTTGACTTCATTTCATTTATGTCTGTAAATTCTATAACTCTGAATCCTCCTCATCAGACATGCCTTTTGTCTCCTGTGTAAATTCAGTACCCAGAAGCAAGAGAGTTCAGTATGGAGATGAATGAGATTGTAATTTTGTAGGTGAATGTCAGAAGTCACCTCCTGTGGCCACTAACATTGAAATATACATGTTATCTGTAATTTTTCTTAATTTTGTTATTTAAAATTTGGCAGCTGAATTTCAGGCTTCAGAATCAAAAAACACTGAGCTAAACTGGCAGTCTTGTTCTTGTAGGTCAAATCTCTTAGCCCAGTAAATGGCCTGAAATCCTATTAATATAGTAGAGTTAGGTGTTTGGGGTCTTTAATTTATACCACAAGTGATACCCAGAGTGATTTCAGTATCTACACATTAACTTCTTTTAAGCCACAATGACTTATCATCTATGCATTAACTGTATTTTATTCACTGATTGAAAAAGAGCTCCTTAGGGGTAAAATGCCTCTTGAGACCCTACAGTTTACATCCAGCCTAAAGCAACTGAAAATCTTCATGTCTCTGAAAACCACCGAAGGACACTACCATATGTGTTCATATGACACAAGAACCTCATCTGAAAAAAAAAAAAGCAAAAACAATTCAAGTGTTTAAATGCAGCCATCTTTTCTCTCTCCCCCCCCCCCAAGGAATAAAATATTGTTCATAGTTGCACTGTAAAACATTTTCATTTTAATTTTTCTATCTAGAATAAATGGTTTCATGCGCCCCCTTATAATATCTGAAAACTTGAAGCACTTGTTTATTGTATGATACGTAGATATTCCTTTTTAGTTAAGCTATTAAGCTCTACTGTTAAAAACCTACTCAAAACCAAAGTCTGATAAGTTAAATTGATCAAGAAAATTTACCCCACACTGTTCACTTAATCTGGGATTTCTGGTAACTGTGGAAATAAAATCTGCAAGCGGATTCTGATTTGACAACCGATAATGCTTACTCTTTCTTAGCTTGTTACAATTCGAGATGCAGCATAAAATACATAAGGACTCAGGAACATATAGAGTATTGATTCCTTTTGTGCTTGTTTTTTTATTTTATTTTTACCTTATTAAATACTCCCAAGAGATGCATGCAAAGTCTGAGGAGGCCAGATATAGATGCTGTACCAGCACTACAGAACAATGTAATTCAGTGTATGCAATCTTAAAACCATGCCCATTAATCTTTTGATGCAGTGCATCTCAGAGTGTAGACTCATAAAGTGTAAATAAAACACAGATGTGCCACTACAATTGGAGTCAAGTCCTGCCTTTTCTCAGCCATTTGACTTACAGCAGCAAAGTAAGAGCATGTATATGAGCACAGGGAAACTCCAAGGATGCAAAGGATTGAATCATTTTGTGCTCTAAGAAATTGCATTCCTTTAAGGGCTAATTTTTAGTTTTGCAGGGTGGCTATAAAACCACCTCTTCTACAATGATGCTCTGTTTTGGTTCAATGACCTTTTCTACTGTCAAGCTGCCAGTTTCACTGTTTAAAATATTTTAAAAATTAATCATCTAGTGAAACTCTTCTAAATCTATGTTGCAATTTAAGAATATTTCAGAATAGTTAATTAGCCATATCTGAGATTGGACTACTGAAAAAATCACCTTTTTTTTTTTTTTTTTTTAATTTTTCGAAAAAAAGAAATCACTATAGCATTTTCTTTGAATTTGTCATCTTCTATGGAATGCAATTGAAGTTTGACAAAGGTTGGCATTTGAAACACATTCATGACTTTGACTGTTTCTGAGAAAGTGTATCTGAATTTATAAAAATCACAAGCCTATTTTACAGCTCCAGGGACCAGAAAGGAAACACAAAGGAATTCTGTGAAAGTTGTTTGAACCTCTGTGTAAAACCAAATTAACTAAAACAACAGAAAACAGCATATCTGCCTGGGCATCTCTTTTTTCATGTGTGTTTATGTGGGATTATTAGTTACAGATTTTTATCCTTCCTTTTCATGAAGCAGTGATGAGATCCACACAAGAAAATGTTAATAAATAAATCACAGTGGTTTTGAGCAAAGCTTTATACAAAACAAAGGCTGAAGCATGGAATAAAGAAAACAAAATATCAGAGAACTCATCATTAATCAGTGACCATTCCAGTCACTAAATCAGATAGTCATCTCTGAAAAAACTAGGATGTGATCATACAATTTAAAACAAAGTAATAAAGATTGGGCACTTTTTTTACTCTATTTCCTCATTTTCAAGTGCCTCACATTGTGTCCCTATTAATGTAGTCTCGATAACAATTGTATTTTACAGTGAGAAAAGTTGGTAAGAAAAGCTGGATTGCTGGGAAGATCATTAATTTCATCAGACAAAGTTCAGGTAGCCGTGCCTACAATCTGTTCATCTGATGATCCTCAACAGGGTATGCGTATGATTCATGGATGCGTGGGTGTCTGTTTGTGTGCATGCCTCTCTCACATATAAATAATATAAGAAAGACATGGCTCATGTGTAAGAGAAAAATCCCATTGAACTATAACAGATGTTATTTTTTTTTCCCCGTACAGTGTATAGGCAGAGAGTAACTTCCTCTTAAATAACTTGCAAACCTCCTAGACTGTTCACTGTGCTCATCAATCTAGAGCCACCAGAAAACAGCCAGAGAGTAATATATATAACCAGGCTTGTCTGTTTGTATATTTTTAGTAAACATAGTTATTTGGTACCCAGCTGTGCCTCTATTCTATTTTTTTATATTGTTTTTACTGTTTAAAGATCAAAAAGCACAGGCATATACTGTATATTGTAAAGAAAGGAAATGAAGAGGCAAAAGTTAGATAATTTAAAAATCTCTCTGGCACCCCTCCAAAACATAAAATACAACTGTAAAAATATACTTGAATATGACATTAAGTATCTTGTGCAAGGCCAAAATATTAGCACTATTTGGCTTATGTTACTCAGAATTCCAAATAGTGAAAACCTCTTAGTATTGGCTTCCACAGCCTCATTATCTGTTGAACCATCAGCTACAAGAGCCTCAAAGTAACCATTTTTAACTTTCAAATATGGCTAATATATAATTTAATTTTAAAATGCCTTTTATATAATGTCTGAATGTGAATATATTTTTCTTCTAGTCTCCTTTCCTTGACAATAATCAAACTGTACCACAGATTATTGAGAACTTTGTCGCAGTGAGAGGTTATTACTGATTTCTCCATTTGCTCTGTGGAATCTTAAATCACATGAAATTACTTCACAAATGGAAAAAGAAATTTATATAGCTAGAGGGTGATTAAGATGTATAAAGGTAATATCAGTGAGAACTTTTCATTTGAGCAAAAATGGCAGGTGTGAGAAAGTTGCTGTATGTAGTGGCTGCCCCAAATATGGGGGGCCTATCCAGGGTGTGGTGGTCATGGTAGGGTGAGGTCGTGTGGGTTCAGTGGGGCTCAACAGCAAACACAATAGGCTGGAGAATTGCTGGTTGTGAGAGGAAAACAGGCCAGGGAAAGATACAAGAAACAGTCGTTCATTTGGTCAAGGGAAGAGGTCACATTTACACAGTGTCCCATTAAGGTAAACTCCAATTTATGAGCAAGGAATTCCTATCCTGTTTGTTTCTGCTGCATGCCAAGAAGATTTTTAGACCATGAAATAACTTCTTTCTCTTTCTCTTTTTGCATGGAGGCTTTTGTTGGTTGGGTTACGTTTCCTTGTGATGGGAACTATATTTCAAGTCTTGAAATCTTATCTCATGAACCAAAACCACCAATATGATTTTGTTTGGGTCCTTTAATATCATAAGAGATGCACAAACAAATCTGTAGTGCTCAAATCCAATCTTTTGTGTTGTCTGATTCTTTTATGCAAATAGAACCAGCCCAAGTGAGTGAATCCTTATGCAGCAATTATTTCTCAGTGTGCTCCATCTGAAGAAAGACTCCTTGACATGGGCATGAAAGATGCTTTTACTTCATATTCATCTTTGTTAGGCTGCAAATAAATCATGTGAGCACGTGCTGATGCACTTTTCTAGAAAATACAAATGCCTCAGGTATTATAGAGTAATGCACACAGAAAGGGATAGTGTGTAGAGCTACATTTCTCCCAAATGAAGTCTCAGAGTAAAAGTGTGGCCTAAAGATGTGTGTGAAGTTCCTGTTGACAGCAAAGGCACCTGAAAACACATGCATCCAAAGGCAAGGTCTGGACCATAGTCATACCATGGGACAAGTTCTGACACCAAAAATGTGTTTATTTAAGTTCACAAAAACACTGAGCAAGATATCAAAGTAAAGTATGAGTGCACAGGGAGGGAGACGCACTAAATAGGCTGTGGAGTGAGCACTAGGGAAGAAAGATGCAAAGTGATGCACTAGAATAACAAACAAGTGGCATACATGAAAACTAAGATTGTCTGGATAAAGTGAAAAAGCAGTATCTCAAAACTTGGAGGATCAAATGGCGTTTTAAATTTAAATGAGAGGGTAGTAGTTGAAATACTAACAAACAAAGGAAATTTTAAAGATAAATTCTAGGTGGGTCAAAATAAACACTGATAGAGAAGAGTTGTTTGGTCTTTATCTACATAGAAACAGAAAATAAATGTAAATTGTGTTTAGATCACACCACTTCTAGATATCTTCATCTATAATATAGACTCAATGGGACAATTATTTCTTTGCACATCCATCATTTCTAATACAGATATTGAACTAAGAAAAGGAAAAGAAAAAAAAACCAACAACCCTGGAGTTTATTTTCAATTACAAGAGTAAAATCTGTCTTACTTGAAATGTGGCAAGTAATTCAGAAAAATGTTTGTTTGTAGGTATGCATGTCATAAATACTGATGGATAGGTATCAATGCATTAACAGCAAAGGTAAAAGAGAACTTTAAATTTAAACAATATATATAACTATACATGGCTTTTCTGAAATACCAATGGTAGTAGTGGTGCACTGAGAGTTTTATATCCTGTAGATGAATCCAGTGCAGGACAACTGTGAAGTATTCATTACTATTGTAAGTGTTCATACATAAATTAATTTCACTTCATTTCCTGTTCCTAAATCTCCTTTCCACTGAATCAGTGCCCACATCTGTAAACAAACCCCCTGTGCCCAGGAGTCTACCAGGGAAAGTGGCACTCCACTGCAGATCAAGCTGCTGCTGCAGGACCTTCAACTCACCCAGCAGGGCTGACCCAACTATGTTACAACCTGCCCTGAGGGTGAAGTAATAGAGGTTCTTGTTGGTAGAACCTGTGGGGCAGAGTGGAGTGAAATGACTTAATGGCCACTGTTTACATATACATATATGCAAGGTTTATTTTAGAACAATTTGCTTGCAGTGAGGAACAGGTATTGATAGCCATTTTGATCATTATCTACGATAATACAACAGTATGAAAGTATGAAAACACCACTTGTTAGGAAATGGCAGAAAATGAAAGAAAGGATATAAGAGGAGCAGATACAGAGAAAATGCCCTGTGGATTCAGTGACAAGACTTAATTGTTGTAGTTTTGATGTCTATTTGGTCACAGCCTTGATCCATTTAGGGTTGGAGAAAACCCCTGAAACACAAATTCCATCAGTTCATACACAGTTAGGTTTAGGTGGAATGCCTGGGTACCTTCCCTGGGAGGGGTAGTGGAGTTTAAAGTCATCGATTTCAACACTAGGTTTGTGCTGTAATACTGATTCTTGTGCAGCCTTCTGGTGGAAGGCCCAGCATTGAAGTTTGGGGGCACTTTGGGGGTTTTTGGTGGTTCATGACCCTTTCTAAGACACGAGGGCTGCCTCTGTCATCAGCGCAGCTGAGCCAGCTACGCCCCAGCAGAAGGAATGAATTACCCTCCAGCCTTCACATGAGTGTGACTCTCTCTGGGAGGGGGAGGGGAGAGTTTTGCAACTGATCCAGTTGTGTAAGGGAGGACATTGGCATGATTTTAAAATACTGTACCACCTAAGAAGGATCTGCTTCGTATCAGTCTCCTCCCTTATCTGGTTCAAAATCCAGAGCCTCAGATGCTCACCTCCTCTGTCTTATGCAGATCAAAGGTTTCACCACCACATACAAAAACATCTCCTCCTTTCTTTCAGTTTGGGGGTGCAAACCTGGCCACAGGAAAACACCCTCTGTTTTCGTAAATGGCCAGCTGCTTGAGTCATTACCAACTAACATTGCACTTTCTCACACCATCCCAAAATGGATGAGGAATTAAATCAGCTAGCAACCCATATTTATGGTTTTAAGAATAAGCAGTTGGAAGGGAGAGCACTTTGGAAAGAATGCTTCATCTTCACCTATAGCCCTTCACCTGCCTCATTCCTCCATATCCCATTTGCTTTACAACTCCCACTCTCCAGCCCTGAATCCCACCTCTGCTCTAAAGAAAAGAGAAAAAGCGCTTGAATGCCAAAAGTGAAAGAAAAGTCTCACACTAAAAGGGATTTTTTTTTTTTCTTGGTGAGACACTTGTTTTCACACGGAAATTCCTTTTCAGCTAAACAGGCAAAATCGTGGCCTTCTTTTCCAATAAATACTGTTTCCAGACAAAGTTTAAAAACAGAAAAATGTTTTCTACAAATATTCCTATAGAGAAATGGCCTGAGTTCTACTGCTGTCTGTTTCAGTAGGTTTATCCCCTATTTCCCTTTTGGACAGCAGTCTCCTTAACCTTACTGATGAGTTAAGTCTCAAGTTCTGGCATGAAAAATTTCATTATAGCTCTGTTACAAGACACATACATTGATTGTTTTATTCATAAATATACCAAAACACTCCCCATTCCCCAACATGAACAGAGACTGAATGACTTTGTAGACTGAAAAACAATAATCTGTTTTAATATAATCTCACTGAAGAGAAGAAATATTCTTTTTCCATCTGTCAATTAAAATATTCACCTGAAGTGAAAAACAAACTTTTAGGCAATTCTCTTTAATCTCATTGTTCCAAGACAAATACATTTGCTTGCCTATAATAAAAAGAAAATCACAAGTAACTAACAGCATGCATAAAATATTAAGAACTATTATTTAGTACAGAATGTTTCCATTATCTGTGCCAATATCATATATTCCTTTTAGAATTCTCTATGTCTTCTTTGTAAGGATCAATTGGTTTACTGTTTTAAGACTTTCATCTCTTTATCTGTTATTTGCTAACACAGTATTTCACTTAATGCATCACATTTTCTCAAGCTGCCTTACAATAAGTCAAACATTTTAGATGGCAATCGTTTATGTATGTAGGTATGTTAGCAATTAAGGATACCTCTAATATTAACACAATCAAACTCCAGTCTGTGGTTAGGTAATCATCACTTTTGCTTCAGTGAGATCCTGTCTTATATATATATACGTTTTTAACATATATACATACTTTACTTATATAAAATGTGATAAAGGGCAGAAAAATTTTTCTTTGATTATGTTTTCTCCTTGTTTATCTGAATGTATTTTTAAACAAAAAGCAACTGTATTCAAAGCCTGTCTGCACCTGAGAATAAAGAAGCATACATTTTGTTTTTGTGTCAAACTTCCTTTCTAACAGCACTTTGTGTCAGATGTTAGATGGAATAATGGGTTTCAAGAAGCAGTTGATGACTACACACTAGTTTCTGAAGGAGAAAAAAAATCCTTGAAATCAGGTTCAACCAGGAAAACAGTAGGTAGCATCCTATCTCCACAACAGCAAGGACTTGAGCAGAAACATTGCAAGAATATTGAAATTTTCCCTCCCCAGTCATGAGACTAACTCAGATGTTTTCAAAACCCTTCTGTTGCATGCACTGGTGGAGGGAGGTTTCCCACTGACCACTGGTGGGACCACTGCTGAGTACTGAATGAAGGGAAGCAAGATTATCTGCAATATTCTGTGAGGAATGCTCTTACTGTTGAGTGAAAATAATCTGCAAAAGTTGCTGAGCTGGGTGGCGACATGGGCAACTTTCTGTTTTTTCTGGCAGAAGGGTTGTATCATAGAGATGGTTTTTCAGGGTGCTGGACCTGATTAGCATATTTTGCCTGGAAGATCAAGAGAAGATGAATGCTCTACTGCGGGGAATTCTCAGTTTACTCACACACATTCATCACTGTGCTGTTTTCTTGAGTTAACAGAAATGCCATTCAGTCACCAGATTTGGGGTCAAGAATAGCCTTCAATGCGTCTCCCAGATACAAGATCAGCTGAAGGAAAGCTTGCTGGGAAACACCTCAGAAATCAAATATCTCCCTATAGAAGGAAATGTGGCATTCCACACTAGGTAAAAAAAAGTAATTTTTTTTCTTCTTTACAGTGATTAGAAGGGAGAATGGGGAGTGGAGAGATATTTTCAAAGGAAAGCGTTATTTCATCATATAGATGATCACCTTTGATTAATTTAATTTAGAAATTCCTGATATTGGACAGATAAATTAGGAAGAGAAACTGTGGGTGACAGAAACAGGATCAGAGAGATTCTAAGGACTGTGGAATGTATGATTTATCTCAACAAACACTGATTTTAATACCGTCTGTTTTATTTCTGTACAAAATTAGGCTAGGTTACCTTTGCCTGGTAGAGATAATTATCTTTTATAAAAGAGAAGAGAGTATAAATTTTGAGGGAAATGTAATATCTTTTGACATAGCTTTAGACCACCCACACAGCAAGCTAGGGAAATCAGTAATCTTAAGCCAAAATATGTTTACATCACTAAACAAAGCTTTTGCCTTTTTACATTTCTTGTATTGTGCAGTAGAAACAACATGAGTTGATTGTGAACTGTTTTTGAGCCCACTCTTCAGTCTAGTCTATGTTATAGTAATTATTTTTCTAAATATAAAACTAATTTCCAGTACAAATATGCAATCCAATGTATTCTGAAAACAGACCTCCTATTTAGAAGGGAGAAGATTGCCATCTATTTTTAGGGTTGCATTTCTTTTACTAGCTGATATCAAGTCAAAATCTACTTTGATGTAGAGGATTAATGAAGGAAAAGGATGCAAGCATTTATATATTTCTTCTTTGCCTAAAAATGAGAGTTAGTGTTGACCTTATCCTCACCGCAGTTAGGACTGATTTTTGAGATTACTGCAGCAAAAAAGATCTCACACCACTGCACACGATGTAGTTTATGCTTAAGAAGTAAAAAGAGCACGCTCTCTGTGAGGTTAAGTACCATTCACCCCCATTCATGTCCACAGCAAAGGGACATAGCAACTTGGGAGCGAGATTCAAGACAAGTTTTCCTCAGTCAAGGACAGCTCTCAACCAAAACCCCTGAAGACAATGGGAAAAGGTTACCCTGAATTAAAAATGAGACTTTGATTGTTTTCTTAGATAGTAAGGAGAAAGTATTAACAAAAGAGCCATTTTCTGTGAATTGTAGAATCAAAAAGTTTGGAAAAGACCTCTAAGATCCCCAAGTCCAACTATTAACTAACACTGCCAGGTTCACTACTAACCCATGTCCCTAAGCATCAGGTCTACAGGTTTTTTGACCACCTCGAGGAAAGAGGTGACTCCACCACTGGCCTAGGCAGCCTGTTCTAATGCCTGACCACCTTTTCAGTGAAGAAATTTTCCTGATTATTGAAGAAGGTGCATGGTGATTCTTGGAGCTCTTCTGTGTAGGGCCAGAAGCTGGATTTTTATGGGACCCTTCAAACTTAAGATATTCTCTGATTTTATGACTTTTTCAAAAACAGGCACAAAATCTTGGCTTTTATCCAAAAAGATTCTGTGTCAGCAGAAGTATCAGGGAAAAAAGCAGTCAGCAACTTCATTCATATACAAATACAAACCCTGTGATTTTATTTCTCTATTTTAACTTTTTCCTCTCTATTGTCCTTTGGGGCAGGAAGCTTTTAGGGTTAAGGAAAGAAATTGTCTCCTTTCCTTGACCCTGCTTTTTTGTTCCTGCTGTAAGTAGTACTGAAGGTAAGAAAAATATCTACAAGATAAGGTTCCAATCCTGTACCTGAAGTTATTCTGGAAAATGTTTTTGTTTACCGGACCTGTGACTTTGCTTAAGGTAAATGAGCTCTGTGCTCTCTATATTTTCTCCAGTAACAGTACTTTTATTCAGTGAGCAAGGAGCCTGGGTTGAAAACAATGATTAAGCTTGGCTTAAGTTGTAAGAATCATGTCAAAACTCCTTAAATTCAGTCCAAACAATGAAATGAAAACATAATTTTTTCCTTTGATAAAAAAAATTAAAAACCTTTTAAATGGAAAGTTAAACAAGTGGTCTGAATTAAATTTTAGTTGTGACCTCAGGTATTGCTGTTTTTCTTTGTAAAGTCTGGGAGTTGCAAGCTATTTGGCTGAAAATTCAGTGAAAACTTGCATGAACCAGATTCTCTAATGCATATTTTTGCACAAGATACAAAAATATTAGTTGTGTGAAGTCAAGTAAAACTGCAAAACCAGGTAAAAGGCAATCGCGAAGAGAAGTATGAGGAGAAACAGTGCTTTATCCTCTTCCAGTTCCTTAGCACAAATGAAAGCATACTCAGATATAGGAAAATGAAATTACATACTAAACCAGCATGTCCATATAAGATAGGTTTAATTCAGTTTCCCATGACTTTTCTAGAGATGAAAGAGAAAACTCCAGGACAAATTCCAAAATGCTATTAGAATTGTGCACAAGTGGGGTATCCAAACCTAGCCTGTGTCCAAACACTCAATGAGGTGCTGGGAGCTCACTGTCTCTTCCTGACCTGCACAGAAGAGAACGGAAAGGGCTTCACTCTATTTTGTTATTTGTTTATCTGAAACCTGGATTTGTGGTACCCATAGCAAAATTAATAAACTGCAGGAAACCTACATTTTGATGGGACAGCTACTTTCTAACCCTTTTTAATTAATTAACATTGCTCTAATCCTAACTGTAGAAGTAGAAACCCTTCCCATGCACCAACAAAGACCAGCCAGGCTGTCAGGAGACAAATCTTCCCCAGCTACACCCTGATTGAATTTGCGTTTTTTGTTATCAAAAACAATGACTATGTGCCCAGAAATCTGCATCAAAAGCAATGCATGACAGACTAAATGCTGTTTCAAAGTCTGATCAAGGCCCAGGAAAAAGGTCTTTTTAACTTCAAGCTACAAGAAAATTCGTTCCTAAGAACTTTGCTGAAACAGAACGATCTTTATTCTCTCAGGTCCAAAGGAATGCATCTTTCTGCAAAGTAATATCTAATGGCAGAGCTTTTAATGTTTAAATCATTCCATCTCATTTCAGCATTTAAGGGTTTGAATCCCAAAGGAGAGAAATCCCTGGATACAAGTAGTTGATCTACACAACCACAGCTCTCCGAAGTTTAATAGTGAACAATTTGTGTTGTTTCAATCAAATATCCATTCTTCTTTCCCTGGTCCAAGATGTGAGAATCTGGGGGCTGTCATAAATACAAATCACCATTTCCCAGATTTTACCCGCCTTTTTTAAACAAGAATAAAAACATTGTACTCGTGTGTGTTCCCATGAGCATATAGAGATTTAAATCATTTTACCAGCACATTGCAGTTTTCACCTACTACTTTACATTTTTTTAAGTGGGACAATGTAGCACGGGAAATAGTGAGGGTTTAAGGTAGAGATCTGTTTAAAAAAGATTTTAATATGGTAAAATCAATCTAAAATCTGTACTATGCAGGGAAGTGGCAGGGGATAACATGAGCAAAGGGAATAAAAAGAGCTCTGAAGAGCCCATACCAGTTGCTAATACTTAATCTCTTTAAATAATGAATTAGCTGCTCATATCTAGTCGCTGCTAAGAGAAAGCACTTTCTTTGTGAAGTGAAGTAAAGCTTGAATATCCATGAATTATTCAATATGAAGTGTGCCAGTTAAAATGCCTTGATATTGGAAGTCAAGTGTAAGATTATCTTTTGTCTGTCAGAAAGCATCTCTCCAATGTTACTGAGACTTGAGGGGGTGGAAAAAGGGGCCAACCAGGGCACAAACACGTCAAGAAAAATAAGGGAGGTATTGTAGTAACATGCAGAAGCATCTCCACTTGTGTACAAGCTTTGGTCCTGTGCAGAAAATGTTGTGCTGGGCTTTATTCTGCTCAGTGTTTCTGTTCTCCTTCACCTCCACCTTCACTCCATTGTCTGTGACTCAGAGAACCACTCATGATGCACTAACACTGCTCCAAGGCTCCTTCCAGCAGAGACCAATCTGTTATTGATCTGTCGGCCTTTGCTGACATGGAGAAATGTATTTCCACACTCAGGTTTCTAACAGACCTTTCTGCTGTATCACAATGTTTAATTTAGAAGAATGCACCTTGGAGGAAAGTCTGCACAGAAAATTACTGTTTCTCAAGAAAGTTAAGGTCATCTAGCCTTGAGGTATGATATGGGCTTTCCTAAGGGCCAGGTCTGTCATATTTGGGAGGACTTTTGTTTCCTTCTAATACTGTCCACGTGTTTATGGTACCTTCACATATATTTTATTTTATTTTCTATCTGTGTTTTGAATAAATTCCATATTTTTTCTTTTTCTTTTTCTTTTTCTTTTTCTTTTTCTTTTTCTTTTTCTTTTTCTTTTTCTTTTTTCTTTTTCTTTTTCTTTTTCTTTTTCTTTTTCTTTTCTTTTCTTTTTTCTTTTCTTTTTTCTTTTTCTTTTTCTTTTCTTTTCTTCTTTCTTTTTTTTTCTTTTCTTCTTTTCTTTTTTTCTTTTTCTTTTTTCTTTTTCTTTCTTTTCTTTTTCTTTTTCTTTTTTATTTTTTTTTCTTATTTGTAGTGCAACATTGGCAACTAACCCACCAATGTAGCATCTAAAATTAGTCAGCAAATTGGGCAATCTAAACGGCCTGTTACAACTTACCACTTTAAAAAAAACAATTTAACCATCTTACTTTTCTTTTCATCAATTACACTGGCAGGCAGGAACTAGCAGCTCTCACCAGAGATTAGTCTGGGTGTGTCATCAGGATTCTGAACTGGGATCCTAACATGTGACAACCCTAAGCCTCTGTCAGTGAACCTGAGTACAGTCCAGTGGAACACTGAACAAGTCAAATGACTTGATCACTTCTAGAATGGTTTAATTCCTCTTATTCCCCACAATCCTTTTTTTTATTGATTTTTACAAGAATTTGTCTAAGCCTGATACCTCTCAGAAATGCAGCCTTGGACTTGGAGATGTAACTAGAGAAGAGAAAGGGTATCTGTGTCTCTGGGTCACTGATAGCGCTCTGTGAAGGACCATCTCAGTACTCCCAAGGCTGAGGATTACCACTTCCTTATTCATCAACTGAAAAAATGGGGAAAAAGGAGCTGTAACAACACACTGAAAAGCAAAAGTGTCAGCTATAAAATTGTCATAAAAGGGATTGTAATTTGAATTTACTTACTTTAAGATAAAAGAGATGGAGGAGTTAGTGCTTATTTTTGGGGAGCAACTTCAAACTCTTCTATCTCTGTATTAGCAGAGGACTGCTAGGTCTATTGATCAGTCCATATTTGGATAAATTTCCCAATACATAAAAGTTACTTACCTCTTTGTCTTAACAGAGCAATCCATCTGAGATTTCTTGCATTTATTTTCATGCTTCTGTTGAAAGCCAAAGAACCAGTCTTTTCTAACAAGGCCCAGTCCAGGAGAGAGAAAAAATCTGTTGTTGTCCGTTCCACCTGTGCTGCCTATGGATTAATAAAAAAGCTATCGTTTTAAGTATTTGCTATTTCTATTTTCTCAGACACCTTTCTGCACACTGGGTGATACTCAATTTTACTTTTAACAGATATTAGCCAAATATGCAGAGGTAGATGAGTTTTCTTTTCTTCAGTCTCAAATGTGATCTGATTTACAATAAAATCTGTATTTCATCACAAAATGGAAAGAAAAGAAAGAAATCAAATTAGGTTCCTGAATTTTGCCTCTGGACAAAGAGAGTTGTGTGATTATATGGTTTGAAGGAAATTATTTTCAGTTAGATTTTTTTCTTAATACAGCGCTGATATGCAAATAATAGAAAGGATCAGGAAGATGAAAGAGACTAGAGAAAAAATGCATGAATTCCTTTGTTTTGAAAGGAGATATTTGCATCATGTCTTTTAAGATATGGCTTGCAATGTCGTCAGTCAACAGTTTAAAGATTATGCAACATGTTGCGTGACAAATAAAGGCGCAGTCTTTAGAGTCGTTTAAGATTGATGTTTAGTAACAAATGAAAACCATTTCCCACTCTCCCCAGACAAATTTTGGAATGAAAGATTAATTATCCATATTATTGTGAAAACTAAATCCAGAAAAACTCTCTTTTGTTCCAGAAATTAATTTAAATGTATTGAAATGATTTCTCAGAATTTATATGGTGCCTTTCCTCATTACGATCTATGAATATATGTTTCATAGCATTTAAAAGAACACAGATTTTAGGGAGGAAAAATTAGAGGCCTGCGGCCTTTTAAATGTCAAGGACCAGATTATGGTCTCAGTTGTATGGAACTATTTCTTGCTGAAATGAGTACAAGTCCCACATATATGCTATTTTTATAATCAGAACCAATTGTTTTTCTGCTTGCACTATTCAGGCAAGTGAAAGAAAACTTAGGAAATCAGGCATCACAAGGCAGTGTCATTCTTTGGTTGTCAGAATGTGCAACACACTAAATCTGATTTTTCTTCCTTGTTTAAACAGGATTATATTAGATCTTCCATATTTTTAAAATGAGAAGATCCTCCATGATTTTTTTCTGTGACTCTGTATAATTCACCAGCTTTTGAGTTTTGCTGAACTATTTGCATTTTTCAGGCTTCTTCCTCAATAACAGATTTTCCTTAGCTAGCTTAAGTCAATATGCTTTTATGATTTTAAAGCTAGGAAGTAGAAAATAGGCCCATGCACATTTTAGTCCACTGCAATGATGTGTGGGACAGGACATGGTTTGTTTTGGGGGTGTGGCACACCTAAAATTTTTCCCCCAGTTTTCCTCCAGCCTGTATTACATGTCTTGTTTCTAAGAAGCTTGTGATCTATTTACAATAAGGGACTTCTTGTAAAGGGTTTGGTGTTGCGTATATTTTTGTGAGTTTTTCACAAAACAAGTGCTCCTGACTATGTACACATTGTGCTCTATGTATGTCAGAATGACCCAGTTCTTGAAGGATAATACCAGACACACTATGCTCAAAAATGCCTACAGTAATGCCACAACCACCTCTATCACTGTTAGTGTTGTACTCAGTGGTCACAATGCCTTTTTATATCAGCATTGGCTTTGGAATGAAGTCTAGAAGAGAGAGAAGAAAACATACATTTTAAGTGGGCCACTGTCATTTTTATAGAAAATATTCAGAAAAAAAAAATCAGTTTTCAAATTACTAGACCTCTTTGACATCTGGAGTACCTACAAAAGAGGCCAGATATACCTTTAAGATCTGTATGGATATTTCAGAAACTTTTGTTCTGCAGGGCCAAAGGCTGGATTGTTACTTTTTCTCTGATACCTTTTCTTGCCAGTCAAAACTTAGATAATTGCACATCCACCTATTGGNAAATATTCAGAAAAAAAAAATCAGTTTTCAAATTACTAGACCTCTTTGACATCTGGAGTACCTACAAAAGAGGCCAGATATACCTTTAAGATCTGAGTGGAGATTTGAAATATTTTTGTTCTGCAGGGCCAAAGGCTGGATTGTTACTTTTTCTCTGATACCTTTTCTTGCCAGTCAAAACTTAGATAATTGCACATCCACCTATTGGCAGTCAGGAGTTGTTTATGTCCATGTATTAGTCAGACTTTTCTTCTCTAAACTCATCTGAATAATTCATCCATCTTTATTGATTCCTGAGTTGTAAAAGTCACATTTAGAACAAACTTTTTAACAAAAATTTTATTTTGGGAGTTTGAATGGGTCCACAAACAGATTTGATGGGAAAATAAGTATTTTGGTTGGAGGAATCTATTACAGGACAAAAGTGTTCTGTTGCCCTCTCTAGAACAGCTCTTCTTAATGGATCTTCATGATCTCTTCTAGATTTAAAAATCTCAAGAATTAGAAAATAAGCTTGAGTACCCCTTACATTGGCATGGAAACTCAATATCTGTTGTTTGAAAAAAGGTTCCACTGACCATTTGAATTTAGTGCCTATCACAGCTAAAGGGGTGTCAGCCATACATGTTACCCTCAATCTGCAGTCCCTATACAAACAGAAGAATATTTCCAGAAATCTTATTCATCTGTAGGAAAATTCTTGTCTTGCTGACATGCAAGGTATGATTGTTACTTTGTCCATGCCTATAAATAAATGTAAAATGCTCCAGTACAAGTCTTTGTTTGTTGCAAATACAGCAGGTTGGATTTCTTAACCCATTGAACAACAGGAATTATATGTGAAAAAATAAACCAGGTGGAAAAATTACCTGCACTGAGAAAACTATCCTTCCGATTCAGACACAGCAGAAAAATGTTGCACAAAATATATTGACTCTTTTCTTATCTACAACAGAGCTACTCGGTTGCTTTCAGTGGAGCTTTATTCATCATTTTTGGGGGTCACATCATGAACTGATCAAAACAGCTGAAAATCATTGTTCTTTCTACCTTTCTACCTTCCCCTCTCTTTTTCTTCTTTCTTTCCTTTCATTCTTCCTTTCTTTCTTTCTTTCCTNAAATTTAATATAATTCTATACTTTACAATTGAAGAATAAAGCAGGAGACATTCACTGATAAAATGCTATTTTAAACTAAAACATGAATGCTACAGATTATTACTTTAATAAGGCTTCAGGGAAGAAAGAGTACTTCTGTCTGCATTGTCTAAAAGCAGTTCTACAGTGCACTATGTTTAAGAATTAACTCGTTCTGTATTCTCCATTAATTGAAAAAAAAAAGGTGGAAAGACACACCATCAATTGACTGAGTTGCTGTAACTTTGTACAAAGCATTAAATTAAGAGTAGAGAAAGGTAGACTGCAGAATTATTTCTCTCCATCATCCTCATTAAATTTCATTTCAACAGGGAATGGTGTCACTGGTGCTTTTGATATCTGCTGCAAATTCAACCCAATATTCAGCTTGAGTACTCTCTGTTTGTTGCTGCCTGTGTTTGCAGGTACACAGGATGGCATGCAGTTATGCGATGCCAGTAAATGTCATGCTTAATGGTTTCATTGAATGTAATCATTCCATGAAATCATTTATTTTGCATGAATAAACACAGATGCTTATACTCTCTTCTGGTGCAAATCGTAATTGTTCCACTGACACCAGTGGAGGTGCACTAATTTACACCAGATGGAGATTTGGCCCGATTATTTAAGGACCTGAGGTATTTGGCAAAGGCTCAATAGGCACGGCTGAATTGTGAAGTTTCCTCCTAGGGCATTTCAGCAGTAAATTACATTTTATACAGAAACTTCATCTATCTGGATGTAAAATCTTTCTGGGATAACTGCAGCAAATTAGTTGATCTGTCAGATGAATGATATTTGCTACAGCACTTGCAGATGTTCAGTCCTGTGTGAGATTCCTTTGATGCAACTGCCTACAACAAAGACACATTTATCACACTTTCAGCTATCTTACCTTTAACTAACATTGTTCAGATGGAAGGAATTTCTTTATCAGAATTCTAAACTATGCTGTTATATTTTGTTAAGGTTTGGGTATCAGCAGCAGCATTGACAGCTTACAAAATTATTATTCATAGTGAACTGTTTGGTGTGCTGTTTAAGGCTGCAGCTTTGGAGTTTTTAAAATATGTCCGAATTTATGGTTAATTTTTTAAAGTGTCTTTTCAGCACGCATCATAGAACGAAGAAATTAAGAAAATGTCCTAAATGAAGAGAGAAAGCTAAAATCAATCATTTAAGAAATTTAGCCCTAGATATTTTCCTTCCATTTTACAGTCGTTATGATTTCCTAATCTTGGAGCACCTTGCACATTGTGACTTTGGCAGCAGTACAGTAAGAATGAAGGTACTCTTTTTCACAAATTTATAGTGGAAGATATGAACTTTCTGCCAAGAAACCATGGTGTAATTCAGTGGGATTGAAGATTGAGCAGGGAATTCACATATACATTGGCTTAATCTTATACATCTACACAGAGGATCTTAAAACAAATGAAAGTTGAATGATTTAAGAACATGAAAAAGAAAAAGAAGTTCTGAATTTTATTTGCAACACAGGCACAAACACCTTTTATTCTCATTTTCTTAGCCTTTTTCTGGCCAAAATTTAAGAAAAGCAATGTTTTGTTATCACTGTAAATTTGTTTCATTTTGGAGAATCCTCCAGAAAGGGTCAGTCATACCAGCAATCATAATAACTGTAAGAAATTCTGGTCTACAACCTCAAAACTGTTTCTTTGCATGTCATAAGGACATAGTTGTTGTATCACTGTTAAACACTGAAATAGTTCATGCTCCAAACACAGATATAAAGTTTTGCTCATTATAACCAAAACTGTATGAAGAAGCTGCAGCCAAAGAAACTTCCCTGAACATACTGGACTGGGACTGTGGACTGTAAATTAAACTGCTGAGATTAGATAAAGGGAAACCTATTGTTCAGTCATCTCAGGCTGAGGGGAAAGGAATGCATCCACAAAAGGCCAAACCCACCAGCCACACTGAGAATCATCTCTGGCTGAGTTTGGGGTGGGGGAAACCACAGCCCACAGACTTGCCCCCACTGATGAAATGGGGGGCAGGAAAAAGAGGGTACTGCTGTGGTCAGAGGCAGTGAACACCCCTCCTCCATTACACAAACTGGTCCAGCTGTGGAACACCCAACCCCACAGGCCACATCCGCAGGACATTCATGTGAGTGGCAGCTGAGAGGTGTCATAATCCATCAAAGACCCCCACAAAGTGCTCCCCAGAGGCCTTGCACCACAGGATTGAACAAGACGCAACAGATGCAGAGCATGCTACAAGAGATTGCCCCCACCCTGATGGATATTGCCACCTGGCTTGAGCGTATATCCATGGGATTTTGTGCTTTCTGGGGGGACATCACCACGAAGACCAAGCAGGATCAATGTATCAGCGCTGCAACATCCACTGATGGTGATATTTTTTCATTTTGTCTCTGTCACTGTTTTTCTGTCCCCCACCCCCCCCAGACCTATTTTCTATTTCCTTTTCTTGTACCTCTCTTCTCTCTCTCTCATATTTACTATTAAATACAACCCATACCACTGACTGGAATATGGTCTCATTTGCACTTTAATTCAGGCAGAGGTATTTCTAAGAACCTTTAATAATTGGATCATAACAGTCACAAACCTGTCCTCAGCTGTTGCTAGATGAAATTCTATAGCCAGAAGAGTTTAGTGGCAGTCAGGTTAAACAATAGGACTACTTGATTAGATTTTAACTGCTTCCAAAAAGGCAGAAGGAACAGTTTTATTCCATTATTTCAGTAATCAATGAAGTATGTTGGGCTAAACAGTCAGAAGAACAAGCCTGTACAGATTATGCCAATTTTTCTTGTGTACTTCTAGCTCTCTGTAGCACCACAGCTCCATATTACAAGTAGAGGTGTATTTTCTTTGGTTTCATTCCACCTACTCGGGAAGGATCTGATCCCTACTCCTGTTTGCCTGAGAAGCAATAGATGAGATATTATTTCAGGAGGTACTTCTGAGCACTTACAAACTATTTACATATTTTCTTCCAAATTACCCTCAGAACAAGGAAGACTCTGACTTGGCAACTTTTTCTGTTTCATGGGTTATACTGTAGCAGATGGGCAACTAGAACCATCTTTAAATTACCATCTCCAATTGACTATTCCAGTCCAACCAGGCAAACTGTTACAATGGGCGACTGCTTATTTTACCATATACACCATATTTTTAAAATGTGTGTGTATTTATATGAAGTCAAACATCTCAGGAGATTCTGAAGGGCTCTCTGTCAAATGTTTCTGAAATTCTGCCTGTGAAATCATTCCTACCTTGACTGATTAAATATCTTTACAAAAAATCAAGTCCATCATAGATGCTGTACTGTCTGTACTGGATTGTCATTCCTTCATCCCTGTCCACAAAGCTGTATTAGGGATGTTTCACGGTGATCTTGGTGCCTTTACTTGCACAACTACATACATATGTATTACAGTGCATGGGCTCTCATTACCCCCATTATTTCATAAAAATTAAATTCCAAGAACAGGTTGGTTGATGATGAGGTCTCCTTGAGGAATCCACATGAACTTGGAAACTGGCTTATCCATTTAAAAACATCTTCCAACTATTTTGCGATCTGAAGCTTAAATCTTTTCATAGAATTCTAAACCAAAATACGATGAACACTCAGAATCTGACATCAGATATTCTAAGAAGAAAACTCAACCTCTTCACTATGAATTCCCATGTCTTTTATCAGTCTGCTTCTAAAAACCAGTTACAGATGCAGTAGCCTCCTACTTGAGGAAAAAACTGCTTTGTTTCCTTCTGAATAAAGCCAGCTGTAGCTCCCAAGTGAGCCCGCATTGGAGTCTAGTAACATCACTTAATACTACAGGACCTAAGCTCCCGACGCAAGTAAACTTGTAAATATAATATTTTTCTATCCAAATTTCACCATTTGGCTAGCGATCGATCGACCTGCTCTTGTGCACTCTCAAGCCTCCTAATTATCAGACAGCAATTTTCTAGCTTTGCTTTTTCCTTGCTTTTGACTCCCTTTCCGCTTATTCTCCTCTACATTCTTTTCCACCAACATCGCTAACTTCTCAACCCCCTTTATGTTTTCCTTCCCAGTTACTGTACAACCTCCATGCCTCATTTAATAACCATGCCTCCAAATTTCTGCTCTCGCTTGAACGCACTTTCTGCACTTTGCACCTGATGTCCCACTGTCATTGGCCAAAAAAGAGAGACACTCACTAGCTGTTGTATCCACCCCTCTGGGATCGGTATTGCTCTGGACTATTGTGATCTCTGCGCATAGCATCTGGTTCGACTTCCACAAAGTCACTTGGACACTCGCAGGGGCCCTGTTTGATTGCATACAGTGCTGACCAATTCAAGATTTTCTTCAGCCAGATCCTCTGCTCTTTTTAAAAGTAATTGTTTTTCACTTTCTGTTACGGCTTCCAATAACAAGTGAATATCATTCCAATCGGGATTATGTTGTTTCATTAGAAAACAATGCTTACTTACCATTATTGGATCGCTTCGATAATCTTTTGCAATCTTTTGCCAAGCTTCTATGTCAACAGTAGAAAAAGGTACTCTGATCACATTGATATTGCCCCAGTCCCTTACTGCCCTCCGTGGGGTGCTGACAGGACTCTGCCATGCTTCCCCCGTCTTCTGGCACAGACCGGGCTCCCTGCCGGAGACGGCGTGTCCTCCGAGTCTGCCTCATCCTCTCGCTTCCTACCAGGGGGTTGAAGAAAATCACTTCATTCTTCTTCCTGTGCTGCTGCCTGATGAACCTTGTCTGCTTTAGCACATCTTTCACCTATACTGCATGCTGAGACCAGCCCTGGTCTTAAGTCTGCTTGAGTAGCTTTGATATTCTCTTCCAAAGCCAGTACCGATGGGCTGCTCGTGGTGGCACCATCCCACAGTCCCTCTGCCGCTCAGGGTGCTTTCAGAGAGTGAAAAACCTGCACAAAAGACCTCATCCCACTTTCCCTCTCTCCTCAAGAACAGCATTAACTGCAGCAGGCTTTTATCATCTAAAGATCTAAAAGTGAGCCATTCTGCCCCATCATCAATTTATAGTAAAGGCCACCGATTATTCAATATTTAATATAGAACATTCTTATTTTCCATCTCCTCCTCTTCCGATATTCTTTCCAGTCTACGTAATGATACACCAAGGGGGAGGTTTGGCCATAATTTCTTTACCCTGACTAACTTCCCATTTTATTCCAGTGATTTTATTATTCCTCAACACACCTGTATCACATTAACTACCTTTTGTGTACCTTTTATCTCCTCAGATAAAACCACTGCAGTGGGGGGATGTCCCTAAGTTACTATTCCCTTCCCGTTTACCCTCCCTGCACCCCAGTTTAACCACTGCCGCTTAAACTCCCATACACAGCATGCGATCACGGCACACCCAAACACAGCAAACACGCATTACACAATAAACTAACCAAGAAATAGAACTTACTGCCGGAATCCTGGCTCTTGGGCAGCGCCACTTCCTGGTTCTGGTCCGTGCTTCACTGCCGGGATCTGGGTCTGCCCAAGAAACAGTGACACACACACACACACAACTGAAACACACACACACAGACACAGACTGACAACCACAGACACAAACACACACAGACTGAAACACACACACACACAGACACAGATCGACAACCACAGACACAAACACACACAGACTGAAACACACACACACAGACACACAGACACAAGCACCAGAGCACACAAACCGACACACACAGACACACATCGAACAGACACACACACACAGGCACACACCAACACAACTACCACACAGACACACAGACACGCCACCACAGACAGGCACACACACACAGACAACACACACAGACAACAAACACAAAAGCTACACACAATCACAGACGACCACCAACAGACAACACACAAAGACAGGCCAAACACACACAGACACAAACACCACACTAAACAGACACACACGAACACAGACAACACACATAAGGCACACACACACAGACACACAACACACAGCAGACACATCAGACACAAAACACACAAAGCACACACCAGCACACAGACCACAACACACACACACAACGACACACACAACACACACAGACACACACATCACACACAACAAACACACCATCCACACACAGACACACTAGCCACACACGACACCACACACACACACACAAAACTCGCAGACACAACGACCAACACAAGACACCAAAACACACACAGCCAGACACCACACAGACACACACAGACAGGCACACACACACAGACACAAACACACACACAAACAACACACTGACACAGAACACACCAGACAGGGCACACACACACAGACACAAAACACACACAGACACACAGACACAACACCACAGACCACACAACACACAAACGACACACACACACACACCCAGCACACACATATACAGAAATTGTACATATCACAACACACATCACACACACACAAGACACCCCACACACACACACACACACACACACACACACCACGCCAGACACACACACAGACACACACAACACACACGACACACGAGACAGCATGTAATAAGCAATAACACTGTCTAGCAAGCACTTAGAGATATCTGCCTGTTTAATCAAGCACTTTCTAAGAGCCTTATCTGTCACTTCCAACTTCCTGCACACCACCACCTCGCTTCTACGACCCCACCGTTACGTCGAACACCGGGCACCAAATGGCCTGGGCCGCTGAAGAAAGCCAAGGGTTTAGCAAAGGATCCAGGAATGTCTTTGTCCAGCTGGCAGGGAGGAAAGGCCTGCACGTGCTGCGCTTCAGAGCCAGCCTGTCATGACTGCACAGGAGCCTGTGTTTTGTGCAAGCTGGAATTGGTAAGCAAGCGGTGGACACCGCCCAAGCAGAGAGTGATGGAAATTCTGAGATGTGATTGGAGAAGCCTGGCGGGCGACTGGCCCCAGCAAGCAAACAGCCAATGGCTGTTTAGCCCGGGAAGTTGAGAGTAGCAAAGGACGCAGCTTTTGAAAAGAAAGCCCGGGAGAAGTAGGCTTTCTTTGAAGCAGGAGAAGTGCTGTCCTCTCTTGCCACATTGGATCCATAAAGGGCTGCCCACGTTGGGCATGTTATCCGGCTGAAAGGTCAAACAACTACACAGGCAACAGAGTGCAGGTACTAAGAAAGGAAACAGGAATCTAGAAAAGAATAATTGAGGGAGCTACGAGTGACTGTATGAAAAGTGTACGAAAAGCAAACATCTTCAGGCGTCAGCACGGCCCTTCAGGCAGCGGGCAGAGGGCACGCCACGGGGGGGGGGCGGCGGAGGCTCCAGGTTGTGCTGCTGCCAGGCAGAGGGACCTGGAGGGCTGGACAAGGGGGCTGGCAGGAAGCTGCTGCCGCTGAACGTGCAGCGCAAGAGGAGAGTGCCGGAGCCCTGGAGGAGGAGGAGGAAGCAGAAGAAGCAGCCCTTGCAGCAGCAGCAGAGGCTGGGCAAGAGCAGCTGCTGAAACAGCCTGCCAGCTGCAGGCCAGGCTGAGCAATTGGGCGCTGCCAAAGAGCCTTTGGGGCCAAGGCAGCTGGCTGCGTGCAGGGCCCGGCGCCCAGGCCCCGCCCTGGCAGCGCACGTGGAGGGAGGCGAGCCTCGGGCTGGGCTGTGCCCACTGCGGGCCCCCGCCTGCAGAGCCGGGAGGGCCGGCCCGGCAGGAAGCCCCGCCCCCGGTGCCCTGCCCCGGATGCCCACCCCGTGCCTGGGCCGGGGCCCTCTGGGCTGGGACCGTGGGTCAGTTGGACTGAGCGTACCGTGAGAAGCGGCAGCAAAGCGGCCCTGAGCTGTCTGGCTTGTGCGACTCCAAAGCCACAAGAAAGCACAAGAAACGACTTTGGAAGCAAGCGGCGGCGTCATCCCAAGCCCGTCCCACTCCATCGACCTCTCGCTGTCCTCGCCGTGAGCGAGAGGCCTGCGTCTTTGCCGAAGAGACCCGGCTCGACCGGGGACCGGCAAGATGGGCAGGCCGAGGAGCTGGCTTCGGCTCCAGGTACGATACCTGGCACGCTCGGGGAGACGAGGACACGGCCGGGCACGGCCATGCACAGGGGGGGCCCCCCCCCTCCTTTCTCATGGCCGCCGCTCTCTCCCCACAAGGAAGGTTGTCAGCAAGGAGGAGGCGCTGCTGAGCGGGACGTGGCTCTGAGCCGCGGCCCCAAGAGCAGCGAGAGGCGCCTTCTCCTGCTTGAGGAGGAACTGGTGGTGGCCAAGTTTCGGTTAAGAGCCTGCGAAGCCAGCTGACCTTGGCCCCTCCCACGTCCCCGGGCCCGGGCCTGGGCCCAGCCAGCCCGGCCCTACAGGCGCAGACCCCCGGTCCCCTCTGGGGCTGGACGCATGCGGGCCGCGTGCAAGCTCTTGTCGGGCGGCGGGGACAAGGAGGGCGTGCCAGGGCTCTGCCAGGTGCCGAGCGCCGGGAGCCACCTGCCTGCTGGCCTCTGATCTCCGCAGCGGGGCACCACCTCCACCTGCGCCTGCGCCTGGCCCTGGACCAGCTCTGGTGCTGAGTGGCCCCAAGGAAGGCAGCGCTGCGCAAGAAGAAGAGCAGCGGCAGCAAGACGGCCATGAGGATGCCTGCCTCCATCACCTCATCTGGCCAGCGGCTGGTGCCTTGCCCACTTTTGGGTGAGTGCTGGTGCCACGTGTCCACGGCAGGGCTGGACAGTTTGCCTGCCATGCAAAGCGGGAGGACCTTGGGCAGCCGTGCCATCTCGCTGCCCACTGCGTGTGCAGCGTCAGCAGGGAGCAGCCTGTTTACCCGCTCAGCTTGTGGCTTTGCAGAAGCCAAAGGCCAAAAAGCAGCTGCTCTTGCAGGGAACTGACAGGGAGCCGGGCTTGGGCTGCATCCCTCCTGGACCCCAAGCAAGGGCCCATTGTCCTGCCCTTGTTTCCCTGGCCACGGGGAGGGGCACGCGCTCTCTCCCCAAGGCTGGGGGCAGCGGGACCTGATGCGCTATCTCCTCTCTTCCTCCCAGATCCCAGGCACTGAAGGAGCAGTGGGTGGACGTGCTTGCAAAGGTAAGCTGCGCTGCCAGCTGCCTCTGCTGCTGCTGCTTGCTGCTGCAGGGAGAAGCTCCCTCAGCAGCTGCACGGCTCTCACTTGTGGACAGCTGCCTGGGCTCGGGCAGCTGTCGGGCACAGCACGCCTGACAAGCCACGCAGGCGGCTTGTGCCTCAGCCAGCTCAGTGCCCGTCCCTCTTGTCACCACACAGGAGCCAGGGAACCCGAGTCACCGCCTGCCCAGCATCAGACTCTGGCGGGCAGCTGAACGGCCGCCGTGCGGTGAGTGCCTCTGTGCCGCGGGCTCTGTGCCGAGTGCTGCTGAGCTCGGCCCCAGAGGCACGGCTGCTCACTGTCTTGCCCTTGCTTGTCTCTTGCGCAGGGAGGACAACCGAGCGCCAGGGAGGCTGGAGCGGCCTGCTTGAAAGAGCTGCAGAAGGTGAGAAGGGCGTGCCTTTGCAGAGACCCTCTTGGCCTCGGCTGTGCTGGGCGCTGGGAGAGGCGTGGCCACTGGGGACGTGACCTGAGCATGGGGCCAGCCAGGCTCCCGAGCCTTCTGGGCATAAGGCGAGGCGTCGGGAGAGCCGGCGGCCAGCGCCGGCACAATCCTTGCTGCCGCTCTGGCCACACTGCCTGCTGAGCCGGGCCTGAGAGTTTGGCAGGCCAGAGCTGCCAGCCGTGTGCCACGCTCAGGCTGCCAGAGCATGGCTGGCAGCCGGCTGCCGGCCCTTTGCCTGCAGGGTGTTCTGAAAAGCGCACCTCACCTCTTGCAGGCCGATCCCAAGCAAGGACCACACCACGGCCCCAGACGACCAGGAGGAGCACTTGGCCACTGCCATCGAGGTAACGTTTGCCACAGCCAAGGCCAGCTTCTGCATCTGGCCAAGCTGCGCTTCTATTCTCCCCAGTGTGGCTGTGGCAAGCTTGTGGCAACCTGAGGGAAGTACGGCAGCGCCCACAGCTTGGACAAGGCCAGGGGCCAGGGCTGGGGTGGCTCATCCCAAGCAACCCCGCCAGCTCTAAGAAGCTCCGAGCCAAGCCATGCTGTGGCTTGCCAGCTCCGTGCCTGGCCTTGCTACAGAGCTCCGCCACCAGCGCTTAAGGCAAGGGCAGGGCACGGCAGGATGGGCAGGGCAGTGCAGGGCAGGGCAGGGCAGGGCAGGGCAGGGCAAGGGCAGGCAGAGCAGCAATTGCCCACATTGCACGGCCTGGTTGGCTCCACTGACAACAGCCTTTGTTTCTAGTTGCCTTTGGGCAGCGGCAGGGAGCAGCAGCAGCAGCCGCAAGCCAGGAGGAGGTGGCTGCCCCGCCGCTTTGCTCTGCAAGCGCCGCTCAGCTGGGGCTCCCACGTGCCGGCAGGAGGGCTCCGGCTGCAGCAAGGCCGCTCTTGGCGCCAGCCCTTGGCAGCCGTCTGTGCAGAGGACGCACTGCTGCCCAACCAGGAAGCCACGCCCACGCAGGCTGCCGTCCTGGCCGCTCGATCTGCACACGTGTCCCACGCGTTCCCCAGGCACGGGCCGCTGGCTCTGAGCCGTGGCTTGCCTCTGCTGGCAGCCCCTTGAGCAGGAAGGAGGCAGGGAGCCCCAGGCTGGGACAGAGCTCTGGCCGGGCGCCTGCTCTTGCAGCGGGGACTGGTGACACCGTGCCCGCTCCTCCCACCTCTCCTGCAGGAGCTGCTGGCCGTCCTGCAACCAGCAAGGGCCCGCAACGGAAGGCTATCTTCCGCAAATGCGGAGAGACGCTGGGCGGTGCGGAGCTGCGGCAGGCCCTGGACCGTGGCCTCCCTTGGACAGGCAAGCCAGCCGGCGCTGCGTCTGGCGTCCAATATCCTCAAGGTCAGCCTCCTGACCAAGCAGCTCGCAAAGCTCCTGCCTGGCGCCAACCATGCTCCAAAGGCTCACCACCCTGGCCTTGGGCAGGACTCCTGAGGAGCATCCCCGCACGCTGCCCCACGGAGCTCTACGGGGACTGGATGGCAGCCCATGCAGATGCCAGCAGGGAGGACAAGATCCATGGCTAAAAGCGTAAGCGTGGGCAACCCCTTGCATCTCTGCAGCAGGCCACGCCTACAAGCTGCCACTGGCCTGCAAGGGGCTATATCCCTTAAAGGCTGTGCTTTGGACACACGGCTCTGGGCCGGCTGGCAGTCCCATTTTGGGGCAGCCCACGGGGAGCGTTCCTTGCCTGCCAGCCCGGCAAGCCCCGAGCTCGCTGCCTGAGAGCGCCCGCAAAGAGCGCGCAGCGCAGCCGCGGCTGCCCCCTGCCTGGGGCTGGCTCAGGGGGTGGCTCCGGCCACAGGGGCCTGTTGAACCGACGTTGTCTATGCTCTTCCCTCAGGGTGGCCAAGAAGTTGCCCGTGCAGAACCTGCTCCTCCTCCAGCAGCTGCTCGCACTGCTGCGGCACATCAGCCCTGCACGAAGTCACCACAAAATGAGCTGCAGCAACCTGGCCATCTGCCTGGGGCCAAGCCTACTGACCGCCCGCAGGGGGGGGGGGGGGAGGCAGCTGGCCTCGACGCCAACCCTGGCGAAAACGACACAGGTACCCGGACTTGGCTAGCGGCTGCTGCTTTGCCTGCCAAAGCCAAGGCGGCTGCGACGCAAGGTGCCGTGCCTGCTGCCTGGCGGCCCCCCGTCTCACCAAGCTGCTGCGGGAGCTGCCTGCAAGAGCTGCCGCCCAGGCAAAGGCTCAGCGTGTGGCCAGGGTGCTGCACGCCTCCGTCAGGGCCCTGGCTGAGAGAAAGGCTTTTTGATGCAGGTCAAGCGCTGGGGCACCTTGCTCTCACAATTGGTGACATCTATGGCCAGGACACTGCCGCCGGCAGGACCAGCAGCGCCCACACAGACATGCACAGGTAGGAGCCAGAAGGGGAGACTGAGGCCCCAGCCTGCGCGTTGGCTCTCCCAGGATATGTCCATGTCGTAGGGCACTGATGTGGCTTTGCTTCCGTCTCTCATCTGGCGCATGTTCTTTTGCTTTCTCGAGAGCTGCCGCCGGCAAGAGCAAAGTGCCCTGCAGGCAGAGCAGCTGAGGAGCCCCAGGCAGAAGAGCGTCCCCATCCGCCTCCCCAGCTGCCAGACGCTGCTCAACAAGACGACGCAGAGGCCACGGCGCTGGAGGCCCAGGAGGCACAGGTACGTCAGCAGCGCAGCACAGGGCGCAAGGCGTCTCGCAGAGGCGCGCAGCTTGTCGGGCGCCCGGGCAGCTGCCGTGCCTCCTGCTGATTGAGGAGGCTTCGCTCGTGCGCCAGCTCACGCTCGCCCCATCCTCCAACCTCTTTTGGGACCTCTGCAGAGGGGCGACCTTGCAAACAAGCTCTTCTCAGCGCAGCTGAGGGGGCCATTTGGCACTTGCTCCTTTGCTGCTCTGGCCCTTCTTGCCACCTCTCAGCTGCAGAATTTTGCTTTAGGTGCCCGCCAATGCCTCAAGCCCAGAGGACGGCTGCAGCAGGCCCCGCAGCTGAAAGAGCCTCAAGCAGCCGTGCGAGTTCGGCGGTGCAGGGCGCGGCAGCGCCAGAGGGCTGCTCGTGCTCCCGCTTTGCACCTCTTTGCAACCGCGTGGTGTCAAGGCTGCCAGGCGCGCGGCAGGGCGGCTAGCAGGAAACGACGGCGAAAAGGGAAACCGGAGGAGGAGCCGCCCGACGGCAGAGGAGGAAGAGAGACAGCAAGCAGGCCAACGACGCAGGAGGGCCGGCTACAGCAAGAAACCAGGTAGGATGGCCAGGACATGCGCGCCACTTTCTCTGCACACTGCCCAATCGTCAGCCTGAGGCGCTGGCAAAGGGTCGCTGAGGGCTTGCTGCAGGCAGGGCCGGGCAAGAGCTGCAGGCAGCTGCGCTGGCGGCTCCGAGCCCTTTGTTTCTGACGTGGCCCCGTGCTGCACATCTCAGGAGACAACTCTGCGTGGACAAAGCGGCCCGAGCCAGAGGCGGTGAAGAAGGGCAGCGAATGCCTGTCCCTCCCTTCTCATGCAGCTACTTTTGAGATAAGGTCCTCTCGAGCCTCTGTGTCAAAAGTTGTAGGTGCACGGCTCATGAGGTAGGTCCTGTCCTGTTTGGAGGGGGAGAGCCCGCTCTTTGCCCGCTTGCCCCAGTGTGCTGCCCATGTGCCCAGCCTGGCCGCGCCGCGCCAGCGCCTGGGCTCGCTGGCCGGCGGGCTGTGTCCGGGCTGGCCAGCCCGGCCGCCGAGCAGCACTTTCAGCCCCAGGTCCCGGCTGCCCGCACCTGACGCCAGCGGCGGGAAGCGCCGGTGTCACCAGGCACCGCCCCTCTGGGGGGCCACGCGGCTCAAGGCACCGGGGAGCCGCCCAAGGGCCGGTAAGGCGGAGGCCAGTGGGGCTGCCACAGGGGACAGCGCTGCTGAAGGCGCGCGCTCAGGGCTGCTCTGCTGTGGCACGGAGAGGATGAGGCTGTGGGAGCTGGAGGAACAGCGCGCTGAGAGCTGCGGGGGAGCTGGGGGCGATGGTGGCGGAGGCCCACCGGGCGGGCAAGAGGCACCAGAGGGCTGAGAGGGCTGGCGCAGGGCTCAGGTCACTGGGGACGCTCAGGGTGATGGCAGCACTGCGGGGGCTGCTGGGCTAGCGGGCTACGGAGGGAGCGCGGAGGCTGTGGGTGGGCAGAGGCTATGGCGGGGCTGAGGACACGCTGCAAGCGACTCAGTGTTCCTTTTGCTTCCTAGATGTCCATCTGCTCAACGTTTCCAGAAGGGCTGCTCTGCGCGGGACCAAGCGACCGACGGAGCGACGGCGGGGGGGAGCGGGGAGTGGGGAAACGGGCCGGCCGGGTTCCCTGTGCATCCTGTGCCGGCCCTACATGTACGCGCCTCTTATTGTGACTGTACATTGTTACGTCTCTGCAGCTCTTGAGTTCTGTTTCTATGTGCCTAGAGCTGTAGAGCACTACAGTTCGAGGTCTTTGGCTCCAGGGGGATGTTAATTTTGATCCGTACTTTGCTAGTGGTGTGTTTACGGATCGCTTCCCGCTGTGCCTAGCTCCTTTTCTCAGAACTCACGCTATGGGCACACCACCCATTGGCATGTTTATCTGTGTGTGAAGTGCTTTGTTGAGTTCGAGTTGCCTTCCACCTCT
>CM019236.1:56066530-56082640 GCA_009741485.1 Malurus cyaneus samueli | reverse complement strand
AATGGAGAAGTTGCACAGATGGCCAAGGACTAACACAGGCCCTGCAGAGCACATTCCCGTGAAGGAAATTCGTGTTCAGGTACTCTGCCCCAGGAGTCTGCTGCACACAGGTTCCTCTTCACACTTGTGGCCTGAAGGATTTGCATTTCCTATGGAGGGAACTATGCCAAAGTTCCACAGCTGGGTTTGGGGTTAACTCCTCCAAACACATTTCACAGTAATGTTGTCTTTTACTTGGCAAACTGTTTTTGCTTTACTTTGATTTTCACAGTTGGGTGTGCTAGTAGTCATGTTCCTTCCAGTGATCCAGGTCTGCTGATGTTTTATACACCTATGCTTTTGTAGGAGATTTTACAAGGTGAAGTACTAGTCCTTGCTCTTGGTTCATAACAACCCTGGGCAGGGCTACAGCCTTGAGGAAGACTGGTTGGAAAATGGCCCAGCACAAAGGACCTCAGGGTGCTGGCTGACAGCATCTGAACATGATGTGGCAGTGTGCCCAGGTGGTAGAGAAGGCCAACGGCATTCTGGCCTGAATCAGAGACAATGTGACTGTCAGGAGGACGACAGTGAATGTCCCCCACTGCACTCAGTGCTGCGGAGGCTGCAATTTAAATGCTGTGTTCAGTTTTGGGCTCCTCATGATCAGAAAGACCTTGAAGTGCTGGAGAGAGTCCGGAGATGGGAAATGGAACTGGAGAAGAGTCTGGAACACAGGTTCTATGAAGAACTGCTGAGGGAGCTGGGTTTATTCTGCCTGGAGAAGAAGAAGCTCAGGGGAACCTCCTCACTCTCTACAATTCCTGAAAGGAAGTGTAGCCAAGTGAGAGCTGGTCTCTTCTCCAGGCAGAGTGATAGGACAAGAAGAAAAATCTCAGGTTGAGACAGGGGAAGTTTAGTTTGGATAGTAGGAAAACTTTCCATACCAAAACAGTGAGCAGGTCCTGGCACTGCATCCCAGGGCAATGGTGGAGGCACCATCCCCAGAAAGTCTTCAAACAGACGTGCAGATGTCGTGTTGAAGTCGTGGACTTGAAAGTGCTGCATTAATGTTTGGACTCAATGATCTCAGAGGTCTTTTCCATCCTAAACGATTCTCTGATTCAATGAGGTGGCTGAGGAGTTTGTCACAATCAGATTTGTGGGTACAGCTCCACTGCAGACTGCTAACAGTCTGCAGCTCTGCTCTCCTTGTAAAGCCATTTAAACTCAGTCTGAGAGGGAGTGCCTGGCTCTGATGTCTTGTCCTGCTTCCCACTGAATTTGCTTTAAGCGAGCTGATAATGACTGTCACAATAAATCCCATTTGCCAAGCACAAAGCAACATGTTTGAGATCACTCTGAGCTTTTGCACAGAGCTGGGTCTCCCTCCAAGGTATCCTCTGACATCTCTCAAAACTGCAACCGAATGTACCAGATGGTTTAGCTGAGAAAGAAGGGCATCTTCAGGGCAGACTAGTAGCAGACATATCCTGGAGGGCCCTGAACTTTCAGAAAAGTGAGAAACATTGACAGCAAGGATAGCAAATCTATTTTGCAACCCTATGGGTCTATAAAGGGTCTGTGAGGCCTCATGCTAGGACTTCAGCTGGTTTAGAGAATCTCTTGAACTTTTGGTATTCACCTAAAATATGCTTCTGCTAACATCACTGGCACCACCTTTTCATTCCCTTGTCTACTCACAAAATGTCATGTTATTCTTGTAGACATAATTATCTAATTGTTATTTGAATCCTCCTAAACGCTTTTACTTTTCATTTAGCAAGTTACCAGTGAGGCTAATGACATCAAGAAAATTGCTCAGAAAGGAGTTGCCTGTATACTGTGATGTATCATAAATACAGATGAATGCCAAGTCAGATGCTACGCATAAAATGCAAATGAGTGGGGAATGAGATTCAGTTGCTCACCAGAGATTCAGATCTTGATGGAGAAGTCTCTGTAGGGCTACTGAGCAAAAAGCAGGCTTGTGTTTCAATTCTCCAGCTGCTGCTGGGTAGGGACTGCAACCTGTCATAGAGTACTAATTGAACAGGATGATGCTGGAAGGAAATATGTGTCAGTTCCAGTCCCCCAGCAAAAAGCCATAAGGCAAACTCATGGAGGAGCAGCAAACAACTTACTGCTTGGGTCAAAACTGTTCCTCAAATGCAAAAAATGTCAGGAGAGTAAGCAGCCATGGGAGAGCTCTCCAGTGGCTGAGGAGAGTAAAAGAAGGTTAAAATGCCCTGAAGATTTAAGTGGCCTCTGCAAGAGATGCAGCAGAAAGATCCCTGAAGAGAATAAACAGCTGTCATAGGAGGCAATAACTCAACATAATACAGCTTTATTTCACTTTACATCCTTAATGCAAACCAACACCCACACCATTTCCCTGTCTTAAGCACCCCAAGATATTCAATGTTAAGTGGAAAATTGCAGGAGATGATGGAGGGGGAACAGGCACTGCATGCCTGTCCCATCCACCTCTATAGCAGGCAGGGGTGCAGAAGGGACAGGAATGCAAGCACTTCAGGCAACAGATTTGGAAGCCCCAAATGACCATGCACGTCAAATAAATTTCATTTAATTGAAATTATCGTCATTATCTATTTTCTTCCAAACTACAAGAAGCGCTCGAAGCACTGAGGTGTCCCAGATAGCCAGCCTGAAACACCTGAAAGGACATTGAGTTACAAAGACTTTTCTGTTAGCCTAGAAAATCTCACATACTTAGTTGACAAAATAATCACAGCTGTTCTGTAATGGCAGCAGTAATTTGAAGAGGTACACCAATGGAACCTGCAGTCTTTAGTCAGCTTGAGCTAAAACACCACAAAAAAGATACAAAAATGTTTTCATACCTCCTCGTGTCCATGTCTCTATTTGGGAGTGCTATGACCATTTTGCTATGACCTACAAAGCATGAGCCACAAAACTACATAAAGGCTTTGAAGCAAGTACACTTCAACAGTGCCTCAGAAGTTGGTGTGGACAGAAATGAATTTACTGTTTCAGGACTGCAAAACCTTGATCAGGGTCCTTAATTTCTGCAACTATTAATATTTGCATTTCACAATTTTTTAATATATTGTGAATTAACTCCTAGGTGATTAGAACCTCGGACTAGGATCTAGAGTGAAAAAAATCTGTTTTGCTGTCATTTATTTGGTGAGTTAAATGGGTTGCATGTGGTCAGATGTATTCTTCAGATACATAAAATTTAGAAGCTGCTTTTTTTTTAACATTATCCCTAAATCCTTCTTTATTTGAAGAGCAGATGATATTCTTGTTCATTTTTTTTCTCAGTATCATGATATCAGCTGAGAGAGTTTGATGCTCCTTAAGCAGATCTGCTGTGTAATTCAGATAGCTTACTATTAGTAACCATCCCTTCATTAATAAACCTTCTCCAAGAGTGGTACTAGGAATCTGCAAATCACTTTCACTAAGGAAAAGAGATTTTGTATTTTGGATATTGCTTTTGTTCCCTAAAACTTCTGTCCTAAATCAGGTAGGTTCCTGGAATCACCATTATTGCAGAGATACTGGAATCACCATTATTGCAGGAGAAGGCCAGGGAAATAATTCCTGTTCCAGTAACGTGGAAAGTTTCTTTGCTGCTGAACTCCCTCTTAGGGGCAGCCCTGTTAGCAATCCTATCTACATCTAACAAGAAGAAACAAGCCTAGTTGAAAGGGGATGTATACAAAGGGAAATTGAAGGGGAAATGTGCAAATGTATTTTTTAAAGTTTTGCTTTTTCTGAGCTAGCATCTATTTGAGTACAACTGTTGTGCAAGGATCTACTGAAGTAATTTAAAAATAGAAAGACTCTAGGAAAGTAACAGTGGTTTTCATTATTTTTCCATAGGAATTTCTGGCTTCACTAGTAGATACTGGCTTCATTGTTAACAGCCAAATGTTGAATAATAAACAAAGCATTTCCTCCTAAATTAAATGAAGCTTTTGAATTATGCAGCTAAAATGATCACTCCTCTGCTGAGAACAAAGGTCGGGATTAAACGCTATCTTGTAGAGAAGAGGGGTTCATTTCAGAAGGCACGATCTTACAGCATATCCTGACTCAGACATGCTTTTATTGATTCAGCCATAGCATTCACTTGGAAAGCTTTACATCACGGCCTTGGCAGACTCCCAGGCTTTCCCAGTGCAAGCTGCTATTTTTCCTTTATCTTACCAAAAATAGCCATGCATAGATTTAGTGTACTTAGTTTGCTGGTGTTTACAGGCATGTGAGTGTTTTCAGGATCACTCTGGGCAGTCAGGGACTATGACAGGTTGGAGACAAATGGGAGAAATACAGAATTTCTTTAGAGGAGAGACATCCAGTCCAGAGTATGGTACTTTGGAAACCTCTAAGCTCCACTCCATCACACTCTCCCCATCATCCACATATGTTCCCAGTGCAGGCCAGCCTTTCAGCATGGTTGTGATCATTTCCAAAGGGTTAATTGCTTCCCTTTCCCTTCCCAGTCAGTAGTGGTACAGTGACCATCAGGGCAGACTTTCTTCAGAGTGGGAAGCCAAATTCTGGCTTTAAAATTTTGAGAAAAAAAATCCTCATCTGCTACATGAAGGGATGAGCATCATGTCTCCATACAGATATGCTGACCTTTTTTCAGGCCGTTTTCCTACAGCCAGGAGGACAGAGCTTCAGCTGCTATCACATCTGTCACACATTACATCTCCTGGGCAAATGGAGCTCCATCTCCTTCATGCACTGTGAATTGAAGTGACTGACACACCCCAGTGCAGAGGATCCATGGGTATGTAGCTCAGAAAATTTTGAAAGGAGACCAGCAAGATGCCTAAACCCGCACAATCTTAATGCTCAGCTGCCAAGACAGGCATCACCGGAATGCTTCTTATCTGGGGGGCACAAAAAACACCAGCATGAGCATCTTGGCCACCACAGGACTTCCTAAAGCAAGATATCTAAAAGACAGTGCTCCTGCCAGCATCCAGGCTTGCAAGGCAGACTGCAGTTTTAGATGTAACACACAGTTGCTCCTTGACTATGGAAGACAGTTGGCAATAGCCATGAGCTCTCAACAAGGTTTTCCTGAGACAGCTTACATAAAACAAATCACAGCACGAGTTACAGCAAGAGGTTAGGATATATTTTTGCTTGAGCTTGCTGTCAGCTGCTTGGTTATCTTCCTAACACAACTGCATGCCCTGCATCCAAGCCTGGGTGGGTGCAGCAATCATTTTCAGTAGAAGCAAGAAAGGACCTAACAGCCTGGTAGATTTTGGCACAATTTTTTGAAGGAAATTATCTGAACATGATCTCAAGATCCAGAAGATTGGTAAATTACATAACTGCAAAATGTTACAAGATGTCATAGGTCTCTCTGCTCTGTTACTTCTCTCACTGGTCATAAGCAGCTATGGCCCAAATCTGGAGAGGAAAAAAAGACCAAGGCACCATGGCCAAATGGTGTGTCAATATAATGCAACTGCTTCCCAACCTTCTCAACTCACTAGCTAAGAACAGTGACCAGCAGTAGGCTAAAACTCGTCTTGAATCTCCGCTGGAGTGTAAGTCCTGCTGTGATGGTGGTGGGCAGTGTCCCAGACAAAACACACCTAAGGAGTGCAAAGATGCTGAGCGGATCTTTGCCTGAGAAATGTTTCCTTATGGTTGTAGGAAAAGAAGTTGAGCTGGTTTTCTAGCAGGAAAGTTGAGTGTCCATCTATTGACTGGAGTTTTTCTCCAGTCAAAAATTTTATCATCTAGAAACAATGAGGAGGAAGTTCATGCTGAGATAATTTTATCCCAAGTTGTTTCTATCTTTTAAAAATTAATTTACAAAAGATCTCACAAAAGGAATGGGAATGCTTAGGCTGGACATCAGAAAGAAATTCTTCACAGAAAGGCTGATTAGCCATTGGAATGGACTGTCCAGGAAAGTGGTGGAGTCCATGGCGATGTTTAAGAAAAGATGGACATGGCACTTAAAGCTGTGGTCTAATTAATGCAGTGCTTGGTCATAGGTTGGACTTCTTCTCAGAGCTCTTTTCCCACCTAATTGATTCTATGATTCACTTTCCAAATGGAACAAAACACTTATATCCTCCTGTGACACTGTTTATCCCCATGACCTTTCTGTTGCATAGTCTCCTAACAACATGGTCTCTTGATTTATCATCTAATACCTTTCTTTGTTATTTTCCTTCCTTTTTATACACGTTGCTCATAGGAGCTGGAAAGGACAGGAGATCTGTGAAACCTGGCAAGAGGCAGTTTCTTTTCCTTAATTCAATGTACAGAGTGGAAGACTGTATATACATTTGTCTGTACCTAGACACATGCACATGTGTCTGTGTGTGAATATTTTGTTTTCAGAATATTTTTTTAATACCTGAATGCTGACAATGCAAAACCAACAGCCCCATACAACTCTAGCAAGTTAGAGAGGCTAGGCTGGGCAGCCAGCACCAACCTTAATAACCAAGAATAACTGCCTGGGTCTGAACCAAGTATTTTCTCATCAGTATGCAGCACCAGGGTGTAGGATGAAGAAAATGAGGAGTGGGAGGATATAAAACAAACAGAAAAAAGAAAAATGTCAACTGTGTTCTGGTCTCCCCTTGTGTTTCTCACAGCCCACTCCAAGCAATGCAGTTGGGGTATGTGACAGGCTGTGCACAGAGCAGGGAAAGCATGCATGCAGCTGAACACATCTGGTTAGCAGTTGCCTGGTTTTGTGCTGCAAGTCAGCCAACACCATCCACATTTCTAAGCCAGCCCTCTGCCATTGTTACAGAGTAGTTTATGGCTTGACTTTTCCTTTGTAATAGGTTTGTTCCTCTTGCCAACAACACTGCTGTCGCTCTTTCATCTTTGCCTCCCTGTTCAGCGCAGCCTTCATCCAACACATGCACACACAGAGTAAGATTACAGGGTGAACGAGAGGGAATTGTTTGCATAAGAGAATTCGATGCAAGTACCTTATCTGAAATGCTAAACACCTTCCCCTCTTAAGGTTGCTCCTGACAAAGCAAACCATATTTATTTAGATGTGTAGTGCGGATTTACAGGCCTGGATTTGGTATCAAAGGGGAAAACTGTAGCTTCAGTACTTCCAGGTACAAAACAATATGTATGTTAATGCTATTTTTTCGTTAAAGATGTGGTTACATAAGGAAGTGCAGAAAAGTAGATTAAATCCTTTTGTTATATTAGCCTCACTCAGCCAGGAGCAGCCCATCTGTCCTTTCACCCTCTTCCATCATCTGTGCCATCAGGAAAGTGGCCAGGGAAGTTTCTGATTTTTCTTTAGTTATTTAATAGAGAGAGTGGGGAGGAAAAAAGTCATGCCACAGCCATCCCTGGTTACTGTTCTCAATTTGGTTATCTCTACTTTCCGCAGGAGAAGAAACTGAGGTTTCAATGTATCTGGAAGTCGCAGGTAGCAGTATAAGGAAACTCAGACAAAGAGAAGAAAATAGCCAAATGGGCAGACAGCTATCCATAAGCAGGTCCATGCATAGGGCAGGAAAAAAAAAAGATTGGAGATGAAACTCTTTCTGGGCTCTCAGGCTTACACCAGACAAAGAACAGGGACACAGCCCTGGAAATGCAGCTGTGCACAGGGAAGATGTGATAGACTGGCAAAGTCAAATTGCTTCAGAAGCAAAATTAACTGTGATTACTTGATGCAAGACATCACTCAAACACAACAGAATTGTTATTTTGGGAAATCATAAATTTGTATCCAGAGTCAGTTTGTCACTCATTAAAAACTTATAAGAATGATTAGGAAATGAACTTAATAAGTAAATGTTCTCTTTTTCATTTAACAGCTTAAAATATATGATGATCTCACCTGGTTCTTACATGACCCCTGACCACATCACAGGTAATTATTTTTATTCTCATCCTTACTGCTGGTGTTTGGCCCAGTCTAATAATTTTGGGCAAACAGAGCTGAAGTCTCCCTTATGCCATCTCTACCTGGATGAGGAGTGCTGTACAAACCCCAAGATGGTACATCTGTGTTTCACTGCTTTCTTCCTAGGGCGAAGCAATGCTGAGGTGATCACAAAGTGTACCAAGAAGAAAAAGAAAGCAGAAACCTTATGAATTCTCACACAACAATTAAAGGGATGTGATCCAGAGTGGACATGTGATTTCTCTGTACTACAGGGTGAATTATTTTGGTGGCTACACGCAATAGATGGAAAGTTGTTACTTAGACCACATTCATCAGACTTTGTCACTTACTTGAAAAGTTGTTTGTGCTGGAAAATCCCTGCTGAAGGGATTTCGGAGGTCAGTTTGGTGGATATCCTTGTGTACTGTCTATCTGGAGACTCAGCTTGGGGATCTTTTTTTAAGGAACTTCTATAAGAGGCATTTTTAAGCTGTTCAGAAGTAGGTCCAGTCATTACTTAAACCACATTTTGAAGGGGCTCCTAGGTGTATATCAGTTCTTTTGATTACACAAGGGCATACTTTTCCCACAAGCATATGCCTTTTTTCTGAGTGAATATTGTTCCTCTTTTTCCAAGGATTATTCCTGTACAGATGGAATGGATCATTACATGGAAGAAAAAATAGATCATTCTGTATCCTTAAAACTAACAGGTAAACCAATTGAAAAAAATATATATTATTTCAAAGAAAAAAAGAGAAAAAAAAAAGAAAAAATTAAAAAAGCCAAACCAACCCATTATCAAAAAAGAAGCCAATTTCTAATAGAAGTTATGGTAATATGAATGCAGCAGTGAATCCACTTTATCTTTAAATTTTACTTTTCCTTACTTGGAGCTACAGGCATTTAAAAAGCTGTTGAAATCTGTACTTCTTAAGCCTCCCTTTCAATAGAATAACTACAAGAAACCCAAGGGATTCAAGTGTCCAACAGGTTAAGAGCAGTTTTATTTCATACATTGTCCTGCTTTGCTGAAAGAGAATGGTGATCTCACCATTGACTCAAAGAGACCTTTTTGATTTGCTTTCAGCTCATCCATGCTTCACAGTGTAATTCTCTATTTCTTTCTCTCCATATCTAGGAAAAAAATAATAAATGCCACTGTGACACATTTTCAGAAAGTGACAACATGGTTTAGAAGCTGTCAGTACCTAATGAAGCATTTCAGCTCTATTCTATAAGCTGTGATTATCATGATCATTTTTACTGAAACATATATGGATTTGACATCTGCAGCCTTTTAGCCTTTTAAATAATCTGGTCAGCAAAATTGATAGTATGTAGGTCAATTTAACCATTTTTTTCCAGGTTTTCTGATTTTTTTTTTTAAATCTTCTTGCTCTGCATATATGTTGCTGCATCCCTGTAGGAAACAGAACAGAGAAGACTTGGAAGATAGTCAGCAAACTCAGTTATAAACTCAGGAATGTCTTATCACTTCCTACATTTCCTAAAGGCAATGTATCTTATAAGCAACACTGACTAAAAGGCTCTGACCCAAGAATTAGAGCAGAGACCAAATGTATTGCTCATACTACTTTCAAGTTATAAAAATATTTGTTTAATTGTAACTCTTCTCATACATATGTTGAGATGGCAGGACCGATAACAAGCTGCTGCTGACCTGATGTGGGGAGGGGAATGGTGCAGGAGTTGTGTGGGCAAACACAGCTCTGCAAAGGTACACACACCTTGCTTGCATATGAGGGTACAAGCCAGTACAAACCTGGATACTCACAGATTAATTTGTGTTGGAAGGAGCCCGAGGTTCAGGACTGGTCAGGTTACATAAGGATCTCTTCACCAAAGGTGTGGTCTCATATTTACAGAGTGATGGCTTGCTCTTACTTTGCTAGGCAATCGATTTGGGTCTAAATGTGACCTTAGGTGAGTAACCACAACACTGAGAGATGCTTGAAAATGTAATTGCCCCTAAACGTGCAGGTGACCCTGGTGAAATTCAGTTGCCTTGAAAACATAGCCATGGAGATTTACATTGAACTGATTGCACATGACAGTTGTATAGTCCCACACAGCGTAGATGGGCTGTATCAGCAATGCATTAATTTGTTCATAAAAGAAAGCCCCTAGACACTGGCTGGGCAATGTCCCCACCCCTTGATTACACAAAACCTTTTTGTTAATCTCAAAGATAAACAACAAATGTGTGATTTGCCTAAATATTTTGTTTAGAGAAATGGAACTAATTGTTCCAGGCAGGAGATCTGTAACTAAACTGACTTTTGAAGCAATTTTGAAAAGCATTTTTCAGACCAAGAAAAATTTTTGTGTGTGTGTTGTGTGTGTGTTGTTGGATCACAGTCTGGTTTGGTTTCAACTTTGATTCTGCCATTCTAACATGTTAGGTACAATATTTTCAAGCAGATAGATCTGTCTGTTCTTGTCTACTTTGAAATCAAGGTGTTTTCTCAAATAACCAAGCACCAGGGCTGCAGATGTTACACAGCTCTGAACCTGAGTGAAGCGGTATAAGTATAAATTATGACCACAAGGTAAGTGTCCCAGTATTTGTCTGTGCTAGACATTCATGCCATGGATAAAGAACCTTCCTTGACCCACACAGTGCTAGTAGTAGGTTTTGCACCAGCAGACATCAAATTGACATGAAAGCTAATGATCCACACATCTCTGTCTGTGCTGCTCTATGTGTGTTACTCAGAGATCCAGCACATACAAAAAAAAAAAAAAAAAACAAACCACATGCATTTAGCACCAGTTTGTAGGTTTGCTATAATTGCTGGCTTTTGCCTGTTCCTGGAATCCACCTACAGATAGCCAAGAACTAAAGAATCCTGGAAAACTGTTATAGCAACATTTCAGATTGCAGTTGGGAAGCCTGTGCAATATTGGTACCTTGTTTCAAAACTGACATCCAAAAAATGATGTACCTGTTCATTGCTTTTCTGAATCCAGCCCACTCACTGTAGCAGTCATTTGCCTGTGCTCTTGTTGCACGACCAATTTTTAACCCATAAAATGCATTCTCAAAAAAAATTGGTAAAATTACTTTTTAATTATTAATAGCCTCATGAAATTTCCTAAAATAAATATGCTCTTTCCCTCTCACATGAAACTATGGCATTTCCATTAAGCAGTGCTAACAAATTGTCTTGGGTTGATTTGTGCCAATTCTGTATTCCTATATTGCATCGGCTTGTAATGCCCAAAAAGTGTCTGCACCCTTTAATGCAGAAGGGGCAGGGGCTGCACGGGCAGTGCAGATCTGAAAGCCAGATCTTCTGCTTGCTTTTGGAGCTCGGTTTTTGCTTTTGCAGCTCAGCTGGGGCACCGCGGAGGAGCGTCCTCTGCCCACTGTATGCAGCCAGAGTTTACATTGGTGCTGTTAGCTAACTTCTGTGTTTACCTGTCCAGCTTCCCTGGACAGACCCCCTCTGTGGCTCCTGTGATTCTGCTTCTGGAGCAAGACTCCGCGGCCAGCAGGGACAAGCCGCGTGGCTCCTTCTCATCCCAGACTCCAGAAGAAGCCATCAACAGTAAAACACACGGAGCCCTCTGTTACATCCACAAGAGGACTGCCACCAGGTTGCCACTGTTGCCAGAGCAGCCACGTGGACTTCTTTCTTTTCTTTTCTTCCAGGCCACGGGAACCGCCATTTTCTCTGTGCCACAAGGCCCAGTGGTTTATAGGGGGAGGGGGCGGCATGTGTTCCTAAGTTTTAAATACCTAACAGTTACTTTTCATCTGTGGACCTGGGGCGCACCTGTATTTTTGTTAACAAAAAATTTTTCTCTTACTTTCACCCAAACATCTATTACATATTGGAGGGAAAAAAATTATCAAAATTTTTCACTTCAGAGGAACGCATTTACTCTGTAACATTTTTTTCTGAAAACATAATATCAAACTGAGACACGAATAAGAGCTCTTTTCCCTTTCCAGTCTTCTTTGTAAACAGATTTTTCCTATAAGAAATCATGACAAGAGATTCCTTTCTGGAACAAGTACAACCCTGTGTCTGATTTCAAGGATCTTGTTTCTATTTTCCAGTTGCTGTATAAATGAAATAAGCATGTGTCAGCCCAGTGAATGGCTGCACTAAGCCAGAAGGTCTTCTAAATAATTAACAATTCATTGTGCCACTAAATTTAGTAATACCTACAGAGTTTACACAGGGATGCACAATAGATCAGCTGCTAATTAAGGGCTTAACATCCAGCTGAAGCAGTTGCAGAAAAAGCAGTATCTTTTAAACAAGCTAGTGGTCTGATTCCAAAGGTCATTAAGGGGTCTGTGGTCCAAAGCAGCAACACCTTTTATTTTCAAACAGAACAAATTGATGAAACCAGAAGTACAGTTCTAGTGAGAGAGATTGCAGTATTGTTACTTAAAGTATTCATTGAACATATTGTCTGCTTCAGCAAAATCTCCCGAATGTCCTTTTCCCTATTTTTTCATCCCAAGACTGTTGTGACTCTGTTGGAGCCCCAGAAAGTGGGCGAGCAGTCCTCACAGAGGAGCCAGCACACCGACCCCTGCAGAGTGGAATCCTCATGCAACAGAATGCTCATCTTCTCCTGCTTCTGTTTGCACCCCAAAACACCAGCCTGGAGTTCCACATCCATTCAGGCTCAACGCTCAGGACATCACAGGCTGCCCTTGTCACATATTGCCCATAACCACACAGCTGCTGCATGTCTCTGTTCTGTGGCACATAAAAGGACCAAAGCACTCAGAGGTCAAGGCCCATTATTTTATTTTTTTATTGCTCTGCAAGAAATGCAGGTTTGGTCTAACATTGTTGCTCCATATACGGTGCAGTGTAAGAACCTGGCTTGATCAAGCCAACTCTAAACTCCCCGCTCCGATCGGCAGTATATCAAATCCAACCACACTTACATGTAGCAACAAAATTTGGCGGTCTTTCCTTATACTCTCTTTCTGCACGACCCCAAGCCTCACCATGTGAGCATCTCTCATTCACTCGATCGCCTCTTTGTAAGGAAGAGCCAGTCACTCTTTCCTCATGGTCTGTTTTACATGATGTTCAGCTGAGAGGGCACAAACATTCATGAAGGGTCTTTGGACGAGCTGAAGGGAAACTGGCCCTGCACCAGGAGGACACAAACAACACTGGGAAAAACTCCATGGTTTTTTTCCATCCCATCAGATTCAGCACTTTCGTTTAAAATTAGTGCACTCATTGTTCGTTCCTTTCATGCTGCTGGACCTCTTGCAGACAGCCAACACTCCTAGCATGTAAAGTTCCTCTTTTCTGCCCTCTTTTGCTCTATTCACACAAACCAAAAACCAGACAGGACCAGTACAAATCTCTATAATCTGGCTATATATATCACATCACCCACAAGAATGCACACATGCACACAAATATATAGCACCTAGATGTCACAGCTAGCAAGGTAAAATATAAATAGGAACTTAGAAACATTTTGACCATAAAAGAACCTCATATGCACAAAGATGGGTAAATAAAGTGTCATCGTTCTCAAAGATTCCTAAATTCTCTAAGAAAAGCGCGGGTGTTTGGCATCCAAATCAGTGATTCCACTAGGCTTCCAAATATGATACTCAGTGTGTTTAAAATACGATGCAATTAGTTGCTAATAAAAGAAAAAAAAAAAAAAAGAAAAAAAAGAAACCAAAAACCCCTGGCGTTCCAATGTGGTTAAAAATGGACCGCGTCACGCAAAAGAGAAAAACACCTGCCTTCAAGAAAAACCCACCCATACATCAACAGGGAGAAGCTGTGTTTTGTCATCCCCATAAAGATTTTTGGGTACCCGAATCCCAGAGAACCCGACACCCAAAGAGATGCATTCTCTGCTGTTGTCTGGGAGTATTTAGCTAGTCCCATGGGCGTTTGCCCCTTTCTTAAAACAGATCATCTGTACAGGAGCCACTGTGTAGCCTGTCAGAGATTGTAGACGGTGTGAAATGAAAGAGATCTCCCACTCTTTCCATGTAGCCAGCAGAGATGTAACAATCTGCAGCAAGCGCGGAACAAAAGCTGTAAACATGTTACCCTTGTTCATTGGACGTGAGAATTGTACATGCGCGGGAAAACAGACTCTGTAATAAATCTCCTTTTTCAACTGCACTTGGCTCTGGTGCAGCACTCCTCTCTGGGCAGCGCCGCGGCAGCAAAGTGCAACGGGTGAAACTCTGAAAGCCAAAGGGGGCTTGATTTGTGTCACGGGCAGCACTTAGCAGATGTGCGCCTTTGGATACGGGAGGATTTTGGCAAATAGCGGTAATTGGAGCTTTGGTGGCCTTGCCTGCTCCACCATCCTCATATGCTCCCTTGCAGCCCTTTGCCTTGGTGGATTTCCTTCGGTGTATGCTCTTTGTTACAAACCATTTTATTTATAGAGGAGTTAAGAAAAGTTATATAAAGTTATATATCCCCTTATATAAAATGGAAAAACTGCAAAGTTTGAAAATGTTCCGAAAATCTATAAATCAAATGCCTTCAAATTTTGGTGCCAAACATTTTATTTTAATTTAGTTGTCAGGGAGGCATTGAGAAAGAATGGGAAAAATAGAGAATAATTTTGGAAACCTAAGTGTTCTTATAGAACATAGGAGAGTTCGATGCCATACTGTGCTACCTTTTTTGGTATTTAGATGGCATTGGGGGATGTTAAGTGCTTTGTGTGGTTTTTTCCTGCTTTTTGAAGGGTCTTGTCTGCTTCCTCTGATCTAAAGAATAGCTTGGGTGGAATGCAGGAGGCCATCTCTGAAGCGCACATGGAATGCCTGTTATCTGTGGCTGGAGCTTGGTCCACTCGTGGCTCTCTCATCAGAGAACACAACAGCAATGGTAGAGGATTCCACAACTCATTCATGATTTCCGTCCAAGAATGCAGGATCTATGGAATTTCCCATCAAGCATGTGGCATCGGTTCCTGGAATCTTCAGGGTGTGTCACCGGATACGATGGTGGTGGGGCGGGGGACTGAAAGCAGTGGTAGGGATTCTGCCGTTTGCTTTCCCCTCCCTATTTTGCACCCGTTTTGCTTTGCTTTTTATGGGCCTCAAGGCAGGCTGCTCACAGAGCATCCATACATAATTTTCAGGTGTTCAATTGTCATTATATTAAGCAGACATAATGATGAAGCACTTTTTGATGCCTTTCTTTTACTATGCTCTTACAAATATGGAAAGCGTTTGCTCTGAATATTTATGAAATATAGGAGCATATTTTAAAGACACTGTTCAAGACTGGGGAATAAAGAAAACTCCTTTATAAAATGCGTAACTTTAAAAGAAATAATTTTAAACAACTTGCATCGTAGAACTTGTAATTGTGCCTGCTAGCTATTTTGTATTTCTGACATTAAAGCCCTTTGGAAAGCTAAGTTTCACTTATTCTTTTAGAATGCTCAGGATTATGTGAAGAGAGAGATTAATCTGACTGCAGCACAATAGAGCAGTAAGCTGTAGTATCAAAACCAAGCAAGCCAAATGGAGTAAATTACAACTTCCCAATCCCTCCCTTAATAAACAATGTAACTCAGTCTACCAAAGAGAGATTTAAAGGTACATTTATCTTGCCTTTTTTGTCCGCACTTTGAATCTTGATTTGTGACATTCCTATTATTTGGAGACCTCAGAAAGAAATTATTTAAAGTACATTGGTACAAAAAGATAAACTGTTTCCTTGAGCCAATAATTGGTTTTAAGTTGTCCAAAAATAGTATTTTAAGCCTTTTTCCATATTGTTCTTAAGGATGATAATGAAGGACTGTTATAAAGTAAAATTAGGATTCATATAGATACAAGAAACATTTATCACAGTTTGGCATTCTAATTGTTCACAATAAATATTTTAATGCTCACATGTAATATTCAGACTGTAAAACTGTAATATTACTATAATTCTTCTTACAGTCACAACCTCAAAAGTGATCACCTGGTTTTTTTGCAGATGGGAAAGTTTTCCTTTTTTCCTAAGTATCAAGATTTCACTATAACTCAAGAGATAATCCATGCAATTGCAGTATGAATATCACTAAAGATCAGTCTTTTACCCTACTTCAAGTGACTTAATCCATTACTTTTTCTATTATAATCCATAGCAGAGCTCTCTTCTGCTGTTTTTGTACTGTTTCTTCTTTCAAAAACTTCAGCAGTATATAAAATCACATATGGATTAAAAAACTCATTA
>CM019236.1:56048074-56062886 GCA_009741485.1 Malurus cyaneus samueli | reverse complement strand
CATCTCTTACTTCAGTAATTCCTATATATAGTACACTCACATACTTCAGTTATGCTTTTGAAGTTCTTGATCTTGTTTTGTTCCTAATTTTATCTTTTGTTTGAATTTTATCTTTTTTAAATTAAATTATTTTTTTTTTCAGTGCATGTTTTTTTCTTGAGAAGACTTCTTTAGAATTTCCTGGTGTATGACAAACCAGAAAGCATCTCCCAGGCCAAAAGATGACAGTATTTAATAAGAAAAGTAAGAACTGTTGTCTATTTGGGCAAAGAATAAAAGGAATTCAACATTTAAGACTTAATCTTTTAAGACATTTCATTTTAGATTTTTTGAGTTTGTATTTGATTAAAGTCAGAATAATAACCTTTTTTTGGAAAATGAAAGAAATATAACTTTAGTCAAGCAGATAATGTTGTGAAGTACAGATGACTATAAAATTATCTTGTAGTTACTTGAAAGAAAATGTGATGTGGAAAGTCATTTATCCTAAAGGGATTTTTTTCCAAATCACAGTTCATTGCCTCATGTCTTATAACTGATTAGAAACAAATTATCAAAAATAATATGCACATGTAATTCCAATATTTGCAAGGAAAACAACTGCCCTTAATTAATTGTGAATAAAACAGGTTGACATACAGACTGCTGAACTTCTACCCTGACATCTCTGAACACCTAGGAATGACTACCATATCAGAACCCCAAGGAATGAGTAGATTAGAGCGCCCGATTTCTGGGTGAATTTTCTAGAGAGAAGAGAGCGAGCAAATGAATGAAACTAAACAAACCATCAAAACAACATCAACACTATAGAAAGATAACTTCTGCTACAGGAAAAAAAGTGTATTAAAGACTGATGAAAAGATAAGCATTCTAAGCTAGTTTGGAAACTTAAGAAAGACTGCAATACTACTTCCTTTATAATTTGTTTCAAGAATCTTACTGCTAGATGTTCATTTCTTGTGAGAATGAGAACTGTCTAATGAATGTATTCATGCATATTTTATATTTAAGACCTTGAGTACAAACACAGTGGATGAATAAGAAAGGCACTGATATGCAGAAGGATGACAAACTACTGTTTTTCATTTCAGCCACATTGGTATATGCCTTTTCATTTTATTTCTAGGAGGAAAGTATCCTACCACTGCAAACTTGGTCTCTTTCTCCAGTTTTTGCACACAGGATTAAGCATCACTAAAAGCCAGCATGAAAGCTGTGTCCATGTCAAGAAGGATCTGTCTGTTTCCTTTGAAGTTCACCCATCATTGCTAATACTGTGCACCAGTTTTGGTTCAGATTACCATTTGGTCTCCATTTAAAGAAAATTTTGGCTAGCTGGCTGATAGTGATGCGCAAAAAGCAAGGACATTTACAGCCCTAACACATACATGTGGCACACACTGCTGAATCTTACATTCTAAATTGTACTGACCAATATTAGAGCTGATTTTCTGATAAACAATCGTTGTCACTGACCGTGATCAGCTCTGTTCTATCTGTTTTGTTACTGTATTTTCTATTTCAACTTTGATTTTGTCAACATATTATTATCAGTTGCTGGGTTTCCTAAATAGTTGTGGAAATACCTTCCTCTGTGGCAGACAAAAAACTGCCTAAGCTGCAACAAAAAAGATGAGAATTAAGTGAGATACAGAAGTTTGATATTATTTGCCTTCTGTATTTTCTCTTAAGTCTAAAACATTTATCAACAAAATTTCTCTAATTATATAATTAGGAAGCCAGACAACTGACACTGGCTGTCAGAAGAAATGCACCATCACTATCAGTTGATTCCAAATCCTGGCATGGCATTCCTGTCACTGTAGTATATTCCCTTCTACTTGAGTGACCATATTCAGTTCCTCCAGACTCTGCCCAGCTCTCTTGTGAGTCCAATGCTCAATTTTTTTGGTTGAAGCTTTGAAGCGTGCTTCCCGCTGGAGAGAGAGGGAAAGCACATTAAAAAATTCAGTACAGAAGATGAGAAGGAGCACACTGAAGAACAGAAACAAGACATGAATTGTCTCAAAACAAAAATACTGGTATGACAGTTACTATTATAAAGGAATGGAAACAAATCTCATTGAAATTCAAACGGAATTGACTCTTAAGAAGAACTTCTCACTATTATTGCTGGTTTACATTCTGCCATTTCTATAAAATATGATTATTCTGTTTCTCAGTTTCTAAAAATGTCCTAGCTCATGCAGTAGAGAGAAAAGCATACCTTAGCCAACCAAACTATCACTTGAGAAAGGACGGACACAATGCATCTTGTCAGTATTTGATTTCAGACACTGGCCAACAGCAAATGTCTAAGGAACTTTAACATTATTTAAAGTTTTCCCTCCTGTAAACCACTATTATCTGCTTTCTCAGCATAAGGGCGAAAAAAAAATACAGCGATACTCATCTTATTTCTCTTCGCAGACAACAGGATTTGTATCATTAGTAAAAAGAGAGTGAATTAAAAAAAAAAAAAAAAACAACAAACCAAAAGAAAACAGAAGTGTAAACTTGGAGATACCTTTAAGGTTTGAATTCTAAGACTAAAAGTAAAAACAATGGGTACAGTACAGTTCACTGACAAGAAAGACTGTGAGAAAAAGTTAATGTGATTGTTCTTTCCCACTAAAATGTTAACATATGAATTTGGAATTTCATTAGATTCCTTGCACTAAGTTGAGTGTTTGCTGTTCCTTTAGTGATGGGAGCATGTAAAAACGGATTCTCTTTATGTAACTTCTCAATTAGAAAAAATCTAGATGTTACATCTTTGCTCTTTTTACCTTTTTCTTTCACATGTAGCATGAATCTGCCATGAACCATGACTGTCATTTGAAACATTATCTATGAATTACATAATTAGAAGTGGAAGAAGATGAAAAAGATTCCTTGACCTACATGACTGAATTCCAAATTTATCTATTTAAAATGACAGCATGTTTTTCTAAACTTTTGATTAGTTAAATTTATTTATTTAGTGTTCAGATAGCAGGAAACTTTAAAAAGAAATTTTATAGAAATGCTGTTGTCCTTCCTGAAGAATATAGAAAGTGAAAAGCACCATGTGCCCAGGTGGTCAAGAATGTCAAGGACATCCTGGCCTGTGTCAGGAATAGTGTGGCCAGCAGAACCAGGGCAGTCCCTCAGTAGCAGGCACTGGTGTGGCTATGCCTCGAATATCATGTTCAGTTTTGGCCTGTTCACATAAAGAGTGAACTCAGTGTCTGAGAGAACTAGGGATGTTTAGCCTGAAGGAAAGGAGCCTCAGGGGAGACCTTATTACTCTCTACATCTGCCAGAAAGGAGGTTAGAGCTGAGTGGGAGCAGGGCTTTTGTCCCAGATAACAAGGGACAGATGAGAGGAAACAGCCTCAAACTGTACCAGGGAAAGATTAGATCAGTCGGAAAATAAAAATTTCTTCACTTAAAGGGTTGCCAAGGATTGAAATAGGCTGCTCAGGGAACTGTGAATTCACCATCCCTGAAAGGTTGTGTGTGCAAAAAGCACATAGATGTGACACTTAGGAACATCGTTTAGTGAGGGACCTGGCAGTTCTGGGTTAAAGTTTGATGTTCTTAGAGGACTTTTTCAGTCATGATTTTATGTTTCTATTAAGTGTTATTGTTCTCCAATTTTCTACATGTAAGGCTCAGCCTAAAGCTTCCTTTCACTCTGTGGGTGCCCTGAAGCTGGGAAAGTATCCTTGTGTCCTGTTCTGCAGGGAAGAGGGAGTCAGGAAGGATTCTTTAAATAGATTTCTTGGACAAAAAATAAAGTGCAAACGCAGCAATATTACATTTAAGAACTCTTTATTGATAAAGAAGGGCAAGCGTTCCTACCACTTCCTGCCAAGGGGAACAGAAAAAAACAACAAACAGAAAAAGAGAAACGGGCAGAGAGGTAGAACACCGGACAGATTGTCAGCGCTGTACCCCGGGCACCCCGCCGGCCTCAGCTCGGCAGATGGAGCGGGTATGCTGCGTGCTGCGAGGAGTCTCTGCGGCTCCCGGGGCGAGCTGGGTGCGATTTCCGAGCAGCAGCAGCAGCCGCGTGTCCAGCCTGTCGGCGGAGAGCAAGTTGCGGTAGCTATGGACACACTCGTGGGGCGCTGCGGCCGTGGCAGTGAGCAGCCTGGTTCCACCGTCGGCAAAACGCTGAGGGCAGGCTGGGGCTGCGGCACTGCGGACACGGCTGAGGCAGCTGGGCTGCGGCACTGCCGGACACACGGCTGGGGCAGCTGGGGCTGCGGGCACTGCCGACACACGGCTAGGCACGGACCCGGCTGGCACTGCCGACACACGGCTAGGACTGGGCCTGCGGGCACTGCCGGACACACGGCCGCGGCTGCGGGCGGCGGCAGCTCCGCCAGGGAGACAGCGAACACGAAGGTGTCGCGGTGACAAGCTGCCTCGGGGAAGAGGCGAAACAGGGCATACGGACAGCACAGGTGCCGACAGGGAAGAAACGGGACGGCAGGAGAGGAAGAAAAAAGAGAGCGTGGGGGAGGACCGAGCTGACCCTCCGGTGAGAGCCTGCGGCCCCCGAGACTCCCAAAGGAAAATGGCCCTGTCGTCGCATTCGCTGCTTTTAATGCTCGCCCTCCATAGCGTGTTTTCCCGCGCGCATCCGGGCATCTGCCCCCCGGTGGGGCAGGGCTTGCAGAGAGGGGAAGCTGTCTTCCATGACTGCTGCCAGGCAAAACCCCCGAGGGACAGAGCTCCCAGCAATAACACGTGTTGGGGCATAAATTAAAATCAGATCGGTCTCTCTCTCTTGAAAGAGGATGAAAGGAACTTTGAAAGCTTCTAGAGAAGGTCACGCTGTGATAGATTGAGTCCCAACAACCAATCAGAGACAGTATCCAATCAAGTATAAATTTAATTAATTAATTAATTAAGCAAGGGGCATAGTGGTCAGGGCAGCGCTGGGCAGGCTGGATGAGTCCAGTACCTCCTCCGGCACTTTTCCCAGGACACCGCGACCTATGGGCTTGGAGTGCTTTCTCTTATACAGTCTCTATTTCGGGTTAGGCACTTTGGAGATCTACTCATCTGCGCTGTGTTGTTGCTAGGGGGGCTTTCCTGCTGCACTCTGGTGGTCGCTGGGGGAGTAGGCTCCCCTTCTTCCTCACACGTCCGCAGTGTCCTTCCCTATTCAAGGAAGTTTATGCAGGTTTCTACAGGATATGTATGTTTCTGTGGCTGGCTAAGTTTTCATTGTACAAGACTGGATGTGTGAGTTTCTACTGCGATTTCATAAGCTGAACTTTATTTATCTCAACACCACTAATTTGGGTACTGTAAAGTGAAGAGAGTCAGTGAATGTTTGGCATCACTAATGACCAGTCTGAAACTGAAAAGAAAATGGAGACACGTAAAACAAAATAGTTACAAAAAAGTAAGATGTGCATCACTATTGTGGCTAGTTCTGTTGTTATATTTAGGAATTCAGATATTTATTGTACCTGTTACTACCATAAAAAGACCACTGTGAGAAGAAAATCAACTGGTTTATAATTTAATACAGCAATCTTCAGACTAGAGTGACAGATAAATGAAAGAAGCTGGAAAGAAATAGTAATGGTACACATCTTTCCTCTACACATGGCATGTAGAAAAAGCCCTAGAAATTGGAATCAAAGGTGCCATTTTGTAATTATATCTGATACAAACACAATTTAGAAAATCTTATTTACATTATGAAAATATTTTGAGAATTCTATTCTTAATGCAGTTCATTTGGGTTCTTGCTGCTGTTTATGAATTAGAGGAAGAAGCATGTGCAGTATGCTTTGGACCATTAACTGGAACTCTAGGGAAACAATACTGGTCTAAATAATATTAATAACTAATGAATGAGACATACAGGACTCAATATCAGTATGTATCAAGAATGCATTCAGACTAAATTTCATGACAATAAGGCAGTGGTAATCAAACTGTTCAGGCTACAAAATATTTTGAAGTACAAAAAAGTTGCTTTAAAGGCTTTGTCTGTTTCCTGTGGTTTCCTTCATTCTTTTCAAATTTCTAAGAAAGTCTTCTACTATTACATTGATTCTATTCACCTCCTCTTGCTCTTGAAAACTTTTGTCTGAAGTCCTTTCTTTGCTAGTGTGTCCTTTGTCATACTGGGGGTTATGTCCTAAAAATATTATAAAGGTATTAATGTTAGCTCAGGATTCTATCATGTCTGTTTTAACAGCTAGGGGCTATTTTGCTACACTGACATAGAGGAGAAGATTTCTAATCCAGTAATAAATCTGTAGCTACAATTATTAAGACTCACATACAGCCGGGGACTTGAACTGTATTTATATGTCTGCATCATTGTAAGCGTTGAGAAAGCAAGACAAAAAAGTAGGTCACCGCAATAAGGCAGAAATCACCGTGATGGCAGTGATCTGTAAAGAGGTACATGAACACCGACCACTCCATTTCCATGTCTCCCTCAGCAGGTAACCAGGAACCATGAGCTCCCTGTGGCTTGGTGCCTTAGGGGCAGCAGCTGCTGGGGCTGCAGAGGGGCAGTCTGGTGTGAGGAGCACAGCAGGGAGTAGAAGATGGAGGGAATAGACAAGCCACAGAGGTAAGAAACAGCAGGAAATTTTTATAGAGAGGAATTGCAGTGAGGACCAGGGAAGACGGGAGGCTTGGTTTGTTGTCTTCCTTTTGTCAGAATTAAATAGATAAATAAGCTATCCTGTTTTAAATGAGGGCAAGCACTGAATGTGAAAGCTGCTGAGCTTCAGTGCTCCTTTTTTTTGGTAACTTAAAATCTCCCAGGAACTGGAAGAGATCTGCTATGTTAAGCCCCCATGAGGCATTCTGTAGATGTTAACAGTATGCTTTGATGTTACTTAGTTGGGGACATGCTGGTATACTCTGAAATATGGTAAGAGAAGCTATTAGCATGGCAGGAGCTTATGTCTTGTCTGTAATATAAAGGCAATTTTTTGTCTTTGGAGGATAGTGGTCTAGCACTAGAGAGCTTTGGAGTACTCTTGAATGCCCACTCTCAGTTAAAGAGAAGGACAGCAATTAACAACAGCTGTTCCAGAAATGGGTTTACACTGAACTGTAAAAAAATAAACACTTCTCATGTAAAGAATAGTGAGCATGTTCACTCTACTGGGGTATGTAAAAAACATCTACAGAGAAAAGTAATTTTTATATAGAAGTTATTTTTCACAGAATTTTTCTCAGAAGAAAAAAAAAAATCCTAATCAACACAACCTAGACTTTGAACTTGAAAACTTTCAAATTCTAGAGTTTGCATGTTTTTTCCCAAAGTCATAATACCTTCACCTACACTAGCTCGGAACAAGCTGAATGACAGCTGCATGAATATTGACCTCTAAGCTGATGAGCAGAATTTCACTGTAAATCTACTCATCTTTGACCATCTATTCAGTCTGGGCCCCTGAGTAAGAAATTCTGAAAGTTCTGAAATGGAAAGTTCTGGAATTTCTGAACACCACTGCAGTTCTAAGCATGTATCTTGTCTCCAAGTCCACAACTTGTGTTGTTACAAGGAGCCAAGTAGGGCCTTGGTCTCTCATTTTAAGTATGGGTATGGAAGGATGTAGTGGTAGACATAAAAGATCAGCTTGCATAGCTCCTGGTTAAAGCAATGTTATGGGTTAGCATTCCTCTGAAAGTGTCATAATAATTACACTGTAGGTTAAGGTTGAGTGAAGGCAATCTTCAGGCTCTGTATTGTGCCATAAAACAGAAATTGCCAATGATTTAAGATGTGTGTTTTCTCTTGAGATGCTACTCTGGTAATAGGGACATTTGGGAAGGACATAGAGTTTATTCACTCCACCAACTGCTCTCAGGATTGTTTATGTCCTAATTTAAATTCTCATTATACTAATTTGAGGAGCAAACAAGCTTAGAAGTAGTTTTGGGAGCAGATAATTCAGAACTCCCTTGCTACCAGTTAAGTGCCCAAACTACTCATCTGCTTCTTCTGTATGTTCTTGCTATATCTCTCTCTGGTCCGAAGAGCAATGTATTGTATAATGGTTTTTCCCCCTTCCCCTTCTGCCCGTTGTCATGATGAGGAAGAATTGAGATGGTACTGATTTTTTTTTCTGATGACAAATATGCCTTTATTATTTGTATTAGTTTTTACCAACTACTTATTTCTATGTATAATTTATGCTATTCTATCTTCTTCTGTCAAAGTACATTTGACATAATTCAAATCATATACTGTCTTTATTTTGACAGATATATAAAATCCAATTTAGGGCACCAATAAGAAATATAACACTATAAAGATATATGTGAGATAGAAAAACATTATAGAATTTTATGCTGAGTTCCTATAGAGTTTAAATACTATTTTGCAAAACCAGAGACCCTGGCTTCATTAGCATACTGTTGAGAAGGTTTAATGGAGGAAAAGTAGAACAGACTTCTGAGGAGCATCAAATCTCCATATAAAATCTTTTCTGCCACTTGCTCTGTGCTGCGTTGCACTTTAAATTTCAATGTGTAAGGCTTCACTTGTCCTTCACTTCCGTATTTCTCTTGTGTTTTTCCCCTCTTCTTTTATGCAATGCAAATCCTACATGAAGGGAAGTGTTAGTGTGTATTTGGATGTCACTTCCCAAAAAAACCACCACCAATATGTAAAATTAGCACTTTTGGGAGAAAGCATCCCTTAACTGTTTTACATCTTATCATTTCCACACGACTGCTATTCACTGTCATACTTGCTGTCATTTTCACGATCAGCAGTGATGTGAAATTGATGTGAGACATAACTGGGAATGATATAGATTTCTCCTTTGCTTTTGTTTGTGTGAGTGTGCATCTGAGTTTTGTAATTTTTCTCGCATGACAGAATCTTTTTATGCAGAGAACAGAGCTAAACATTATTTTGAACTTTATTCAGAACCTTATTTTTGATGAACATTATTCAAGCTCATTCTGATAGGAAGACCTCAGTTATATAGGGTAAAAATTTTCTCAAATTATTTTCAATTTATTAGAATTTGTGTGATATAGGTGTTTAATGAATTATTGAATGTTAGGATCAGAGCACCATGAATATCCGATCTTTAATCCTACTACATCAAACAGATTTGCTTGGACAGTCTTAAAATCAAATTCCTAGTGTCTGACCTATGTTTTACATATATTTTTAATAAGGTCATTTTTAATGAAAGCAAGAAAAGAGGGAGATTTAAAATTGAAATTGAACTAATAAGCAAGATCATGTGGAAGTCGTCATAGTTTTACTTTCATTAAGACACCATTGCTTTCCGAAGTGGACTCATTATGGTCTCTAAATGCAGTAGGACACCTCTGCAATGGAACAGAAGCAAAACTTCCATTTATTATTACAGCAGCAATGGGAAGGAGAGCAAGAGCAGCAGTGATTATAACATTTTTCTCCTTCTTTTTAGTGTAATTCATACTCTGAAATAGTACCTTCTTTATAAAGGATGCATCCATTAAACACAAGGAATAAGATGATGCAGTGATGTTTTTGTAAATTACAGGTTTACTTTCAAAAGGACTTTAAATTTGAATAAGAGAGTATTCTTATACTGTATATTTTAACTTCTTGACTTAAAAACACACTTCTAAAGAGTAATCGTATGTATTAAAAAAGGATGAATAGCTATAGAACTTTCTTCCTCCTAATCTAAGATATCCAGAGGCTTTTAGGATCTTTTTGTGTTCCAGTGGGGTGTGGGTTTTGGCTCGACTGTACAACTCTTATTGGTGATGCAATCTCCTGCATAACAGTCTTGCTCAGAGACCAAGTTCACATGGATCCTAAAGGAAGGGCTCTCTGCCCCTGGAGAGAGCGGCACTTCCCAGTCCCCGTTTCATGCAGCTGCTGCTGCCGCACCAGGACATTGTAAGTGGCTAAACCAGTATTGAATGAGTCAGTGGTTTAGACAGGGTTGATTTTCTTCTTTTCTTTTCTTCTTCTAGTTTAGCTCCTCAACTAATTTCCGTGCAGGTTCAGATGAGCATGGCAATGACAGAAAGAAGGTGAAGAAAGCTTATTCAAAGGGTCAGAGGCCGAGGGTTGGGACCATCTCAAGGGGGGCATGGACTGGAGTGCCTGTCACTCGATTGTTTTCGGTGTCAAGCTGTCAACAACCTTAATTCTGCCACAAAAGCTTTCCAGGTATTGTACTGAGCTGTAGATAGGATGCTTCTGAGCTCTAACGTCTCCCCCTTCTTCCTGAGGATGGAAACAGAAATTGAAAAGTCACCAATATTTTGGTTGTCGTTCAAGCTATATGTCACCAGACAATCTTTTCTTCAAAATCCTACATGTATTCCAATTTTTTTCTGAGTGAAATATGTAAGTAGCAGATCACTAAAGTATTTGTTAAATTTTCTGAAACTGAGCAGAAAGGAAATAGATTTTAAAAAAAATTCAATGAAAAATTGTTTGTGTATTGACATGTTGGTATTATGAAAAGATATAATTTATTCCCTTGCTACTCTTTTGTTTCATTACACCAAAGTATACACTTTTTTAAGGAATCATTTGATGCAGAATTAAGTCATTCTCTGTGAAACCTATAGAGTCTTTATCTGAAAATGTGCAAAAACTTTAGATTTCTCATCGAATTCATTTGAAGATCTTGTATTTTTTTCTGTGTATATTCCAAGTATTTTGCCCCTTGTATTCTTGTTCTGCGTTTATTACCTTACCGTGAATTTATCCAAGCATATAAGAACTTTCCTTTTCACCATTCCTTCCTTCCTGATCCTGACTACGGATCAATATTGACTTTTATGGCTGCACTCAGTGTTATCACCTTCTCCCTAAATCCTAGGGTGCTCACATGGCTCCTACTCAGGTAGCAATGACTACTCTTATTTTAAGTGAAATACTATAAGAGCAAACAAGGATAACATTTTAGGAATTAATCAAACTTTATTTTTTGAGAATTGTATTAACAAGCAAACAAACAGAAAATGTCAAGTAATAGTGGCATGAAACAGTACTCAAGAACCACACTTTGGACTAGAGGCCTTTAAATTAGGTGAAAGCAGGAGGACTTCCCTTCCCCTGCTTGTCTAAACTTATATCTGGTAAATACGTGAACACAATACGAACAGAATATGGTAGCAACAGTAACCTTCGCTCTAAAGAATTTTTTCTTCTAAACTTCTGAACACCAAGTAACAGTAGTTGCTTGAAAACCTCTGAGGCAGTATATTTTTTGTAATGATGACATCTTGACTTCTTGAAGTTGATCTTGGTTTCTAGACAGAAGCACAAAGAAAAGTACAAGGAAGTAATTTACATCAGTTCTGACAAATAGGCAGGGATTGAAGCAAAACCTTACAAATAGGCAACCTTATTCACCATTTATATAGTTACTGTGGTGCATTATGTTCTAGCCTTAGCTTTTGCACTTCATTTATGCCTTCTTAAGAAAGAGAGTTACTTAAATTTCATGTTATTATTCTTTGTGATGATTGCAGCTGCAGGGACAGGAATTACCTGTTCCCTTTGAAGGATTTTGCATCTTCAGATGCACCTGTCCAGATATTATAAATGGGCTTTAAAATTATTTTGGGGAGAACAATACTCTGGTTAGTTTTTAACATTAGGTTTTTTGTTTGGTGTTTGTGTTTTTTTTGTTTGTTGTTGTTTTTTTTGAGAACTTTGCTGCATTGGCAGATATTCTTGCATTTAATCACAGAGTTGTCGCAGTAAGGTGCTGGATCTGAAACCAAAAGCCATTTAATGCAAAATTGTGTCTTTAAGTGTCTTTAAGTAGCCTTAGCTTATGTGTGAAAGTACTGGAGAAAGAGTCAATGTGCATTATGAGTCCAGTTCCTTGCTTTAAATAACTTTACTGGTTAGAAAGATGTCTGAGCTAGTAAAATTGACTCTACTTGAACTCCTTAAACACGGGCTGCATTGTTTGGTCAATTGTATGAAGCATAATTAAAAACAACTGGTTTAGAAAAATAATAACAAAACCAGGTTTGAATGAGAAAATAACACGTTGCTCATTGAGTAGCTACTCTACGATATACTGTGAAGTTGCATAGTGTGCATGCTCTGATTCCAAGTTAAACATCTTTTGAAGTTTTTTTTATATAAATGAAGAAATAATTACATAATAAAAAAAAGAAAAAATGGGGGACTGAAACAGATTTTCTGGTGTTTAAGAGTTTGAATTTTACTTTTCTCTAAAAAGAAATTTTATTGCAACTAATGTCATGAGAGAATTTCAGCCTAGTTTGTTCCTTAGTTAGTAAAAAGTAGAATTTTCTGTCTTAAGAAATGCAGACATTTCTAAAACGTAATGTATTAGAAGATTTACACTCTTTTCATTCTTTTTTTAGTATATGTTTCTTCTGAAGTGATTCATTCCTGAATAAGAAGATGGGAGAAATAGGCTGGTATCAATGAACAGATGTAAGGTTATGTGTGACATAAATATTTAAGGATAATTTCTTTAACTTAAGGATTCCCTACTAGTGCTTGGATAGATCTGTTACTTCACTTGGGCATCAGTTATCATGATCAAGAGTGACTAATGTAAATTAAACTTTCTAAAATGTAAATATTAAGACATTGTTTCAGAATTATATGAGAGCTTATGTTAGTGGAATCGCGTAATTGTTGCCTGTTCTCTGTGACGCACAGTGAACATTTTACTTTTGTTTCAATATCACTGTCTTGTGTAATCAGAGATAAATGCAGATAAGGAAATATCAGATGAGGAAACATCATCTAAAATTGTGATTAAGCTAAGGTTGGAGAGAGTGGAAAAGAATTGCCCCAATTGAGCTATAGAATGAGTAATGAGGAAGAAGTTTCCTAAACTAAGGTGGCATTAGTGGTATTGACCTCAGATAATTTCAATACTCGAAGTTCACAGCAGCGTTTGGTTAGTTCTTGTTAAAGTTGTTTACAAATGAAATTTCAGAACTTTCCCACTTCCTTACCCCTGCCAATATACTGAATTTAAGAAGGAAAACCCAAACATTTTACTATGTGCTTCCTTTTAGAAGTATGAAAAATAGACCTTAAACAGTCACAGAATATCAGACTACCTTCCTCTCTCATATTTTCAGTTTCTGTCATGTGACCTTTAACTGTAATAATTCCAGTTAGTTATTACACAAAATATTACATATTTTCTCTGAACTTAAAAATAGCTATTAACTGAAATAAAATTCTACTCTTAAGTCTTATGGCTCTTCTCAAGATATGTTTCATGAATATTAAAGTTCTGATTCTAGTCTTTAATTCTGTTTTGTTACAAAACCATGTTTTTTAAATGTATTTGTTCTTGTACAAAAAGAAAAAATGTGGTGGCCATATCTCAAAGGTATGTAAAGCAAGGAAAATTTAGGTATCATTAAATAACAGTTAGTTATATTTAGTTAACCAGACAAAGTGCATGATTGTACTATAACTAGAAAACTTGTCAAGTTAACATTTCTGGAATATGGGAAGTAAGGAAAGTTTCCTTTAAATCAATTTGGTTGAAAAGAAATGTACAGAAAAAGTTTAAGAAGAGAAGAAATTCCCCCTTTTTTTTTTTAAAAAAAAAAAAAAAAAAAAAAAAAAAAAAAAGATTGGGCCCCAAAAGTTACAGTGTAGACAGAAGATAAAATAACCTTGTATGTTCCACATTTTTAGCAAAATCAGGATCTTACCTTGTAGACGAAGAATATTTTACTGAGAATTCATTTTCAAACCACTGCACACTCATTTCTTTTAAAAGCATGAAGTATTTTCGAATCATTCTTTGTCTAGAATGGAGGGTTGTTGTGAGACTTTGTTTCTCAAGGCTGAGGATTCATTGTGTGTCAGCCTCTGAATCACTTTCAAAACAATTTCATTTAATAATGAGGAAAGATGTTTGAAGAGAGAACAAATGATTTCTCTGGTGTCAAGTATTTTCATGGGGGGGAAATACCTCTCTCCTGGGTTCACCACTCTTTCCAGTTAGTATTAACCCATGAGCAGTTGGAAGAGTTAACTTATCTCTCTGAGTCTGATAACTTCACTACTCTCCCAATTTTTGTGATGATTAGAAAGGCCTGCTTGAGAATAAAATGCTCCTTTCTTTTTCTTACTCCCTTGGCTTTATATTCCTCGCTGCTTGAAAGATTTGAAGAGTGTCCACGCGTTACATGATGTTGTCTTTAACTCATTGATACACAATAAAGCTGGAGTTATGCTCTTTTTTGTCTGCTAATGTTTTTCTTAAGGTTTTCCAAGTATTTTCTGTTAAGTTTCTGTCCAGTTTCTACCCGAGTAACTTGATTAAGTTGGAGAAGCTGTCTGGCCCAACATTTTTTGTTTCTGCTGCAGGCATAGGAAATATTCATGTTTCTGAGAACTCCATCTCCCCTCAAATTTTCTATGACTTTGTTTAGCCAGAAGTTTACTACAGGCGCATCCGCAGTAGATTCATAAAGGAGATAGAATATAGAGTTGGAATTGCTATTAAATTGGAAAAAAAAAAAACCCCCAAAAAAAACCTACATAGATTTGGAGAGCAAAACTCTAACAAATAATTATTATCTAGTGAATAGTCTGAAAATAAGATGCAGACTTGACTTTTATAAAGAAGGACTTCAGAATTTCTTCTTCATGCTACCTTTCTTGTGAATATTACTAAAAAAGAATTGGATCCTTCAGAACGCAGAAAGTAAATATGTAGATTATCTTTGATAAAGCTTTTGGGGCTACATTTATCTTGACAACTTGAATTTAACAGATGATATTAAAATTTTCATTCAATTAACTGCAAGTTTTAATTAGTCAGAAGTGATAATTTTT
>CM019236.1:55985660-56031530 GCA_009741485.1 Malurus cyaneus samueli | reverse complement strand
GATGGGTAAACAGTGGGACTCCTCCATTTTAAAGGCCTTTTGCAACCTAAATTACTCTATGATCTTGCCAGGCACTGAGGAGAGACTGACCAGCCTGAACTTTCACAAGTCTTTCTTTTTAACCATGAAAGTTATATTTCCCCTTTTTCTAGACGGGGGAATCTTCATTGGGCTGCCAAAACTTCTCAGATTCCCTCAGGAACCAAGGGTGCATCTTACCAGCTTCCAAGAAGTTCAGGTTCCTCAGATGGTCTCAATCTGATTTCCAAAGGAGGCAGTTCTTCATTCTCTCGGTCCCTGTCCTTATCTTCTCTGACTTAGTGATGTTGGCCAGAAGATTTTTTGGTGAAGACAATGGCAAAAAACGGAGTAACTCAGCCTTCTTCATGTCTTAGCTGATCAGGTATTCAATTTCCTTCCAGAAAGAAGTATCTTCCTAGGTGTAGAGGCTGAATTTAAGACATGGTGTGTGGTAGTGTCAGTGATAATATTTTACTTTAATCAATCTGTACCTGTTTGTGTGTTTCTTATGTGTTGCTTTTTTTTTTTTTTTTTTTTTTTTTTTTTTTTTTTTTTTTTTTTTTATCTTTTTCCCCCAGGGAATTACTTATAGATTTACTTAGATCCTGACAAAAGAGAGAAATTACTGTAAGGTTGCAAAGATAAATAGTTACTTATTTTTCAAATTTAACCTCTGCTCTCTGCTCTATTATTCAACTTAGCCAAAAAGTAGAATAAAAGGTTACAAGCTTTGTTGTACCCATGAATTTTGACACTTCAATGTATTTCAGCATTTAAAAATAATTTTAAAATAAATGTTGACTGATAAGTTACTCTCTGAAATGAGGATATAGGCTAACAATAGTTTTGTCCTAGTGATAATGCTACTGTGAGTAAAAAAAGTATTTGAATATTTAAACCATTGTTTATTTATTTTTTTTTTAGAGGTTTTCCATATCAGGTTGAAATGGACTATTTCCTGTGTAGATGTTTGTGCATTACTTGGACCAGTTCTCCCAATTGTTCTGGGGTGTAAGACAGGATCTCCTTAGTAGAAAACAGTCAACCTAGCTCAAGGTAGAAGTTCATAATTTCCGAAAGAAAGAAGTAACACTGCAAGGTTAGTGTGGGTTTATTCAGTACTAGGCTAAATCCCTTCCTTGATCAGGTGGAGAAAAAGGTATGAGTAGAAACCAGCTGGGTGCCATGACAGAGTAGCCCTTGACTGGAAGCTAATGTAACATCTTCTATTTCTAAAATCCTCCTCTGCTACATCTACATCTGCAAAATGGACAAAAGAACATCTAAAAAATTAACTAACTGAGCCTAACCATTGAAAGGTAGAATAAATGATGTGGAGTTGAGTGTGTTAACAGTTGAGTGATCCACTGGCTGGGTATAAGGCATAATTGTGCCTTTCCAGTGTTTAAGCCACTTTTGGATCTCAGAAGTGCCATGTGAAAGCAATGGCATTTGGCAACATTATTCCTTCATTAGAACTGAGCTAAGCCAACGTCAAATTACTTTTAAAAACCCCCTTATTTCAAAGTGTCTAGTATTAATGGATTAAAAATTCAGTTGTAACTATGTTGTGTTATTTGTGTTTCCTGTTTTTCACAAGTGCAGAACAATGCACTCTCTATGTTAAAGAAGCTTACGCAACTGCTAAAAGATTTGGAAAAGCTAAAAGAGTGCCTAAATGTTCTCTATACAGGGAACTGGCTCTAGAACACCTAGTCTTCCTAGAAAATTGTAGGTGAAGGAAGGAAGGCATATTGGGAGAATTATATTTGTTTACAAAGTAAAGGAAGACTGATCAAATATCTGAAATTCTTTGAGGCAGCCCAGAAATTGTTATATTATTTTCAGAGAAAAAAATTAAATCAGCTTAATTTAAAGACTTAAAGCCTTCTAGATACAATAAACTGGAAAAAAAAATGCCAGGTTTTTTGGTTTTTTGGTGGTTTTTTTTTTTGTTTGTTTTTTTTTTTTTTTTTTTTTTTGAGAGAGAATTTGTTTGGAGAGAAGAAACAGGCCTTTTTCAAAGTTGTCCTCATACAACAATTAAGATTTCATTGTTGAGGAAATATTTTTAGACTGTAAACAGGGTAATGTAATGAACAGCTACAAATTTTGTACTGTTCACTAATTTTTAGAACTGAAAAATAAGATCCCATACAGGTAAAGTGGAAGCCATTTAGATTTCTTTAATAAGTGAAAAGGTGCTTACCTTTTTTAAAGGCAACAACTTTGAGTTCAAAAAAAAGAGGGAGAGGTGGTTTGTATAGAGGGTGAGACTGATTCGTGCAGTCTGTAATGGGGCATCCATTTTAGGAGCTCTTTTCCAGCGTGGTAGTTGACAGAGAGATGTCAGCTCTTCGCTGGTGTTGCTTTTCTTCAGTTATGAAGAGGGATAAGTGTTCTGGGGTTCTGCAGTTGCTTTATACTGGCATAATTGCACACTGCCATTAAAACGAGCTCGTGCAGCTGCTGGCTGAGCTTGATAGGAAATTGATTTGGTCATAAACTAAAGTGATGAAAGAAAGAAAGCAAGACCTTTCAGCCAGATGAATCCTCAAATCTACCTCGTTGTTTGGATGCATGAATACTGTTGCTGGCAAACACAGCCATGTGGGGATGCACTGGGAGTGTTCAAAGAAAAGCATCTGCGTTGGCTTAAAGTGAGCTGAGCCCTCAGGTAATGTGAGCGTTCTGCTAGGGAGTATTTATTCTGAAATTCTGTATGAATTTGTCTGTTTTCCTGCCTTTAACTATTGTGTATGCTGTGCGTCTGGGACTAAAGCCACCTTTCACTGGCATAAAAGCTAATTTTCTCTGTGGGCTGGTTATTTCTAATTGCAGTCAGTTACTTACACTCATCTTCTTTTGAAACATCTGACCTATGTAATTGTTGCAGCAAGGAAATTGTACGAAAAACAACTGCAATCAAACTTAACATGGGAATTTAAATCATAATAGAAAACCGGTGTATGACTGCTACAAGGAACAAAGAGCTCTATTTCTCTTGCAGAAACATCTACCTATTATCTCATGCTCTGAAGCACTGTTGGTGAATGTTGATTTGGTTTTTTTTGAGTCATGCTCACACACTGATGAGATCTTCAAATTACCCAAGTGTTGTTTCACCTTGCAATCATGAGAGCATGTCTTCCAAATGCTAAAATCCCCTTCCTGACTCCCAGACAGTTCCCATGCTAGCAACTTCTGTAAAGCTAGCTGTTGTGGTTTAACCCCAGCTGGCTGTCAAACCCCACACAGACACTTTCTCACTCCCCCACCAGCAGTATCAGGGAGAAAACTGGAAGGCTAAAAGCCGGAAAAAGCATGGGTTCAGACAAAAACAGTTTAAGAGGGAAAACAAAATCTGCACACACAACCAAAGCCAAGCAAGGAATTAAGTCATCCCTTTATATACTGAGCATGATGTCACATGGTCTGGAATGTCCATTTGGTCAGCTGGGGTCACCGGTCCACACTGTGTCTCCTCCCAGCCTCTCCTGCACCCCCAGACCCCTTCCAGTGTGGCACCACGGACAGCAGAAAAGTCCTTGGCTCTGTGTGAGCCCTGCTCAGCAATTACAAACACACCTCTGTATTATTAACCCTGTGTTCAGAACAAATTCCAAACACAGCCAAGCATCAGCCTGTATGAAAGCAATTAATTCTACCCCAGCTGAAACTATCACACTGGCTTCTATTGTGATATACTGAAAAAATGCTAGGTCAATCAATTAGAATATTTGCATTTCTTATCCCAGTGGGTGGTATCACATTTATACGGCAAACTTGTTTTCACTGGTTCTAGGTTGACTTTTAAATCATCTTGTGCCGTGAAGTTGTCAGTTGGTTCCGGAGACAAGTTTCTGTCATCCTTCTTTCCTCTGCCTTTCTGCCCAGGCTTCATAGGAATTGTCAGATTAGCTGACATAGAGTTGGTTGCAATGTTAACCCTCCTAAATGAGGGAAAAATGTTAGCACTCCTTCAGAGTACTGTAATTTTCTTAGTTGGAAGCTTAGATAGCTAGACTGAAGGGCCGGAAAACTGTTTTATGTTGTTATTGATATCATTAAGTTTCCATTCTCTCACAATGCAGGATCATCATGTTCTTTAAAAATAAATTTATAAATGACATTAAAAAAACCTGCATCATATTCCAGGATATTTAAAGAACTATTTTTTCTATTATACCTGACCATTTGAGGTTTTAGAGGTTACAAAGCCACCTTTGTGATTCTAATTATATTATTTTGATTATACTACTGATTTTGAATTTTATGTACTTAGAAATTCTACTGAATTAGGGCCTTCTGTCTTCTTGTAAAAATGAACAATGTAATTCCAGACATTCATCTGTTTGATGCCTTGGAATCTTTCCATGACTTCCAATGTGAAGCGACAAGTTAGGGAAAAAAAAGCCCTAGTAAACAACAAACAGACACAAAACTCCCCCTCAAAACCCCAAACAAACAAAAAAAAGCGACTACATTAAAAAAAGTCTAAGTCTCTAAGACAAACCTGACCAGAATTTGTTTCTATAAATGTTGTTATTATAATGACAAAACAGCTTAGCATTCATAGTTTCTCCTGCTGTTCCCTCCCCTTGTGGTTTCCTCCTGCACAATCACTTACCCAGCACAGTAAAGTGATAGTAAGAGTTTGCTTCCATTTTGAGCTTGTTGCAAGCCCTCTCTTTCTGAACACCATGACTGAGTAACATTTTGAGCTGAAAGATGAGAATAATTGTGTCTCTCAGTGAATGCATATGCTGTCACTATATTGTGTCAAACACGTTTTGTTGGGATTTTCGTGGGTTGTTTTTTTTTTTTTCTTTTTCTTTTTTTTTTTGTTTTTTTTTTTTTTTTTTTTTTTTTTTTTTTTTTTTTTTGCATTGATATTTACCTGTAGCTCATTCTTGCAAAGTTAAGTCTGGTATTGGTGATGTAAAACTTATGGTATTTCTTGATCTATTTATAGATGTGTTTTATTCTTTTAAGTCTCCATTAATGCTGCTTGTTGTTAGACATAGAGCAGGTGAAATTAGTGGATATGTTCTGATGATAAGAGCTATTACTAACAAGGATATGACTAATCTAAGATTGGCCTCAGAGCATATTAGCACATATTAGTGTGTATTTATGCTTTTATTCAAATAGGGGACAGTTGATACTCTGTTGTTCTCTTTTCAGCCTTGACAGACTTTCTGTGACCAGAGATTTCAAACTTCTGTCTCTAAAAAGCTGATTCAGGTGGGTTTTTTCCAAACATTTTCTGTGAATGCACTATGGATTTTGTACATGCATGTAAAATAGGATCCTTTTTTCACTACATTCCTTTTCATTTTTTTTCAATGCAATGAAATGTGTCTCCAGAGCTTGGTTGCTAGAAGCAAAAAAAAAAAAAAAAAAAAAAAAAAAAAAAAACATCAGAAATTTGTCTGGTTATTTTAAAATTTATTATTGTATTCCCTGTATAAATGTGCAGAAATGTGTTGAAATAATGCAAGAATTATTTGAGGCAAGTGTTTGCCTTTTTTTTAAGATCAATTTTGGAAATTTAAATTAAAAATAAAAATTTTTAAGAGAATAAACTCTGTACATCTTCCATTAGAGTAATGAAGTAATGAATTATGACATTTGTTTACTTGTTTTTCAGTTTTGATTGAGCATATTACGTCCTCATATTTTCTAAGTTCCTCACTGGCTTTGCCCTAGAATTCTTTTCAGAACTGATCGATGTCAGCACAACCTTTTTAGTTTCCCTTGCTTACAGTATTGGAAAAATCTAAATAGGCTAAAATACCGGCACATAAAAGGGAGGAAATTTTTCCATGTAGATTTGTGTATTCATTCCTTCATTATTTATTTTCTTTTATCTGAAGCTATCAGTATGTCCAAAATCACTAAAGTCATGTTTCACGTTTCACATGTTTCACACAAATTTCAAGTGTAATTCATTTTATCATTGCCAGCTATATCAACTCCTTTTAACAGTAATTAGCCTGGATCTCCGTCAATGCTGCAAATCAGCATAGCTTTCAAACGTACAAGTGGATTTAAAAAAATTGTGGAAATGTAATCATATCCCTTGGTTTCTGACTACTACAATGATGTTTCTTTTTCCCGTCCACGCTTCAAATCTTTTTAGCAGTGCTTACACTTCAGACTCAGAGAAATGTCCTTGGCTTGGCAATATAAATTTATTTCAACCTTCAGTAACAACTCACAAAACAAGCAGGGAACTAGAAGGAAAGTGGGGTGGAAGAGGGAGGGTGAAGGAAGAAAGAGGTAGAATAAAAATCCTAGATATGGAATAAAGCCAGTGACAGATTTTAAAAAACGTCTCATTACCACAGCATGCTGAGTCTTTACTGCTGCTTGAAACTTTTTACAATTCTTATCGTAAAACTCATCATTAAGCAATTACTTAGTCAAGACATGATATCGCTGAAGAATAGTTTCTCATAAACAACTCTCAAATTAAATTCAAGAGAAATTCCATGAGTAAATTATCTTCTTGTGAAATAAATTTGCTCTTAAAGGCTTGTAAACAGTGCTAAAAACTCACAGAAAAATATATTAACATTCTTAAATGAATGTAATGAAAGATATCTTGACATTGAATCTTAACCCTCTCAAAAAATATTTATGTAACTTGTAAGATATTATTAAAAATTATTGTTTGCACACTTATGTGTTCTGCAAGTGCCAAGTTCACTTTTTAATCCAGAGGCAGAATAATATTTTTGTGCCATTCCTGTGCCACAAATTGGCAAGGAGTAATTAAGATGCATTCAAGCTTGATTTCCATACTTCATTTTTAAGGAAAGGAAGTGTGCAGGAACCACTACTGAGACAATTTTCTCTCAATTAACAAGCAACACAAAAGATGATATGTTTTAGGAGATTTATAACATAAAGTCATTAATTCAGTTTTGTGTTGAGTATATTCTGTCAAAACTGCTGAATTATGTGTGCTGGCTGTATTTACCTGGATCTTTTAATTTATAGATTTCAGTAGTACTACATCAGCACATAAGGAATAAAGAAAACAAAAGTGGAGTTAGGTGCATTATACAGGGAGACATCTCTCACAGTTTATATTTCTGCAGGTCTATTCTATAGAAAATATTAAATATGCGATAATATTTGTTCAATTAAATTTGTAGTGAAATAAAATTTTAACACATTTTAAGGTACGTTTTACCTTAAGCTTGCTGAAGGTGTTGTCTAAGACTTGCAAGGTGGTAAATACTGCTTGGGTGTGAATTTTCTGTACATTTAGAAGTTATATGAAATTTCTGCTCTTCTGTATCTTTATTAATCTGTTTGCATGGCATATAAGATTCTTCCTAAAACACTCATGTATTTTATTCAGAGCTTCATTCATAGTTTAAGGAAGCCAGTGTTCAACATATGGCAAATACAGTTGTGCATTATGTCCCTGCTGTTTATGACATGATCACTAACACATAATCTTTGACCCCTAAAACTCTGTGTCTTTGAAAGTGTAGGTTTTAATCTGTAATCTGGAAAGATGAAGCAGGAGAAACAGTCTTCTAAATATGACAACCACTTGTGTAATCTTTGCCAACTGCTTTGCTTAAATCACTGGCACCATTCCCATATGCAGTTACAGACTTACATCATGCTGGATATAAGTTTAAATTAAAAAAAATTAGCAATGGAAGTCACCCATACAGATAAAATATCTGGGGTTTGACAGTGGTCTTCGATTTTGTGAACCTGATCCTTCCATGGAAGAACTCTTTCATAGTAGATATGACATGATTAATTCTCTCTACAGAAATAGTTACAAAACCTATAGCTTTCATCTGTAAGTAAGTATTTAAAATATATTGACGTACACTACCAGCCTTTTTTTGTGCATTGGAGATAAATTTATTTGGTCTTTGTTGATAATACAACCAGTTTGCAGGACAGTGAATTAAAGTTAGCTTCTTCCAAAGATCAATGTACAAGCGCTATTATACCTTGAAACTTTTTCTATATTCTGTTCCATGCCTGTTATTGCTGGCTTTCTTTGCCTTCATTACAATGAAAGTTGCTGATATGTATGTATTTTAGAGCCACAGAGTGATGCCAACACAAATCAGCATGTCTGTTTACAGATAATGCAACCCTTTTCTTGTCTGTTGTGACCTAACAACAACAGCAGTGACCCTTGGACAACATAAATCTTTTCTTGAAGGCATAAAATAAATTCAGAATTGTGGTGCAGCAAGGCACACTGGTTATGAGCAATAATCTTAAATACAGAATAAAAAGCCACATGTTCAGACTAAGAGAATCCCTTGACAAAATGCAGACCTGCTCTAACCCTGCTGATCATGGTTAAAAGATAATAACTCTAACTAATATATTGACATACCTGTGGGATTAATAGAGTTCAGAAGTCTCCACATGGGGGTAGAGAGTGAAATTACGGTAAAAAAATCAAAGCAGTATTTATGTATCATTCATATAATTAAATATCAAGGTAATATATCATAGTAATTGGCTTTCTGAAAAGCTTTTTGGTTGACTAATTTTTTTGTCATCATAGCTGTTCCCCAACTCTTCATTTTATTAAATACATAATTACTTTTCTAGCCTATTTTATGTTTGCTAGCCACAGTAAGTATAGCATACTGAGAATGAAGGGTAAAGAATGGAAAAGAAAAAAAAGCTTACACTTTAAGCTTCTAATTCATAATAGTTGAAAAGTGAGTAGAAAGCTTTCCCTTTCACCAAGCAAAAATCTTTAAAATGCAGAATGAGAAATTCATTTTGCTTCCGCTAAAGGGCCGCAGTTACCCACTGGTACCTTTATACCTAAGCATTGGCCCTACCAATAAGAGCCAACATTCAAGGATAGATTGGCACAGACACTGACTTTTTTAAATGGCATTGATAAGTACTGCACATATGTGAAAATCTAGTTTGATTGCTATAGTTCCAAAGTCAGCCGTCATTTACATCTAGATTGAGAATATTATGTTTTGCATTCAAGTGGTAGGGAACAGCTGCTGGGACTTGTGACCATAGCTGCCTGACCTATTTAGAGCAGGCAGGTGGTCCACAAAATGGAGATTTCTTAGCTGCTTTTGATTCATTCATGGAACATATTAGTTCTGCAAAAATGCTTGCCATGTGCAGTTTGAGGGCATGGTTTTGGTAGTTTCTTTCTTTTTCTTCTTTTTCTTTTTCTTTTTCTTTTTCTTTTTCTTTTTCTTTTTCTTTTTCTTTTTCTTTTTCTTTTTCTTTTTCTTTTTCTTTTTCTTTTTCTTTTTCCTTTTGCTTTTTGCTTTTTTCATTAGTTTTTTTTCTGTTTGGTTTGGTTTTTTGTTTGTTTTGTCATTTTTGGTTGGGTTTTTTTTTCCCAAATTGTAAGGGCAAAACCACCTTCTAGACATATTAAAATCTTATGGAAGTAATTTGCATGATTTTTTTATATGTTAACTTTATGTAAATTGACTGAAAGTGCGTATGAGGATAACACAGTGTGTTTGTATCCCATTCCAATAACCCATAGAATCTAGTTTTCAGTATTTTGCAAATATTTCAAATAAACTTTCTTTCTGAATATGCTGAAATATCTGCTTAGTGTCTTGGTATTCACTGAAAAATGTAGTGCAGGTATCTTCATCTTCAAATCTGAACAAATAAATGTTGAGATTATGGTTGTGAGAATTTTCCATTAATCACTGTGAAGTTGGCTATTATTAATATTGTAACTCTGATTATTTCTTTTGTAAACTTTTCATTCATTAAAAACACCCTTTCTGTTTGTGTCATCAGTAACTGAAAAGCTCTGGTATTTGCTCATGCATGGCACTAGGGCTTTCAGGCAGAGAAAATTGTGAATGGATGAAATTGTGGAAGGTTACAGACTTTATTTCTTTATTTTAAGAGAATAGTAGAGTTTTGAATACAGCAGAGGTTACAAAAAACAGACTTTCTTACAGTGATGCCTGATGATTTTTGCTTTCTCTTTTTATATGTTCTATATATGTTTTAAAATATTTTCTTTACCCTTTATGTATTTCTTGTACCTTTAGCCTACATGCCTGTAATTCTTGTAGCCTGATATCCTAGCTTAATTTTGGGATTTTGCTAGACCTAACATCCTCCGTAGCAGGTGAGCCCCATGCTATCTCAAAACTCAAAACTTGTCTTTAGAACATATTATGTAAACTGGGCTCTAACCTCATCTGGGAGGGGATTCTTTAGACAGGGGGACAGACTTCATTTATTAAGTTTATTAGTCGGGAATTCTATATAGATATGCTGGTCTGTGAGGTCTACAAAAATTGTATACATGTTATGCATGAGGTGCACCTTGACGTGTTCCACCTTTTGAAGAGTTGTGCACCTGGGATCCTATTAAAAGGGGTAAAACCCTTTTATCTCCTAAACTGTTTCTGCCTCATAATTCCAAGACCAGCTGAAAGGCAACAAGAGTATGACAATTACTTTGTGCTTTCCACGATATTTTTGGTAATTTATCTGTGGAATGTCTTCAAAATCAGTACTAAAGCATCTCTTGCGAATGAAATGCATCTCTAAGTAAGTTATTATTGTAACATAATACAAATAAGCAATGGGGAGTTTTAGTTGCTGTTTAGAATCCTAAGAAATTTTTTGAGTGCCATGCATTAGACATAATAACCTCAAACTGAGTATTTAACTTCAGATTGTTAGTCATATCTTTAGTTTGTGCTAACAGGTATCATCCCTACGCGTTTCTCTGTGATATCTATCTATGTTTATAATTTTTCCTTGTTCTTGGGTGTGCATATCTTGTTTGCCAGGAGGCAAAATTCCCACCAGGCACAGCTATGATGCTGTCACACATATGCCTTCCGGAGTGGTTCCTTAAACTCCAAAGCAATGCAAGAGGCAGATTGAGTGTTGATGGCTTTAAAATGTAGATTGTCCCTCTCTCCTCTTATTTTAGTCCCTTTCCCAAAGAGTCTCAATCTAGAGTACTTTGGCATGGTTTGATACAGAGGAACCATTTGAATTCCTGTGATGGACATAATTTCATTTAAATCATTGTGTTGTGTACTGAAACCAGAAAGAAATGGTTTGCAAAGATTTAATTTATTTTAAGTAGTATTGACTCTATTGCATGACAGAGAAATCCTAATTTCTTGCTTGAGGTCCACAAATGAATTGACAGAGAATAAAACTGGCTACATGGTTTAAAAAGCAGTATTATGTACCTTAATAAAGCTTTTCCAAGATTTAGTGCACAATTATATGGACAATATTCCATTCTTCCTCTGAGCATTCAATGCAGTTCATTAACAGAAAGTGTTACTGTCCTACTCTAATGCACAGTTAAGTTGTTATGTCTGTGAAAAGCATCAGATTTTAAAAGAAAGAAGTAAACATTATTGCTAAGATAATGACCTGTGCAGAAATACAATTTTAGATTCAGAATTTTAGTGTATTTTCTGAAGTCTGTCTTCTTTTTCAGTTGGTTATCATTTTATGCCTTATGTCTTTGGACACTGGGTGTCAAATTGTAATGCCTTGGTAGAAGATGTTCATTTGTGCATGGTTGAACGACTTCCTGTTGTTTTCAATTTTTGTCCTATTTAATTGCAGAGGAGAAAAAATTACGGAGAGGAAAAAGTCTTCTCGAATTTCGTGCTGTCAGGTGAGTTGAGGGGATGAGTTTGCCAGGAGTCAAAGATGGCAAGCAGGAGAGAAGGTTTTGTGGAATGCAGCAAAAGAAAGAGGGAATTTGAAGTCTGGAATGAAAGGAAGGTGGAAGATGGGTTTACCATAGCAATGCTTAGCATAAGTACTGCAATTTCCCTTTTCAATTTTTATTGCTGATCCATTCTTTTTACACACACCAGCTGGATTATCTACAGGGAAAATGGCAAAAAACAGGAGGCCAGTGCCTAAGGGATAATCACAAAACATTAGAGTAATTGGGTTACAGAGCCTATAACAACTGCAACATACAATCTGTACAGAGTATATCTTTTATTCCTACAAAGTTTCGTAACTTTTGTTAATATATATGTGCCATTATAATTCAATGGCTAAGGAAAACAGGGAAATATGAAAAACATAATACAGAGGTCCATATCCAACACCAAAACACAAGAAGCAGGATCAGTTTTGAGAGAATAGACTTACACTTCTGTAACAAATGAAGATTTTTTTTCAGTACAACTTGGATTGATCGTGATGTTGCCACCAAAGCCACCCAGTAGTTTATACACACTGCCTAAGCATAGTCACCAACTAATTTCCTTTTAAGTTGTTCCATTTTGTTTTTCCTGTTTAGATTTTTCTACATGATGATGTTGACTATAAACACCAACAATATGATACTTTAGTGTTCTAATAATGCTTACCTTGAGTTACAAATTCTCTTTGTAGCTCATGTATGTTTGCAACTGTGACATGAATTCTTAACATTGAAAATTCACTACTCTACCAAAGAACTGATATCCTAAATATTTCATAAGCTACACAGGAATGGAAAGTCATCTCCATTTTCTAGAAATAAAAGGGTGACTCTGAAACATTAAAATAATAGGAAATAATTGTTCTTTTTGTTCAACCTGGTTACTGTACTGCAGCCACATTGAATGGCTGCTGCCATACAGTAAAGAAAGTAAAGGATTACCTAGCTATTTTTGTTAATATGACATGTTGAAGGAATGCATTATCTTTGGTTTCAGTGCTTGTACCTCTTCCAGGATTTTCTCATGCTTTCTGCCTAAATATTCCACCATTTTGTACGAGGAATCATAGAAATACTGTTGCTTTTGAAGGCACATCCCATCAGACTTCAGTAAAGCCTAATTCAATTTGTTCCTCAGATTGTCACGTATTTTGCATATCTTGTACATGGATTCTTTTAAGGGTATGGGGCAATTCTTGAAATCCCAGTCATATCCATGATTTCTCTACTAAGCAGAAAACTAAAATTTACCTGGAACAAATTTACTAAACAAAATTTACCTGGAAACTCGAAACCCTTTGTGGTTTCCAATTTATTTTTCAACAATCTAAATGCTGTGAGGCTTATTGTGTTAAGAGGACAGCAACAAGATAGGTCACAGGCCTGAACACTATGGTAGGAACAGAAATTGCTCAACCCAGAGCAACCAACTCTATGAACTGAGATGAAACCAAATTTGGCCCCATGAAATAGCACAGTTAACCCTGTTACTCCCAGAACTTTGCCAGGCAAGGATGGGCAATACCAAATTAGAGCTCAGGATTGACAGTACCAAAACTGAGTAAGCATTTTAACAAACCCTGTCCAAGCAGTCTACCAGGCTACATGCCTACAGAATCATAGAATCACAGAATATCCTGAACTGAGGATCACCGAAGTCCAACTCCTCACCCTGCACAGAACAACCCCAAGAATCACACCATGTGAAGAGGGTATTGTCCAAACATTTCTTGAACTCTGGCAGGCATTCACTTCTCCAGTGTTTTCCAACTTGAGGTTTGATATCTGCATTCCTTTTTCCAACTATTACGTTCGCCTTCCTTGTCTAATAATAACACGTATAACCGAATTTCATGAATCCTGTGATTTGGTTCCACATAAACAATCCTTGAGAAACAGAAGGATGCATTCCCTATATATTCTGAAAAAGATCACATTATTAGAGTAAGTATAACAAATCATCAATTAAATACTGTACTCTAATCAATATCAAAAGTTTCAACTCAATAATGAAATCTATTAGTAATTCAAACAGAATTAAAACAGAAATAAAAGAATATTTCAGGAAAACACCTTCCTTCAGAAAAATCTCTCCTTTTTGTGTTGCCAAAAGGTATAGAACCACCAGCTTAGAAAATATCTCATGTAACAGTTTATATCTCTAAAAACCTGCAATGAAAAATCAGAAGGGATGGAAATCAGAGCAAATATACCTGGGACCAAAAAGCTTATATTTCATTTGATTACCATCCACTACCCAGACCCACAGCAGAAATTATAATGCTAGAGAACTATCTGGTTGGTATTTTAAGCCTTTGCCGAGAAAAACTTACAAGTGGAAGTACCCCGCAGACTTCTAAGGATTTGCTGACATCAGGTTACAGGCTGCTTCTATGTTTATAGAGAGCCTGAGAAATATTTTTTTTTTTTTTTGAAAGACAGCTGTGAGAAGACAAAATGAGCAGGAATACATACCTTTACTGGAAAATTTGTGTGGGTAATTTGAACTTAGGGTTAAAACCTCTCTTTTTAAAATACCAGATTTTTCTTGCATGCAATAACGTCTCTTGTACAAGCCAATATCCACCGTTCCAGTCCAAAGGATTCAGTATATCCTTATAAAGATTTCTTTTTGTATGAATGAGACTTGAGATGGTTCCCTTCTTCTGTGCTGTTGTCCCGCATTCTCTGCATAAGAATGTATATCTCTCATATTGCTGACCCTTCGCGTGATGTATAGAAATCTACTTCACTTTCTCATGTTGTCTAATTCTGCCAACTGATTTGCTGAACTCCAACCCTTACTCATCTAAACTTAGATATACTCTATTCTCAACTGGGGAAAGAAAGCATTGGTTTTTAAATAATGAAAAAAATAATTTATTGATACCTTTTGCAATAGGGTAGCTCTCCCAAGGGGATTGAAATCCATCAAACAGGATGTCAGTAATTTCCTTGATAGTGAAAATGGCATATGTGGCAAGAATCCCCGTAAATTTGGCTTGAGGTTGATTCAATGAGTCTCCCCATCTGCTTTTGTTTTCTATACAAATAAAGACCTGGCTTTGTATTTCCAATATCTAACAAATGTATTTGCTTCCAACTGTAAGAAAATTCTTTTTAAGCTAAACTTTCTTTTTCAATGCAAAACTTGTCTTTGTTAAAAGTTCTTAAGTAGCTGTTTATCTGCCTCTTCCTGTCCATGTGATGCTGCCTAAAGCGATCCCTTTTAAATAAAATGGTCAGGCAGCTGTTTCTGCTGGCACTAGTTTCAGGTAGATATGAGAAATTCTGTAGAATCTTTGTTTTATTTGCTCTCCAATTCTTTTCAACTTCCTGCAATTCAAGGTTATGTTTTGACTGTTACTGAGTGTCTGGTAGCAAGAGTATTTATTCATAATGCCTTTGTTTTTTATTTTACTCTTAATTTATTAAGACTCATGAATAAGATAAAATGCATCTAAACCATCTAAACATTTTGTTCAATAACAAATTTTTACCTTCTCTGTCCTGCTTGGAAGAGCTTTAATTTATTTAATGTCACTTCTTCCAGATTGGTTTGTAAATAACAATCAGTGTTTGAAAGATCTGTTATTTACAAGGTGCTTCTGGATCAGCTGGCCTTTACTTCAATGACTGCCATGCTAGGTGTTTTCTTTTCCTTCTCTTCTATTATTTTCTCAATTAATCACATATCTTGTCTACATCTTCTTGGCAGCTTATTTTTATTGAACATTTGATGCTGTTTAGCAAAATAATTTCTGTTTAGTACCTCTTTAGGAAGCTTCATCTTTGGTTTGGTACCTAGATGGTCTCAATCCCATCAATTTTTTTAGCCCATTAATTATTTAAATAAAATAATAAATTAAAAAAAAGTTTATTCTAGTTTACTTTTGACTGACAAAACAAAAATTCTTCCTCAGAGGAGGACTCTTCTTAGCCTCTTCTCCCAAAGCAGTATGGTCTGTTCCATTATTCTCTCTATCTTCTTGATAATGAAATAAAAAATCTCATGAATAGAAATTACTACTTTTTTTCTCTCTTATGGAACTCAAGAAGCGGATTCAAAAAACTCAGTGTAATTGCTCCCATCAAGACTGGGTCTTGTGTTGTCACCTGAAAAAGGCAGCAGCCACATGCAGTAGTTGGCAAACAAATTGATTAATTCGAATCAGTCACAGAACACACTGCCACTTACTCATCCAAAAAAAGAGGGAGTCAGGGTGTGAGGATGTGTGCAAAAGGCTGGTAAAGAGTTGTTCTGAGAAAATGGAGACAAAATTAATGTGTTGGGAAAATGTGGGAGGCAGCTCTGTAGATGGACAGACTTGGCTTCTCTGCTTGCGGGGATATTTGGGGTTTACTGTGAAGTTTGCTATCCATGTCAATTGTTCACTTTCTCTTCTTGGTAATTTTTCTGTCTTCGGTAAGAGAGCAGGTGAGCTTGGGAACAACATGAGGGTGAGGTAAGATGTAATCCTCATGGAAGTATAAACTGAAATTAAATGTGAAGTGAGCATAAAAAAAGGAAAGGATGGGGGAGGGAGAAAGATTAATTTCTGAGTAATGGAGAATATATATATAAAATACATGATAACCAACTGATTTACCTACCCTAACAAGTTAGCTCTTATGAGCAGGAAGTTTTCATCAGGAAATACTCTTCTCTAACTGCAATTTAAAGGATGGCAACCAAACAGCTGAAATTGCCCTCAGGATACTGTTATCCTGTATATTTTTTAAGTGTTTTCTTTCAAGTCTATTAGTAGACTTTTCTGAAGAAATTTGTAGGACCAGAATAGTGTAGGTAAAATAAATTATATAATAATTTTTTGAGTAAATTTATATTTCTGATTTTATGCTATTTTCTACAAAAAAAAAAAATTGTTTAAGAATTTATCTAGTAGGAAATGACAGCTGAGAGAACAACTGAATTTTGATTTTGGAGTTTACACCAGAAAAAAAAATCTTTTGAGGTCAATATTCATTGTGCTGGATGAAGAAACATTCAAGTTTTTACTACATGTAATTAAACAGGCAAAAAAAAAAAAAAAAAAAAAGAAAAAATAATCTGTGCTCTGAGATTTAAAACAAAATTTAAGGAATCTGTGGCTGCAAACCGAGGACCAGCTAATCCAAATGTTTTTGGGCAGAAATGTTTGAGTATATAATTACAGATATAAATCATTAATGTATTAACGTATTAGTTTGCTTTTTGTCTAATTCAGTGTACCAATTGCATTTGATTTTTCCACTATAATAATTCTGAGAAAAAGATATCTATCATTAAGATAACGTAATAAAGATATAAACTTCTCAATTAAATACTGTACTCTAATCAATATCAAAAGTTTCAACTCAATAATGAAATCTATTAGTAATTCAAACAGAATTAAAACAGAAATAAAAGAATATTTCAGGAAAACACCTTCCTTCAGAAAATCTCTCCTTTTTGTGTTGCCAAAAGGTATAGAACCACCAGCTTAGAAAATATCTCATGTAACAGTTTATATCTCTAAAAACCTGCAATGAAAAATCAGAAGGGATGGAAATCAGAGCAAATATACCTGGGACCAAAAAGCTTATATTTCATTTGATTACCATCCACTACCCAGACCCACAGCAGAATTATAATGCTAGAGAACTATCTGGTTGGTATTTTAAGCCTTTGCCGAGAAAAACTTACAAGTGGAAGTACCCGCAGACTTCTAAGGATTTGCTGCATCAGGTTACAGGCTGCTTCTATGTTTATAGAGAGCCTGAGAAATATTTTTTTTTTTTTTTTGAAAGACAGCTGTGAGAAGACAAAATGAGCAGGAATACATACCTTTACTGGAAAATTTGTGTGGGTAATTTGAACTTAGGGTTAAAACCTCTCTTTTTAAAATACCAGATTTTTCTTGCATGCAATAACGTCTCTTGTACAAGCCAATATCCACCGTTCCAGTCCAAAGGATTCAGTATATCCTTATAAAGATTTCTTTTTGTATGAATGAGACTTGAGATGGTTCCCTTCTTCTGTGCTGTTGTCCCGCATTCTCTGCATTTAAGAATGTATATCTCTCATATTGCTGACCCTTCGCGTGATGTAATAGAAATCTACTTCACTTTTCCATTGTTGTCTAATATCTGCCAACTGATTTTGCTGAACTCCAACCCTTACTCATCTAAACTTAGATATGTAAAACAAGTCTTCCCTATTCATCTCATTTAACTGGGGAAAGAAAGCATTGGTTTTTAAATAATGAAAAAAATAATTTATTGATACCTTTTGCAATAGGGTAGCTCTCCCAAGGGGATTGAAATCCATCAAACAGGATGTCAGTAATTTCCTTGATAGTGAAAATGGCATATGTGGCAAGAATCCCCGTAAATTTGGCTTGAGGTTGATTCAATGAGTCTCCCCATCTGCTTTTGTTTTCTATACAAATAAAGACCTGGCTTTGTATTTCCAATATCTAACAAATGTATTTGCTTCCAACTGTAAGAAAATTCTTTTTAAGCTAAACTTTCTTTTTCAATGCAAAACTTGTCTTTGTTAAAAGTTCTTAAGTAGCTGTTTATCTGCCTCTTCCTGTCCATGTGATGCTGCCTAAAGCGATCCCTTTTAAATAAAATGGTCAGGCAGCTGTTTCTGCTGGCACTAGTTTCAGGTAGATATGAGAAATTCTGTAGAATCTTTGTTTTATTTGCTCTCCAATTCTTTTCAACTTCCTGCAATTCAAGGTTATGTTTTGACTGTTACTGAGTGTCTGGTAGCAAGAGTATTTATTCATAATGCCTTTGTTTTTTATTTTACTCTTAATTTATTAAGACTCATGAATAAGATAAAAATGCATCTAAACCATCTAAACATTTTGTTCAATAACAAATTTTTACCTTCTCTGTCCTGCTTGGAAGAGCTTTAATTTATTTAATGTCACTTTCTTCCAGATTGGTTTGTAAATAACAATCAGTGTTTGAAAGATCTGTTATTTACAAGGTGCTTCTGGATCAGCTGGCCTTTACTTCAATGACTGCCATGCTAGGTGTTTCTTTTTCTCCTTCTCACTTCTTTTATTTATCTTTTCTTTCTCAATTAAATCCACATATCTTGTTCCTATCCTTCTGGCAGCTTATTTTTATTGAACATTTGATGCTGTTTAGCAAAATAATTTCTGTTTAGTACCTCTTTAGGAAGCTTCATCTTTGGTTTGGTACCTAGATGGTCTCCAATTCCCCATCAATTGTTCTTCTGCAGCCCTCTTTCATGTCAAAGTAATTTAAATTAAATAATAATTAAAAAAAAGTTGTTACTAGTTTACTTTTGACTGACAAAACAAAAATTCTTCCTCAGAGGAGGACTCTTCTTAGCCTCTTCTCCCAAAGCAGTATGGTCTGTTCCATTATTCTCTCTCATCTTCTTGATAATGAAATAAAAAATTCTCACTGAATAGAAATTACTACTTTTTTTCTCTCTTATGGAACTCAAGAAGCGGATTCAAAAAACTCAGTGTAATTGCTCCCATCAAGACTGGGTCTTGTGTTGTCACCTGAAAAAGGCAGCAGCCACATGCAGTAGTTGGCAAACAAATTGATTAATTCGAATCAGTCACAGAACACACTGCCACTTACTCATCCAAAAAAAGAGGGAGTCAGGGTGTGAGGATGTGTGCAAAAGGCTGGTAAAGAGTTGTTCTGAGAAAATGGAGACAAAATTAATGTGGTGGGAAAATGTGGGAGGCAGCTCTGTAGATGGACAGACTTGGCTTCTCTGCTTGCGGGGATATTTGGGGTTTACTGTGAAGTTTGCTATCCATGTCAATTGTTCACTTTCTCTTCTTGTAATTTTTCTGTCTTCGGTAAGAGAGCAGGTGAGCTTGGGAACAACATGAGGGTGAGGTAAGATGTAATCCTCATGGAATATAACTGAAATTAAATGTGAAGTGAGCATAAAAAAGGAAAGGATGGGGAGGGAGAAAGATTAATTTCTGAGTAATGGAGAATATATATATAAATACATGATAACCAACTGATTTACCTACCCTAACAAGTTAGCCTTATGAGGCAGCAGGAGTTTTCATCAGGAATATACTCTTCTCTAACTGCAATTTTAAAGGGATGGCAACCAAACAGCTGAAATTGCCCTCAGGATACTGTTATCCTATATTAATTGCCATGAACTTGAAAACACTGAGAAGCTAGAAACATCACTGTTACTTAGCCTATGTGTGACTGACTTTCAGAATTATGCAGGACAGCATTCCATGGGTTTGGTTTAAAAAATAGAAGACACAAATCCAGGTGTGGTGGTTACCACAACTGTGTGGTGTACATAAATTACAAGCATATATTTGAGAAATCTCATTTGGCTTCTCTTATCTAGGCACTTACAAAAGAGTGAAGGGCAAGTGAACGTATTGGTGGGACTTCAGATGCAAAATCCTGAATGTCTTCCTTTCATCTCTCTTCCAAGCCCTCACTGGCATCGCTTCACATTCACAATCAGTTGCCAAGGTAAGAATTCAGACTGAAGATATTGCTGCTGCTGCCACGGGAAAAGAATTACCTCAATAAAACCATGGTCAAAGCCACTTTTTAGTTCAGAAAAAGGTCGGACAGGACTGAAGGAGGAAAGAGGCTGGAATGACACATGCCTCTACAATTACCTCATGTTCTAATGTGCAGATGCTTGTAACCCTGGAAACAGTCTAATGCTTCTAATGTGTCTTTCTAACTTAAAAATTTCAGCCAGGATAAAAGACCAATAAGCCTAACTTCTTCCGAATATCTCATGGGCCAGATTTCAAGCAATTTCACAGCTTAATAAAAGGAGCAATCCCTTGTCACCTCTGGCTGTTTCTGTGATTTCAAGACAAACCAGAGCCACCTTACTTGTAATTTCTTGACATAACTTTTTTCAAACAGAGGCAAAACTAACTGAGTAATTTAACTCAATAAAGACAAAAATTTTAGCTTTCCTAGTCATCAGGTGTCTAGAAATTTCAGACATTTCCTCTTTGATTTCACACTTTTATATTCTTCAAGATTAGAAATTCTAAACCCATCACTAGCATTAATCTAATTATATTTTTACATGGTTACATTTGCACAAGACCTCCTGATCTACTAATTTCCTCAATGCCTTCTGCTTCTGCACTTTTGAAGTCTTTTAAGCAAGTAAAGATAGAATGTTTGTGAGAAACACATAAAGGTTAAACATTGGCTTTTCTTCTCCATTTCTAATGAAATTTGTCAGCCTGAGGATTTATTGTAATTGAATTCCAATTTTATGCCAATGGCTCAGAATTTTTTCCATGCCTTCTCAAATACATATTTATTGTGGGTTGCTTTGTGATGCTTTCACATGTTGTCATATGTAAAAACACTGATGGACTTGGGTTTTTGGGGTTGCATCTAATAAATCTTGATTGTTTGGCAACTTTGCTGCAGTTATTTCAGCTGTAAAGGTTCCTCTGTTGTCATAATTGATCCGTAACAACTGTCTGTAAAGGTGTTTCATCTCTAGATAAGTCTTCTCCTTTAAGGAGCTTTTTTAGTAATTATAATTCTATTTAAATATACGCAAGGTTTTCATGTTCTCATCCTTATATGCATCTTCTGATGCTGCAACTACAATGTAACATAAGACTAAAAGATAGAATTTTGTAATTTGGATGAGTTTCTCATTGCTTTTATGCTGGACAGACATTTGTCCACTTCATTTGTTTGTGAGGAAAAGATCGAAAGATGGGTTAAACTATATTAAGTCAAACTTGCTTAAAAGACTCATTCATATGTTATAACACTTTATAAGTGTTATCCCAACTCTGGGTAATTCAAAGACCTGTCTTGTGACAAACTGCTTTTCCAAGTTAAAAAAAAAAAAGAATTTTGAGAATTTCTTCGTTGAAAGATTTTGTTACAAAAATAATCCGTCCATTTTTCATAAATGAAATTATTATTTGAGGGTGCATAAATAAAATTACTAGCTGCAGAAAATCTTTTCCAGCAGAATCTTTGTTCACAATTTCCAGATGGAATGAAATGATCACAAAAACAAAGGTTTTCTAAAATCATGAAATATTCTCCAACCTTGCCTCAATCCTTTGGCATATGACACTTTCTTTAAAAAAACACAGTAGGTAATTTTCAGTTATGGCTAATTTCAGAACAATGTTATGATTATTGATTTTGAATATAAGGCATAAATTGTAATCCTTAAACTTCAGTTTCAAAAATTAAGGATTTAATCCTTTGGTTCAGCTCTGTCCATGTATAGAAAGAGAGGATTACACAAGCATTATTAATGACATCCAGTACTATTTCTGAACAGAGCAAAATGTATTGTGTTGTTCAATTTTAATACAGTTCCCCTCCTCTCGTGATATTTTTGTCCTTGCCCTATCATATTCAGGCAGAAATATTCATACACAAAGGAAGGCACCTTTTTTGTAAAAGGTTTGCTCTAGTCCTTTGTGAAGTTGAGAACTGCAAAACTACTCTAGTAGAGATCTAAATATACTCTGTGGAAATTTCAGAATTTCTTTTTTTCAGTTGCCAATCTTTTCTAAAGAAACTCCTGATAGCTTATGAATTTTAGAAAAATTAAAAAAAATTAATCACTTTGGAACTGACTGCTACTAAGAGAAAGGTCCTGATATAAACTTTAGTGATGTCTCCTTTTACTCATATGATACAATGAATAGCTGTTCATTTTAATCAAATATGAATTAATTGACTTGAAAAAGTAAGTATTATAGTAAAACTACTATTCACTAAAATGACAAAGGACATATTACTCCAGCATGCTAAAACTGAGTTTGGACTCCTGAGGTTCATAAAATGATGAAAAAAAAAATACTTTTTTTTTTTAATTGACAGTATTGTAAAGATTTTTGCAAGCTTTGTGCAATTACATTCAGAGGCATTTTGACCCAGGAACTGAAGAGAGCGTTTTTGGTTTTTTGTTGGTTTTTTTTTTGTTTCTTTGGTTTTTTTTTTTTTTTTTGTTTTTTTTGTTTTTTGTTTTTGTTTTTATTGAGCAGTTTATTCCACATTAGAATCACAGGAAAAAAAAAGAACATTATTTTCAGAAAAAAAGTGGATGTCAGGTTAATTTTGTTTAGCAGAGAATATATAGGACTGCTGTTTAGGAACAGTCCGATAACTTTAAAGAAGTCATTTTTACTCTATATTTCCAAATCCTACTGCCTGAGGAATATAGGAGTGTGAGAGCAATTTTGGCATGAGGACCAGGAGTAAATAGTAATTATAAGCACCTAAACCTTCTGATATGCTGGAGAGATGGCAGTTCCATATTATAATGCAGACCTAAAGTTGCTATAGACATCTCCATTTTCCAAAGCTTTTGTTCATATGACTATTTACAGTCATAGTCTAAAACGAATGGTTGCCCCAATTTTAAAATGTACAAGTTTAAAATGTACAAGTGATGAATTTTACAGGATTCCATGAAAGGCAAAAAAATTCAGAGTTGTGAAGTGCCAAAGAATTATGAAGGTCTGAAGCAAATGTGTGTGCATTTTAAAATCTCCCAACTTAAAGCAGTTGTTTGAAAGCACACAGTGGTACAGCAGAGATCCTTCAACAGAAACAGTGTTTAATGACTTAAAAACTGAAACAACACACACGTGAAGTGACAAGGGCACTCAAAATAGACTTTTGTCCTTATCATAATGCATTGTATTCTGTTTGAAAACAAAGCTGGTAATTTTTTATAATAACTATATCATTTCCAGGATGACTAATTTTAAACAGAAAGATTCAATATTAGCTTCAAAGTAATAGTAAGAGTCTAAACAGTTTTTCCTTTGTAATAACCTTTTAATGATAATACGTTAATGGAGCGTATTGCTTCATGTGTGAGCATCTGATAGCATGATAAAACATGAGTGAAAATAACAAATACAGGGTTTACTTACAAGAGATGGGTGTTTGACTCCATGTTTCATTAGGATGAATGGTGTATCTTTTGGCTACTCTAGTGAGTATTATCCTTCCCAAAGTATCCTTATTTTTGAACTTTTCCCATCATTAATATGGAAGTTTAGGATTGAACAAGCTGGCATGTTAGTATGTAAGACAGGAGCAATGAACTGAAGCTGTACTATAGCACTCTGTGTCTTCATCCTACACCCATCTCTTCCAAGGAGCCTCACTGCTCAGCGCCCTTTTAGCTGTAAATATTTGTCATTCCTTCATCCAGATTTGCAGCAGAGTTTCGAAGATGAGTAAAAAGGACAAAAAAGGAAACCCAGAGGTGAACATACAGACTTTGAAAGCTTGTTCTTATCCTAGTTTTAAACCTACTATGATTTGGCATGTTCAATAGAGGCAAAAAGCTTGAAAGCTGTCCTTAAAGTAGAAGTAAACATGTTTAAAATGTTACATCAGCACAGAAATTATATCTTCTGAGTGTCACCCATTTCTACATTACAATAAATTTGGGCAGAGATGATATGTTCAGAGAAGAAAAATGGGCTGTTTTCCCCATATGATTTCTTATGATCTTCACAGGACGTTTGGGTCATGATGTTTTACCAAAGATCCTTACACATCAAATTTTTTGTGATTTAAGCCCAGTGTGTGTTCAAGCTAAACAGAAGTAAATTCACTACTTCCCATAAATAGGAAGGTATTTAGCCACCTCCAGGAAACACGGGCTCCATCACTTCGAAGAGTAACTTTGGAAAACAAGCATCATAGCTGCAAACATCACACCTTCCCCCTCTGCTCACAGCTTTTGTTGTTCAGCAGAGTTTTGCACTGGACAGGATACACCTTTGGTCACTTGGGATCACCTGGCCAACTGTGTCTTTCTTCCCATCTTCCTGAGCACACCCTTGGTGAAGCTTCACATGCATGTGCTGAGTATGTGAGAAGCAGAAAAAGTCTGGATGCTGTGCAAGCACTGCCCAGCAATTATGAAAGCATCCCAGGGTTAGCAACATTATTTTCAGCATGTGTCCAAACCATGGAACTATACCATCTACTATGAATAAATTTAACTCTATTCCCAACAAAACTGCTACAAAACTCCAACTCTATTCCCAACAAAGCCACTACAGAACAACTACATTTCTTTCACATTAAAAAAAAAACAAAAACAAAAAAAAACCCCACACTTGAGGGCATTCTTTAAGATCCTTGTGCTGGAAATATACTTACTAGAAGTCTTCAAGTATATTATCTGCTTCCTGTAGTAAGGGATTATTAATAAAGGTCAACCTGTCCCTGCTAAATTATTGATGGAAAATTTTTACGTTGTCTTCCGTGCTGTCTGATTAGTGTTTTTTAAATTTGGCTGGAAAAGTCATGGAAATTATTTCAATATAAAGGATTTTCAGCAGTATCTTGATTAATTTTTAATATGAACATATATTTGTAGATTATATCTCTATGTGAAAAGCACACAGTATTTTTACAGAGAAGTATTTGAGTTTGTTGGAGGACGTGAGTAAATGCAACTAATTATTCATATATGAGATTATATTGTAAAAATCCCTGGGCTTCTACTAGGTTTAACAGGAAGCAATCTTTGTGAATATACTGTGATGAGCTTTAGAAATTCTGCTGTATTTGAAATACATTAGGCTTATTCTCCACTTGCTTGCTTACATGATAAATGGCCTGACATTACTGATTTCAAAATAAATCATCCTAATACGTTCTATTTGCAGTGTATTCCAATATTAACATATTTTTGTGACACCTCTATGATTTCATAGTGCATTATCCTCTATTAAGGCTTGCAGCCAACAAAGGCTTTTTAGAAAAACCATGTTATTTTTTCCATAGAACTGTAATAGCTGCTTGGAAGGTCACCCTGTCCTACCTCAAACTTCAAACAATATTATTGCCAATATTTGAGTAGGTAATTTGTAGGTGGTTTTTTTTGTAGCTGTATCTAGAAAAGACTTCTAAAGATAGAAGTTGCATGGCCTTTGTGGAAAACCAATTCCAGTGTTGCACTGTCTTCCCTGTAATCATAAGGTACATTTTACTCTTTCATATTCTTAAAATAAACAAATGTTATGACATACAAACAGAGCAGATGCCAAAGCCCTTTTGTCATTATCCTGTTAATTCAAAGAGCGTAGACTCTTATTCAAAAAACATTCCTCAACAGAAATGGCAAAAACCCATATGTTGATGTTTCACTGTCTAACGGAATAATAGAACACGTCAATTCTGACTTGGTTATTTCAGGAAGTTAATAAGTTCTTTTATAGGGACTCCTAAAATTAATTGCCAAAGTCATTACATATAGGAGCCTCCAAGACAGTGTGATTTTTGTACAAGTATTGAATTGGCTGATTAACAGTTACTCAATAGCTTACAGAATTGATATATTCTTAACTTTTCAGCTTACCCTGTTAAATAATTTTCAATGGATGGATTTTTAGCAGTAGATTCTTCTTTATACAAAACAAATCATGCACAGTGTTACCTTTGGCAAAATTACATTTCAGAGAAAAATTAGAGAAAGTTCTCGTACCTTTCTTTTCTATGTTCTTAATTATTTTCATTCTTCCATGTAGATGAAAATGCCTTAAGTTGAAGAAAATCTCTGCAAACAATTTCTGTCTTCAAAATCTGCGAGTCCTTACATACAGTGAATTTCTCTCCCGTTCAGATAAAAAGTAGTTTCATGCCATTTGGGTTCAGTGGGGCCCCTGAGCGCTCCCATTCCAGGACACACACAGAGCAACACTGAGACTGTTTCTTGTCACAAGGAGCACTTCATTTCTTAGCAAGGAGTCACTGTGTCTCTGGCATCTCAGCTTCCATGCTCTTCCTCGTCTCCTGTATTTGGGCCTTCTTGCCTTCTGTGCCAGATCACTCCTCCCTCACAAATTATTACTGCTGAGCTGCTGCGATTAGAATTTTACCTTCAACTAATGGTGGTTTTATAGCACTGTCATAATCCATTGACGTACAACAAAGAGCTGAATACAATTAGTAAGATCTCAGCATGTTCTTGCCATCTGTTTATGGACATATGTATCTTTTCCTAATAGTCTGTAAGTTGAAGAGACTGCCAGTACTTCCTCGATAATGAAAAGGAGGTTAGCGAGTTGGTCATACAACAAGTTTATGAGCATACACTTTTGTCTCTTAACACTTCTGAGTGTAGGTAGTGATAATCTTATTTTAAATCTATTGTATTTTTTCTCATTTAGTTATGGGCTGATGTCAATAATTCTAAATCTGTAAACTCTGTGCCCTAAATTGCAGGCAAAAAACATACCTCTACTGTTGAAAATAAAAAAAAAATTCTCGGGTTTATACTGAGGTTGCACTTTTTTTATCTGTGCTAATGATCTGGAATAAAAGTTTATTTAGGAGACTGTAAAAAAATTTGCACATCCTAAGAAAATGAATCCCCTACTTTTAGTATAACATCATGCTGTGATTTGTAAATGGGATGGAAAAAAATTTGGCCATTACAGTATTTCCTGAAAAAATATAACAAATTACAAAACACTTAAAATATAGGACTCGTGATACCAGCAATAGCACCACAATACTCTGCTCTTCACTGAAATGTTAATGAGCAGCCAAACAAAAGAGTCATTTATGAATTTGCTTCATGTTTTTCTGTTACACTTCTCAAAATTTCTTTTAAAAGGAAAGCTGCTGAAATGGAAATGCCACCGCACCATAGTCTATGAAGAGACATATGCTGAGATTTTGGTAACAACACAGAGAGCACTTCCCACAGGGAGAGAAATTACTGATTGGGCTCTCCATCAAACCTCACGGGAACCACTATAGAACAGAAACAAAACAATTTGGGGGGAGCATTAAAGACTGATCAGTATAAAAAAAGATTTACAAAATAGGGAAAAAAAAGCTGGTAACTTTATGTCTTTCAATTTTCATTCTTTTCTTTGTTTTAGAACTGAACCAAATTTCATCCATAATTATTTTTCTTCAGAATAAATTGCCAAAATAGTTTTTATGAACTTGGTATGGGTACCATATGGCACTCTTATTGAGTTTTGTGAGTTCAAAATGTGCAAGAGAAACAAGAGGCATAGGAAATTAATGGCTCATTATTCAGTGCATACAAGGTGATATAAGGTAACAAACCATTCTGTTTTGTTCTAGTTTAAAGCAGATGTTGAGTCTTTTGTTATAAGCTTCCTGGAGTGGTTCTTCAGAGTCTTTAGCCTTCAAATGTTGAAGCATATAATTTCTGATGTGTGGCTTGCTGAGAACATGTTTCCTGATGCTCTGAAATTGCTGGTGGGCCCTGAAAATTCTCTGAAGATTCCTTCATAGCACACTGCAAGCAATACCACAGACCAATAATACAAGAGATCCATGAAGGATGGAAACTGGGGGAAAAATATGTTTATATTAACTAGAAAAATTATAAGACAGTGGGGACTGAATATCGCACCGGCTACTTCTAATTATAAGCATTCACTGAAAATTTCTCCTGACTAGTAATATTATTTCTAACAGAAAATTACCATGCTGTCAGTTTATAGTTAATCACATGAATTTCAAAATACAGATAATAAAAAGTTATAAATTCTATTCCATAACAGATTTTTTAAAAGTATGGGGATAATTATATTTCAGAAGAGAAGAGTGTAAGTTTTCCTTACCTCAGTTTTATTGCAATTTTTTTTAAGTTGAGTTACATTTGCAAACAAACTAAAACATAATGACTTACAGTGTTGAAGCTCTAATTTAGAGATCACAGTGAGATATACACTCAGAAATTTTAAGTCACTAATCTTGCACGGAGTGGTTGTGGGAATGCAAAAGACTTACATTTCGGGAGTGAAGTTTTAAGCACTGATATAAACATAGATTTTCTGTGAATTTTTGCATTTTAATTTGTTGATACTAAACACACGTTACTGAGACAGTAATTATAGCAGATATATGCAATGAAGGGACTTGCACAAAGAGCATGCAATATAAGCCAGCAGGTAACAAGGCAAGTTTTATAAAATTGATTTCCCTCGAAGGCTATTGAAGCAGTTATCTTCAGTACATTCTGGAGTTTAACAATAATTTTGTCAGCATTTTTGACCTCAATAATTCAAAAGTATTAAGAAATGCTGCTTTGTATTACATATGAATGATGTGTGAAGAGTATCATCACAGAGGACTTTCCTTTGCCTTTGATTTCAGTGGCTGTCTGTCAAAATATACTTCCTCACTATTACATTATCTTGAAATTGTCATTTTACTGGAGAAAGGTTCTTTATGCCCTGAGTCTGATCTTTTAGAAACTGTCACATCAAGCAGATCCTTCTGCCTTGTGAGACTGGAAATTTGAATTTAAATCTGTTTTGGAAATCCCTTAAACCTTGGGTTAAGTTTTGTACAATTACCGTAGAGCTGATTTCAGAAAAGTAGCTTTATGATTTTATAGTCTTGCAGAATGCATTGAGATCTGAGTTTTCTTAGTGGACTACAAATGGAGATCTGCTCCAGTGTGGTCCTTAATGGGTTTCAGGGAGACAACCTGCTTCACCATGGTCTTCTCCGAGATATTCAGGGCAATCTCAGCTCAGGACCTGGAGCACCTCCTTCCCCTCTTTCATCATGGTCTCGGTGTCTGAAAGACAGTTTCTCTCATGTTTTTCTCACTTTCTCTTGCAGCTGCTGCATATTTTTTATCCTTTCTTACATATGTTAACACAGAGGCACCACCAGGGTTGCTGACAGGCTTGTTTGGCCAGCATGGGCCCCATTTTGGAGCCAGCTGGTGCGGGGTTTGTTCAGCACAGGGACAGCTCCTGGTGTCTACACACATGGTTCACCCTGCCACCTTCCTGCCCACTCACAAACTCAGCTGAGAACCTCCCCTTCCTTTCTCTCTCCCTCAACTCTTGAAGATTGAGAGGATGGATACAGTTTACAAAGGTGTGATGCGCTAGTCAGTAAACAGGTCAGTCCAGTGTAAGTGCGAGGTACCTCTAAGGATTGCCATCATCAGTAGACTAACTGTGTCATGGAAAGACAGAGATATCCTGGAGTGACAGTGGATCAGAGAATTGCAATCAACATCACTGCCTGGTGATGCTAAGTAAGGTTGGTAGCTGAGACAGAATTATTAATGCCATGTAGAGCTCAGACTGGGAAGAGATTGCCCCTGTTCACCTTTAAAGGTTGTGACAGATGAAGGGCAGTGGGTTAGAGGCCATAGCACTGCACTGCTCCAAGTCAAGGGTGTGAGTGAGCACATAGCTTGGAGCAGTTTCCTGTCCTATTTCAAGAAACATACCTGTTTCAATTCAGCATTGTGCCTACTCCTCCACCCCTTTCTACATTGAAATAGCTGCAATCTCTTCTACTTGCAGTTTTTTGAGTGGCAGAGTATCTTTGAACTGTAATAAGAAATGAGAAGTAATACATTATTAATGTGCAAAGAGAGAAAATAGATAATATTATCAGAAAAACGAACAAGAGAGAATGGTCTCAGAGCTAAATTGATAGAGGCAATGTTATAAAGATTTAGTGATTTTTTTCTTTTCTGCTTTTGAGGCCTTCAGATAGTATCTACACACATTAATTGCCAGCACCTTTATGTGAATTAATTTGTAAAAGAATCTTAAGCCAGGCTAAATCTTGGTGGTAAGGGAAAATTGTGGCCTTTGGAAAACAAAGTGCAGATCCTTTCTTTGGATTTATCATGTTTTTGTTAGCAAATCTTTCAACTGAAATTTACTGGGAGCATGGGAGGAAAATAACATTTTTTTTAAAATTAAAAATCTCAGTAGTATTTATTACACAAATGAGACTCAGTGGATTTAAATAGTAAGATATAGATAAATGCTAATACAGCTGCATATTGTACATTTCAGTACTTGAATGTAAAATGGTATATTATCTAGTCCAGTAAATTATATCTATGAATTCAAAAATATACTGCTTTATATTTAATATGTAACCATTGCTTATACATCACTATTTTTTCATACTTTTCACCATTCACATTAATCCCACAGCGCCTAGTAATAAATAAGTAAATAATAAGGCCAAGAACTATCTAAAATACAAATACTACTATATTTGTGACCATGTAAGTCTCCAGCACCATCTGGGTTACAATTAAGTCAGCACTGAGATGATAATTTTGACAAAGTAGCACCCCCTGAGGTCCTTTTTATTCTTGGTTCTCACTCTTAACAGACAAATGATTAATTGGAACTAACTTACAACATAGTTTGGCAAGAACAGAAAAAAAAGAAAAAAAAAATTCGCTCAATATCGCTACAATATTATATTCATCAGCTGTCAAGATCTCGCCTTTTGTACTGGGAATCGACTGAGTAGAGGTATCAAAGATAAGCCAAAAAAATATCAAACCCAAACCCCAAAAAAACTAAAAGACTTGGAAAGAAAATCATTACATTCACCAACAAATTACATGTAAAACAGTAAGATATAAAACGGATGATAGCACTTCTAAAGCAAAAAAGACATCATAGATCAAAAAATCCATGACTATTCAAAGGGAAACATTAACTAGAGAGACTACTATTTTCTGCAAGGTGTTCTCTGGTCGAGTCGTGTTTACAGGTGCACAGACATTTTTGTGTCTTTAAGATCAAAAGTTGAGGGCTTGACAAATGAACAGATCCTTCGCCTCAAGCTTATGCTATATTTCCCAATCAAGTTGATCCAGTCGCGAAGTAACTCGCCATAATTGTCTCCTGTAGTTTTCTTTATGCTATGTAATGTTTAAAGTATAGAAGTTCATTAACTTTTTTTCTGACATTTTCACAAACTACTTATTCAACTTCTTAAGAGAAAGTCAATAAGCTACCAATATACTCTCTAGATGGGAACTGAAGCACAGTGGGATTAAGTGCCCAAGAATATATAAAATTTTATAGTTAACTAATGTAATGTGCGTCAAGCAAATGCCTTTCAAATCCAGCATCTAGCTCCATGCTTTTTTTGTAAATAAAAGCCAGATAACCTCAGGACCAGTGCAATACATTGGCTATTCAGACCATTTGTTCATCACAACCAAGATACTTACGCAATAACCCTACTACACTATAACAATCAATTTACTGGCAGTGAACTGAAAGCTATCTGGATATGAAGATTTCTTCTTGTCAAAAAAATTTAAAAATGTACTGATTACTTTTATCAGACTCCTTAAAGCATACCGTCCTAAAGCTTAAGTCCACTGACATTATATCTTGCAACAGGCGCCAACGTTGCAGCTCTGAAGACTTCACTATGAACTTAGACTATGGCACCAGGTGTAAGTAGTGCGCTTGCGAGGAGATCAGTAATATCTTGGGCTGGGCTTTGTAATATTTCTTCATTAGATTATATTCTGCGCCTACCTCTTGGAAGCAATAAAGAGGCCTAAGACTTCACGCCGATGTCTTTTTCATATATTTAGTTAGACTTGGAGTATATAATCCTTAAATGGGGCTAACATCAAGTCCAGGGGAACAAAAACCCGACATATACCACATCTGCCAAGCCAGTAACTTTCAAATTAGTGTGACACTCATAAGCAGTTACACATGGGCCTGCTCCGTCCACGGGCAGAAAAGACAGAGAAGAGTTTTTTGCCATTTGGAGAAGAGGGCAGGGGTGGTAGTTTACTGACTGTACACTCTCTGATAGGTTTCCCTGTTCTCGAAGAGGCAATCGAGAGTTAAAACGAAGCATATGTCATGGCAGGAGCGATGATTCATCAAGAAGAGTCAGGGATTGTCATACAGATTATATCTTTCCCGTAGTCTGCTGATTAGACTATAAAGAAGAGAAGCAAGTTTAGCCTATATAGACACCAACTTTAAAAGAGTGAGCAAGGATATAAAAAAATTAATGCAAGATGAAGAAGAAGGAGAAATACAGTAATTGTCGGATGTTGGCTCATTTGAATAAACAAAAAGGAAGTCAGCGCCTTAGCCTAAGTTTTTATTTTTCAAAATTGTGGATATTATCTTAAGCATCTTATCTTAGAGAAAAATTAACACAAAGGTGAAGGTACGTTAACTAATTCTTGTATAGAAAGGTGAGGGATATTGCTTATAATAAAGATATTCTAGAGATCGAGTGCGATATGATTCCTGTTAGTGGGGTAATAGATTGAAGTATCGAAAAAATTAGTGATGTATACTTTCATAAAAGCATTTTTATATTTTTTTTTTTATATCATAACAAACCTGGAGTTTTATAGAGCAATTTGGATTTTAGTCGACATTTGAGACAATATAAAATATGAGCATATTGTCTAGTTATTAAATAAAAGCTGGCATTTTGTTAGTAGATATGGTTCATAAGAGATATAATTCAGAAATTAACTGTGGACACTAGATAATTCTATACTATGTGCCCTTTTTGTATATGATGTCGCACGAGTATGAACAGGAAATGTACAAGATAATAGAATCTCAAACTTGAGTTTGAAGTAGGCAAAACTTAAATTTTCTCTTTTCAACATCTACAGTATACGTTACTATTTGTACATTTGGAGAGCCAATCTTGTTACGTGTGTCGATCTTGATGTCATATTCACAATTGAGATACACTTTACTGCGAGTGGACATCTCCTTTCCACTCAAAAAAATGTTATTTTCCTCCATGGCTCCGCAGCTCAAATCAATTCGAGCTTAGTAGAAGACTTCTCTGCCTGATGACTAGATCCCCGAGGGAATTGTACACTACAGTTCAACTTCGGAGATAAACTATATGGGAGTAACAGAATCCAGGAAAGAAAGGATAACTGACACTTTCGGTTCTTACCAAACAGGCCACAAATTTCATTTTACACCAACAGAAATGACAGAGTTAGAAGCATCTAGTAACTTCTAAGGAAATACTTCTTTATCGAAAGATTATTCTCATAAGAAGTGCTGAACGTAGAGTGATGAGATTATGGTTGGTATGCATACCCGATCCTGGAGACCGACAGTCAATATAGATAGCATATATATTAAATCAAAGAGTACACACACGTCAATCATAGGATATGATCTACATTTCATTTTTCAGAGCCTGTGAGTAGACATTAGCCTATATTACTCATGCCCTTTCTCTGTTTGTTTTCGTTCGTGTTTTTTCGTGGATTATATGATTTCACTTCCTTATATCATTTCTTCTCTAATCGTTTGAGCTATCCATTTACATAATTGTTATATTTAATTGTGGGCCATAACTCTACCTGTTTCTCTTTCCTCACTATTTCTCTTATTTTACGATGATTCCAAAAAGAGCTTCTAGATACACCTCTTCCATCGTGTTGAGACCTGTAAATACATTATAACAATTGACACGAGTTGAATTGCCGATGGCCTATTTTCAAATGTATGAGAACACCAGGGTTCTAGAGAGGGACTCGGTATGTTTTAGCTGTCACACAATGGGTCAAGAATTAGGAAATTTTTTTGACAGCATCAGGTATAGACTTTGGACATTAAATTGGACAGGAACATGTAACTAAAACTAAAGTAGGCATTAAATCAACAAGAGCATCAAACGGTGAAAGCTGGTGAGCTGTGGTATGGAGAGCTATCGAGAGACAGCGTTGACGATGGTGGGCGTATGTTTAGGCACCTTGGAAGACAAACAGCACAGCCTCTGGCAGGAGAACCTCTTTAATCAATTCGTGGTCTCCACATAACCCATCTAACCAGGCTCAATGAGAGGGGAGGTAAATGGCTCTTTCGCGTCAGTTAGCATTGTCTCGGGAGGTAATCAAGTGACAGAAGACGAAATTGGCCTCAAAGTTGAGCAGAGAATATAGAGATTTCAATTTGATATTAAGAAATCGCTTTGCTCTCTATGTGGCCTAGACGCGATTACCGAGCCATTGAGAAATACTAGGCATTCAGGACACTGAAGGGCAGTCTAGAATCATTCGATCATGGACCAGAGGTTATGCATATTAAAAGCATCGATTGGCCACCGCACTGTCACTGAGATGTGGGCTGAAGGGCAAGGCGCGAGTGGGATAGGTTCGACTGCATTTTACAGTACCACAACCACGTTTAGCGTCGAATGAACCTTGATTGAATTCAATTTATATAAGAGGTTACCTAATAACTTTGTTTGGCACATAATCGCACTCTCTTACATCCTGGATGTGACCCTGTTTACTTTGCCAAAAGAAGCGACCCTTCACCGCTTTCCGCATTGATCATGTTTCGCCATGATACATCCTCGCTATGGATAAAACGTGAAAGTATTCCTCAATTGTACTCCCTCAATCTTCACCCAAGAGTTGTAGAGAGTAGGATTGAGGAGTAATGAGTAGTATGAGGGAGGTATTCTAATACTAGCACTTCACGATTAATTGCCTGTGACCCTGCAGCTTCCGTACTTAAAATTTTAATTGTGATCAGGTTTTGCAGACCGACAAGAGGTGGCAAATGGGGTAGAATACACGCCAATAGTAAAGTGCAGGGTCATGATGGGGCCGCAGAGAGGGAGCCTTCTCTCCCTATTTGAGATGCCTCCATAGGAAACCGGTGGCTAGCTAGGGCCGTGCTCCCTGGCTTGTTGAATGACAAATAACACAACACAAGAGTAAGCACTTCTAGAACAGCTGCGAGTCTGATAAAAATTGGGGACGATAGCTATTAAAATACATAGCGGTCCTCAACCAGACAATGCTCTTAGTCGGTAGGCCATCGTTGTTAACATATTAATCACAAGATGGATTACAGAGGAAAATTAGTGCCAGGCACAGAGCTCTGCAAGAGAAACTTAGGAAAAACGATGTAGGAAAATCGTGGCCTTGATCGGAAGAACGAAGAAGAATAATCTCTAGCCATGACGGAGTTATCTGCTGAAGAGTTTTGATGGCAAACGAGGGGAAGGTATCGTCTGCCCTAGCACTCAGTGCTTCGAGAGACGTAGATGACATCTCGGCGCCAAAGGACCTTTACTATGATACTAGCATCGGCAAGATAGGATCGCAACTGGTGAAGCAATGAGGTACACATGTTACTGGTTCCTCCTGAATGAACTTTTCATATAAGTGCCCACCATGGACGCAGATCTCCGCTGCCTTGTATGTAGTTCCCACCATAGAGAAAAGCGCAGATTGCTAAGTAGACACTTCTCTAGAGACATAATAATGAGATCTATGAAAGCATTATTAATCTAGAGACAGACTCACAGCATAACCTATAATCACATTTACACAACTTACACCTCAAGTTACGGGATATCAACTACGATTATAATGATATGCAAATTCCAAGTACCTCTAGGTACAGATGCAAGATACGACTGTCTGATCATCAAAGGTTTCTAACAAATCAGAAGACTTAGGACCTTGTAGCAAGTGACTATAAGGAGAGAACTCTTTCTCGAGCAAATGGCGAGAATAGTACAAAATAACTATATTTATATTACGTAATTTGAACGAGACTAAAATGCATGCAGATTATCATAAGTATATAGTGGATTACCTATAAAGATCGACTCTCATGATGTAACACCAACGAAAATATACAGCAAAGTAAGGCTCCACATGGATAAAATAGGACTAGATATCTACTCCTAGCTATGTAATTGAATACTGCTAGACCACACACTCAAACTTCATCTGCGATAAAAAAAACACTCTCCTGAAAAGGAACAGTCCAAGATTTGTTCTTTCTTAAAGACATCAACATAACGATAAATTATTGACGGCCTCAAAAATCTGACAAAATTGATTTGTTATAAAGGCTTCTTCTCACAGAGAATGGAGTAGCATGTGAACACGATTATTGCTTGTAATAGTAGCATTCAGATGATGGAGCAGAGAATCCATATCTATAAAAAAAGTTGCCCTATGGACTAAAAGATCCTGCTGCTTATAGATTAGAGTCCAATTGCTCTCGTAGCATCCACCTTTCATTTATCACCATCATTCTACTCAGTATTTCATCGAGTCATACTGTCTCAGAGAGAGGTAGTGTAAAGGATCTACAAATGCCTTCAAATTAGAGGATTCAAAGGCATGAGGCAAATTCAACGACACACGAGAAGAACGAGCATTATGTATTATGATCTAGTTCAGCTTAAAAGCTTCACTCCGCGAACTCTTCCGATAGGTTTTTTGTGCACTCCTGAACACTCAAGACTAAAACCTCTGTCTCGTGCACAGAGAATGTAGAGAGATCCATATTAAAGAATTTTTCTCTGATGTCTATGAGAGCTGACATCACACCTCGCGCGCATCTGTCTCTAATATTAGCACCTGTCACATGGGGAACTGTAACGAACGATAATCAGTAAATCTTTTGATTCTGTCTATTGACATAACACCTAAGCTTCTAGTTATGTCAGAGCATTGAAATAAAAAAGATCCCTGAGCATCAAATATCTTAGAACTATCTGAGCCCTTGTAACTAGTGTTACGCGAACAATCTTAACAAACTCCATCACTCATCAACACGGTGAAAATTATAATTGATACGTGTAAGCACACTCAACACAATAAGTACCCATATTACAAGACAAGCTCAACACAAAATTCATGTTAACTCGAAAGACAATAACAAAAACTCAAATAACAAATATACATTACAATATAATCAATGAGAAGAATCAAGCAAAAGGATTCCAACTAGGAGATCGGAGAGCGCATGGAGATTGTGGTGAGAGAAACAAGAATATAAACAGATAAATATTACTGAGTAAAGCAAGCTTAGGAGAAAGCCGTAAACTTCAGGGTCGAGGCTCAGTTGTCATGCAGTATTTCTGGGGGAGTGAAAGAGAAAATTTCTCTTCATGTAGGCAACTGGGTCAAAGAGAAGAGAATTTGACGCATTGAAGTGTAGACGCCAGCAACCGGTTTTGTTCTAACATTTTGTGTAATCCACTTTGTCTCTAGATCCTCGTGCTAGTAAACTAGTTAGTGTTTCTACGTTGAGATGGATATCCTCTTATAGTCTTGGTATTCACAATCTCTAACAACACAGTATGTCTAGTCTAAGCCGAGTAGCTCAGATCCTCCTGAGAACTTCATTATATATGTACTTGGCAAGGACTTTGCAAGCATTTGCGATTAGATAAAGTGCCATTTTCTTCACACGCTAGTTTCAGGGTGGCGTTATCTACTTAGGCTACATTCAGGGTAAGTCACTCGTCCCACAGGCATGACACCACATCACACGAGCACCAGTCCCACCCACCACAAACTAGACACAAAAGTTTTCATTATCCTGTCAACACAGGAAGAAAGCGACTCGAGATGGACTTCTGAATATACACACTTCCTCCATGAACACATTTATAGCGTCAATAGTAACAAGAATCCTACAGCACCAATGCCCACTAAGCCCTTTAATTTCTTAGATATCCATCACACCAAATGTGTGTGTGTCTAGCGAAATTTCAGCAAGGCAATGAGACAAGGGGCTGAGCAGTCTTCGTCTAATGACACTTGAATAGGGAGGTGAACCCATACTCTACTCTCGCCGTCACGTAATCGGGCTGCCTGTTGTGCCATTGACATAGTACATCAGAATCTCGGGACCAAACTCAGAAGGAGAGGTGCTACATAGATCGGATTGAGACAGGGGTGCCCCGTGCAAATCCATATCTTGAACTACAGCCTCTCACATAACACCTCATTGTTTGGCAATTAAGTTCTTGAAGAAAACACAATTAGATGAAATTTGGTGTTTTCAGCTTTCTAACAATACAAACAAACAAAAGATGAATAAATTGAACTAGACAAAAAAAGATAGCAGTTTTAAGCAGTCATGCCCCAACTTTCTTTGGCACTATCGCCCACTCCACGCTAACTGCGTTCACTAAATCCTATTTATAGAGCTGGTTGAGCAGGACACATTAGTATCAAGATGCTACACCAGTGGACAACTCCAAAGAAGCTTGTCTGTGATTGCTGAGCGTTGCTATATGGGTACCATTGCAAGAACGGAAGGGTGAGGCTCGAAGGGTTAGGTATTGAGACACTTCACTCTTAGACTATCGTATTTTCTCATCTTGCCTTTGGGAGATGAGCATGGATACTCTGTAATGTTCCTTTGATCTCCTGACTAGCCACAGGGACGGCATCAAGCCTAACCTATCAAAAAGCAGCTGTCAGACCACGGATACGAGAGTAGGAGACAATCAACCAAATACATAGCTATAATTGTGTTGCTATCATTATCGCTAACTACTGGTGCGCGCCATGTGCTTCGTAATTTCATTATACTCAACAGGGCAAGCTAGCATTCTATTTCTAGCAAATACCATAGATGCTTTTGAGCACGCAATGAATTATCAGGAAACTTTTCAATGGTATGCATAATTTAGTTCATGAACAATGCAGACGATAGCTGTACATTGTGCGTAAGCGCTCATGTGACACATTTCCATGACAGAGAAGCAGATATGGCGACTGCTCTGGAGACTGACTTCACTTCCACTCTGGGGCCCATCCTGGGCTGCTTACACCAGGGACAGTCCGTGACATATAGTTTTGCATGTTATCATGTAGTGGTTGCTTAGACGATCTCTTGCTCATATTAGAGATTCCTAGATTCTAAGACGTTAGTTAAGCGTTACCCCTCGGGAGGACGAACCTGCGCTCCATTTATGGGGACATTCAGTAGAAGTATTGGTTCGATTTTCTATCCACTCTCTACAAATTCAGCAGCTATTCACCGATTGTTATATATTTATACCACTATAGACAGATCGCGCAGAGGAAGAATTATAATTTATCTTTAGCGGATATGGCAAAGTTATGAGATGTCTTGGTTATTGGAGGTGCACCACTCTAAGAATATTAAAATTCTTTTTATTACACCCAAGCAATGCAATTGAGAAAAGCCTCACATAGGAAGAATTCTCATAAATAATGTCTGCAAAGACCTTCAGTATTATGCATTGATCATCACGAACGCTGGAGGCACACTTATAAAGGATTAGAATTTTCTATGTATATTTTTTCTAACATTGAGAAAGCGTAGTGAGTTATTTATATATAGTGGACTAAGCACAAAATTTAAGAGGATAAGACAAAGTGCCAAGCAACACAAGACTCTAATTAAGGATTACTGTTGCAGGAGATACATACAGCACATTGAACATAAAATGATAATATAACATAGTAATAGCTACTATAAGAGATTTGTCTTTAGTATATTAATGCACTTACACTTATACATTTAGAAAATCCAGTACTTCATAGATTCATCATCCATGGACTAGTCTATACACTTATTGTCGCATATTTAATACATTGTTTTAATTATGGGCCAAGGACTGACGGAATCATCGTAACAGGAGCTTACACATATTATATTCAATAGATTCTTATTACGGGATTATTGGTAGAGGGTACTAATGAGGCAGTAATATTCTCTATTCAAGCTACTTTGAAGAAACTAATTAGAAAAGATAAAGGTCCATAAGAAGATTGGCAATGAACTACAATTTTATCTTTGAGTAATATTATCTATTATTTGGCTATTCAGTACTCTCTTGGATTGGTTCAACGTCCAAAAGTGGAGTTCATGGCACACAGGCAGTTCCATAACTCAGAAAGTACACCATATAAGCTAACTATACCAGGATAAAATCTTCCATTATCAGCGCAAGCAGACCTCCAGAAAGTACACCAATAATTATGAGCTTGAGATATGGAAGAGGGAGTGAACTGCCATCCATGACGAAGCATGATAGAGAAGTGGCTCTCCTACATACCATGAGACGACGAGAGAGTGCATTACACGGAATTGTATGACGTGCCCACGCCCAATCAACGAGGTGGATCTACCTTCGCTCAAGGAGAATAAGTGCCGCCTCTTTGAACACAATTAGTAAGACCAGAGATCTCAAGCGAATACTGTATGACTCTGTGTGGTGTTCACATTGCGAGTAGGTGCAAAGTGACACAGCGGGCGCACATACAGGACCGCGGGGCGACACCCACCTGAACCACAACATAGAGAACTAATCCCATTTGTAGAGATTCATCCTGAAGCAGGGTAGAGCTGAATGTTCTTGCAGTTGAGATGTATGATTTGCTGGTATAAGACTCGCAAGATTATTAGGACGACCAAGACACAATATTCTGGCAGAGCATCATTGCCTCATCCTGCCTAAAGGAGGCAAGTAATCGATACTACAGGCACGACAGCAAGAGCAACTTAAGGAGAATCTAACATTAAGTGAAAGACAAAAGGTACCTATAGATTTTACTCTCTTTTAATAATATGCATCGTTTCTTGTCAGTAGGAACATTAATTTTTGGCCAACAGAGTAGTGCTTAATCATTGGGGTACATTCTAACCAGGGATTAGATTTGTGATTGTATAACTAGCAAGTTAACAAGACATTATTTTCCTGCTCTTGCTGTATTTCTTCACCGCGATTAATAAAAGTTACAGATACATGGGTAATTCCATTTTCCATGCTGAAAATTTATGATTGAATTAAACCACTCGAAGAGTTAGGAACCGCAGGCACGGACATAAAAACTAGTATAAAACGAAGGAAATAATTGTATCTGCGCTGCTGAATGAATTCATTACCTAGTCAATCCTAATTGCATTGAGTACTACTAGTATAATGAGCAAAGAAATGTAACTATTGACCTACATTTTGTTCTGAATTATCAGAAGCATTGATTCATATACGCACCCAATTACTAAATTCATATCTTCTGTTGCAATCTATAGGAGAAGCAGACAGGCTCCCAGGACAAGCACTCGTCTAAGGTTCGCGGACTGGTCCAATGTACCAATTAAAGGAGGCAACTCACCTATGATGAAGAGAGATGGAATCTTTTCACCTGTCATCGTAACATTGCACATTTCTTTTAGAGGGAGTCCCTACCTAAAAGGAGGGATACAAGTTTAGGGAAATCAATATATGAAGTATAGCCTGAAAAATGTCTATATAACACTGTGAGGGTGGTAAATGTCAGGCGTAGCGGTGCATTCGGACACGGTTGCTGCATCAGAGGGAGAACTGTGGCTGCACGTTCTTAGTCCGCTGAGATGGAGTGACTAAAAACGATCCAAGGCATAGGAGGCGTGTGGGCATTCCTGTTGATTATCTAAAATTCTTGTCACGCTAGGGTAATTTAGGGGATGTCGAATCCTAGATCTCCAGATAAGAGTCAGGCAAGCAGGCGTTGGAGTCGATAGAGATTTGAACCACGCTATTGGTAATGAAGAGTACCTATACAAGGGTCGCCAATTTTGGGTAACCCAGTGACATTCATCTGGCTGGTAGATATGATCGTCGAAGCACTGAAAAGCACACTTTATGATTTTAACTTTTCCTGTACAGAGGAATAATGAACCTAAGAAAGAGTCTCCTACCCTCATGCCACTCTCTGCAGCACTTTTACTGGCACAAGTGTAAGACGGCGGAAGAAAGAATGCAGGAAAACACGGGGCATAAGCTGAACTTGAAGGTCAACATGAATGCGTCATTCTAACGGGCATCGCGCAGCCATTTCCAGAAAGATTTCTCGATCTGATGAGTAAGCACGGATGTCAAGGATAATCCTGATCCTATGACATATAAGGACTCTTCCATCACTAAGGAAAGTATACAAGAAACGACAACATTCAAAAGCAAATAGTATAACGAAATAAAGAACGCCTACACATTATGAGGAAAATTATTACTTTGACGCTACAGAATTTAACCTACTTCCTCCAAATAACTCGGCATCCAATACATTCGAGCATGCATGACTATTTTTATCTGACCACATTAAATCAAGGAAGCCAGATCGCTACAGAATACTAGACGGAACAGAATCTTAATGAAGGACATATATTTATGCCAACAAGGGCAGCAAAAAACTAAAATAAAATCCAGCTAACGAGGTTCACCACGTTTGCAGGGTTGCAAAAATTACACTGATGTGACACGTTAATCTGATGATTCGATATAAATTTCACTTATAGATCTGAAGCATACACGATGCAAGTTAAACATAAGAACTATTAATTAAGTATCATTTAATAATTTTCTATAGCTCCTTTACCTAGAGATAGTCCACACTAGAATGGTTCTGATGTCATGTAAGTGAAAATAGACTTAGCGCAGTGGGTGAGAGATATTGGGAATGTGAGAGCATGAGTATACTTACATCACCACTCACCGGGCATAGTAGTATTAAAATATGTAAGTTATAAAATTATAAAATACGTCAGATTATTATTTTAGTAATTAGTCAAGTGCACCCAAGTGAGATGGCTGTTGGGGTCTCCTGGAAATATTACTGTCGGTTATTGTTAATCATCCCGTAAGATGGCAAAATAAAAATTAATGTTTCTTGAAACGAAAAATAATGCTAATAATCGAAACATTTTTTACATATCTAGTCGAATGATAGAATCAATGAAGAAAGACTTAGAGTTAGGCGCGGCAATATAATATTAATGGACCAACACCTCAATTGACTGTATTATTGATCATCAGGCTTTCAATTGATCTAGAAAAACACTTATAGACAAAACTTTCAAATAATCCATGATTCTATCAAAACTGATGGATCGATAATTTAGACAACTGAAATAATTTTCTGTGTACTTTAGTAAAATAATAAAATTCATGAATTAATTGAATATTCTAGATCCATATTATTACACTTATTTTTCTTTTTTATATAGTCTTTCTTACTATGAGTGAACAGTTCTCCACAATATATCACCTAGGTTAATAGCTCATCATTGCTTAATGTAGCCAAATTGTATATACTAGCCCATGCTGCCGCATTTATATTACATATAAATATTGATACTACACAACGGCAGAATCCGATAATCACGGAGCAGGAATAAAATATCTGACATACAAATCAGGATATATGGAGAAGCCAGTCAGTTTAATTTTCTGGGCAGTCACAGGCCACATCACATAGGCAAGGAGTGGTATGGGTAGATTTAGATTATGCTCATTATCACATCACACGGTATAACTTTTGTCATTTACGACATCGAGTAGCCAGTTAATTATGTCTTCATAATGAGTAGAAAAAGTGACTTTCTCTTTACCTTCCAACCAAGTGAACAAATATTAGCCTTCTTCCTGCTGTAATAGTTGGTCTCGCTTTTCACTGAGTAAGGGCGACGGAATCACAGCGATCATTAGCCAACCAGAACCTACATGAAGATCACTCTATGAGCCTATCCTAAGCGTTCAAGATAATTATAAAGGCAACAGTACATAAATGTCCAAGAAACTTTTTAATTCAGGCTAACCTAAAAATCGTGAGGAAATACACTTGCTCATATATTATCAGTTTTAAATTTAAAGACATTGTCCATTCCTCCTCATCTAGTTTTATACCACCCCATGTCAATCTTAGATAAAGACACTCAATCAGCTCACAACAAGCGCTTAGGAACAGCAGTAGTATCATCCCGCCACTTATTCTGCAGCACACCTTATCTGGAGAAATTTATCCGAGGAAGATGCTCTTTAAGGTGGTCCTCCCGAAAGGAAAACTATTCCCCTCGCCTTCCTCCCAGGCTGGACAACACCCCAAGCTCGTCCAAGCCCAGAATGTTCCAGCCCAAGAATCATCTTCAATGGCCTCCTCTGGAGCATTTGAACAGTCAATTCTTTTTAATGTGCCTTGGAGGTCTCAGTAGCTGGATATGCAAACCCGAAGATCAAGTGTCCATCCGAAAGCAGAACGAACAAAGGCGGCAGAAATCCTCTTTCTCCTCGAAGGTGCAGAATGACCCTTCACCGACTGTTCTTTTGATGCATCCCAGAACAGAAATGGCTTTTCTGAGGTGTGAGTACAAAATTGGCCTCAAATTCGTTTTCCGTTCACAAGTACCGGCCCCAGTCCCTCTGCAGGGCTGAGTTTTTCACAATCGGTGTAGTTCTGTTGCAAAACAACACAACTATATTTTGAGATATTATATTACCTATGGTATGTGTCTTTGAATGAAAGAGAAATATGACTAAGAATTTCTTCTTGACTTTGGAGGATTTTGGGCCTATGCGGTCTAAGCAGCTTTACCTTTTTTGAGTGGTTTGAAGTGGCAGGTGTACCTGAGACCAGTAACAGCACTTGAGCCATGCACATCTGTGGGATACTATGTTCTAAAACAGAGAATTGGAAAGTTGCTGTCGCATGACTCACAGAGTTTGAGTCAGGGAAGTCTGCAGATCTTTGTCTCTAATGCAGTTTTATGTCAAAAGTAAAATTTGTTCCCAGAAATGAAGGAGAGTGCTTCTGAAAACATCCCCCCAAACTCATAAAGTGGGCAAGACGTTACCTATAGGCACGTCAAATAGAGGTTGAGGAATATGCTTAACGCATTCTTGATTTTTTTAGACAAGAATAATTCCAAAACCTATTTTTCATGGTTAATCATAAATAGTTCGATTCTTCGCAGGAACAGTAGCCCAGTGTGCTTCACCAGTTTTGCATAATAACCCCCGCACCTATTTCAAAGATAAAAAAAAGGAAGTATCCTTACATCCAACTGCAAGAGGTCTTGCTCTCCCATAATCGTTTAGAACAAGGTTTGAAAAAGGAAAAAAACTTTTCTTTTTGGCCCTTGATCATTTCGGGCCTTTCCCACACAACCATTTATGTAAAAAGAAGGTGCTCGTGTACAACTATACTCAACAGTGATTGGTGTTTTAATAACAAGGGGCAATAATGATTATTACAAATAATGGCAGTTGTTCGCATTTTTGGGCAAAGGCTTACTATGATGCATTGAGCATTTCTTTAACCTCCATAAGAAAAAACCCACTCTATATGAATACCAAAACTCTTTTGCCATGATCACACTGCCAAGCAGGGTTAGGATGATGCGTATAAATGAAAGAACAGGCAATCATCGAAGATAAAATCAATGCAGCAAAGGTGCACATGAATTTAGGTTACCAAAAGGAGCCTTAATTCTGAATTTCCTGAGTCTGTGGTGTTAAACTTGAACTAGTTGAACATTGTAGTTAGGCCATATTGTTAATTGAACAAGAGGGGGCAAGAAAAGGCACATATTAATACGTCAGCCTTTATATTTTAGCTGAGGATTTCCGACAAAAAAACTATTTTGATCTTTCCACTCTTCGCAAATAAAGGTGAAGCTCTTCTGTAATTTAAACTAGAGTCGCTCTGGTCTCTTTGGCAAGACTATGTCTTAATTTTAAAGACCTGTGATGTGACTACACTGTTTTCATCTTAATTT
>CM019236.1:55953284-55966599 GCA_009741485.1 Malurus cyaneus samueli | reverse complement strand
TCATAAATATTAAATTATATCATGCTTAAGTACATCACAGAAAGTCTTCTTGCAGTCATGTATAAGTTACATTCCCGAGAGGCTGCAGTTCCTTCGAGCATCTGTGGACAAGGCAATATTTTTAGCCTGTCTCCTAAAAGCCACATAATCTTATTCAGCAGAAGGGCTGTTGGGCTCAGGGCTCATTCCCATGGTGGCTTTCCAAAGCTCAACACAGCAGAAATTAAGAGAGAAAGATTAATAGCCTGCGAGCTTGAGATAGGCATGGGAAATACCTATTTTATGGTGCTCAAAGAAACTTGCACAAGAAGTAGTCAGTTAATTCTTTGGTGCTGTCAAATCAAACAAATTTGGATATTCTACTGGCCAAAAGCAGTTTTCAGGGTGCAGACCAGGATCATGGCCTCTAACTGCTTGTTTAGGACAATAAAACATTCTCACATTCTTTTTCACTCTAATTAATTTTTTAATGTCAAATAGTTTTAAATAATTAAACTCCTATAATAAAGGCTGTAGATTTTCACTGGAGTGATAGAGGTTTATTCATAATTTAGCTAAATTCTTTGTTTATTCCTCAGATGAGAAATCAAGACCCATAATACTACACACTGCATCTCATAAGTGTATCTTGCTCAATCCTGTCTGAGAAACCCTCAGAAGGTTTGTTATTGTACATACTGTGAAGTGTGAGGGAAGAAAAGTGTTACATTATTTATCCGTAGGTTTAACAGAGGTACAAAATACCAGATGTAGAAAGAGATGCTAAAATCCTCTATTCACTTTTTCTCAAAGGCTTTTTGAACGATATTCTTGATATGGAAAAAATATTTGTGCACTGTTTGTGAAATGCATATCACGTCTGCCAGCCTTTGAAACCCGAAGAGCTGCCAAAATTGCTGTGAACATTTTTAGTCTCATGAAATTAATGACAATTTTCTTGATAAATTAGTGACATTTGCTTGGCGAAATTAATGCAAATTTTTTCTTTTTCATCTGAAAAAGGTGACACCTTACATAGTAGCACCATACTTCAGAATTTATCCTCTGCCATCATGCATAAGAAGTCAATGATCTATTTAATACTGACAACTTTACTATGTTAAAAATATTTAGAAGGGCTAGGACATAAAATTCCTATATGTCTGGGCTCATCAGATAATCACCTTCCTAATACGCCTTAAAAAAATCAACCATAAGGAGTCTGAAAGATAACAGAAAATCACAGATATCAGTTACATACACAACTGATCCTGGGAGATCCCTCTACAATAATAATAGATTAAGAGCAAAGGAGATAATTTTTATTAGAAGGTAATGGATGTTAATTGCCCTTTTTTTTGCAAGAATCAGTTGGAGACCTAAAGTCCTAAATTAGTTCCTATTGATTCCTTCTCCAGAACTATGCAATAGCAGGTGGAATCAGTGGCAATTATGTCTAGGCTTAGTTGCTTCATCAATTGCTTCCCTGCAGTCTAAATTAATGAGAAAGATGAATGGTGTAAATCAGCTGTGTTCTTTCAAGTGATTCATTTTTCCACTTGTGGTGTGAAGAAATCTGATACTTCAGGGTGTATGGTTATGCTTCTTAGAGACCACATGACAACGAGTCCTGCTGTTTTTCATGATAACATGTATTTAATTTCAATTTTTGTGAGTTTTACTGAATGCTCTGCCCTGCAATAGGCAACCATTTTGTCCTTCTAGCCTTCAGAGGTTGTTTTCTGCTTGAATTTTTTTAAGATACATCTATATGCTCATTTAAAACGTCTTGCTGAAGTTTCTGTCTAGGTTGGGCCTCTGGAACAAACAGAGCTGCTAAGGTCAAATGCTTTGCAAACTTTTCGATTTCTAACATGACTCTTTCTGTGCAGTAAGTCAACTCATCTTTCCTACAGCTGCTATGCACAGGCAGACTCCAGCACTAAATGAGTGTGTTCTGCTGTCATTGAAATACAGCTTAAATTAGGTTAATATGTCTCAGCACTGCACTATTCATCTGACAGTGTTCTGACTCTTTTCTCACATCTATGGAACTGAAGCACCGTTTGGAAGACAATGACCCAAAGAAATGGGAACCATAACCAATGCTTAAAACTTTATACCAAGAAGTACAATAAAATAAATACATTAAAAACACTGATTTTTTCTCATGGTCAAGTACAGCTGCACCTTACAATTTAAATGTCATAATATCTTAGAGTCTATGTCAGTAATTACTAAAATAGGACATATTTTTCTACACTATCCTCAAAGGCAGAAACATAACTACTTTTCATGCTGCAGCTGATAAATACCTTTCTGTAAGCTCAGAAATCCAGCATATCACTTACTAGAAAAACCAGTGAGAAAATTCCTGATCATTTGCAAATCAAGCTAAGTCAAGCCTTTTTCTTTCACAGAATTTGTCTCCTATATCATTGTTCCTGTGGACCTTCTGCCTAACAGCACACTGAGAGATGGAACAGCAGCAAGCACAGGTGCCGAATTTCCAAACCAAAATAAAACAAGGGAAAAAGAAAATACTTCCCTATCTTTCTTCTAGAACACAATATAAAATATTTGTGGTGCTGGAATGTGTTTACTGCATATGTTTTACTGCGTAGGTATGGAAAACAGTACAGCAACACACTTTGCAGGCTCTCTCTGACTTTGATTATCCCAGTGAGATCTTTGCCATTACTTTCTAAAGCACATATATGTTAAACATTCTGAGGGGTTCACTGAATTTAGTGCTAATACTCAAGTCTTGTGCTCTATGCCTAAGTATTTGGTTACAAACTTTGCTATATGAATTCTTTAAAAAAAAATATTATATGTGCCACACAAATTTAGTCACACAAAATCAATTCATGAAAATACAGCAGCTGACTGGAGTAGCTGTATTTACTAGCAGTAACAATCAATGTAGAAAACAAATCCTCTGCCTAGATTTTCAAAATATCTAGATTCCACTGCTACTGATTAGTTTGAGAGGAGCTAAGACATTAAATATCATTAAGACACCAGGATTTGTTCTTTGTACTCCAAAGGAAAACTCGATTTGCAATAACAGATATTTTCAGAAACACTAAAATACCTGTATACAAGGAACAGGTTACAAGGCAATATAGTTCTTCTCACAATAAAATAAAATTCCTTATTGATTACTTCAATTCACATAGGTTATACTGTGGTTTCCAAACTAGTCATAAGGGCAGGAATTAATCTGAAGTGTTGGCACATAGGTATTACTAATTTTGTACCTAAATTTAATGACATAAATTTGGCAATGATTGAGATTTTGCATGATTGTTAAATTTCCCAGAAAGTACATTTGTCTGTGAGATTTTAATAAATAAATTGTGCAATCAACCTATAACTAGAATAGATTAACTGCTGAATTGCAGTTCTGATAGCGGAAGGACTCAAATCTTCTGATTTTCTGTGCTATTGGCTAATTGTTATTGACTAAACAACAACAAATCTTTAGGAATGGTTCTGAAAAAAATGCAGTATGTACTTTAAAATGTTTGATAATGTTTTTCTCAAACAAATTAGCTAATTTTAAAGTGACACATTAAAGTGAGCTTAAAAGATTTAGAATATGGATGTAGATGTCTAAATTTCAATTTTTCTGCTGTTCTCTGCTGACCAGCATTTTACGGACATGGAAAAGCCTTTGGATATTCTATTCCTTTTGTACCAGGACTTCTCCCCAGGGTCTTTCAACTTTGTGACACAGCATTTGACAAGGTCTCAGTTTGATAAGTCAATCTGCAATTTGTTTAGCTCCTTTCCACCGTGAGTAAACACAGATTTAATTCTTAATTACATATTGACAACTTACATAGGTAGTGGTAATTATGTTCTTTTGTATCCTATCATGGTGGATATGTAAGGAACAAACACGTTTGTGTAGAAAGGGCTGCTGCTTGTAGTAACTGGGGAGGACATTTGCAAAACATCCATGTAATTGAGGAACTAACAATTGAGATGCAATCCATGAAACACCAGTGCAGCTGTAGTAGATATCAGGGTGAACATAAATAGGTTTGTACAAGCACTGGAGGCCTCAGTACTTGGGTTGGATAAGACAGCTCAGATATTTAATAGCATTGTCAGGATGGAAATTTCATATATTATGGATTTAATAAATGCATAATTGGCATTGATATGAAATGTACACTAAAGAACTTTTTAGTCATAGTCTAATCTAGAATGATTTATTATTTGATGCAAAAGAACATAACTACCACTACTTAATGTATTTCACTTTCAAGGCTGACCACCAAGGTTTTACACTTTCAAATGAAATATAGGGCATTACAAGTGAGACATGGGTTTCAATTTAATGTAAAATTTATAGGTACAACATCAAGAAACGCAAATCATAGACTAGAATGTTTTGGGTTGGAAGGGACATTAAAGATCATCTGATTCCAATTCCCCTGCCAAGGGTGGGGACACTTCCAGAAAGTTTCAAGATGCTTAACCTGCTTGATTCTAGGGACTGGGCACCATACAAATTTCCTGCGCAGTGCCTCACCACCCTCACAGCAAAGAATACTTTTATAAGATTAATCTAAATCTACCCTCTGAGATGCTGAAAAAATTGACAGTGCTTTCAGTTAAAATGTGTATACGTTCTCAGAAAGACCCTTGGAAAGTGTTAACTATCATCAGTTCTGCCTTTGAAAGCATGGGGGTTACTGTATTTACAAATTAGAAAACATTTCATCATGTTCCACAATAACAAAAATGGAACAAATGACCATTTTAAAAGGCACCTAGAATTAATTTTCTTAACTCAAAATCAAATCAAAGTGACCCAGAATTGATTTTGAGAAAACCTGCATTTTGTGACCACTGTGGTAAAATGCATCGAAAGAACAACTTGATTTGAAGCTGTGATAAAGTTCCCTGCAGTGCTTCTACATTTATATTCATGAAGATGCCATTAAGAGCCAAAATTTATTCAAAATGCCAGCAGTCTTTTAAGAATGTCTCATGCTAAACATGCAATAATTAAGAAGGTCTCAGCTTTCTCACAAAGTTTCTTAATTTTCATTTATTCAGGAAAGTATTTGCAGGCCTTTTTACAGCGATACAAAACACAATCAAATAAAGAAAACAGTGTAGCTGAATACAATATTCATGACGAGTTAGACTTAAATGATGTAGACCAGTCTGAATGCAGGTTACTTGAATTTATAGACTCTCTGTTAGAGATATGTCATTTGTATGCATTTTATAAAGTACTGTTTACATCCCAGAATACCTTTTCAGGAACTGAAAAGCAAGTAGATAAAAGTTAAGACAAAGGTGGGAAACATTAAGATCTTTAAGTAATGACAATGTTACTTTTTGATAACGTCTCATTCTGCTTTCCCCTTACTATTGGAATTCCAACCATCTCTGGGTACTATTACACGTTTCTTTTAATTCCTCATTTTCCCCAGCTTCTGTTGTTTCTTCAATTATTATTCTGCAGTAGCTTTTCTGTTCAAACTTCACAGTGCAGTATAGTCCACATAAATCTCTGTGGAACAGCCTGAAAGATCTATCTACAAAGCCATTAGTTTCACTGCCTGCAAACTGGCATAAGTGATGACCGGAGGTGGAATATATTACAAACTTATCTAGCCCAAAGGAGTAGCCATTTCATATCCAAGCATTCATTTTAAATTTTTCTAGAAAAAGGAGGGCATCTTGGAGGGATCAGCAGCTTGTTCCAACTGACCCTGCTTGAGCACAAGGTTTGGACCAGGAGGTCTCAGGAGGTCCTGCCAACCTCAGCCATTCTGTCTCTCTAATAGAGGAATCTCATGGTGTAGTGGTGGTTCAGCTTACAAACTCAGATACTTCATTAAAACGTTTCAATGTGATTTCAGAAATATTAACAAACATAAGAGCAGGGCTAAAGACCAAACATATAGCACAGAGAATTTTAGGTAATAACTATGAACCCCCCCTTCCCCCATTATTTTTTTACCCAGCTGCTCATAGAATAGAAATAAATTTTCTTCTCTGGAAAGAAGACTGGACTTTTTATTTGATAGGTTGGGCCTTTCATTTTCTTTTTTCCTTTCAATGAGTTCTTAATTTTTTTCCACAGGACACTCTTAGTATCTAATTGAATAAATGGGATGTATTAAATAACTAAAAAAAAGCTTTTTAGAGCCATAGAAAACTCATCCTTAACTATTTTTCCCGACACTGAGGCATTTTTGAATTGCACCTATGGTTTCTGAACTGGAAATTTACTCACTGGGATTTTAATATATTTATTACATATGGCATTTCAGGCTCAATAAATAAAATGGTTCTCTCTTTTTTTTTATTTGTTTGTCTTTTTGTTTCTTTCTGGGTGGTTGTGAGACATATCCCAAAGCTGTGCTCTGTAGAAGAAATTGAGCAAAAATCACATATAAAAGATGCAGCACACTGAGCATAATGAGGCCTTCCTGCAATCAGTCACTCTCTTGTTTACCACTCTGTTGTCATTGGAGTTGATGCAAAGGTGCCAGACTCTGCAGCGGCATCTAAAGATTTTCTAACTTGAAGGTCATAACTATGGAGAAATCATCAGATTTATTTCTGTAACAGAAGCTTCCACTTCCAAGACACAGATTTAAGACAAAACTGAATGTTTCATCTTTTACCCAGATTTTACCTTTTTTTCCTAATCCCCTGCACACTTAAAATTACCATTGTTATTTTATACAAGTTCAGTTTCAGTCATTCATTACTTAAAGCATCTGTAAAGAAAGATACATAGATATTTTAGTAAAATATAATATTTCAGTTTAGTGCCGTAATTTTGTTAGATGCATGAATTTAATTGTATATCATGCATTGGTAACTAAACTGTTACCCACTCTGCACATTTCCAAAGAGCACTTGAATAAAATCAGAGTTCTTATGAAAAATCTTTAAAACAAAACTGAAATGTCTTTTCTTCACAGAGACCATCAAGTTCAATTAAATTTCCAAACATTGTCCATTGTACTCAAATTAATGTTTACTATATGTTGTAACATTTGCATGAAAAGAAATTACATATTTGATTATTATTTTTTAGTATTTGCCAAAGGGAAAAACGTAAGTCTTAATTAATTAAATATTTTAAGATAATTTCGCAAAGAAAGTCCTTACTTGCTAAATACAGGCAGAAAGAATGGAGTAAACTCCAGATCACTTTTCTGGTGCTTAGATAAGTAATTTTTTTGGCTATGGACAGTTTCAGATCAAGAAGACTCATGTCAGACCATGAAACAATTTTTGTTAGGGAAAATCACAAGATTATTGAGAAAATAACTGTATGGGACATGAGAAGTGGAACCAAAAAAATATGTTTTATACAGTGCAGATAAACTAATGATTAGAGAACTTCCTTGGAAATTCTTGTACTATTAAGATAAACAAATAATATTTCTGAAATCACATTGAAACGTTTTAATGAAGTATCTGAGTTTGTAAGCTGAACCACCACTACACCATGAGATTCCTCTATTAGAGAGACAGAATGGCTGAGGTTGGCAGGGACCTCCTGAGACCTCCTGGTCCAAACCTTGTGCTCAAGCAGGGTCAGTTGGAACAAGCTGCTGATCCCTCCAAGATGCCCTCCTTTTTCTAGAAAAATTTAAAATGAATGCTTGGATATGAAATGGCTACTCCTTTGGGCTAGATAAGTTTGTAATATATTCCACCTCCGGTCATCACTTATGCCAGTTTGCAGGCAGTGAAACTAATGGCTTTGTAGATAGATCTTTCAGGCTGTTCCACAGAGATTTATGTGGACTATACTGCACTGTGAAGTTTGAACAGAAAAGCTACTGCAGAATAATAATTGAAGAAACAACAGAAGCTGGGGAAAATGAGGAATTAAAAGAAACGTGTAATAGTACCCAGAGATGGTTGGAATTCCAATAGTAAGGGGAAAGCAGAATGAGACGTTATCAAAAAGTAACATTGTCATTACTTAAAGATCTTAATGTTTCCCACCTTTGTCTTAACTTTTATCTACTTGCTTTTCAGTTCCTGAAAAGGTATTCTGGGATGTAAACAGTACTTTATAAAAATGCATACAAATGACATATCTCTAACAGAGAGTCTATAAATTCAAGTAACCTGCATTCAGACTGGTCTACATCATTTAAGTCTAACTCGTCATGAATATTGTATTCAGCTACACTGTTTTCTTTATTTGATTGTGTTTTGTATCGCTGTAAAAAGGCCTGCAAATACTTTCCTGAATAAATGAAAATTAAGAAACTTTGTGAGAAAGCTGAGACCTTCTTAATTATTGCATGTTTAGCATGAGACATTCTTAAAAGACTGCTGGCATTTTGAATAAATTTTGGCTCTTAATGGCATCTTCATGAATATAAATGTAGAAGCACTGCAGGGAACTTTATCACAGCTTCAAATCAAGTTGTTCTTTCGATGCATTTTACCACAGTGGTCACAAAATGCAGGTTTTCTCAAAATCAAAATTTCGTGGGTCACTTTGATTTGATTTTGAGTTAAGAAAATTAATTCTAGGTGCCTTTTAAAATGGTCATTTGTTCCATTTTTGTTATTGTGGAACATGATGAAATGTTTTCTAATTTGTAAATACAGTAACCCCCATGCTTTCAAAGGCAGAACTGATGATAGTTAACACTTTCCAAGGGTCTTTCTGAGAACGTATACACATTTTAACTGAAAGCACTGTCAATTTTTTCAGCATCTCAGAGGGTAGATTTAGATTAAATCTTATAAAAGTATTCTTTGCTGTGAGGGTGGTGAGGCACTGCAGCAGGTTACCCAATTTGTAGGTGCCCAGTTCCTAGAATTGTTCAAGGCCAGGTTCTATAGCACTTTGATTAACATGGTGTTCTGGAAGGTGTCCCCACCCTTGGCACAGGAATTGGTATCAGATGATCTTTAATGTCCCTTCCAACCCAAAACATTCTAGTCTATGATTTGCGTTTCTTGATGTTGTACCTATAAATTTTACATTAAATTGAAACCCATGTCTCACTTGTAATGCCCTATATTTCATTTGAAAGTGTAAAACCTTGGTGGTCAGCCTTGAAAGTGAAATACATTAAGTAGTGGTAGTTATGTTCTTTTGCATCAAATAATAAATCATTCTAGATTAGACTATGACTAAAAAGTTCTTTAGTGTACATTTCATATCAATGCCAATTATGCATTTATTAAATCCATAATATATGAAATTTCCATCCTGACAATGCTATTAAATATCTGAGCTGTCTTATCCAACCCAAGTACTGAGGCCTCCAGTGCTTGTACAAACCTATTTATGTTCACCCTGATATCTACTACAGCTGCACTGGTGTTTCATGGATTGCATCTCAATTGTTAGTTCCTCAATTACATGGATGTTTTGCAAATGTCCTCCCCAGTTACTACAAGCAGCAGCCCTTTCTACACAAACGTGTTTGTTCCTTACATATCCACCATGATAGGATACAAAAGAACATAATTACCACTACCTATGTAAGTTGTCAATATGTAATTAAGAATTAAATCTGTGTTTACTCACGGTGGAAAGGAGCTAAACAAATTGCAGATTGACTTATCAAACTGAGACCTTGTCAAATGCTGTGTCACAAAGTTGAAAGACCCTGGGGAGAAGTCCTGGTACAAAAGGAATAGAATATCCAAAGGCTTTTCCATGTCCGTAAAATGCTGGTCAGCAGAGAACAGCAGAAAAATTGAAATTTAGACATCTACATCCATATTCTAAATCTTTTAAGCTCACTTTAATGTGTCACTTTAAAATTAGCTAATTTGTTTGAGAAAAACATTATCAAACATTTTAAAGTACATACTGCATTTTTTTCAGAACCATTCCTAAAGATTTGTTGTTGTTTAGTCAATAACAATTAGCCAATAGCACAGAAAATCAGAAGATTTGAGTCCTTCCGCTATCAGAACTGCAATTCAGCAGTTAATCTATTCTAGTTATAGGTTGATTGCACAATTTATTTATTAAAATCTCACAGACAAATGTACTTTCTGGGAAATTTAACAATCATGCAAAATCTCAATCATTGCCAAATTTATGTCATTAAATTTAGGTACAAAATTAGTAATACCTATGTGCCAACACTTCAGATTAATTCCTGCCCTTATGACTAGTTTGGAAACCACAGTATAACCTATGTGAATTGAAGTAATCAATAAGGAATTTTATTTTATTGTGAGAAGAACTATATTGCCTTGTAACCTGTTCCTTGTATACAGGTATTTTAGTGTTTCTGAAAATATCTGTTATTGCAAATCGAGTTTTCCTTTGGAGTACAAAGAACAAATCCTGGTGTCTTAATGATATTTAATGTCTTAGCTCCTCTCAAACTAATCAGTAGCAGTGGAATCTAGATATTTTGAAAATCTAGGCAGAGGATTTGTTTTCTACATTGATTGTTACTGCTAGTAAATACAGCTACTCCAGTCAGCTGCTGTATTTTCATGAATTGATTTTGTGTGACTAAATTTGTGTGGCACATATAATATTTTTTTTTAAAAGAATTCATATAGCAAAGTTTGTAACCAAATACTTAGGCATAGAGCACAAGACTTGAGTATTAGCACTAAATTCAGTGAACCCCTCAGAATGTTTAACATATATGTGCTTTAGAAAGTAATGGCAAAGATCTCACTGGGATAATCAAAGTCAGAGAGAGCCTGCAAAGTGTGTTGCTGTACTGTTTTCCATACCTACGCAGTAAAACATATGCAGTAAACACATTCCAGCACCACAAATATTTTATATTGTGTTCTAGAAGAAAGATAGGGAAGTATTTTCTTTTTCCCTTGTTTTATTTTGGTTTGGAAATTCGGCACCTGTGCTTGCTGCTGTTCCATCTCTCAGTGTGCTGTTAGGCAGAAGGTCCACAGGAACAATGATATAGGAGACAAATTCTGTGAAAGAAAAAGGCTTGACTTAGCTTGATTTGCAAATGATCAGGAATTTTCTCACTGGTTTTTCTAGTAAGTGATATGCTGGATTTCTGAGCTTACAGAAAGGTATTTATCAGCTGCAGCATGAAAAGTAGTTATGTTTCTGCCTTTGAGGATAGTGTAGAAAAATATGTCCTATTTTAGTAATTACTGACATAGACTCTAAGATATTATGACATTTAAATTGTAAGGTGCAGCTGTACTTGACCATGAGAAAAAATCAGTGTTTTTAATGTATTTATTTTATTGTACTTCTTGGTATAAAGTTTTAAGCATTGGTTATGGTTCCCATTTCTTTGGGTCATTGTCTTCCAAACGGTGCTTCAGTTCCATAGATGTGAGAAAAGAGTCAGAACACTGTCAGATGAATAGTGCAGTGCTGAGACATATTAACCTAATTTAAGCTGTATTTCAATGACAGCAGAACACACTCATTTAGTGCTGGAGTCTGCCTGTGCATAGCAGCTGTAGGAAAGATGAGTTGACTTACTGCACAGAAAGAGTCATGTTAGAAATCGAAAAGTTTGCAAAGCATTTGACCTTAGCAGCTCTGTTTGTTCCAGAGGCCCAACCTAGACAGAAACTTCAGCAAGACGTTTTAAATGAGCATATAGATGTATCTTAAAAAAATTCAAGCAGAAAACAACCTCTGAAGGCTAGAAGGACAAAATGGTTGCCTATTGCAGGGCAGAGCATTCAGTAAAACTCACAAAAATTGAAATTAAATACATGTTATCATGAAAAACAGCAGGACTCGTTGTCATGTGGTCTCTAAGAAGCATAACCATACACCCTGAAGTATCAGATTTCTTCACACCACAAGTGGAAAAATGAATCACTTGAAAGAACACAGCTGATTTACACCATTCATCTTTCTCATTAATTTAGACTGCAGGGAAGCAATTGATGAAGCAACTAAGCCTAGACATAATTGCCACTGATTCCACCTGCTATTGCATAGTTCTGGAGAAGGAATCAATAGGAACTAATTTAGGACTTTAGGTCTCCAACTGATTCTTGCAAAAAAAAGGGCAATTAACATCCATTACCTTCTAATAAAAATTATCTCCTTTGCTCTTAATCTATTATTATTGTAGAGGGATCTCCCAGGATCAGTTGTGTATGTAACTGATATCTGTGATTTTCTGTTATCTTTCAGACTCCTTATGGTTGATTTTTTTAAGGCGTATTAGGAAGGTGATTATCTGATGAGCCCAGACATATAGGAATTTTATGTCCTAGCCCTTCTAAATATTTTTAACATAGTAAAGTTGTCAGTATTAAATAGATCATTGACTTCTTATGCATGATGGCAGAGGATAAATTCTGAAGTATGGTGCTACTATGTAAGGTGTCACCTTTTTCAGATGAAAAAGAAAAAATTTGCATTAATTTCGCCAAGCAAATGTCACTAATTTATCAAGAAAATTGTCATTAATTTCATGAGACTAAAAATGTTCACACAGCAATTTTGGCAGCTCTTCGGGTTTCAAAGGCTGGCAGACGTGATATGCATTTCACAAACAGTGCACAAATATTTTTTCCATATCAAGAATATCGTTCAAAAAGCCTTTGAGAAAAAGTGAATAGAGGATTTTAGCATCTCTTTCTACATCTGGTATTTTGTACCTCTGTTAAACCTACGGATAAATAATGTAACACTTTTCTTCCCTCACACTTCACAGTATGTACAATAACAAACCTTCTGAGGGTTTCTCAGACAGGATTGAGCAAGATACACTTATGAGATGCAGTGTGTAGTATTATGGGTCTTGATTTCTCATCTGAGGAATAAACAAAGAATTTAGCTAAATTATGAATAAACCTCTATCACTCCAGTGAAAATCTACAGCCTTTATTATAGGAGTTTAATTATTTAAAACTATTTGACATTAAAAAATTAATTAGAGTGAAAAAGAATGTGAGAATGTTTTATTGTCCTAAACAAGCAGTTAGAGGCCATGATCCTGGTCTGCACCCTGAAAACTGCTTTTGGCCAGTAGAATATCCAAATTTGTTTGATTTGACAGCACCAAAGAATTAACTGACTACTTCTTGTGCAAGTTTCTTTGAGCACCATAAAATAGGTATTTCCCATGCCTATCTCAAGCTCGCAGGCTATTAATCTTTCTCTCTTAATTTCTGCTGTGTTGAGCTTTGGAAAGCCACCATGGGAATGAGCCCTGAGCCCAACAGCCCTTCTGCTGAATAAGATTATGTGGCTTTTAGGAGACAGGCTAAAAATATTGCCTTGTCCACAGATGCTCGAAGGAACTGCAGCCTCTCGGGAATGTAACTTATACATGACTGCAAGAAGACTTTCTGTGATGTACTTAAGCATGATATAATTTAATATTTATGA
>CM019236.1:55927300-55949342 GCA_009741485.1 Malurus cyaneus samueli | reverse complement strand
CTAGAATTGGATTTAAAACACGATTTATTATAAATATGACACATTTGTGCATATGGCACAGTCAGTCTAGGCAGAGCACTAACATTATGAAAAAACAAGTCTCAAAGCTCTTTGCAAACTAGTTTTTATAGCAAGATATTGCTTACTGAGTAAATGCATGAACATAGTAAAAATATGACTCTCTAGGTACAGAACTATTGGAGAAGTTCTGTATTACATCATTTTCAAAAATTAATCAATATTGACAGCTGTGACAACACTGATATGTTTAAAAATCGGAAAAGGAAGTGCAAATATCTAAGATGCTTTTGAAACATAACAGATATATAAATTTGTAATGGAAATCAGGAGAGATCAAAACTCTCCAAAATGTGTGCACAGAAGTGGGAATCTGTGGCTAGAGGTTTTCTGGTGGTGGATTTCTGTTGTTTTATCATTCCATCTTTCTGTTCTGCAGGTTTCCAATTTGTGAAATTGAAATACATATTTCTACATAGATTTGTTAAATGAGTTTGCACAATCCTTAGAAATATGGAAATGTTGGATATCTGCTATTTTTTTCTCCATAGATCAAATTAGAATAGATACACCTTCTATTTATGTGACAGAGCTTTATAAATAACATTCAAAACCATTCATTCAATAAATACTCATATCATAAGAGTTATGACTACTTCCATTGGAAACAAAGTTACATTTGCTATCCCAGGCTACCCAAAAAAGACCTGCACATCTAAGTCTATTCTGAATAAGTAGTATACAGTTATTTATTACACATTTTATTCTCTAGACCTCTCAAGTGGACAAGTTCATTTATTCTGTCTATGAAGTAGTACCTGGCATAGCACAAATGAATACTCTATTTTTGTTCAAAAAAAAATGAAAAAGCTGAGAAATTCACCTATTTTTTTAAAGTGCAGTAGCTTTCCTTTAGAAATTTACTGTACTGTTACACAACTGGTTATTTAATGTCCCCCTGCATCTAGTAGAGCTCAATATCCAAGCACTTTTTTTGAGGTGTCCCTGTCTCACAAAGGGCAGACTCACTAATGATCAGGGAAGACTTGGTATGCCCTTTGTTTTTAGTCATAGTACTGAAATCCTAAAAAGTGGAGAAGTCCATAGTTGGAAACCACAGGTATCTCCAGAATTCTTTCTGCTCGGACTTCCTGTAAAACATTAGAGAATTAGTTTACCTGGTTCTATGAATACTAATCCACTGGATAATAGCATTTACACTAGTTTCAGCATAAGTCCTAAAAAAGAGTCTGATTCTGTCTACATCTCTGAACAAGCAATCTTTTTTGAGTAATATTTGTTCATTCAATTTTTTTTTTCCAGAGCGTTGATCTGAAGCTTTGAGAAGCTAGTTCTGAAAGTATGTTTTTCAGCTTTAGGCTTCTCTCTTCTGGGCTATTCTGTGTGGTAAGTTTAGGTATAAAAAGTCAAGATTTAAAATTTTACATTATTCAGAGGAAGTATTTGCAGTTCATGCATAGAAGTGTGTGTGGCCTAATTATTGGCCAGCTGCTTTATTCTAACTAAATATTCTGTCGGAAATAATATTTCCAAGCTCAGTTTGAATATACTCTTTGAAGCTTTCCAATATAAAAATCTTTGTTTAAAAATAAAAAAAAAAAAGTTTTAATCTTGAAGTTATCTAAGTTTATTTAATAAAAGATCTTTTTATCCTTTTATTACATTTTTACAGATGTCATGGTTAAAAAGAAACAAAAAAAAAAATACATATATAATCCACAGACAAAAATAATGTGAAATCAAGGCACTGGTAATTTCAATTTTGCTTGCTAACTTTAATGCAAGGTTCCTGGTTAGCCTTTATTTGTATTGGCAGTGGAAATCTGCAGTACGGGTCATGGTAATGGTGAAAGCACGTTTACAGTCGGTGCACTTTTGTTTATCACCAGTGTGAAGGATTAGCCACCAGTAACACAAGGGCACGGGGATGCAAAAGGGCAACATTGTTCATGGGTAAATTCATGTGAGCGACAGCTTGCAGCTCATCAGAGAAACTTAGTGGGATTTATCAAGAGACAATGAGTAATACATGCCCGAAAGCATTAGGATTCATACACAATTCTGAGTCAAAGCTGCTGAGTGAATTGTAAACCTGATTTCCTACATTTCAATTAAAAGAGATAATGACTATGTTTCAGCCTGGATTTTCAAAGCAAGTCACGGTTTTTATATTTTCTTTTCATGTTATTTTTTACTGTGTGGATTAGGAAAATTTGACTTGGAAAGGCTTGCTCTTAATTCTAAGATCTCCTGTAATTTCCTGAAAATGTTTCAGTCCTACCTCCTAGCTACAGAGTGACAAAATTTGTTTTTGTAGGGGAAGGCGCAGACAAATTCATTAGTGGTGTGATATAATTAAGAGAGATTTGCTTCATTGATATCTTTTCCAAATTACTGATCAGTGAAATACATTTTTTTTTGTATCATATATTTTTTGGTGTATTTTTTTTTGTGTCAGAGTAAATTCTGTTATATTTTTACTACTATTATTCAACACTGTAAAGGCCTTATTCAGTCTGAAAGACAAAGATGTGTGCTGTAGTTTGAAGCTGTTTTAAAGTTGCATTCTTTTGTTATGCAAGGATCTTTACTACCAATTGCACCCTGAAAATGGATTTAATCTTCTGTTTTAACTAATTCTATCTTATTGTATGATAGCTTGCACAAATCATGTAATTGCTTAAAATTTCTCCTAAAATATGAATTGCATCTTGGGAATTTGTATGTTTGGTTTTTAGTGGGTTTGGTAGTGGGAGGGAGCTAGTAGGATTTTTTTATTATTATTAGTTTGTTTCTTTCTTCATTTGCTTGCTTTCTTGCTTGCTGGTTTTAAGAGCAGGAATAAATAATCAGCTCATTTCATCTAATAATTTTGGCTGGTTTGTAAAAAGAAAGGTAAATTGAGTGATAAATCCACAATCTCTGAGGTAGCATTCTATTCATTTTAAGCTGCAGAGAATATTGAGAAAGAATAAGATCTCATACCAAAGGAAATTTTCCCATGCAGTGGTACCTGAGAATGGCTCTAAAGCAAAGGGAGTTATCTAGGCTGAAATAGTAGAAAGTTCTTACAAATTTTAAAATTATTATTTTTTTCATAAGACAGCACACATATGTGTTTTAATACTGAAACAACCTACATGTATTTAAGAAAATTAACACAATAAGCACAGGTCTCCATAACTAATTTTTAAGGAAGTCCAATATATGCATAAGGTATTACCATCATCCTTTACAATAATTGAGGAGTGCCTCCATAAGATGTTTATTGCCACCTTAACCCACAGAAGTTTGTTCTTCAGTCAGTCAAACATCTTGCCTCTTACAAGACAGCATCATTCAATGCAGAGTAAAGCCCAAATATTTTTTAACTGCTCATTTGAACTCATAAATAAACATGACATTCAAAGTCCACGTAAAATTTATATGATTCTGGCTTAAACAATTCTTCCTTTCAAGTATTCTGAAAATCTCATGATTAAAACAGAATCAATGATTATTCAGTTGTTAATCTCATAAATCATATTTCTCTTTGGACTGATCTAAACACCAATTCTTTATAAAGAGCTATTTATTGAACTTGCAATTGAGGTAGAGTAAAAGAAAGTTATATCAGAACAATCCTACAACTTCATCAAAAACATATCTTTCAAAAGAATTTCGATTGTCATTATGATGGAACTCCCATGTTTTGGTTTTCAATAACATGAAAAGCAATTGTCAGAAGATACATAAGATTATTTTCATTAAACATTCCAGATCTCAGTGTTTTTACATTTAATACTTCAAAATTAGGACTGTCAGTTGTGTTAATAATTTGGAAGTAACTTGTCCTGCCACATAAAGCTTTTAAAATTAATTCCTGATACTCTTACAAAAGACTGATCCTTGTATTTCAAAATGCATCACCAATTTTGATGAATTCAAAGGTCTATTTGTTCATGCTCCAAATCCAGAAAAGGCATTTTTTTAAACCGATTACAGAAAGATGACATTAACCACACCATCTGACTTTTGCAGTCATCATTTACTGCCTTTGCCTTGGCTCTCACGTGTACCAAATAATCCTGTTTATTTTTTATACCCTACTGATAATTTATTTACAACATAGGAGCATTTGAGTATGCTGGACTAAGTATAAATGTGAAGGAAAACACAGTCTCTTTCTTAAAAAGACTCTTAAAAAACCCAAAATATCTCACATAAGCAACAGCATCAAGAGTAACACTAATTATAAAGACAGTAAAGACTAAAAAGGAGATAAATGAGGAAGCTAAAATGTCAGGGTAGTTAGCCAGCTTCACTGCCCATTTTTGTAATAGTAGTCTAAATAGTTGTGCTAAACCTCTGTGAAATTATATTCCCAGTCACATTTTACATTGCTTGAAAAATTACAGGAGCCCCAAGGTGGTGTTCATCACCATCTCAAAGTACCTGATCTGATGATCTGTCTTCTGCATGAAACTAGGAATAAAATTTATATTTCTTTTCAGTCCCATTTGCTGCTATTATCACACATTTTTGACAGCCTGCTGCATTTCTTTATCCCTCTTGTATAAAGAACTCCAGTTTGCTTGGTGGTATACATATATAAACGGTTCTTACCATACAAAGTGTTTCAGTAATATTTTTCTTATTTCATATTGCTGTCAAAAATACTACCACAGATATTGAGATATCTGGAAATATAATGAATAGTAATTTGCTAGATTTTTTTCATTTTTTTTCAGTGGAAAATAACAGTTTGTTTCTGCTCAAATCTCTTATCCAAAGGACAATAATTTTAATACACAGAATTTGAGTCCCATATGGAAAAACTTTTCCATCTTTGCAAAGAACCAACAGAATAGTACAGAATATGCAACAGTAGAGAGAATCAGACTGGTTTACTTCAACAAAGACCTCCAGGCAAAGTCACTGTATTTCCAATTTGCCTAAGTACCAAAAAAATACAAAGCTAGATGCAGAGCAGATGCGGGAGTCTCAGGGTCCTAGGATCCTCTTTAATTCTAAGTTGAAATACTTTAGCTATTAATTTTTCCAAAGAAGCCCTCTAGGGATTTTTCTACCTATATAAGTAAGTACCAAAATAAATTATTCTAATATTTTAGTTCCAATTTAAGAGGTAATCCTGCATGCTGTTACAAGATTATTTTTAAAACTGCACATATTTATTTACCTTTCCCCTTGTTCTGGATGGCATTTGTATTCAGGCCTTTTTCTTCTCCTCATAACTTTTCTCATACATACATTGTTATTATTTAAATCCGAGATTATAAAGTGGTTTACATTTATAACTATGCATACATATTAAACTTTTATAAAGATCAGTATGTACCAACTGACCAAATAATAACTTGTGAAGTGGTTGTAATATTTCAGTTACAAAGATATTCAGCAGTTAATTATAGTTGGAATATTAATAGATAAAGCAAGCTAATACCCTACTATTTCAGTATCAACATAAATATTTATTTTCAGTTTTTGTGATATTGCCATTTCACTTCAATCAGAAGTTTTTGATTGAAGTTTTTTGTTGTTTCTCTCTAGAGAATTCTCCATTGTAAAAAGGCCATTGCACAAACTCTGAAAATTTAGAAATTATGCGTCCTAAAGAAGCACAGGGAATATAAAACTAATTCTGATTTTCCAAGACTATGAATCAGCTTGAATCATATATTTGGTTTACGGATGTAAGAATACAGTTATAAGCAAGGAGAGGAAACCAAAATGTTTTAAGACCAGTAATATTACTCCTAAAGCTGTAAAGCCCATCCATCTGGCATCTCCTAAGTATATAGAATATTCAGGGGAATGCTGCTTATAAAGAACTAAAACTGGGGATTAGGGTCTTCAGTTTAAGGCATTGTTCAAAATTATTCATTCTTTTACTGATGATGGCCTGTACACTGTAAAAATATTTATTGTAACTCAGTCTAGTGAAAGAAAGATATTAGGTGGGCTCTTTCTTTCCACCCTCTTTTCACGTTCATTAGTACAGCAAGAGATTATGTTGGTTTTTAAATTACTCTGTGCCCTGAGCTATGATACTGTAGCATAGTGATGAGGCCGTAGCTTTCAAAATTTTTCTAACTACATCCAGAGGACATTTTGTGACCCAAATGAATCTCATTTACCGTTGACTTGAATAAACTCTTCTTTTTATATCAATATCACTGTCATCTAAAAAAAAAAAAAACCCTCAAAAAAACAAAAATCAACAAAAAACCAAACAATAAAAAAAACCAAAAGAAACCCACCCATCCTTTTTTTTATAGGTTTGTAACTGTTTTTAATAAAGGTTATGAATTGTTTTGTCCAGTTAGAGCAGTGGCGTGTAAAAAGAGATACTATTTCTTCCTACATAACACGTCTCACAGAAAAAGTAGTATCTCAGTGATTTGTTTAATTATCAGCTTTATTGTTACAACTCCAAGTTCCAGCTCTGTTAGCTTAACTAGAAAAACAGAGGGGTAAATGAGTATGGCCAAGTAGAAGTGTTCAAAGTGTCTTTATCGACTGGAGGGAAACTGAGAATACTGTGAGACATTTGCTTACAATTGTGAGACATTTCTATTTCCATGCAATAATATATATATACATATATATACTTACATATAGCTAATTTGAGTTTAAATTCTGGGGGTGCTTGTGCCTCACTAATTTGTGTTACTATTTCTGGTGTCTTGTGCTGCTGGAAAGGCCAAGACTTATCCCAGATCACTATTATTTGGCTTAAAATACTTCCTTAAAATAAATTATAAATAAAACTCATTGAGATTATTTGGGGCAGAGCAGACTTGAGGCTAAAAACATTGTAAAAACTCACTCATTTTTTTATAGTTTATTCTTGTTATATTTTATGCTTCTGTATTTTCCTGAATCCGTACAAGACTCATGAAGACTGTGAACTAAGATGTATTTAGCTACAAAAAGCACTTGTGTGGACATGGCATTAATGCATTTTAAGATACCTGTATCTGTATACAGTATTAGGGAAGCAGAAACTAACAAAATAAGTAGTTTGACAACTCATTAACAGTAAGAAACTATTAAGTATTCTTTACTTTTCTGTCACGTACTTTGTGTCAATGATTAAACATCTAGTGATTGCTAATGCTGCAATATTATAAATGTCTTAAGTTATATATCACTGCCATTGCTGATGTGTATCAATGTTTTTCATTTTATGGATTTCATAGTTTATAAGCTTTCTAGTGATGTTAACAACAAGGATTTCACACTTGAAACTTCTGGTTTACAATTGGCCCTGATTTACCACTTAGCAGATCTAAACCCTGTCATTAAACCAAAGAGCTTTTTTCAGTTACTCAGTGCCTTTCTGGTAAAGGGATCGCTTCTGTCACAACTGCAAAAAGTCTGATTGCTGTGAAATACTACAGCAATCTTTCCAAGTTCTGCACATATATTTCAAAATCTGTCAAGCTTGCCTTGCTCTGGGAAATAAACCATTTTACTGAAGATAAATTTAGAGTACTCTTGAAACAAGTGGTTGAAGTGTTTATTTTAAAGGTGTTTTTCAAGGTCTGAGAAGTTAGCATTCATGTAGCCTGAAATATTAACTAAGCATTTAATTATGACACTAAAATCCTACAAACCTGAACATATATCTGTTAAATAGAACATACAGTGAAAAATTTGCATTCATGAATGACAGAAATGCCAGCTAACTGAATATCTGTAAAACAGGCGTCTGTTTATATTGAGTTAATCTTCTAGGTTTCACTTTTTCTATAATTTCATACAAAGTTGTTCAGCATTAAAAGGAATCTTATACACAGTATGAGCTTAATAGGAAATTTTGTTCTTGTTACTTGCTATATTTCTTGTCACTTGCTAATACTTGATCTATTATTAGTCAGCAAGAAATTAAATTAATTTTACTCAAGTAAAATCTGTTTTGCCTGTGGCCATAATTATTAGGCAATCTTCTGGTCCATATATCAATCCACAAGTCTTTTAATTACATTTTCTAACCTTGTCCTGCAGAGGAGAGGGAATGAAAGAGCAGCTTGGTGAGCACCTAAAAACCAGCTAAGTTTAATGCCCCACACATATCAAAACTTGTGGACAATTTTTTTCCATAAAAAAAAAAAAACATATAATAGTCTTAGATTATCAATGAACCTCTGAAACCAATCCCTACTTTTTGCTGTTGCTGTTGAATTACATGGAAAACATTTTGCAATCTTGGAAATAAAAAAAAAAATATAAGTCTTCAAGGATGAGTAAAAAGTCACTAAAACTTCTCCTGTTCTTAAGGAGGGATTGATAAACAGCTTCCCTTTGTTTATTTTTAATTACATCCTTCAGACTATTTTGTTAAAATCTTGCTTACTTTGTAGCTCTGAGATTAAGTGATGAGCAATGTCTAAAGCAACATGGCCCAGAAGTTCCAGAAAAGATTGTATTCCCCTTTTCCATTATTTTGAGGTCAGAGTTTCATTTATACAAAGGTTTTCTAACATTTTCTTAACAAACATGGAGGCTCTGAAGTGTCTAATTTACTCTCTCAAGGGTCGAGAGCAGAGACATTATCAACATTTCTGACAAATACCTGTCAAACCTAAAAATCATGACAGGAATAATACCAAGACTGATTTACTAGCTGGTAGAGGCTGAATCACTTATTCTGTTTGTAACTCAGCTCCTTGGCTGAAAAATGGAGAAAATTTTCTCTGTTCCAAAGAGTATTTGAAGTTACATGTGATGAGGTATAAACTAAATAACAAATTTGTGGGAAGAGTTATAGACAGTGACTATACAAGAGAATGGAACAGGAATCTTTTGCTGTAAGGAAGGTTATGATCATCCTGTGTGACCGTAAAATGATCAAAGATGCTCTTTGACCCAGAAAAAGTAAACTAATAAGTAACCTTCACAGGGTAAATTGGCATGCAGATCTGTGCAGAAGCAGTGTGAAGGAGAATATGAAACCTCTCCCTCTGAACCTTATTGTCTGGCATTTTGTGAAGGAACTGCAATGATTAAATGTATACCAACTAATCTTTGCTGTGGAACTAGAAATAAACTTTTGGTAAATGTGACTTCATTAGTCATAATGAATTCCTACATCTTTTCTTCTAATTTATTAAGGACTACACTTCTAGACTTTCAAGAAGAACATGAATTTCACAAAGTAAGATTTAAACTTGCTTTTAGAAAGTTTATAAGTAAAAATATTTTATGTCTTCATTTCTCACCAGTAAATTGGATATCATGAAGTATTATTTCCTTGATTATATGCTGTAGTAGGAAAAATGCATGGTCTTTGGTTTACTTATGACTAGGGAAAAAAAGAAAACAAGACCAAATTCTTTTCTTGTGTGTGGAAAGAAAATTAACAAATTTTGAACTGCCAGGGGCTTTTAAACTGAAGAGTACAGCAAAGTACTTTTTTTAAAGCAAGGGTTTCAAAATCAACAACTAAAAGAGGCTGCCAAAATACAATTTGAAAAGTGGCTACCTAATACCTACCTATTATCTGTTTTTAAAATACAGTTTTAAATTTCATCAGTTTCCCACACTCATATTTTTCCTACACAGCAGATAAAACTAATTAATTTTTCTATGACAAGAAAGTACAAGAACAGATCTCTTCAGTTTTGATATGGAATCTGGCAACCAGAAATGTTGAGATAGATTTCATAGAATTATAGAATCTGGTTGATTGAAAGAGACTTCAAAGATCGTCTAGTTCCAACTCTCCAGCCATAGATGGGGACATCTTTCACTCGACCAGATTGTCCCATCCAACCTTGCCTTGAAAATTTTCAGGCGTGAGGCATCAGTAATCCCTCTGGTCCTCACCATCCTGATAGAAAAGAATTTCTTCCTAATATCGAATCTAAACCCACCCTCTTTCAGTTTGAATCCAATCTCCCCTGTGCTGTCACTATATGCTCTTGTAAATAGTCCCTCTCCATCTTTCCTTTTGGCTCCCTTCAGGTGCTGGAAGGCTGCAGTTGGGCCAGCCCAAAGCCTCTTCTCCAGGCTGAACAATGCCAATTCTCTCAGCCTTTTGTCACAGAAGAGCTGCTTCATGCCTTTGATCATCTTGGTGGCCTCCTCTGGTCTTGCTCCAACAGTGTTCCTGTGCTGGGGACCCCAGAGCTGGATCGAGCATTCCAGGAGGGGTCTCTTTAACGGCCTTCATTTGGACTTTCAGTTACTGACAGTTTCTCTTGAACAAGAAGCACAGAATACTAAATCTAGAGCCTATGTGCTGTACAGGGGTCCCGACTTCACTGATATCCTACTGGACACAAGGTTTCTGTATTCTCTGGTATAATACTGTCCATTGTCCCCTCAAAATTCTGCAAAAGACTGCACTCCAGAAAGTGGGTAAAATTAAATATCCATATGCTCACTTTAGAATTAGAATTATAATTAGCTTCCTAATGGTTTAAGTCCTTGCCTAAAGTGTAATAATACTATTCAGAGTTCTTAAGTCATATTGCAGAATAGTAGGGAAGATTTAGGTGATAGCATAGCTTAAACTGTGCATTAAACTTGCAAAAAGAAATATAAATATTTAATTTTGTGCTGTAATGAATACACTTCAGTAATGTGTCTTCCTATGTAAAGTCAAACCAAATGAATAATGTAATTCTGAACTATGATGATCTCTATCAGACGTGGGTGGACAAGAGTTTGAAAGGAAATGGAAGGTATTTAAACAGTAACTGTATTTACAAATACAGAAAACTATTTCTGCTGTGCTGCTAGTGATGGTTTAATGTGGCTATGTGGCCTCATTATTGAATAACACATTGTAACCTGCACTATTTCTCAATGCAGTGTATTAAAAAGTACAATCACTATTTCTTTGCCAAGAAAGATAGAAGAGGGTTCAAATAGTCAATCCATTCAACTTCTGCTATATTCAGCCAGTACAACTGAACTAGCAATGTGAATCTGACAAGAGAAGACCTGATACAACTTACTGCTTTATGGGTAGACAGATTAGATAGATAGGTTAGATAGATAGATAGATAGATAGATAGATAGATAGATAGATAGATAGATAGATAGATAGATAGATAGATAGTCAGATAATAAATAGATGATAGAGAGAAGTAGAAAACAGTGGACACATTAAATGATTTAGAATTTGATAAAGATTTAGCAATAGAATAAAATTCTATTGAATGTAAATGACCAAAGTATTTTTTTTCCTCCTGATTATAAAGTACCATCCAGAAGATAGCTTATAACAGATTTTGGAGGCAGAAAAGTCTACTAAGTAGGAGAAAAGAGTAGCAGAAGAAAGGAGATCACACCATTACCAATCTGTCTGGGTCTGCTTTCCCCCCTTGCATTTTATGGCTGTCACCACGTGTGTGTCCTTTTGCACCCGGTTGTGAGACCCATTTCCATCCACCTTTCCTGTTTCCAGTGAAGGGTGAGCACTCATTGTAGGGTTCCTACTGTGAAATTACTTTTTATGCACTGAGTTCTCAATTGACTTTCCTGGGGTTTTTTTGTTTGTTTGAGGTTTTTTGGTTTCTTGTAAAATTTTTGATTGATTGTTTGATGAGAAGAAAGTCCTGTTTTCCTATATATGTTCCAACTCTGCAGTCTATTTGAAGAAGCGGTGCCTCTTCAGGTAGACATGTTTGTTTTTTTCAGAAATAAGTTACAAAATAAAGACCCAATGTTATACAACTTAAGGAGAATTTCTCAGAACTGAGAAACCTGTAGTAGTGAACAGTATTTCTAATGAGTATTCTTTCTCACAAGTCTTACAAGAGTAGTACTTGTTATACAGCTCAGTATTGTTAAGTAAATGTTAATCTCATTGCTTTGATAAACCGCCATCTGACTAGCATTTTTCTTCACGCAAAGTTGCCTAATTATGTGTTATCTTTGCAAATAAGCAGAAAGTTGATAAACATCATTGTCCTGAATACCCACTTCACAACGATGGCTTTAGTTTTGAACTGATTTCTGTAATCAAAGTGATATTTTCATGTGAGGCTGATACTGAAGCAAAATTTGCATGTGTTCTTTGTGATTCATCTGGAAAATGATAAAAACATTCAGAAGTATTCACAACTATGTATCTGAGTAACTAGAAAAATGGCAAGTTCTTTGAGGTAATCATTTTGCCTTAGTCTTTGGAAGCCCCTGGTCAAAATGGAGCATATAAAATCATTGCTACAGAAAGCTGTGCAATATTTCTTGTAAAGAGCAATTTGACAAAGTAATGTCATTAATTCCATTAAAAAAATTGACTACATGTCAGAGTGGCTCTAAAAAAGCATTTTAGTTCTATCTTTTATATAAAGAAGTCACAAGACACTGATATCTTTAATCACTGCATCTATATACGTGCTCTTTTTCTCATTTGCACAAACAAAAAGTGTTTGAAATATATGAGAGGTTTTATTTCTGTGGAAGTGGAAAGAGGAAAGCAAAAGCCTAACGAGGTTAAAATTAATCAAAGAAAAAGCAAAAGAGTCACAGAGGAATAAAAAACACATTAAGCTCTGAAGCAGCAGGAGGAAGAGGCAGCAGCAGTCATATTGTGAGGTTCCATAACAAGTAGTGACACAAACAAAAAATAGCTTCCAGAAGTAGTGAGTGACCTCAAGACTTTTACTGAAGCACTGTAGGAGGATGCTCTAGAGTGACAATTTGTAAGTGCCATATCCTGAATTATAAGGATTTTCATCGCTCAAGCCTAGTTTTAAAAAGCAACTAGGTCCTTCAGAAGACATTTGCTACTTTCAGAAATACTAACAGAGAAAGTTGTAAGCACTGAAAACGCCCTTGTCCTTGGTTTTTTGTTTTGGGTTGGGTTTTTTTTTTGTTTTTTTCACATTCTTGTCTTCATGAGAAACTTTGTATTAGCACAGTTAAAAGTCTCAGCAGAAGCAGTATTTTAATAGAAAGGAATCATACAAGATTTCTCAGAAGTGACACTTTGAGTCATAGCATGGAAGTTACTCACAGAGTCAATTAAACTCAGAGACACAAAGTCACTTTGCAAGCATCTGAAGAAGAGATAAAGTAATAACACATTTTAGAAAGGAAAAACAATTCAAATTCAATTTAAAAGAGATTGATTGCTTGTTCTTCAAGCACTGCTATTTCTTTTCCTCTTCTCCTAGACAAACCTTGAAGAAAGAGTGGTTTTGAATCACTTCAAAAAAGAAAAAGACATTTGCTGAAATATTAATTTTCATAAACAAGAGATTAAGCACTGATCTCTGGAAAATATTTAGTTATCTATACAATGAATAAACTTTAATAACAAGAATATTCTCCTAGCAAAACAGCTTTAAATCTAGTAACATCCCCTGAGAGAGAAAAGGACAAAGTGAGAAGCATTCAGTGAACACCTGAAAAAAACCTAAACTTTATTAGGAAATGTCTCTGAAGATAATTCACGTTTTTGATTTTTCAAAGTGATAGGTTTATGAAAGAAATAATAAGTCTTGTGCCATCATTTTCTCCTTGTCATCCTAAGTGTCAAAAATGTCTAAGAATTTAGGTTACTGATGTTATCTTTCCACACTCTAAGAGTGTTGGCGTGTTAAAAACTTGTTTTATAATGATTTTTTTTTTTGATCCCTCAGGAGTTGTACAGTTGCTTAACTGATCCCATGAGATTTGTAGGCAGGAAAAATGTATTTGGAGTCACACAAAACTTGATACTAAAGTTCTGAGTATTATTTTGTTACTATTATTTTATCCAGGAAAATTTAAGGAAAACTATTGTTATTAAAATGAATGTTAGAATTCATTATTTATTTCTGATAACTCAGACATGTAATGAAGCTTTGGATGTTACCTGTATAATTTTTTTTAAATGTAAATATATTAAAATTTAGTGCAGGTTGAAGAATACTAACAGTTTGATACCTTTTATTAAGAAATGACTGTACCCTGAGCTCATAATACACTTTAGCAGTCAGCTAATAAGACAGTATTTTTCTGGTTTTAATTTGAGAATTTTTTATTTTGTGTGTCTTCATTATCCATTTCCAAATGTTCTCATGTTTCAGACAAACAGAAGTTAGGAAAAGAAAAAATCCAAACCAAAGGGACATATCACCGCACATTCTTTAAAACAAGGGAGAAGGAAAAAAAAGATCCAGAGAACAGATGAATGGAGTTTGGAATAGATTAATTTTAAGGTCCCTTTCAAAATAATCCATTCTATGATTTTGTGAGATACAGATTTGTAAAATACAGATTTTATTGCAGTATGACCATTGCCCTAAGCTTGTTAGTACCTAGTCTAACACTAATAGCAGTTTTAATTATTGTTTCTGTCCCCTTCTTCCTTTGCAGGCAAGAGTCAAGAGTATTGGGTCAGTTCTTTCTCACAGACAGATACACAGTATGATGTCCTCAAGATTCCTGTGAAGAAGAAATCAATAAATTAAAGACTACATACTCCATTGAAAAGTGAGACTTATGAATTCAAAGGCTTGTAGAATATTCCTGAGCAGATGTCCTACTAAAGTAAAATGATTTTTAATTGATCTGCAATTCCTGTGAACAGAATTCTCTAAGTTAGGGATGTTCTCGTCATTCTGGTAGGACAGCCTCTCAAAGTATTTTTCCTCCGTCTACATCATAATCACATTTATCGTAATCAGATCACAAACAACTAAGAAGATTTAAAAAAGTAAAGATCTTTGCTTTATTTGCTCTATGGTTATTACAAACATAACAAGTCTATACTTTAATTCACATAGAAATATACAGCTTTGTTGCTTAACTCTCAAAAAAGCAGTACATGATCAGCCTACTCCAAAGCTTCTTTTGTATTATCTAGGATTTATTTTTTTCCATAAAGCACTTCACTATAAATACCCCACTTAGAGAAATAATATTAATTTATAAATTATTAATAAAAAGGCAGTTAGATTACAGGGATGTAGCATCTTGACAACCCAGTATCTTGGAACAGAACTTAGGGAAGCAAGCAATGCAGCTAATCAAGAATAATTAATATATTGCTTTTATAAAGGTTTTTTTTTTTTTTTAAATAGCTCATATGATTAGCAGAAACACACTGTCGTGAATGAATCTCACCATGTGTTCACTGAGCATTCACAAACAGGCTGAGCCTAAATGAACTCTCTTACTGTAACTCATTGCTAGGTTTCAAAACTAAAACTCCTCAGAGGGCTCACAGTTTCTGGAAGGGATCAAAAACACGTTCTGACATACACATTAAAGAGAAATTGAAATATTTTAATAGTATTCTTGGTTTCCAATGAAAAACAGATCAATAAAATTGGAGACTTTCAGCTGTCTGGGAAAGATCCAAATTTGTCCGAAATCTCACAATTAATGCCTTTTTTAAAAGAAATGTTATATTTCAGCATAAAGTTTTGCTAAGTACTTCTGCTGTGCAGGTAAAGTGTATGTCACTTCTGGGTGATGAAAACTAGGGGAAATTAATGATATTAAAACTAATTTTACAAATTATGTATATTTATCCGGAAAGCTTGAAGAGCTTTTTGAAAGTGTTCCTCACCATATTTCTATTCTAAATTAGGCATTTGCTTCCCAGTACATCAGCCTTCTTTAATCAAAGGTACATTTATTTTCCTTTTTTAGCATTTGGCATGAGAGCTTTCTATGCTCGCTCATCAGCTGGTATTTCTTGGCATTTCAGTAAATTGATCTCACCAGTTTACATCATAAAAGTATTTTGTCCCCTAATGTTCAACAAATGTTTCTCCAGTTCTCTTGCATAAGGCATAGTACTCAGCAGTATCTCATTAATTTGCTTGAATTTGCTATGAAATCATCGTACTAGTATATGTTTCTCCAGACTCAATACTTCAATGGTACGAAGAAAAATAAAATTATTCTAACTTAATTAAAAGAGCAATATATGGTTCTTTACATTTAAGCAGCAATATCTGAGCAGCTAAGAGTCAGATAAAGAATGTAAGATGTAATCCAAATTGCAATAGGACCGTTTTTTATTTGTTTGCTAGCAATTCGAAAAAAACCCAAAGAAAACCCCAAACAAACAAACAAAAAATCACAACCCAAAAATCTACACCTGAAAGTGTTTACCTGATCAGAGGGAAATCAACAGTTTCTAAGCTATTATTTTGCTAAGTAGGAACTAAGACATCAGATTATGTAGAAAATGCTTTGATTCTTAGAATGGAAAATAACCCTTTGGAGTGGAGAGTGAGAAAAATTACTTTAACACAGATAGCTAATTTTTAGAGATACTAAGAAGATAAAAGCTGCTCAGGGCTTTTACTCGCACATTTATCACTGATTTGCAGAGTTTGAAACAAGAATAATATAACAGCCGAGGGACTGAAAATAATATTCAGTGAGGCTTTTCAAGTGTCTGGGATTTGTGATCATTTGGTTCATCTGCTTCATTAATTAACCCACCAACAAAGTTAGCACTGAAGTTGTCAGCAGGAAGAAAAGTTAGCCTTGTATTTTTAAATAGTGAACCAATGTCCCTTTTTACCACAGTAATTAGCAGCATGCTGAGCCCTCTGACAAATGACTCAAGCTGTTCCCATATGGACATCCAGGATGACAGTGGCTTTTTTGCCAATCTACACTTCTGCTAAGCAAGGACTCCCCCATGGCTGGTCTGGACACTGATGCCAGCCCCCACCGCTCTGTCCGGACCTGGCATTGCACCTGCCCAAGGGAGACAAGCTTTTTTTCCTCAATGCCTTCCAACCCATAAGACAAGACGCTGTGAACGGACACTATGGCTTTCTCCCCACAGTTCATCCTAATCCAAAACAACACTTTCCAATGCTTGCTCTTGGAGATCTGGGATTTTTTTTTTCTCCTATACCCAGCCCAATAAAAATTTTGGTTTTTTTTTTCAGTTCCTTCTTCCAGTGACCCTGTTCCTGACAGCTTTTTTGGGATATCCATCCCCAGGGTTCAGCACCAGAGCCTGCCAGTGCTGCTCACACCATTTCTGTCCCACCGAATGGATCACACACGCACAGAGCCGCAGCCACGCCACCACCATATCTTGAGAGAAAAAAGGTGTGAGTTCTGCCCTGCTGTCCCTGAGCTGGGCAGGTGTGGAGGACTACTGAAAGGCCAAGTGACAACAGTCTGCAGCGAGGAAAGGGTGACGCCCCAATATGACCTGTAGCTAAAAAACGGCACTTAATATAGATAAATAATACATGGATGGTCATACTGATGTACAAATAGACATTGCTGTAAAGTACTAACAAACCTCTGCAAGAATGAGTAGCCAACCTTCTCCAAAAGGAAAATTTCTGTCATGCTGATTTATTTTATTTAGAAAAATGAAAGGAAAGAAGATAACTGGAAAAAAAAGGTTCCTTTTTTTTGTTTTTGTAATGACAAAGAAACTGAAAAGGAAACAGTGCTGATAGAGCTTTTTATTTTCTTTGTTTTTTTAAAAGGCTTTTATGTCAGCATCATTTTAAAAATTGTAATAAGTCCTCATATATTATGGAGTAACTAAGGCTTTTGCAATACATTCTGGTTTACTTTTACTCCATTATGGAATGTGCTCTCAATTTTACTGCCTATCCTTAACAGTATGAAAAATATTTTTGAAATAGTTTATTCTAACCTCTTCCAAAATTGACAGTTTCTCCACTAAAATTGATGAAAATATTCAGCTAGGCATAGCAAAAAATATTGGAATGACCTTAAGTTAATTAAGTTAAAAAAAATTAGTTCATAAATTACTTAAAACCAGGAAAAAGTAATTAGAATTATTATATCTGACCACATTGATCTCTGGGAGATGTTGTAATTTGAGATTTTTTCCCTTGAATTAAACTTTAATATATTTCTTTTCCAAAGTGTAGCAAAGATGCTCAATTTTAAAAAACTTGAATACTGAGAAAATAGAAGTTTTATAGGTCTTTTATCAGACTGTGGCAGTAAAATAAATTTAATGGTAGTATATCCAATTGCACTTTTTTAAGGTATTCTCCTGACTTTTTTATTCTTCGTTCAACTGAATTTCAAGAAGTTCTTGGGGCATTTTTTAATCTGAAACTGAACTTGGAGAAATGAAGCTGAAACCAACAAATATTTTTATTTTTCTCAATTCCCAGATATTTTTGGCTAAGGAGAAATTTAAATTTCATGATTTGATGAGCCTTGAATATTGTTAATAACTAACTTTGAAATGAAAAAGAGGAATTAAAAAGGCGAATATATGCACATTTATTTTAGTTATTAAATGCTTTCTAAACCATCTCTTTGGATGATGCTATTTCAATGCATCTAGTATTCTTTACACTTTCAATACTTTTCAAAAAGTGCCTAATAAATGATTCATTATGCAGATGTTTAATATTCTAGTTGTGCATGGGGTTTGTCTTATTATTTCACCTCTTCACAAACTGTTTCAAACAATTCCTATGCAACCCATCATTTTTTACTGGCTCCTTGAATGTGACACAGACGTTTGTACACGATGATTGTCCTACAGCTGTTATAATTTACGTTGTTTTTACTTTCCCTTTTTATTTTCTGGGTCTAGCCTGTGGCATCAAATTCTGACTTAGAATCCTGAGATGTGCACAAGAATCCCATCCTTCTCTTCAGGTGGACAGCACAGATTGTTGCCTTTGGTGTAGTGTGGCTATGCTGAGGCTGGCTGGCCCTGCACAGATCACCCTGCATGACACACTGGCCATGCGGTGACACTGGCCACGTGGTCACAACGATCGTGATATTGGCCAGCCTAATCAGATTCACTGCATCAAGCTTCTGGAGTGCATCCCCCACCCCCCCATGTCTCCCCAAAATTTTAACTTCTCCTTCCCTACCTATCACCTACAAAAATATGTAGGAAAGAGATGAAAGAACCAGGGGACAAGCAAAAGCTTCACGTCTGTGTGCACACAGACACTCGTGATCTGTCTGCAGGGAGCTCTCCTGCCAGTAGAGATCTAAACTGCTGGTCTTGTCCAAAAAGGCTTACCCTAAAGATCACGGGCTATGCTGTGAAGGGGGGATGAAGGAAGATGATTTCCTTTGAGGGTAATTGGAGGAATCAGTGTCTCTGATTCTACATTCAGGGTAGTTACAGTGAATACTCAAGAGAATTGCATAGAGATTGCCACATGAGGTCAAATAACGGCGATGCCCATGTGAGTTGGTTTATGGTTATGTTACACCATGTAAGCCAGGTGGTCTGAGAACGAATATAAACTTATCAAATATTTTCAGAGCTGTAGTCCTTGATGGAGAGAAAAGTTTGATAGTATTAATGGATCAGATCCTTTTTAAATTGGAGGAGCTTTTTCGGTTCTGAACCTAAATTACTTTCATAACCTGTGTCAGCCCATCCCCAAAACACTCTGCTCATTTCTATGAAGAGACCATTAGTGCTTTTGATGTTGAATTCTTTGTTCATTGAAAGCGGGTACTTTACCTACAAACAACTTGAAAATGCACAAGTTGACATTGGAAATGGAGAGGTCTTAAGTTTGTCTCAAAATGGCAAATTGAAAGTTTGTATGAGAAATGCACTTGAGAAACATACCCTTTTTGCCTAACACACTAGTTGCTACAAACCTGCTTGATTTGAAGGATAAATACAAATAATTCTGTTAGATTTGCACACAGATATATCTTAAGACTATCCAATTTCAGCTAGAAATATTTTTTATCATCTACCCTTTTTACATAACTTTGTAAAAGTAGTAAAACTAAAATAAAGTCTGCAACTAGGAGGAATCAAAAAATCCAACATGATGTCAAGTACACAGTCTGCAAAGTGGTAGCAAGTACATGGAAGTGCAAGAACAAATCAGGTGGTCTAACCTGAGAAATTATCAAATCTTCTTGTACAGAATAGTCTACCTTTCTCAGAAATATAGTCTACCTTTCCACTATATCTGGACATGAGCTCCAACATAGTGGAGAATGCTGAAGTGAAATTTTCCGTTTTCTTGGGCTCCCTAGAAGATACATCTTAACCAGGAGACTAAGAACCATCCCACATAATGGATGTCAGGAGTAAGTGTAAGACTCGAGGCATCTTAAATCCAAAGCTTAATGGGTATGTTCGTTTAATACTTGGAGATTAATTGTTAGAGGATAAGTTGTCTGGTAGCTGAGGTCAAGTACATTTGAAGTTGGGTGTTGCTCGTGCTCTCAGCCCCTCAGGACACTTCCTCCAAATTTCCAACAATACCTGCTGCAATTCTGGCCTTACAGTTGCATGCCATGTTTGTGAAACTAAGTGACTCGGTAGTGAATAGTTTAATTATGAGTTCCTACTTCTTTACTTGACATTGAAATAAAATTCACTGTTATGTTACTTATGATTTAACTTAGGTAAAAATTTTTTACTGTTTGATAAGAAATGTTCTCCAAGTTGGAATATTACCTACCTTACAGCTGGTATCTACTTAACAGTCTTGTACTTTAATGGTGAAATATTTCATTTAACATGAGGGAAATACTCTTACCAACAGCTACATGGTAAGAAAAGCTCCTCTGAGAATAGCTGTTGAAATAGGTGACTACAGCATTATGCACTAAATATTATGCATTAAAAAACTCCTTTCTGAACAGAGACTCCACAAGCATCTCTTCTCCTTCACAGCCCAAGAATCTATACACCTTATCCTAGGAAGCATTCCCACTGTATTTTGCAGACACACAAAAGTGCACACTTTTTTTCATTTTTCTCTCTTTTTTCCCCTAGAGATGAGCCCTAAGAGTGTGTCCATCCCAGAATTTTCCTGACAAATCGAGGGCTGAGCTTAAACTCATCTCCCACTGTTCTTACATTAGCCTGGCTGATACGAATGGATTCCAGCAATAAACCAAAATTCATGTGAATCCAGTCTTGTTCTGATAAGGACGAAAAGCAATGAAAGTCTGTTATGACTAACTTATATTGTTGACATAATAACAGAAAGCTAATTATGACTAGATAAAGAAAAATTAAATTAAATGTTAATTAATTCAACCATTTATCATCCACACAAGCGCAATGTAAATATAGGGCTACTAATGCCCTGCAATTCATTATTTCTGGTGCTTTTAAATGCTGCTGTTAAGGGAAGAAGAAAAAAAATTAACAGTGCACACAAGTATAATTAGCATGAACTTAGTAAAGAAAGAAACATGAAAAAAAAATTTTTTTAAAAAGTCTGCTTTTGAAAAAATGCCTGTGTTGTGTTCCTTTAATATTTTCAGTGACTTTTTTCTTTCCTTTGAAGTATCCAGACTATGTGATTCTTTCATTGATTTCATTGATTTCATGAAAAAAAAGATGAAAAGTTAATGGAACTATGACATATTTGACACCTAACAACAAAACCTTTTATGTTAAAATAGTTTCCATATATAAATTGCAACTGAAAGATATACATTTTTATCTTTCAGATATGAAAAAGTAATATCTATTACAAGATATGCTTGTGATTCTATGAATACAAGCAAAATCTATTTATTTAAATTTCTGAAAGACAGTGTGTTTCTCTCTGCCTTATTCATGTGCCAGAAAGACCAAACTGCCTTAGGACCACATGGTCCCTTTATTCCTAAAAACTCCCATTTATATTCCACAATAATTAAAGTATTTTTAACTGCAAAATAAAGTAAATTATAATGAAAGCTTGTTTATTCTAATTAGCATTTTAGAGTTTTATAAGAATTATCTATGTACAGTGTCATGAAATGAAGGCTGATGTAGAATAAGGCAGAATGCAATGTGGTTAATAGCTGATGCTTTCTTGTTGTACATTGTTTCCACCCAAGGCAAAATCTCTAAAATAACAAAAATTTGACTTCCTTTATCCAGCAAAAACATCAGAGCTGAAGGAAGAAACTTTAGATATTACTTATCAGAAATAATAATTAAAACCTAACAATAAACTTCTCTCTTTGGGGAGTCATGCACTGTAATGAACTTCTAAAAAGATGCATAAATTTTGGGGCCTTTCCTGTAATTCTTACCTTAGAAAACAGAAAAAGCATTTTCCTGTGTACAAAAAGCTGGCGA
>CM019236.1:55893988-55922195 GCA_009741485.1 Malurus cyaneus samueli | reverse complement strand
CAATGGTTATACTATCCTATTATCACGTATTAACCTTGTCACCACCTTCATGTAATAAATGTGATACAGATTTAGGGTTTCCATATCATGGGACAACCTGTTTGTGTATGAAAAAAAAGCATTTTATATCTCCTACAGCTAGCACTTTTGAAGTTTAATTAAGACTTAACCAATCATACTATTTCCATTAAAAAAAAAAGGTAATTTTATTATTGAAACCTCTAAAAGGGGTGAGGAAGAATAATAGAATTCAACTGCCAAAAGCTGCCAAAAAATCAGTGTTACTTCTAGTCTTTTGAAATAAAACCCTGTTGGCAATGGACATGCTCGTCCTGTGCAGAGCCTCACTCCTCTCAGTAGCTTCTTCCATAACTGCAGTACATACACAGTTATGAACGTACATACATTCTTATTGTATTCTCTGATTCTGTACCCCATGTAGTACAGGATATACAGGAAACTTCTGAAAAGAGAAAGAAATCTTTGCTACACTAATGGGCAAAGCAAGATAAATTTGTTTGATTTTTGTTGCCAAAGCTATTCGTAATCCTTTTCTAAGATCTGAATGAGCCTTCTGTTCTAAATCCTCTCCATTTCCCTTCAACATTCTTCCCCAGATGAGAAAATAATTGGCTGTATGCATTTCAGCGTGACTAAGCTGCTTTTCTTTCACATGTAGACCTATATTCACATGCATTTAACTTCAGAGATGGTTCCAGTTGACCCCATGGTTCAGAAAAAAGACATCCTCAGCAGGACATGTCAACACAACCAAGTGAAGCTTTTCTCTGTGCATGTCCAGCCCGAAAAATATTTTATGTTACAGTTGCCTGCAAATTTCCTTCATTTTTAACTCATACCTAAATTTGCAAGATCATTCTTCTGTTTGTAGAGATAAATAAATGGCAAGATGTCTTATTGTAACACCGCTTTCCCCACTGATGCTAAACTTCCAGCTGCATCCTTTGCTTTGTGGTCTTTCAGTTTGCATTGGACTAATCCACTGCTCCTCTCAGAGGGTCCCTCAGTAAAGCCCACACTGCACTGTGTGGGGCTGAAGAATGGAAGGTGATTACTGAAATGATCAAATGAAGAGCAAGTCACTTTTAAATAGAAGTCTAAATAGATTTTAAAGATTTTTTTTAAGGAAAATATGGCTGAAACTATAGAGTTTTGAATACTTAAATGTTATATACTGGTTTACATGTCTTTCTTCTATAAAAAGCCGTTTCATTAAAGAGAAATCAAACCCCAATCTGTCAATCTTGTAACGTTAGGATAGTTTTTCAAGTAGCTTTTTTTAATTCTTCCCCTCAGATGTACCTTCTCTTTTCTTTCAAGGGAAATAAAAAATGAAAGTTTGACTCCCTGAATATAGTCTGTAACATTCAGCATATGATGGCTGGAAGCTATTATTTCAATATTAATTTGCATTTTGCCAAACGTTAGGAACTTATAAACTTCAGGTATACACATTCTTGTTACTTACATTCCCTTTGTGCATTTATTATGTAAATTAAATTCTCATGAAACTAAATTTTATGACTGAAAGATGTATAATTAAGATTTGAATGGTACTGTGTTCAATTTCAGATAATTCAGGCTGACTAACTAGAGGGTATTAATGCTATATGAATTTATATTGTATTTAGCTTTTGAAATATAATTTTCAAAGCCTTGAACAACTACTAACTTTTATGAAAAGAGAGCAATATAATCTGAATTTTGGTTCGTATTCCAGTGAGGATATAGCTGATTGTCAAAGATAATGTTGAGACAAAACCCTAAATTTTTTGTTTGAAGAACAGGTTAAAGACAAGGATTAGGCAGGACACACCACAGTTTACAGAATAGCCAAAGTGGGAAAACACTGACAGGAATAATAATTTTACTGGGAAAAGATATCTTTAATTAGTTTAAAAACAGGACAGAAAAAGTGATGATTTTTCTCTTTGAAGCTAGCAAAAAAAAAAATCTTTATGGAGTCCAAAGTGTGGACAGAAAAACAATTTTTCATCAGTTAACTGTTCCTTGATGCAAAGCTATTTGTTTCCTGCAAATGCAAGGGAAATTACTCGTGCTTTTTTAATGGCAGAAGGGTGAGCCACCTGCATTTGCAGTGAACAGGTGGTTGCTCTGAAAGAGTTTGTTTCTACTAAACTCATACTGCAGCCCACCGTGAAATAGCTTCTTCGTGAGCCTTTACCCAAACGCAGACTCTACTGCATCTTTCCCAGAGCTTAATGAGCAATCTCTAAATACATTGCAATTTGCTTTTCACTCATTTGGCCTGCAGACTACAGCATGGAGAAAGAATGGCAGTTTTCATGAAGTTGCTGGAAAATATGCCATTGAAATAAATGCATGAAATGCATTTCTATATGAAAGTATGGCAGAAAAGAAGGTAATCTGGTTTTTTTGGCTGTATGATAAGATGGAACAAATATACTTCCAATTTCACTATTCTTGAAGACTTCAGTGTTTGTTCTCCAAATCTTTGGTTTTTTAAGTCTTCTTAAATTGTTTTGCCACAATTTATTTTACAATATAGTGTGCCAGGTTTTGAAACTCAAAAATAAAGATATGGGGATGTGAAAAATTAGCAAGGGATAATATATTATTAAAACATTTCAGGGTGAAATTTTGATGCTGTTACTGTTAATAATTTGTAATAATATAAAATTGTTGTATGCACAAATATGCCACCATGTGATTTCAAACAAGGGGTCTATGTAAATATCTATTATTTCGAAAAGAAAATAAAACAAAAAACCAAGATTAAAAGTTTTCTCAGATTAGAGTGCAATGTTTTGACCTTAAAGTCAAGTATCTTAAATGTTCAGGTCTACAAAAAGAAAACCAGCAGCTTTTGTTGCAGCAGTTATACTAAAGTGCAAGTCAAAGCGGCAAATGATTTATCATTTCAGTCTTATTAGAATGAATCCTCCATTATTGACCTCTGTTAGTTTTAGTAGCCCACAGAATGCCTCTGAACCTGCCTTTAGTAGTTAAAGTAAAATGGAACTGCTTAGAGTCTATTTTGCAGATTAGAGGAAAGGTTTTCCAAATAAACTTGACATGTAGGTGCTTGGTTCCCCACAAAAACATCAGCTTTACCTATGTAAATAGTTGATGTGTTTATACTGCACTTTGAAGGTTCTCATAATACCTGAAAAATGAAGGAAATTTCTTCTTCTTCCTGCCCTCTTCTCTTTCCTTTTGAGAGCACACACAGAGTACAAAATGAAAACTTACTTTGGATTCTACACTGCTGTTGCATGGAATAGACAATTATCTAGCATTGTCTAAAACTACTGTTTTTTTTGGTCTTTTTGTATTTTCATTATTGTTATGTGAAAATTAATGTGTAAAAAATCCTTCAGAAATAAATTAGAAAAATAAGGAAAGTTTACTGTATTTTATCTTCTTATGAAATACAGAATTAATAGTTTTCCCCAAATTCTCAATATAACAATCTAAACAAATCCCAAAAATCCCTGTTCTGAAACTCTTTCAAATGAAACAAATGAGTTTGAAGATTATAGCATCAAACATAATTATTATTGTGAACTCTGCTGCATTCTAATTTGAGAGGAGTTTTTCTGGAAAACTGCTTCAAGCGCTATAAACCCTGTTTAATTTTAAAAATTTTAAGTATGAGCTTATCACCTTCTTGCATCGGAAATTCTCAACTTTCTCACAACAAAGTTTGTGTCTTGTGAAATCTTTTCACACATAATTCCACACAGAGAACCCCAGACATGGTTTAATGCTTTTTATGTTCCATTTAAAGTAGCAGATTATATTACAATTCTGTACATAAATAGCAAAGGTTAGAACAGAAAAGTTTACTTGAAAACATCTTCTGGCTTATGCTCCTGTTATAATGTTGGTTAATTTTGTCTTTTTCAAAGCAGAGAAATGTATGTTTATTATTCAGTGCAGTCACTGGAAGTTTGAACATAAATTTATCAAGGGTAGAAGTAAGGCAACACTAGAAATATATGAAATCTAATCGTGTTAGAATAAGTATAGTTCATGTGATACTTTAAATAAAACCCCAAACACGCTTGATTCATGAATCACATCAAGAAGACATAATATAGCAAGGAGTCAGAAACAATTTGTATCACCTTGTGGGTCTTTTAACACAGTAGAATTTTTAATGGGATATCCAACTACTTGTGAATCCCACATGCTATTACCTGCCATCTGAGGTCATTCTGCTTCAGATTATGGTATTTATCTGTACAGGATAAAGAATTAATCTTTGAACATCACCACAGTTATAACCAAAACCAGTTCAAAGGTTTCCAGTGCCATGAATCAGTGGAAAGAGCAGCTACACGCATTATAAATGCTCAGGCACTTATTTTAACTCTGCACAAAACCACTGGCTCCTGGCTCTGAGTACCCGAGGATGAGACAGCGCACAGCAGCACGCTGACACTAGCTAGCACTCAGCAGAGTGCCAGGAATAGCTCTGCACAGGGACAAGAGACCACTTTGGCCTGATACACTGTGCTTTGGAAACATTTCAGAGTCTGCTTCCCACTGTCTCATAGGCACAAGGCACTCCAGATCATCTGCTCCTACCTAAGACTGATAATGAGCCAGTGCTAGGAAGCAGGATTGGTTGTGCTTTGCTTGTGTTCTTGCCAGAATCTGTTACAGGGATGAGTAATTACCAATTAAGATGCATGAAAAGATTTCTCCCTGCCTCTGCTCAGCATGAGCACTCACGATTGTCAGGCATTAAACATCCACTCCTGATGATGAGTAAAGTTCGCCCACACAAACCAAATAATACATTAATTTTGCTCTACGGGCTTCCAATCCCACCTTTTTTCTTGTTCTGGTAGAACTGAAAAAGTGGTTTGTTCACAATAGAGTACACCTTTCTTTTTGAGATAAAGAGGACTTTCAAACATCTCTGGGCACAGTGAGGTATGTCTACTGAAACCCTGAGGGATAAAGAAGGGTGGCAAGCTTAAGGTTTCAAGGAAAATGCCTCTGGGGTAAGGCTTCACAACATGCAGGGAGCTGGAGTTAGGAGATCAGAAACAGTCTGGAGAAAATGCAGACAAAGATGGTGTCAGATGAAAGAGGAGAAGGAGAATGGTGTCTTCATCTGAGAGACAGGTCTGAAGCAGAGACTGTACCATCTCATGTGGAATGGCTCCCAAATTTTTGTGCAGTAATCCAGTTTACAGAGTTAGATTTGCAAAGCAAACTCCTCGGCTCTTTGCCTGAACAACTCCTAAGTGAAAATTTAGCGAGTTTGTGGGCTTCTGTTTCTTGAGACCCAAGAAGAGCAAAACAATTTTCTGAGCTGCATGTCCTCTACCCAGCTTAAGGAACAGAGATGTGACCCAGTATATTCTAAAAGATATCTGAGAATTTAAGCTACACAGAAGCAGCTTTTCAGGGAGATATCCATTAGTTTATGTCAGAAAATATTTTTATTTTATTCATAATGTCACAAATAACTGGCATGTTATGACTCAAGAGCACTAGTTTAAAATCTCTGCAAATAAAACACTTATTTTTAGACTCAAATCTTTTTTGTTTGAACCACAAGAAAAGCAGGTAAATCTGAATGAGTGAGATTCTTCAGTGGAGACTACAGTGTCAGCTACCAGAGAAACAGGTTAGAACCAGCACTGAACATCAGATATATGAATGCATCCATGTTCCATAAAAAATATTTACATCCTACCAATTAAGTCATCCTTTATTTTCACCTGTTTCTGGGTAAAACAGAATTTCTAAAGTTGTCATTGCTTGAATTTAAAGACTTCTTGGTAGTTTTAAACCAAGGGATTTGCATTCTTCATGAGAAGTACTTCAGCAACAGCAAAGTTGTCATCATACATGGCATTGAAAAAGTTTAAATCCTTGGAGATTATAGTAGTGTAAATATTAAAATTCAGAAGTACTTCTGAAGGAGAAACATGTCAGGTACAAGACAAAAAAAGTAAATTAATTTTTCATAGGAGTTGAAATAAAAAAAAACTCCGCTTATAGAAAATTTGCATGCTTACAGCAAATATGACAAAATAGATCAAAATAAAGATGAATTCTGCCTCTGCAAAGTTGTACCATCTCATATCTAAAATAGCAAGTTATGTTGCCCATATTTTTAACAACAATATAATGTACAATTAGTGGATATAAATTTTTTTAACATAAAGGATTTTTAATTGCTTTCATTTATGAATTAAAAAATGGTCAGACTACTTGGAGCTTTTTTCCCCTAGCAGTTGAAAGAGTCAAAGGGAAAAACCAGGGGATCATAAGAGCATTATTGTATCCTAATAGTCTCTTTTGCACAGTTCTGTACAAAGTAAAGCTCTATTCCTTACAAATTAAACATAATTATTATGATGATTTTATAATTTCCTCAGCTGATCAAAGTGGTGATAAACTTTCAGATAACATCTTTTTATCACAGCTAATGTTTTATGGATCATGTTTTCCTAGTGTGTCTTCAATATTTTCCCACTAAAAGAATCCAGAAGGGTCTTACTTGATTATTCTAAGAACACATCATTTGAGATTTGTTTTCAACTTCATATACTCCTTTTTCCCCAACTTGTTTTGAAATGTCTGAAATCTTTCCAGAATGAATTTGTGCGAATGAAGCAAATCCTGCTTTCTCAAAAGGTTTTTCATACATCTCAGATCAGTAAGAATGAAAGTCTCTGTACCAATGAAATCAAATAAAGGGTTGGGTATGATTTTTTTTTTTGTTTGGACAGAAACTCTATGCCAGTTTCCCAGGTGCATTTTACTAAACAAGTAATCAGATTGTGCTAAATTGAGACGTTGCAAAGAAATTATACATTTTGTTGTGACCTGTGCAAAGAGTAACGTTCTATGTACTTGAATTGAAGAATAGGAAGCTTACAGTTTGTATACTCAGTTGCATAAATTTCAGATGAAAAAGATACTCCATAGTGTGTATATTCAGAAACTTTTAAATCTGTTAATTCAAGCATTTAAAATCGATGACTCCTAAATTTTCACAATTCAGCAGTTTTTCTGTAGAGAATATTCAGCCTTTTGATTGAAAACAAGCCCTATTTGCTAATACCATTCATAGAATTATAGAACAGCTTGGGTGGGAATGAACCATCTAGTTTTCACTCTGCTGCCCTGGGCAGGGACACCTCCCACTGGACCAAGATGCTCACAGCCCCATCCAGACTGGACTTGACAGGGATGGGGCAACCACAGCTTCTCTGGGCAACCTCTTCTCACCACCCTCACAGTGAAGAATTTCTTCCTTATATTTGATTTAAATCTACCCTCTTCCAGTTAAAACTATGATAGTCCTCTAACTACGTGTCCCTGTAAAAAGTCCCACTCCATTTTTTTTAAAACCCCCTTTAGGTACTGAAAGTCTGCTCTAAGCTGTCCCTGGCACCTTCTCCAGAGCGAGCAGCTCCAACTGGGTCAGCCTGCTTTTCGGCAGAGGCATTCCTGGTGTCTGACCATCTTCTTTGCCTCCTCCAGAATTGCTCTACAAAATCCAAACACTTCCAGATAATCTCACAAAGAGCTTGGAGCATAGCAATATATCAGACTAAAGGGTAGTGCTGGCCTACCTTAACTGCACAGTTAGTATGAGGAGCTTAATAAAGAAAGAAATTTTTCCAGATAATTAGGATAAATACACCTGAAAATTAATTTGGAATTCTTAAGTCACTCATACTTGTCCCTGTAATACCAACCTCTGCTTACTTTGTCAATAATAAATATAAAATTCTAAATATTGGACTTTTCATATGATGGAATAGTATGGACATTCTTCCTTCAGGATGATAATTTATTCATAATTTTGGATGTTATAAGCAAATTAAAGAGCTTGATTCCTTTTAAGGTGGATTTTGTACCCATTGAAGGCTTTTGTATGAATACAAATTACTTTGGTAAGAACAGTCGAGTCCAAGAGCAGTTTTCACTGATCCTGTTTTGTGAATACAATAATTTTAATTAATAAAATTTACTTAATTGATTCAAAATCAATTCACTTATTTATAAGTGAAATAAAATCATATTATACTTTAGCTTTAAATAAAAAAAAATTGAACAACTTAATAGTTGTGCCATAACTTTGACCAACAAAAAAATCTGCATCACCTTTACAAAGTCTATTAAAAGCACAGACTGTAAAAAAAAATGCTAATGACTTTTTTTAAAATTTTTTTTCTCTGTGGTGTTTTCCTAGAACTAGATACTTAACCTAAAAGTGGTGTTGTTTTCATTGATGGAGAATCCATCAGAAAAACAATAACATCAGAGAGTATTTACACTGTTTGCTTGGGTGCTGTCTTTTCAGAGCTTCCCCTGGGCTGTTAATCTGCTACAAAGACACCAGAGATCTACGCTAAGAAGCAGCATAACAGTACAATATTTTCAGGAATTCTGTTCTGAGGCATAACAAGAAGCATCTCAACACAAATCACAAACTGCTCTTTCAAAGAGCACTCATTGTTCAAGGTAGGTATTTCATAAGCTAGAGGAGCCAAGGCAGCAAAAGATTTATTTTTGCAAAAAGCAAAGCTTCAAACAATCACCAACTCTGCTGTCCAAGGCCAGCAGAAGTGCTGCTGGTGAAACAGCATGTCTTTTGAAACATTTCTTACACAGCTTCACGAGCACAAAACTATTAAAGAAACCCACTAAGTTTAGAGGTTGATCTAAGTTTTGCAGCAACATCTGCTCCCTGTCTTACATCACCTAGGCTAAGAAATCAAAAATTATAGCACTTCAAGATACAAAATGTTTTTTCCTGCACTGTGAGCTTTACAAATATGTTTCCATTATCCACTCTAATTTCAGCAGAATGTTGTAGCTCAGGTAGGCTGGAATGGACATTAACAACAAGAACAACCCTATTTTTTGGAAGTGCACAAGGATACTCTGAGCTACAGAAATAATGATATGACTAGTACTTTTTTAAAAATAGTTTTTGTTTTTTTTGACTTGGCTGACAGTAGGCAAATCCTACACATCTGGTTTGGTTGTTTTTTGTTTTTATTGTTTTGAGGTTGTTTTTTTAACAATAGGTCACGAGGGAAAACAATTCAGAATTAATGTTTTACCAATATAAATATAAATACTCTGCATAGACTAATTCCAGAACAATAATGGAAGAATATAGCACAGTTTAACCACTAATTCTCTGAAGGAAATAATGAACTTCAGATAATGATGGCCTTCAAGGCTTTTTCTCCAGCATAGTTTTAACTGGTAATTAATTTAATATGATAAAATAGAAAAATAGAACGAAATCCAAATAATTTCAGTATAGGTTACAATCAAAAGTTACCATTTTAGCTATAAAAGACAACACATTTAAATTTCTAAGGTACTGATCCTAAGTGATCACTGAAGCGGCTGCAAAGACTCCCTATCGTTAAATTTAGTCAGTGTTTGAACCAGGCTATTTCCACTTTACCTAAAACAAACACAGTGAAGCATGGAAAGTATAACGTGGTTATAATGAAGTACAACTAATGGGAGTCTATTTGTGTAATAGAAACAGAACTGAAACTAGATAAAGTGACAAAGAAAAAGCAATACTGTGCAACTCATTTTATGCCCAAAATGCTCCTTTCCTCCTCAAGGACTAGGTTTTAGGTTTTCTTGTTTCTTTTAACATCAGTGATATGTTTGTGCTGCAGATGAGAAATCTGCTCAGTACTTGCCTAATGACAAGTGTAAAAAATGATATCGCAGTTGGCAATTGCCTGGAGGTAGTTGATCTCTGCTGAGTTTGCTCAAATATCTCATGAGTGCTAGTGCCAACCAACTTGCATAAATCCAGCGTAAAATCAAATTTGTTTCAGTTTTCATAGCTTCTCCACTTGCCTGATGTCTATAAACAAAAATGTTTTTGCTACGTGTCACCTGTGAAATTTTCTCACTTTACTAAGGGTGACTAAACTTAAGAAACCATATAATGTCTCCAATCACTCTGAATCACAACATGGCATTAATTCGTGTCAGGGAATGTATTTTCCCTGTACTCTCACTACTCCAACCATTACCACTTTGGTTATGCACACCATATTTGAAGCAAAAAGTAATTTTCATTATAGCAAAAGAAAGAAGAAATATTGCTGTCAGATATTGGTATAACTTTCTCTCCTAATTCAAATGACAGACAATAAAACCTTCTGTCCTACTGTCAGACACAGCCATTATGATTATATCTTGAAATTATACCATGGATTTTAAGTATTATTATTGACTTAAAATAGTCAACGTTAAAATAAGGAAAAAACATGAAACCTTTTCATTTTTGCAGAAGTTGGAAAATTTGTAATTAAATAGTATAAAAGAGAAGGAAGTGTCATAGCTGGGATGATTAAATGATGCTTGAAGGATTTAATGCAATGTCAACCACACCAAGCATTTGTGTGGTTCTACACAAAGATCTGATTTTTTTTGCTTTGTAACAAGCTGCAAGCGATGGTGTTTTTCTTCCTGAGTCAAAGTCAAAGACTGTGGAGCCCAGATTTCCTGGAAGTGGCTGAACATCTGCCTGCCCATGGGAAGTATTGAATTAATTCTTATTTTTCTTTTTCCTTTACCTAATGTACTGTTTTTAACTCAAGCCATGAGGTTTCTGACTTTTCTGATTTTCTCTCCCATTCTACAAGGGGAGTGTGACCGAGTGTCTGTGAGAACATATCTTAAACAACAAAGGGAAAGGTAAAGCATTGGTTAACTGAGAAGTATGCATTGCATGTTTATAGTGCAATTCCCATAAAATATGATGTAAAAAGGGATGCACCTGTTTTCTGTTGCAAAGCACTACAGCGTGTGACTGAAAGTCCCAATCTCATCATCATTCATATATTTTGAAGTGTTTTGCAATTAATTTATTAACAATGGGCATCTTCACAAGAAGTCAAGGCTCTGGGATATGACAGATATAGAGATATAAATATAGATAATATGCATCTAGATTAGATGTAGACATATAGATTCGATATGACAGATATGTAAGTATGTATATAAAATACCATAAGAACATAATCATGTGGGTAGGGCTGGTCGTCAGGTGACATCACTACTGAAACCATATGATTAAAAGACTGTACCCTCTTCTGTTTTGGAGTTTAATAGGGGATAGATAGGTAAAACTATTTTCTATTTTTTTAAATTACTGTCTGACACCAAGCCATATGTGATGGTATTTTTTACCACAGAACCTGTGATTAACACAGTGAATATAAATCAGTTTGTGCATTAGCTCCTTTCTATTCTCTGTCAGTTTTGGTTTTGTACTAGACTTCAGGAAGATCCCTGTTCCATGACCTTTGATGACTCTGAGAATTTTGATTGTGACTTTAATGGGGTTCCACCTGGATCTACCACATTATTTTGATTATTTCTCAATCAGTAAGTCTGAAATTATAGAATCATAAAATCATTAAGATTAGAAAAGACCTCCAAGATGATTGAGTCTAATATTTGACTGAACCACCTCGTCAACTAGATCATGGCTCTGTCACATCCAGTCACTCCTTGGACTCTTCTGGAGGCAGTGACTCCACCACCTCCCTGGGCAGTCTGTTCCAATGTTCCTTTCTGATGTCCAGCCTGAACCTCCCTGCCACAGCTTGAGGCCATTTCCTCATGTCCTGTCATGTGTTCCCTGGTCAATCCTTACTTTTCTGGAGCCTCCTTTTCAGGCAGATGTAGAGAGGAATTATGTCACCCCAAAGCCTCCTTTTCTCCGAGCTAAACCACCCCAGGTGCCTGAACCACTCCTCACATGATTTTCTCTCTAGACCCTTCCCAAGCTCCATTGCCCTTCTCTGGACTTGTTTCATAACCTCAACATCTTTCCTGAATTTAGGGGCCCAAAACTGCACACAGGACTCAAGGTTTGGCTTCACCAGTGCCAATTACAGGGTACAGTCACTGCCTTGGTCCTTATGGCCACATTATTGCTGACACTAGCCAGGATGCCATTGGCCTTCTTGGCCACCTGGGCACACCCTGGCCCGTGTTCAGCCAGTTGCCAGCCAGGACCCCCAAGCCCTTTTCACTGGGCATCTTTCCAGCCACTCTGCCCAGTCTGTAGCACTGCTTGGGGTTGTTGTGACCAAAGTGCAGGGCCTGGCACTTGGCCTTATTGAACCTCATCCAGCTGGCCTTGGCCCATTGATCCTGCCTACACAGAACAAAGTCTCTGTCCAGATCAAAGGTCTGTCTTTTAAAGGCTCTCTCCACAGTTTACTTCAAATGTGTTTTTAAATAACTGACTTATTTATATGTTGCTGATTCTTGCTTTCAAAATGCAGTGAGCTTGTAAAACTTTCCAAAAGATGATCAAAAAGCAAAATATAGTTATATTCTGCCGAGTGAATGAGGTTTTAGGAGTAAGAAAATAACTTCTTTACAAGAACTTGAGTCATTAAGCTAATCATCTTTCATATTTAAGTGTACACATCTAGAAACAATATTCATTTCCTTGGGAAATTCTCACTAATTTGCGGCTTGTTTTTGCACAAAAGGCAGCCATGCTGTGAATGGTAAATGTTCCTTGATGTTACCCAACTGCCAATAAAACTTTCATTAGGAAAAAATAGTGTAAGGAGTTATCAAATGTAGTGCAAAATACTGACTTTCAAAAAATGAATAATTTATTATTTATTTAATAATTATTTAAGCTGGTATTTAAGAGTTATTTAAGCCACTTTCTGCAGGAGAGCCCACATACCTAAATCAGCACTCAATCCAGGCACTTTCCTGATGTTTATGTGCTAGGGATTAGATTCTGTGGTGCTGAATATCCCTTGGGCCTGTTCAGGTCATCTGTCCCAGCTATGCTACCTCACAAAAAAAAGAGTTCTTGTTTTAGGATAAACATGACTTCTCAAAAAAGAAAGCATCAATATGTTATCAATATTATTCCCATTCTGATTCCAAAACACAGCACTGTGCTAGCTGCAGAGAAAAAATTATCCCACCTGAAATCAAGATGGTATATCTAAACCACACCACCTTCTCAAGTTAAATTGGTATAACATCTTCATAACAGTAATGAAGAAGACATTTCTTTTCTGTGATCAAGCAAAATGAAAATTGCAATACCATGAACTGGTTATTTTGAGACCAGAATCAAAGCCTAATTGCAACAAAAGCTATGGGGAAGGGCTGCAGAAATACAGATAAAGGTGGACAAATGTGGCAATGAAATGTAAGACAAGCAAGCTTATTATAACATCCGACTGGACAGGAGCAGAATTGGAAGCTGAAAAACTCACTAGCAGACATACTGTCTGAAGACAGATGGGACAAAATAGATAGAAATGAAGAGAAGGAAAAAAAAAAAAAAAGAAAACAGGATTCTGTCAGGTAAGAGAAATTACTAGAAGAGTTATAGCTCCTGTAGCAATTGATTCAAAACAGAGGAACCCAAGAAACAGAACAAATCTTGGTGTTTGTAAGATTTTTTTCACATGCAATTTAAACAAGGGTTTGCTTGCTGTCTCAGTAGATCCTCCTCAGACAGTATTTTAGAGGATCCAATTCTCCACTATAAGCCTGTGAAGGTTCCAGATGCACAAACAGAATAATTTACTCTGTAAGTCTGGCCACATTTGCAATCCCAGATGCACAAATAATGTGGGTTACACTCTAAACCTGGGAACACACAACAAGATTCGAGATTCACAAATAGTGCAATTTATTGGCTGTTGTGACAGATTATGGTTCAGAAGTTACTGTTGATTAAATCTACTGATGTCAGAAAGCATAAGCAATTGTATTTCCACTGAATAATGTTTGCCCAAGAGGTGTTCCTGTGGGGAGGAGATGGGTACAGCCCTTGGCTGTCTCAGGATGCAAAACTGGAAACTGATCTTCCTCCCCTCTTAAGTTATATTCATATTGTTTTCTTTGAGGGTGGGGAAAAAGGAAATTTTAATTGATGTATTTTCATGATCTGGAGGTGTTTGAGTAACTTTGGTCATACATATAAAACATACGCAGGTTTTACTTCATTAGCATATGTGGACACCTGAAAAGAAGAATGTTTTGTCAAGTTGATGATGCAAAGGTCAGCTTTCAGTCATCATTTGGGTTATTCCTTTGTCTTGATTCCTCTGACTTCATTGTTTTAAAGAGACCATGAACACAACACCTCCATGCTCTGTTCTCTTTTCATGACGCTTTTAGGACAGAGCACCAAGCTCAGTGTTCCTTCTCTTCAGGCGTGCACAGTTTATCCCTGGTGAACTATTGCCAGCATAGGTGCTCCTCCGTGATCAGGTTTGTCTTTCCACAGCACATTTTTCCACAGCACTTCAGAAGCACAACAGGGTAAAAAGTAAAAATCAAGGTGTTACATCATCCCAGCTCAGAATAGGTGGCTGAAAGAATTACTTCATGAAAACTTTCAGTGTGAAGTACTGAAATAAAATATTATGTTTTGCCTTTGTTAAGCAAAGAAAAACTTGGATTGTATTTTTCTTTACCATCTTTTCTACTAATTCAGTAGTGTCTGGAGAAGTGTCTTGAGATAAAATATCCATATTCTCAAAGTCTCTCTTCAAATCAGGAAAACCAATGCCCATGAGATACAAACATTATCGATAAATGTAATCCATGTATTTTATTTTTTTTTTGTCTTGGACAACCATTTGCATTTTGTCCTCTAATTTCTAAATAACGGAAAACATAAAGCAGTTGACTGTGTGTCAGTTATGACTGGAACCATATTTATGACAGCAAAATAAGAGATAATGTATGATAAAATACAGTATGTTTACTTTTAGTATTACTCTACCCTTTGTTGAGGGATGAAATCTGACATATGAAATACAGGTTCATGCACCACCTGCTGAATTGTAATTCAAGTAGATGGTAGAATCGGATTGTTCAACCTTATCTATCTGCTTTTTGGATCTGTGAGAAATCAGCAAGTCTCATTAACGTAGAACCCTCCCCTTGAGATGTGTGCTGACAAAGGTCTGCTGCACTTGTAGTGCAGACTAAGTCTGATTTGTTGTTGCACTGCCATGAGCATGATGGAGTCAGTGATTGGAATTCAATAATTTGGGACACTCCAAAATCAGTATGTTAAAGCAAAACATTGTTCATTGATATTCAGCCTGGTTTATTTAAGTGTGGAATCCTCATCAGCTGCTCCATTAATGAAAAAGTGTCACTCTGATCAAAGGCATTTTCCTTTTCTTATCTAACACGAGATAATGCTCTGTGAGGTAATTACAAATTCAATAAAAATTTAAAGGCAATTAAATCCTTTTCATGAATCACAAGCTCTTATGAATCCTAAATAAGGGCAAAATCATTTGAAAGACCAAACCATCATTATTCTTAGAGTGACAAATGCTGGATAAATGATCCAGAGATACATCCCGGCCCAGCACTCAATCTTCCAGATTCTACAGAACTTCACGCTGGCAACATATTAGTTTGCTAACCACTACTTTGTTCTTGTTAGATGCCTGTTAGAAACCATTACCAAGGATTTGTCTGAAGTACTCTTTGAAAAGAAATGCATTTCTCCTCCATGACAATATGGTAAATATTAAAATAAATAAAACCCAGATGGTATTTCCTAATGCCATAATCTAAACAAAAGACATGGTTCTAAGTTCTTTTTTAAATACTGATTAAAACTTTCACTAAACTTTAGAAAAGAAAGAAAGCAGCCTCTTTTTTCTTGTGAAAAATGTTGTGAAACATTGTGCTTTGAATTTGTGCATTCTTTCTGGGCATAGCACTGTTTTTCAGCTGGAAGCAATTGTCTTACTCCAGTAAAGTGTCAGTTTTTAAGTTGAATGTAATCCTTAATTTGCCTTGCATGGGCTAGAGAGTCTCTTTTTTTCTATAGTTTAATGAGTTTGTTGGAGTTTCCTTGGACTAAGTCTTACTTATTACTTTTTAAAAAAATTATTTCTTGCTAATCTCTTGAAAAGATTTTATTTTCCTTTGCATATTGCCAAAGCTTTTGTTAGCAATGTAGTGGAAACTTTCGAAAGGTGAGATCACACCAGAGAGGAGATGCAATTCAAAAATATTCTATAAGAGTTACACCTATGAAAGTGTTACACCTATGAAAGGGATTCTTAATCAATTTAGTTCTCTGGAATCAATAAATATTGAAATGTTTTAAATGAAAAAAAAGAAAAAAGGTCAAAGAATTTATAATACATGGCAGGGGCTTGCACATCTGCATGTGCACATCTGTGTATGCATGTGGATGTGCATGCATGTACATATCTGTAATTTAAGGTAAAAGTTTCCTAGCAGAAGGGAAATACTTCTTCAAACAGAATATTAACTAGAAATCATATACAAAAAGGTACCAGAGAGCCACCTGGGATCAGCAAATGTTAATAACGACGAGCTCCATGAAAATAAAAACATTATGCATCAAATGTCTGCATGAAATTGAAGTAGATTTAAGACAATTTCTTTTTAACAAAAACTAAACAAACAAAAAAAAAGGCTGAGAAATGTGCTAAAGGTACTCAGGATATGAACTCTATTTTGCCAAGAATTTTTGAAGCTGACAGAACTGAATACTGAATATTCTCGTTTTAAACTGTTCAACCATCTGTCAGTTACAAATCAAAGGTGACATGCCTATGACTAGCACAACACTGAATTTGGGTTGACAAGCACCAAGATTGGCAGGGACCACCACCTTGAGAGTCCTGGACTGGATCAGCTTGAAGTTAGCTTGCAAACATGAAGGAAAGGACATAGAATCATAAATCATGGAAGGGTTTGTTTTGGAAGGCACCTCTCAAGGTCATTTCATACAACTTTGTTTTGAAGGGCAGGGACATCTTCAGTGGGAACAAGATGTCACCAGTGACACGATGTCTGCATGCTGATTTCATCTCTTCCATAATCCAAGCCCATGAACAGAACAGGAGCAATGGACCTATGACCAAAAAAGAAAAACACTTACAGCCAAATCTACTTGTCTTTTTAGGAGCCTGAAGTAAAGTCTGTAAATCCCTAAGTGGTGTAGCTACCACTGACTTCTGCTCATATAAAACTATCGTAAGATGAATTTTCTACAGCTGTACTTTTGCCACCTTGTGTTTTGAATTAAGATAAATTTTGCTGACCAAAATAGCACTGCAGCAAAACCTTTAAGCTACATTTTTAGAGATGACTAGGATCAGACAAATTTTACACAGGAAAAGTCCATCAAGAATTCCTTTATTTTATGAAATAAAGAGGGAAATCTGATTATTAACTATGTGTTATATCACTTATAACCAACTACATTGAAATCTTCAACATCTTTAGAGTCAGTATTTATAAAAACATACCAAGTTAGTTTTAAATTTATTTATTGAGACTCCTGAAGACAAAACTATAATGAAATATTTTATTTTACAAAATCACTAAAATTGCGGGTCTGTCTGTTCAGAGACATTCCATAAGCTGAAAGATTAATGAAGTAGTTGAATAAATTTATTTGCCTTCAAAATCGTAAAAATGGCTGGAGACATTAGACAAATTTTAGGAGTAACTTTATTTCTCTACTAGCTCGCATTTTGCTGGATAAAGCTGAGACTCCAGAACAAAATGCTAACTCTCTAAATACTGCCGTGAATTGCAAGTGATGGAAATACTATCCTATGCAACACATTTTTCTATAAGGGCAGAGCAGCAAAAGAATGCATGACCATATTTATGGAAAGAGTAATAAAACTGCTGCCTTGTGATTTAATCTGAGTAAATATGTTCCCAGAGGCTATCAAAAAAAAAAAATGAAAAGACAAGCTTCCTGTCATAAAAGAACTAACCACTTTTTGAAGAGTTCAGTTAACCGAAGCCTCACTTTACAAGTGTCAACGTGTTGAAGCAGCTAAGAGTATCTCACTACTGTGTTTCATGTTGAAAGGGATGCAAACTAAGTACTAGACCAGCCTCCTAGATAATTGGGCTTTCTCCCCTTCTTTTATGTCACTTTGCCCTGAACTGTCATTTCAATATTGTGTTGAATTCCGGCTTCTGCTTTGAATTTATGTTCCCTTATTTTCCCCCTGGATTTTTTATTTAATAAAGAGAATTTCAAGCCGTAATATGTTCTGATGGCTTGCGTCAGGATGGTAAAGAAAGAACCAATCCTGCAGTTACACTGCTTCATACGAAAATAGATCTTCTAGATGATCTAGAGGAATGTGCTCTAACAGAGAAAATCCTTGGATAGCTACAGCAAAGTTACTGGTTACTTTCAATAAATGCAAAGATATGAGCATCAGGAGCCTGTTCAACAAACTTGTCAAATGAGAAAATCCATAAAAACGTCCCACTTACAAATTAATCAGATAAGTGCAAGAAAAACATTTCAAATTGTTAACATTCAGAATGTCCTTGAAACAGAAATATGTTGGAAAGGAAAAAGAAGACCTTGAATATTTGCAAACTGAAGTAACTGGGCAGCTGTAGTACTGTTGGAGGGTCTCAACGATAGACAGTGGTATGAATTATTGTGTTTCAATGGATACTCATGTGTGCTTCCTTTTTTGTTTTTTTTGTTTTTTTTTTTTTTTTTTTTTTTGTTTTTTATATGGTTTTTGAGATACTTTAAATGTAGATTCCAGTATCAGCATTTGATCCTTGAGCAGCCTGTAGTTAGAACAACATTACAGTACCAGTTGTCCTCATGCTGTGAGATCACTGTCCCAGGTACTGAGGCACAGAGAAACAGCTGTAAAGTTGCATTTCAAAATTAACACAGAGAATATAGATTACTGTCTCTTGAAGATTGCATGTCAAGGATACCCATTATCAAGACATCATCAAGAGCCACTTTTTGTGCGAAATGGGACTTTGTTTTAACGTACTTCTGCATTGAGAAAAGACAACTCTGAACAAACTGAAATGATTGGTGACATAATTAAGGCTGATTTAAAGTTTGTGTTTTTTAGGCTAAAGTGAACAGATGGCATGCCGATTACAGAGCAGATTTTACTAAAATGAGGTGGCTAATTAGTTCACTGGGAACAGTACCTACTTTCTAAAAAACATAAAATGCCTGCGTTAGGGATCACTGGGAAGCTGGTCATTTTTATATAAAATTCCATTCGTATGCTACTTGGCTTTAAAGCAGACTGTGTCAAGATGGAAGAATATGGCACCAACTCTGCCCATGTAATCTCACGAACAGCAGTAATCCTTTCAGAAATCTCGGGATACAACAAAAGTTATAATGTGCATTGCCAAGTAGTTAAGGCAGTATGTTTTTCACAGGCATGAGCCAATGCTACTCAGATTCCATACACTGGCTTTGAAAACCAGCTAACATCACTGGATGAAGTTTGGGAAGCAGAAGATTCAATATTGAGCAGAAATATTGCTAGAAATCTGTATAAAATCATAACTAAAAGTTATGGTTCCTACACTCTGTTATGTACTTAATTTTAACTGTCCGGGTTACGGGAACGAAATTCTGGTGCTCTCCTCCACAACAAGTCTTCAAACATGAAATCACTATTTGCCAGGTTTGTCTTTTCTGTAAGGAAAGCACAGTATGTTTTGAGACAGAGATGTATTTTTCTATTCTAGCTCTTGAGATTAAAAACTACTCTATAGACACAAACAGAATTTTCTGGAGCTCTGTCAGGCCAGTGGTGTGACCTTGTAGCTGGGGTGGCTACCAGGAAAGGACGGTCCCCTCCACTCTGCTCTCTTTAGATTGCAGGTAATGGTGTAATCTTGTACCCAGCATTAACAGAGTGACATCAAGAAACCAGAGTGAGCTTGCAGAGTGGCATCGTGGTGGCCAGGGCTGGAGCACTGACCCTTTGAGGAGAGGCTGGAGGGGCTCAGCCTAAAGACATGGGTAGAAAACCTGAGTTCTTAAATGCAGTACACTGTGAGAATTACACAAAATATTCAATATTGGGGCTAGAAATTTAAAAGAAATTGAGGAAATGTCTTTTTGTGCATGCTTGAAAGATCACTGGAAAGTAGTATCTTACTGAAGCCATTAAAAATTTTACCCTTCTCTTAACAGTTTAATGTGCTATTTCTATAATGACTGGATGATATCAGACTCATTCTTTAGTCCTCGTGTTTAAACACACACTGGGATCCAGCAATTACTTCCAAATTTAACTGCTTTGTTGATTCACACTCCATTTAACTAATTTCAGTTCTGTACGCATAATAAGGAAAGTTACAGTGGAAAAAATGACAGGAGGGTGGCGACAAATTGTTTATTTTGTCAGGCTATCCTTTCTAAAGAGTACCGTACATACTTTCTGTTTTTGAAACAAATAAATCTGTTACAGAAATCTAGCAGAAAATAAAATAAATCCCATGACACACGAGATGTCTAAAATGTTATTGACAATTTTTACGCCCTCTGCTGTCTGTATGACGAGCAAACGGTAGATAACTATTTTATTTAAAGATCACACTACACTAATTGTGCGCAGCGTCAAGCTGGTTGGTATTTTTTTTTTTGTTAAACTTTTTGTAATTCAGACAGATATGTTATCCTCTAATTCATTCAAAGTTGGATCAGAGACGTCCATATTTTTAATGAATCTATGATGAAAATTCAATTTCAAAATAAAAACAGAAAATAAGAAAGATGTGTCACAGAGAGCAACACAGGAGAGAAAAATAAACTGGGCCAGTAGCTATTAAAATGAAAATAAAAATTAACACCAGTGTATTCCACAAAATTTCAGTAGCAGATCTGTGGATTTTGTATTAAGTGTATTCCTAAAGTCTGTCTCCTAATTCTATTTCCTCTGACAGAGGAATATGAAGTTAATGCTTCGTAAGGATGCACAGCAATAAAAATAGGAACTATCAGAAAATTGTTTTCAGAGGTGCACTCCTGATCAAAATTAAAATCTGACTGCATATGACTCACTCTGCTTGAGGTCAATAGGGTTATTTATGTGCTTAAAACCATACATAAGCCTCTGCACTTTATTAGCCATAGGCTTTATTTTGTAAAGCTTCACAGGCAATTAATGACAAAAACTGAGTGATAAGCAGGAAAAGTAATAAATGCATAAAATACCACACATTAAAAAAAAACCAAAACCAAGAAAAGTAAAAAGAAATGCAAATTCTTTCATGATTCAGTACTTCAAAGGACATTTCTTCCATTTGTCTTTTCAACCTTTTCCAAACTTTCTCATAAACTTTGATTTAGGTCATTACACATATTTCTAGTCCCACTGGGATTAGCACACAAGTAAAAGATAAAATCTTAGACTAGACACCAAAAATGCTAAGATGTATCCAATAAAATTCTCTCTTATTACACTTTTTGGAAGTTGAGTATATCATTAGGCTACTCTCTCATCAGCTGCTGCTAAGGCCAGGCCTTCTGTCAACACTGGAAGCAGAATTATTAAAAACCTTAACAGGAAGCCTGTGATTCACTGTTTTTATGCTCAAAAACCACACAGCGGACAATTTACTGCAGGAGGCAAACATCTGCCCTGGGTTGGATGTTTGTAAACTTCAACACTTCCTATGTCAGAAGAAAAATGTCCTCTCCCTAAGATGAGCAAAATGTTACATTACAGAGGAAGAAATATTCATCGGTCATTATGTTCTTCTTCCTAACCCAAAGTGTCATATTTTGTCACCAGCTGGCAGCTAAAGATCATTCAGCCATTTACTCACTGGCCCCCAGGAGGATGGGGAAGAGATCAGAAAAAAAAAAGTTCATTTTTTTTTAGCCAGGGAAGAATACAGAAATGTTTTTACAGAACAGAAATCAGCTCAGGAGACCTAAAGCTCTGATGTAATTAGAATCCTGCTTGTTAAATCTGATTTCCTTTTGTAACAAAGTAATCCAGCTTACGGATCAGGCACAAAGGGTTACAGTCAATGGGGTGACATCAGACTGGAGCTCTCTCACTGGTGGGGCTCCACAGGGCTCTGTCCTCAGCTCTGTGCTCTTCAACATCTCCATAAATGTCTTGGACACAGGACTGGAAGGGATCCTAAGCAGGTTTTCCCAACAAAGCTAAACCTGTTGGCTCCTGAGGTCAGGGACAACATGTAATTATTAAAGTCATATCTACTCGAGTGCCTTGTACAATAGCCTTTTTTAGCTGAAATACACTCAGTAAAATGCATTTCTTCCAAGGAGATATTTAGCACTTTCTTTTCAGGCACATAGAAGCATCTGTAAAACATGAGGACAGCTTTTCCGTTATCACTCCATACACTGTGGTGTGCAACATAAATACTGCTGTGTTTAGAAATTATTTTCTAATCTAGAGGGTGCATGTGACAAGGGTCAGAAACATTTATCGTTTTCATGAGCGTGGAAGGACACATTTTCTCCCTGATTTGAAGTTTTGATGTGAAAAAGGGCAAGGTAAGGATGAAAGACACATCATGCAACTATTTAAAAATCCTGAGCAAAGGAAAAATTGAGAAGTCTGAGTATTCCGTGTTGCACACATATATTCCAGCTCTGCCAAGGCTGAGCTGGCACCTTACTGCAAAGGAGCTGATGGAATTATACAGTATTGATCATGCTGCCCCCATTACTGCTGAACAGGTTTAGGACTAAATGCTCTTCTTATTTTGACTAATAACAATTCCTTCTGCCCAGCTAGAATACTCACAACTTCTAAGGAAACATATGTTCTTTCCAAAACACATACACACCTCAATTTACTATCCTGAAATGAACTTTGAAACTCCCCCAAATGTTCAATTTTGAGGGAGCAAAACCATATTTCCGGTGCTGTTTCTGCTGTATGTTGGCATTCCTCAAGTCAAAATCATTGTGTTAAGATACTAAGTTCAAGACCATCTTGCAGGTTTTTGTTATATTCATGATAGTTTTTCATAGCAGCTAAAATTATAATGTAATGGTATAATTCATGGACATATTGTTCAAAGTTTTCTGAAGCATTACCAGTGTTATTAAAATAGAGTGACGAACCTTCATCTAAAGCTGAAACCCCAAAGTCAAGGATATTTTTCTCTTTTTCTTGAGACATGCTCATGGTTGAATTGAAATTCAATAATAACATACTCCTATAAGACATTTTGAAAAGCATTCCAATTGCACATTTGAGATACTTGAAATGTTTGGAGGTAAGAGACCAGTGGTCTAGTAGGATATCCTTTGGTTTGGGTTTTTTTTTTTTTTCCGCACTAGGTATGCAAAACAGAACTTCATTAACTACTAGTCAAATGAAATGAATACAACTAATATTAAATAACTTATGATATCCATAGACACATTAAATATTCCTGTATTAATGAGTAAGGAAGAGATGATACAAGTCCACAGCACTCATAGGTGTAGTTTTGTCATCACACACATATTATTAATTAAATAGTAATTTTTTTTTGTTACTATAAACCTATATGTAAATCCAGAAAATTTTAATAGTGTTCCCAGAAGTAATAATTTCAGAGAAGAAAAGAAAAATCATGAATACTCCACAAACTATGAAACCCAGAATCTAATCATTCTTGAAAACGTGAGATGCTGTATATAACAGCTTACAGAAAGGTGGTCACCATCTGCTCTACCAACACTGCTGACACAGCCAGTACTCCCTTTATCTGTGGAGCTCGAAAACATAACTAAACCCAAGTTGAGCAGATTAATTGCAGCTAATGCACACAGGCTCAGATTCAAGTTTTCTGAAGACAGAAATCCAAGATAAGTAGTAGGCAACCCAATTCAGTATCACCTGTCTTTCCTGCTGGTCTTTTCCATCTGGTCTAGAAACTCCATATTGGTATGATCTAATTTCACTGGCACATAGCTCTAGAGAAAGAAATAGATCCCTGTTACAGTAATATTATTATGCAAATATGCAAAAATATATTTTATTACATCATTTAATTACTGAAATAAATAACAATTTGTTGGTTTCAGTCCTTTTTAAAGTAGAACAGTTAATCTTTTCTTTTCTTTTACATGCAATGGCCTAAAATCCATTAAATGCAAACACCAGTGACACTTAAAGCCATTAGACCAAGAAAACAGGAATTTCAAGCAAAAGAAAAACAGGACCTTTCTAGACATATCTGTGAGGAAGCCAGAGAGACACAATCCTAGAGAGGTTAATTATCAGTTGCTCAGACATCTACACACTTCAGCTGAGTGTATTAAAACAAATTCCATCCCTGTTTCGCCACCTAAATCACACATTGCTTACAAAAATATCAGATAAGGTGGAACATCCCACACACAAAATTAATGTTCTGATTGAAAAACTGCTCTTCTGAAATACAATTTGATTAAAATCTTTATCTGAAGTGTTTAGCCCTCTCACAAAATCCTCTCCTGAAATAACATATTACGAAGTTTTGGCTTATTGGTTCTTTAGAGTACAAGTTTTTTTATGCTACAAACAAATGTGATCATCTTGGGTTGCATGCCTGTGTTAATTGTGTGAAAAAAAATATCAAAAGAACCCACCAGAAAAAACTAATAAAAAATTAATTAGGGGGGGGAGGTGAGTACAGGTTTCTGAGCACAAATATCAAGAACTGCTTGAAATAAATAGATATTCATGTTCCTCCATAGTGTGTCTGTATGACAAAATGACATTGACAAGAATGAGCATGTTGGTTTAACTATTCATTTTGGCAATATCCCTTTATCTTTCTGTGCCAGAGCAGATAAAGGCTCTTTAACCATTGGTTTAACTAATGCTGAAGACCTATTTCTCCTCATCTAGGTCTGATACTACAACCACATTCTCCAGTAAATGCCATCTGCAATAATCATGTCAGTTTATGATCTGATTTTTCTCCTGGAGTGACTAATAAAAGGAAAGATTCAGGCATCATAGAGTTAGGGGAATAAACGTGATGAATAGGCATTCCTAAACACTGAAATCACTTGTGGTTTTCAACCTCCATTTTATAACCCACAGGGAGAAATTGCTCTACCTGAAATATCTAAAATTCTTGAAGCACAGCTAGTAGGGGAAAGGACTGATACATTGTGTAAGAAACTAAAATAACTGGAATGTGCAATGAAGCAGCTGTGTAGAACACAGAAAAATCCCTGAGCAAACTGATAAATTAGAAATAGAACATGCTCTGACAACTAAACACTATCAGGGATGATGAATAAAGAGGTTATAAGGATTTTTTTTTTTAATTTAATTGTTTTGGCTATCATAAAAAAGGGAGTAAGCATAGGATTTTTTTTAAAAAAAATATTATTTTATATTGATTTTTTTCCAATATATGTGTAAGCAAGACCAGAATCAGTTTTCCATTGAAGACTTCTTTTTCTGTATTAAGCATCAGAATAGATACAATTCCACAGCATATAATTCCCATTACTTTTAGTCTGGCTCGTTTCTGGGCAAGAGAGCTTTATTTCAGTTAGAGAGTGAGAGCAATGCTGACTATAAAACAAGGAAGAATTATGGCACATGAAAGGTGAAGACATTATACATTCTTAACTATAGAAAGTACATAGATAGACTTCACAACAAACACTGATTTTGGGAGCAGTAAAATGTCTCTGGACCATATACATAAAGCTGAAGTTTCTGAACATTTTTAAAGGTGTTTTTTTGGTTTTTTTTTTTTTTTGGGTTTTTTTTTTGTTTTTTTTGAGACTCACTCTGGAATCTTTATGCATTTAGAGTACGTAAAATGTGAGATGCTCTGACTGCTGAGAGCTCATTTTTTTTCAAGAATATGGAGAAATAGCATGAAAGAGTAAACCTTTGGTATAACACGACAAACATATCCTTTCAATTTTTTGTGTTTAGAAGACATGATGAATACATCTGTTAAATACTGCTGAAAAAAAGAGAATTCTGCTGCAAAAAATCTACTTGTGCTGTTCTTATGTACCATGGTCATAGCAGATATAGGTTATTCAGATAAACTCCAGAACTTTATTCTAGAAAATGATCATGGTCCTTTCCATGTAAAGCAAGTATGTCTAAATCGGAATATGCGTAAAAAACACATTGCATAATAAAACCTTCCACAAATTAGTCAAAATCAGTAATATGAAATATTATATCTGAAAAATATAATGGATATAAGAGATTTAATAGATATTTTAAAAATAAGAAATATCAGAAAGAAGTCATAAAGTCTAGGAGTCTCATATTGCATTGTGGACAACTGATAGCATAAAGGAAGTTTATTTAAATAAAAGTTTGTTAGTTTTACATAGCCTAGAAAGAGAAGGGTCTGCTGATCAGTAGCTTTCTGTTTCAAAGACTCATTAAGCTGTGGAGGATTTTGAATCGTTAACACAGATATTTTGCTGCTGCAAAAACCAAGTAAATGAGCTGCTATGATGAAAGTAAGTTACTTTCAGCTTCCTCTGAAGGACACCACATTCACAGTAATAACACTGCACTGCGAAGGTTTGCTGCAACTTAAAGCCAGAGTGAATTTTCTGAATTAAGTAAGTATAAGGTTTGTTACAACAAGCAGTTATAATCTAACAAAATAATTAACAAAAAGAGCTTGAATCAGCAATTGTGACTACATAATCCACGATTTTAAGCTAAAAGTAATGTTAAAAATTACCTCTGAGTTTGGAAGGATTTCATTCCTAACAGCCTGAACTACTATTTTCACATTTTTTAAAAAAAAAACAAAAAAAAAAAAAAAAAAAAGTTAGAAAAAAATACAAAAAGCACTAAGTTTCTGTTCGTTCTATTACCCAAAATAAAAGTCTTACTGAAAAGATGGTTGGAGTCATGACTGAGCCTAATGTTATTAGCAGTTTAATTTCACGTTTGCCAAGAATGTAAGTCTGGCCTCTATCATACTTCAGTTCCACACAATGATTTAAATAACAGATTAGTAATTATAGGTTGCTGAACATATTTATGACATAATTTAACATAGTATAAAATTAAACAGGATGTGTGTATCAGAGTACAACAAAAAGCTAAAATCTCTCATACAAAATATCCAGCTTTACTTGTATCCTAATTAATTATCCTAACTTAGGATAATAAGTGGGTGTCAAGGAATCACCAATATGTATTGGTCAGAAATAATGAGAATGGTTAACACAGATTCCCCAAAGAAGCTCTTCTTGCTGAAATCAGGGACTGGTGAAACTCCAGGTACAAATAATTCCCTGCAAAAGAATTCGGATACATCTTCAAAATCAAATAACCTCTTAGTGAGATTATCCACACTATACAGTCCATTTCCAATATCTATTTAGGAAAATGTAAAGATCCATTTAAGAAAGGAATGAAAATGTTTTCATGCAATATTGAGGTAACAACCTGGGAAGATGCATGGTCTTCACTGAGGAACGGCCTCAGGTCATGACTTGTTGAGTTCCTAGAGGAAATTACATAGACAAAATCCAAATTTTCTTCTGAAAGTTTCAGACTTAAAACTTAAATATGAGAATTTGAAAAATTACAGTCTTACATGAGCTTTGTCTCAGAGAAAAACAGTGGAGTCAGTTTCAAAAAAATTTTATGCGAATAGCAGCATCTAATTTATGCTCTGATTTTCAAAGTGGCATATGTTTATACAACCTGACAAGTACCTGTGCTGCCTGCTCCAGAATTTTTTTTCAGGACTTTGGTTCTTTTTTCATTATGTGAGCTTATGGTTATATAACTGCCCAAATTGGTTTCTATATGATATAATTGCAGATTTGTTTCTGCAATTTAGAGAGGTAAGAAACAGTGAGAAAAAAAAAAAGAAAGAAATAAAAAGGACAAATCTGCTGCTTGGTGGATTACGACGACTGTATTCTCACTCAATTAAAAAACAAAGTTTGTCCATCCTTGTCAGATATGCCCAATATTTAGAGGCGAATTTGGGAAGCCTGAAGTTGATATTCAGAGTTCATCGATGTTTTCGTTATTACAGTGATTATCCTACTGTATACTTGTAACTCATTCTTTGGGAAAAAAGGAGGTACAAAAAAAACCAACATACAAAAGGATAAATGTGAACAAAAAGCAGAAAGGAAATCATGGAAAGTAGAAAATCTTGTAACTAATGAGGTGATTGTAAGAAAGCTCAGTAGAAATAATTTTGATGGCAGACCTGAGAATGAGAACTTATGGATCACGGCTTTTTTTTTTTTTTGTTTTTTTTTTTTTTTATTTTTGTTCCATAGCGAGCTCACATGAAATGATTTTTATGAGATCTATGGGAAAAGTTATGTTTAATATGAATTTTTATTTGATGAGGGTGAAGCATGATATCAGTT
>CM019236.1:55828226-55870657 GCA_009741485.1 Malurus cyaneus samueli | reverse complement strand
CTGTTGCAGCTTTCCCTGAAGGTGGGCAAGGCAGTGGTGTGTATTCTTCTGCTATCCCTCTGGACTAGAGACACACAAGCGCGTCTCACAGAGTGCGTTCAACATACACAGTCCTGGAATTGTTGGGTTTCCTCACTTTTACCTCTGCCCCAGCTTTTTAGGAACAAAGGTGCATACACAGGGAATATGCTGATTTGGAAGGGAACCAAAATGATCATGCAATCCAATTCTTAAGTGACTGACCCCTACGGGAATTGAACCCAAAAATGTGGTGTTGTAAGCATCATGTTTTGACCAATTGAGTTAGTCTCAGAGTCCTACTGTGGTTTTCTTAAAGTTCAGAAAGTTTAATTTTTGGCCCACCTCCACTCCTGAGCCTTCCAATGACAGACCTGCTCATGTTTCCACTGTCTCCATGGTTGACTGAGGTCCCAAAGGTATACATTCAGTTTAAGTGTGTAAAATATTTCTCAGAATGCTATTTATTTAACATCTTCCTTCACTAGATTTTCTTAGACCTGTGACACAATTTCAGTAAGCAGAAACCTGTTGGTACTTTTGTCCTCTGGAATGGAGCCCTTTAATCTTTCTGTGTTTTAATACATTTACTATCTCACTACAGATGGTCCTGAACAAGCAGTATCAAAATAGAGGAACCAAGACACAGCTATAGAAAAAAAAGAAATGTGGTATTTCATTTAACTTTGAAATTAGATTCAAATTAGGTTAATTTCTGTGTAGTTAGTTTTTAATTTTCCATCCATGAGTCTTCAAAAAAAAACCCTACAATTTTGAACTTTTATTACTGGGTCATTTTAGGATGCTCCTAAGTGTCTTGACCTGCCTTAGGATCTCAGGGAAAATTTTACAAAGAAAAACAAGACTATCCAAATTTCAGGATAGGTGACTTAAGTAGCTCTATTCACTGGCCTTGCTCTTCAGAAAAATATACCTCACGCACTTCCACAGCTTTACCCTTCTTTAAGAAAACATTATAGAAATGATGACACACATACTGCATCTTGGTTACAGACACTGTATTTTAACATCCTGCTATAAAAACAACAGAACTATTTCATTTAATTGTTTAATTTCATGCTGGTGCACTATCATATTTCTTACTAAGCTGCTTTAGCAAATCTAGCCTTTAAACATCTATTTAGATTATTTGCCTAGCAATAGCTATTCTGCAATTCTATTTCCAATCTTCACTTTCCTGTGTNAATAAGAGGAAATATTTAAATTCAGTAAATAGAAAACTCTAAAATTTATGAGCATCTCAGATAAACCAGACTGATGGAATGGTAAAATGTCATAATCTGAAACAGGACTAAATAAACCTCAATCATTTGAGGAAGCCAAACTTTGTTTAAACACAAAATACCCCACTGTCTTGCAATATATACAGGATATATTGAGCTGGAAGATGAAATAACTTCAATGTGTAGTGTAAAATATCTGCTTGATGTCAGAAAATAAAAAAAAAGGTTCTCCAAAGGTTGTCAAACAACTCTTGACCTCCAAATGCACATGTAGAAGTCCAATATAACTGACATCAAATGGAAAAGAAAAAGGAAGATAAAAATTTAAAGTTTTCATTCCTGAAGTTTAAAAAAAAAAAGAGAAAACTCTGAAGTATCCATAACACTTGTGTTGTCTCATACATATATTAAACCCATATCTGTATGCTGAAATATTTTGTTATTTTGTTATTTTCCACAGTAGAAATATTAAGGTTTTTTGTAAGGTTCTGTCAAGATTATTTGCAAGTATAGCTGCATAAATCTTGCAATGTATTAATTGACCTACACAGTTATGGCTCAAAATGGAAGGATCACTATTAAATGGGATTAAAAATCCCTCAGATGATAAATGTCACTATTTTCACCTTCTGTTAGGGAGAACTCTTCAGCTTGTCAAACCCTGTTTCATTTTTTATATTACTAGAGAGCGCGGATTCTCCATAACAGAAAATTATATCTTTTCACTGATTTTTAGTTTTCACTGACTTTGAAATAATGTATTACCTTAGCTTGTTGATTCTTCATCCACACAAACAATTTTCCCCCTTTATTAATGCATTAATCATCATTAATGATAATAAAAATAATTACTTTTTCTTTGCATCACTATCAGTAAGGTTTCTGTATCAAGTGTTGTTAGAGGCTAGACCACTTTCCATGCACTAATCAGCAATAAATTCTGCCATATAAGATTAAAAATTATGGATAGAAAAAGCACACAGGGGAAATGCATGTGTGTGATGGATTTGTCATTCCATTTGTCTCCAACACTAAGTGATGATACGATTTCAAAGTTCTCCCTGATCTATTAAAATAAATGTGTGCTGTCATGTATCTATTCTGATAGCTTTATTACCTACTCTAAGAAAAGTACCTAGCCTTTCACACTGAGTGAACTCATAGCAAAAGCCACTAAATCACTTAAGTTTTAGGCACGGTTATCTTGTATTGAGTTGGGAAACACTATTTTTTGTTTGATGTGAGCTCTATTCTGCCATTTCAGAATTCTGAAAGTTGAATATTAGACATCTTCAAAGATCATGAACAAGCAGTCATGAATTGAAATCTGGGAATGTTTGCAGAGGCTGAGACAACATCATATTTTGATATAATAGCAGTTCCATGATGGGTGTAACATGGCTGTAATTTTTATACAGCCATGCTGTGCTTTAAGTCCAACCAGCAAGTCAGTCCTGTGGAGCCACTCACTCGTGTCCCCATGAGATGCAGGAGAGCATTGAAAGAGATTATTAAAATATTAGAATATTAAAATATTAGAACCACAGTCAACCTGTGGTTCTCTGCTGTTATATTCCTGAAATCTCACAGGGGACAAATAGCTGCAAGAGGCAGGTTTGTGACCTGGGTCTGTGCGTTTGCAAACTTAGACACTTCCTCGTTCAGAAGGAAAAGGCCATCCCCTTCCCCAAGATCAGCAAAGTGCTGCACTGCAGAGGAAGAAACAATTGCCTGTTATTAACACCCTTCCTGTTCCAGGCTGTCGTATTTTACCCCCAGTCAGCAGCCCCTCACTCACTGCATTCCAGGGGAATAAAGCAGAGAATCCTAGAAGTGTGAAAACTTGTGGGTTGAGATATAACCTCAAAAAAAACACCAAACTTGTGGGTTGAGATAAACCTCAAAATCTGTGTGTTGAAATAAAAACTCAAAGGGAAAGCAAAAACTATGCACACAAGCAGAGCAAAACAAGGAATCAATTGATGGTTTCCCTTTGGCAGGCAGGTGCTCAGCCACCTCCATGAAAATCTGCCTCCATCACACATAAGGCTGACTTGGAAGGTGAATGCCTTTGTTCCAAACATCCCTTTTTTCCTTCTTTCCCCCTCTTTATATGCTGGACATGACACCATATGGCCTGGCTTGTCCTTTGGGTCAGTTGGGGTCAGTGTCCCCACTGTGCCCCCCCCCAGCTCCTTGTGCACCCCCATCCTGCTCACGGTGGGGTGGGTTGAGAGGCAGAAAATGCCTCAACTCTGTGTAAGCCTGCTCAAAATAACAAAAACACTCCTGAATTATTAACAGTGTTTCCATCACAAAGCCAAAACACAGCACTACACTGGCAACTCTGAAGGAAATTAACTCTATCCCAGCCAAAATCAGAACAATGAAGCGAAAAAAAGGGGTAATAAAAACTGCAAAACGTTATACAAAATGAATTCTAAAGATTAGCAGCAAAGTAAGAGAATTCATATGATATATTTATTAAAAAATCCCATAAATTAATTTGTATTTACTTTTCTAATTACATGTTACAGATTATTTTTAAGTCTGTTTAAGACAGAGAGAATTTAAATGAACATGTGAGAACACAGCAGGATTGATAATAAGGCCATATGCTTATGTGTCTAAAACAGAATTCAAATGCTAATTTTAGGTTCCCAAGAAATTATAACATTCTATAAAAAAATTGGCTATATGTCTTTGTGTTTGTGACTCATTCAGTTGGCATGTCTGACCACCAGCACAGAAACCACTAGGAGTTTGAGTGACAGAATTGAAAATTTTGTGTGTCTTTTACTTTGCTGGCAAAGCAGACTTGGCAGAAATACCCACTAGAGGGGATCCTCAGGATGCACATAATGCCTAACTAGATATTCCTGGAGGTTGTGGGTATTTTACAGCTTCTGAAATTACTTGGAAAAACCTTGAAAGTAGAACAACTCTCTACTAGGTACCTAAGGCCCAAACTTCATGAACTGCACAATTTTTAACTTTTCATGCTACTCATTTTTGTTTTACAGTGTATTTCCTGTCTGCTTAGGCACCATTCTTGTTCTCCTTAGGTGACAATGGTCATACTGGTTGCCTAAGGAGAAGGGAAAGGTTTCTATTTGTCATGGGTTAAAATTCTTCTCCTTTTGTTCTTTTTTCTTTGGGAATTTTTCTGTTCCCATTTGTTGCTGGGATACCTTGATGGCCGAGTCATCTTGTTAATGGCCGGGTGACTGAAGGGACAATGACACCTATGCCCACACCCTAAATGGGGAGACGGCTTTTGTGTGGTGGGGTGGGGATTGGGGAATGGGGTTTTTTTTGCGGCTTGGGAGGGAGGAGGGGTTTTTCCTGCTTGCGGCGGAGTGGTTGGACTCTGCTGTGGTGGCCGGAGGATTCCAGCTTCAGGGGGGTGAACTCTGCTCCATTCCCATCTCGCGGTCGCAGGATTCCTGCTCGTCTCTTTTGAGGTCCTGGATTTCTTGCTGTCCAGAAGAGCACCGGCGTTTTCCGCTGTGAGTTTTTGCAGAGAAACTTTTCTTCATCCATCTCTGCCATTTTGTATCGATCATCCCAGCCGCGGGAGATCTTGGCTAGCCGGGACCTGCACCACCACGTCCCCTGCAGTCTCCGAGGAGTGTCGCGCCTCCCTGCTCAGCCAGGAACCAGCAGCGTTCCTCCCAACGAAACTGTAACCTCGCCAAGAAGGAGACTGTTTCTGTAAGGCTGCACTGGGTTTGGACTGGGCTGTGTTGTTGCTATTGTATTGTTACTTGTTTCACCTTGTATAATATTAGTAAAAACTGTATTCCTTTTACCCACATTCCTTCCTGAAAGGCCGTGATCTTTTTTTTTTTTTTTTTCAGCTAATAATAATAATAATAATTGGAGAGAAGTGGGGAGTCATATCCACCACTCAAGGGGGGTCCCTGCCTTCATAGCAAATCACCTGTCTTTCAAACAGACACTATTGCATCCATTGCTACCGAGTGTGAGAATCTGATATGTTAATGGTTATGACCCAAAACAGTTGGCCCGTGGCAAAAGCAGCAGGAACTCTCTGACCCTAACCGCCCTGGTGCAGCGGGAGTCAGCACCCATCCATCCCTGGAGGCTGCACATTGGGTTTGAGACAGATAAGGGGAGAGGCTGATAAGGAGCAGATCTGATAAGTGGTAAGGTGGAATTGTGCTTTTTATCAGGCCAATGTTCTCCCTTACACAATTGGCTCAAATCCCCTCTGGAGAAGTACCATGCCACTCACATGTGGGCCTGTGGGTTTTCATCCCTTCTGACAGAGCAGAACTGGCTCCACTGATCTGATATGAGGCAGATGTCATATCTTAGGAAGGGTCACAAATCATCAAAGGCTCCTGAAGTGGCCCCAGACTCATTTCTGAGTGCCTTCCACCTGCATATGATCCATAGGATTGCAATAGATCCACAGTATTGCAAAAACCCCCTCTCAGGGGAGGTACTGGGCATTGCCACGTAGAACTCAGCGTAAATGAACCCACTGAATTCTGTTTTGTGGGCTTCCCTCATACTCTCAGGGGATCAGGACGGCCACCACCACTTCAGCCAAAGGACATTAAAATTACAACCATCAAGTCTTGTCATTGGATCCATGGGTGCTGGTATCTTTCTACTCTTATCCTTTCTTTCCCTTTCTTTCTTTACTTCATACTTAAGTGATTTTTATGCTTTTATATTGCTATAGTTCTGCAGGTAATAACCAAAGCCGCTACTCATATGCCACTCCATATTTCTACTAGCATGAATATTTGTTGTTTAATTTGCAGTACTTGCTCATATTTAACCTAAAACTCTACTCCTGCAGCTGTGAGGCAGAATTGTCAGACATCCCTATTTCAAGAACCATTATTTATTTCATCCACTGCTTGCATAATTAGTGGGAAGAAGGGATCAATATTTATACAGGAACATTAAGCAAAGTTGACTGAATGCAAGTTCAAATCCCAAATTCAGTCTGCAGTAACCTTTCCTTACAAGAAAAACTAGTCAAAACAAAAGGTAATTGTTTTCATGCTCTGTTGCTACTGACTCTTTCACCTGGAATAAAAGTATGGGAATGTGCTCCTGAAATATTAATCCTTTCTTATGGGCACAAGTTTGCTGCGTTTGAAATGTTTAGATTATGTCATACTCAGGGAGAGCTTAGATAACAATAGCAGACAATCTCTGTCATGGTCCTTAAATTCCCACATAAAGCCTCGTGAGAATTGCAATCTCAATAGACTGAGAAGGATGACAGCACCCAGAGAGCTTTATTGAAGGGGTCTGATGGTGTGTTCACAGCTGTTGGGTTTGTGATGGATAAATTTACAATCATGTAGTGGAAGTAGAGATACACACTGAAATTCTAAGAGATGAAAATGAAGACAGCAAATAAATTGCAAAGGAGAAAAGAAGTTAAATAAGGTATTAGATCTTTCACTGAAACCACAATCTGGTTAGTGAAGAACTTGGCTATAAAAAGCCAAAGACCAAAATTGGCTACAAAATTTACCAATTTTGACATTAGACACCATCCACAGTTTTTGTACTCCACTGGAGTGAGATGAGAAGCATGGTTCAAAACAAAAAAGCACTATTATTCAGCTTACTACAGCCAAAATATAAGGAATTTATTCTTAATTGAATACTGCCAGCAAGGAATGAGGTCAAAGAAGATGATTACGGTCTGGCATCAATGAACAAGAAATATTGGCTGCTGTAGAGGCTATTAAAGTATACCAATGGTTGGTATAACTGTGATTGTAGGCATGAGGTGATGGCATCCAAGTAATTGGTGTCTGACATGAGCTAACATAGCTCACAGTAATGAGATGGATTAGTGGACTGTGTCAACAAATTAAACAGCTTGTTTTAACAGGTTTCTGTCTTTAAGCTAAAATAAAGCACTGAAAGTATAATAAATGCTCTATTTATTTAAAGTGTCACTTTCAATGAGGGAAAAAATTAGAGATTTGCCCCTGAGGGTTCAGAAATATAAAGAGTTACGAATAATTCCATGCAGTAGCTTCCTTTCTTACGTGAGACTGTAAGTAGGGATATTAATCTCCCTAAGATGCTGCTATTAATATTCGTTCTATATAAAATTGTAACAACGACTCGTCTATTTCATAAAAAGGTGATAGGGTGTCTGTAAGAGATACAAATTAATATCAATTTTTAACATCGTTTTAACAAGCAAAAACATCACAATGTTCTTAATACACATTTGTATTTATAATTTATCACCAGATGAGATGGATATTTTTAATTATGCATGCATGCCCCATATATATTATATAATGAAGAAAAATATACTAAACCGCCATCAAGTTGTTTTGGGTTTTTCAGTCTAAAGAATCCGCAGCCAAGATCTTAGCTTTCAAACTTTTCAAAATTAAGAAGCACATTCCTCTTTATCAACTTCATTTATTATAATACTTGAGGTCGTCAGTGAATGTAGAACCATGATGACATTGGGAAATTAAGGCAGAGAATGAGACACAGACACAGGCAAGAAGGAGGAGCAGTTGAAATGGATTGGCACTGAAACTAAAGAGAAAAATCACCCACAAAATCCTTCTCAAGGTTCACACAAAAACAGAAGTGCAACAAACTTTCCATCACTGTGACATCATCTATAAGCTCTTGGCATAAAGTCTGCTCCAACGGATCACTAAGTTTTGGTGCAGCCATATTTCATTTGGGAACTTTTAACAGTGAACTGTGTCCTTTTTCTGGAAAGTTGTGCTAAACAAGAGTCAGTGAGGAGCAACTCTGCTGTGCTGAATATCTACATCCAACTGAGGCAAAAACTGACAAAATGTAGGCAAGCCTCTCGCCCATGGACATTCTGGAAAACAGATATCAGAGGCAAAACTTTGATTCTACATAACCTTGCACCAGCCTAGTTGTCAGAAGGATTATTCCTTCTGAGTGACTTTCTATTGCTTCATTGTGAAGAAAACATGAAACAGAATAGCATCATCCCAAATGTGTCCAGACTGGGCAGATGCACTTATCAGAGTATAAATAAGTACTTCCACGTTTGCAGAGACAAATCATGCAAAACATACCTAGTCTGGTATGTTTTATGCCTACAAGGTTCATCTTTGAAAAAGTTGATTAAATAATGACATCTTTAAAGTCCATCAAAACTCTACATTATGGTAGATCAACAGAATGGTTTAAGAGACAATCACATCAAAATCTTCTGCCACCTTACCAAGGTAACATTTAATTTCTATTAGCATCTAATCATTAACTAACTCCTTTGTAGATATCTGCTTTGTAGAAGACACACACATGTGAAATGAAACATGAATTATGCAAATAGAGAATAAAGACACATGAAATTTCAAGGATAAGTAAATCCAGTTAAAAGCATTATAAATAAATTAATCTTCCACATTTTAGTATACTTTACATTTTGGATCTATTTAAGCAAGTATTTTTGAAGCAAAAACTATGATCTAATACTCCATCTCTGTTAGTCAATTCAACATATTTGTGAAAATAATTCAGATAATTTTTGGCTCTTTCAAAATACATTTCATACCAGCACACTGGTTCGAATGCAGAACAGGAAGAGCTAGATCTCTCAATATTTTAGTACTTTTATTGGCAGTTTTACATGTAGGTTTAACATGGAATTCTGGTAAATTTTACTGGTCTAAGGAAGTTGTCCATGCTTGTCTGAAAGGTGAAAAAGCCTAAAAGAATGTATGTTTCTTCTTCAAAGCAAAAAAGGAGTGGAGAAAAAAAAAATACATAAAAAATCTATTACTTTTGGCTCAGAAAGACCATGTGTATTCTCCCCATGAACTTCTAACAATACATTTTTAACCTGGATTCATGTGAAAAGCAGGCTTTTGCAATTAGCATCTGTCTTTGTGCCTATGTAAATACATTTCACCTTTGGGTCCTGTGGTAAATCCAACCAAACTAAACACTGTAGGAAAGCTGATCATATAATTGTATTACCACAAACTTGCTGCAAAATTTATGGGTGCCTAGACAGAAATCCTGCTAATTGGCTGGTGCAGATGCTAAGCCACTCTCAGTCATACTTCAAAAGTTATGGCACGCAGAGGAGGACCCAAATGACCGGGAAAAGGGTCACTCCCTCCATTTTTAAAAGGAGTTGAAAAGGAGGACCCTGAAAGCTACTGACGAGTCAGCCTCAGTTCTGTGTCTGGTACAATCAGACCTTCCTGAGAGTTATGTTGAAGCATATGCAAGATAGGGAGGAAATTAGAGACCCCCAACAGGATTTCAACAAGAGCAAATTGTGTGTGCCTAAGGGGGGACCTTCTGCAATGGAGTGAGAACAGGAACATATGTCATTTACTTCAGCTTACACAAGGCCCTTGGTATGGCTCTTCAGCACACTGTGGCCCTAACTTAGAGAGACATGGGCTTGAGAGATGGACTGTTAAATGAACAAGGAGCTGGCTGGATGGTCATGTTTGGAGAGGTAAAATCAATGGCTCAAAGTGGAAGTCAGTAACAATTGTTACCCCTCAAGAGTGGCACAATTGCTGTTTTGTGTCTTCATCAGTGGCACAGATAACAGGCTCTAGATTCAGACTGAGTAGGATTTAGAGAGATAGAAAACCTCCCATATAAGCAAAGACTGAAAGAACTGGTTTTGTTCAGCTTGGAAAAAAGAAGACTGAGGAGTGATCTAATTGCAGCCTTCGATTCCTGAAGGGAGCCAGCAAGAAAGACAGAGGAACTGTTTACAAGAACATGCTAGTGACATGGGGAGAATGGATTAAAAATAAAAATAAAAAAGAGTAGGTTTAGATTAGCTATTGGGATGAAGTCCTTCGTTGTGTAGTGGTGAGGCACCAGAACAGGTTGTACAGAAAATTTGTGGATACCCCATCCCTGGAAGTGTTCAAGGCTAAATTGGATGGTGCCTGAGCAGCATGGTCTAGTGAAAGTGCCCATGGCAGCATGGCTGGAACCAGACCAACTTTAAAGTTGCTTCTGCCCAAACCATTCTACAATTCTATGATTAAATGTACTGTCAGTCTCCAGATGATGTCAAGCTAACTGAGCCATTGACAGGCTGTAGGGAAGGGATGCCACTGTAGGGAAGGGATACCACCTGGAGCCACCTGCACAGGCCTGTGGAATGAGCCCACGTGAACCTGCCGATGCTCAACAAAGCCAAGTGACAACTTCTGCACGTGGGTCTGGGAGAGGAGTGAAGGATGAATATAAGGAGTCTTTATACTGCTGGAACCTAGAAGTCTGTCAGGTAAGATTCTCTGGCCAGCCAGCATTTTCTTTAAATTTTTTTCCTTCTCCTTAATTGTTGTGATTTTTAGCCATTGATCCAAGATGCACTCTGTCTTCTGTGGTTCAGATTTGAGAGCTCTGCCAGCACTACCTCCATGTCCAAAAGAGTTTTTCTACAAGACCTCTCAGTACCAATACTCAGATCTGTCAATTTCCTGATAAAGAGCAAGCCTTGATATCTCTTAGCCAACAAACAGTAAAACACCATTCAATAAACTCAATTTATTTCTCTTACACTAGCATTCTCCTTGCTTGACAGGTTTCACGATTAAAGGACTTGTGTAATTGTATTGTCCATAAAGACACTGGCTCAACAAACCATTCAACATTAAAATTTTCAAAAAGTGGAAGATGAAGGTCAATATCCTGTTAAATTCCTCTGTGTTGCACAGATATTAGTTGGCCACAATACATGTGTCAATATCCTTCTGCAGCAGAGCTGCAATGCAACTGACAGGTATGTGCTGAGACATTCTATCTCAGAAGTACCTGTTCTACTTGGCACATATCATAATTTTTAATTTCAATCATATTTACATAAATCATCCATTTGGTCTTAACTGTTTCAGAAATTCTAGCTAAATTAGTTAAACTAGTTTTGAGGCAAAAGGTTTTAGCTTTCACAACCATCTTCCATTTCTTCGATTTGTTTTGAGAAATATTATCTACATTCACAAAATTAAGAACCTTGAACAGAGATTAAATATTCTAACATCTAAATGATTCTAACATCTTTTGGGGGAAAATAAAAAGGAAAATATGAAGAAAGATGGTTTAACTGCAAGCATTATAAGAACCTGAATTCAACCAGTCTGAATGTAATATGTATAATGTAATCTCTGTGTGCATTTAAATACACACTTCTGCTCTAGTAGTTATGATTTCATTAAAGGGAGCAGTCTTTTGAATCAGAGATTGCTAATGGCATTGAAATACATACTTTGCGTTGGTGTCAATGGTAATTGAGCTTCTAAATACCTTCGGGAATCTTTGTTTCAAGTCAGTGACAGAGATATGTTTCCATGGCTTGGAAATATCCAGCCCGAAGTAAAGGCAGTTTCTCAAGCCATTAGAGCCACAAAGTCTCTTTTGAATTCTGTTGAATATATAATCAGAAGGGTAAGTAAAATTTCATATCTATTGTTTTTGTGCATGTGAAAATGTCTTATATCCACAAAATCAGTTTAGTCTTTTGACGGTATATATATTTTAAAGAAGAAGAGTCAGTAGAAAATAAGTTCTGGAATTTCTTCTTTATGCATCTTTTCACAGCTTAAACATAGTAGAAATGTGGCAATAGTGCTTTGCAGCAGTGTTTCTTAAGTGGGCACAAGTTCTTTGTGGAGGCTGATCTATTTGTGGACGCTGATCTTGGTTGAATTCTAAATCCACAGGTATTTCTGTCAGTAAAATCTGATGTCTTTCTTTTCCTTTAGCATTTTTGTCAAATTGCTGCCACCTACCTGTCTGTAAAATCTGATCAATTTAACATTTAATTTTACTTTATTTTGATCTCTTGCCTGTGGATAGGTTTGTTTTACCCTTCAAGAAAAGGACCTAATCTCCATGGTTCCAGAACCACTTGAGACACTCAGGTGGGATTTAACTCCCTCTGCAGGATCTTTTCTCCAAGACCTATTTTTGCAGCAGCCAATGAAGAGTGAAGAGCTATCATCAAAAAATATTTCAACATGATTTGTCAATAAACCTATCAAGTATTTCTTAATTCAACTAGTAAGTTGCTTATTACTAGTCTAAGTCAGTACTTCAGCCTCTGTGGACAGTTTTTCACAGAAATTATCTATCCAGGCGAATTTCAGGTAAAGATTTAATGAAAATTGTTTAACTATTCATAACTTCATAGAAGTCTGCATCATCATGACACCACATAAGATAAAAAACTGGAATTTTATGGACAAGCTACCATGTTTTGTCTAAATTTGAAGTGGCAGAATTGTCCTTACAAAGCAGAAGGAATAATCATATTTATCATTGGAGATTTATCGACAAATATGAAAAAAAGTTTATTTAGTTTTGGAATCCTTGAAAGACTGCCTCATTGATGAATTTGCCAATTTAATACTGAGTTAAGGATAAAGACATTCATTGTTTGAAAGAATAGCAATTGTTTTGGATTTTCAGATAATAAAAGCTCTTGCAGATGAAAGTTCCTTCAGGAACTTCTGGAAATGACAGATTAACTGAACTTGCATCACTGCCTTGTGATTTATTTAAATGTGTAATTCTATTATCAAGCGACTGTGAGAATCTAATATTACTACTTTTTTAATGCAACTTAAAATAGATTGGGTGCTGTCCTTTTTTTAATGCAACTTAAAATAGATTGCATGCTGCTTCTGGGTTGCACATTAAAGGGATGCTGCCCTGTGTAATTTTTTACTGTGTAGTGAAACGATTTCACTAAAAACTTCAATATAACTCATATTCAGGGTGCATGCATCATCAGGAAGAGGAAAATAATGGTGGAAATGTCAAGCAATTGTCTTATGTCTACAGTGTTCTAAATCGAGTTCCAAATTTTCAAACATCTGCATTTACTAAATGAAATTTCATATTTTATGTTTCCATATCCCTTTGTTCAAAATGGCCACAGGATTAACAAAATTGGCTCAAGTTGCTTTGAAATAAAAGGGAGGAGAGGAACGGAGTGGAGGTGATGACCAAATTATGAAATGTTTATAAGTAAAGAGCATCAGTAGAATTATAGATTATTATGTTAGTGGCATAATGGGAGGAACAAAGAAGGAAGACAGAGTGACAGAAGTGGGGGACCAAAGAGTGTTGGCTGTCGTGAAGCCAGGAATACACAACAAAATACACAACAAAATGTACTGCACATCTACTGCACATACTGCAGTTAGTAAATATCCGGGTCTGTCCATATGCAGAAAACAGCCCCAAGCAAGTTGCCCTGCATGTTGCTCTGCTCAGGTCAGACACTATTACAGGGTTAAATCAAAACCGATTCTCAGATCACTGTGAAGTGTGATCCCCTCACCTTTTCCGAGTCAGATCCCTCGAGTGCTTCTGCCTTCAGCTAATGCTTTGGAAGAACTGTAGAAATAAAAAATCACGGACCTTAACTTTATTACTTGGTGCTAGCTAACAAGGCAGATGTCATGTAAAGATGTCTGTAAGAGCAACACTGATTACAAATTATTTTGACCTACCAGCACATGTAAAATAAAACTATTGCAAAATATCTAGTTTGAAGGAAAAGGTGGATCACTTCTCTCCCTTAAGACCCTTGGTTTTGTTCCGCTTCACCAAGAGTAAAATTATATTAAAAGAATTTCCTTGATGGTACTCAGCATCAAGGATGAAATCCCCATCCTCTGACTTGTGGTATTTAGGAGTGACATACACATTCCACTTGCCACTTTTCAGATTAACAAACTCTGAACATCATTATACTTCAACAGCATTAGACATATGAGTTTATGAAAATTTTATAATAAAAGATGGTAATTTTAATAATTCTTCAATGGACACAACAGAAACACCTGAGAAAAAAAAAAAGACTTCTAGGGCATGACATACTAAAAAGAGTGAATAATCCACTTTATCCCTTTGCAAAACATAAAATTATGGGTATTATCCAACAGAAGAAATACTTTTTTTTTCATTACCAATGAATAAAAGCACTGTTAAATGAATAACCCTCTTTTTGTGATTTTAGCCTTTGCAAAATTTCTCCATAGGAATGATTTCTTTTTTAATCAAAGACAGTAATAATTTCTCATGTAAGGAGATAAACAGAAAACACTGTTTCTTGTGTAGTGGAATGTGCTGTCATCTATTGCTAATGGATTGTTTGCTTGAGGTTTTATTTCACTAAGATTGCATTTATCTCCATAGAAATGTGTTTAAGTGTTTTAGATACAACTAAAATGTTGAATGAACAGGCTTCATATTTTCTCATACAATTAAACAATTTTGCTTATTTAGTCTCATAACACTGTTTAATCTACTTTCTACACCCGCATAATGGTTCCTATATTCCCGTGTTGCAGAACAAGAAATACTTTAGATATAAGCAAGCAACAAGATTCAAAAATAACAATTGAAACAAAATGGGAGGATGAATAAAACAAGCAAAGCAGAGTAAAATAAAATGAAACCACATAAATTAAATCAAACCAAACAAAAACTAAATTTAAAAAAATATTGATTTATCATTTGGGACTGTCTCTATAATAGAATACATACTATATACACACATATACACACTTGGTTGTTACTTGGTTTGAACTGAAAAAAAAGGCAAAGTTGTAAAGTATTAGCCCCTTTAAAAATCAGACCTCTTGGTCTTTGGAGAGAGTTATTTAATCTACCAATACCAGTATATTGTATGGATATTCACTTAGATATATTTAGTTGCTGTAAATAGATAAAAAAGCACTTCAATTTATATGTGAAAATAAGTTGTCCCACCCTTTATAGTAGCACAGCAGCCTGAAATGTATGAAGAAAGTTAAAAGCTAAAATAAATGTTGACTTACTCGGTGAAGTTTTATTCAACCATCATCACTCTAAAATGGAAGTATGACATCTCCAAGCCATACTTTACATAAAGTGAGGTTTTCACAGTACTTAAAGCGTCAACATAATCTCTCAAAAAAGTCTTGACAACTAATTCCTTGAAGGAAGAAGATATGAATATGAAATAGTCCATGAAAAATGTATAGAAGTAGAATAGATGAACTCTCTGGTCTAGTCTATAGAACTACAGACCTGTGATATATAAGATCTTGCTTTTACTTTTATTGCTGATACAGAGGAAATTGATAATGTCTAATACACTTTTGATTAGTAATCTAGAAAAAAGAGAGTGACTTTTCCTATTAACAACAACATTGCCATCAGTAGAAACATGCCATGGGTCTTAGGCACAGGGTAATAGCAAAGGCCTTAAAAATACAAGTGAGATTAAAAATGGAGGGCCAAGGACAAACTGCTGATTGCCTTTACTGCTTGTGATAGAAGAAATATATCCTTATGACTGAGGAAGCTGACCTCACTAAACAGAAAAAAGAAAAGCAGAAACCCCAAGTGGGTGACTGGGGCTGTGAGGACCTTGCACATTCCCAGAATTGCAGTACCCAAGGGACCTCTCCCTCTCCCTCTGTCTCTCTCTCTCTCTGTTTCATCCTCTCCTCCTCTGCCTGGTCCAAGAAGGTCCATTTTTTCTCAACATGCAAGCTGCAAGAGCACTTAAACCTGCTCAAAATTTCCAAGCCTGATGCAATCTGCAGCTGCTCATTGCAAACATCTTTCTTGAGCAGGGTAACACCTCCATGGCTGCAACTAGAGGTCTAGGCTGCTAAATGTTTATATTTTGATTTAGTCAATATCAACCCAAATTTAAATAATACACACCTCTACATTTATCCAGCTTCCATAACATGGCACTTTGTTTTCACACAACTTTATCCACAATACCTTTTTTTTCAGTTTATTTTCAAGTCTCTTCTGTTTCTCTGTAATTGCCTGCAGTATCAGACACCATTCATCATGCATAGGTAGTTTTTCAGACCAGAGACAGCCAACATTAATCTAACAACCCAGCCCAGCAAACTCTAATTTCTCTGTCCAATTTTGATTCTAGACTATCAGAAGACATGAGGTCTTTCCCCAAACCCTCAATTACTTTCACTCTGATCAGGACAGAACTATGTCCTCCACGACTCTTTATCAATTTTAATATTATTTGTATTTAGCATGTATGATGCAGTCTATGTTTTACCGACTGTTTTTTTACGGAACCAGTTCAAAGTAAAAAATACATAAGACATTGCAGAGTTAAAATATTCTATCTGGGTTACCTAATATTACAAGAAGTGTTTAAAGTTCTTATACTGGTTATTATGATATTACCATATCATACACAAAGAGATTGAATTTAGGCCTTCTCATTTTTTTCTTTGTATTTCTAGACAGCTTGAACCACGAAGCTTTTAATTGTTTTCTTGTTTAGGATATTTCCAGACTGTATTTTACACCTGATATTCTGTATTGTACAAAAATGGAGACTAGGCATTTTGATAGACTATGGCATTATCAGTTCTCTGCAGAGAATCTTGTCATAAAACTGGGACATGCTTTAAGAGTTTAATTCATCCATCTTCACTGTATTCTCAGTAATGTATTTTTTTAAATGAATTTGAAAATTCAATATATTTGTCAAATCAGTCATAATGTTTCATTTGAATCAATACTTTGTTTTCATGTAACTTCATATTGAGAATGCTTACAGTTCAGTTTTGTCAGTAAGTTTGGCAGATATTCAATCTATCTCACGCTGCACTTCCTCCTAGCATCTACAGAGTGACATTTATTTTATTTATCTGTGGAAAAGAAGTACTAAGACAAACCAACAGATTTTTTTTTTTGTCATATTGATGAGCATTCGAAGCTTATATCCACAAGTGTTTGCGAAACGAAGTTAAAAACGTAAATAGTTAAAGATTTATTTTAAATAAAGTAACTAATTAGTAAAGTACGCATTTGGTGTACAGTAAAACAATTCTTAGAAATGTTACTTTACTCTGTGGGTCTTATAGCTGCACCTAAATAAATTAATTTGTCCTTGAGCACTTTATATTATATACTTTATGTAGAACATCTCTGAATTCTGTACTTCTTTCCAAATATGTCCCCAACACAAGAACATATATTGTATACATGGTATGAACATATAGTTTCAACCTGTATTGTGACCATTTTATATAACCAATAAAACTTTATTTTATTTCATCTATAAATAAAATAGTCCATCTTGCTCTTTCTGGGTCCTGGAAATACAACTGTTTTGGTTAGAAAACAGGCTTCTCTTCATATGGTAAACTGAGAGCAATAACAGTGACTTTCTTGATAAACATAATTTATGAAATAAACCTACAAATATCAGATTAATCACCTCAATTTCAGAATGAATGACCAGTAGTTAGTCTGGCAATAAAATCACTTGCAGTAGAAAATTTATCTGACTCCTCAGGGAGATGACAAAAGTCTGGTTCAGGGATTTTAATCCAGCAAAGTTTATATCTATATGGAACAATCTAAATTTACGTTTCCTGTAGGGCTAAGGAGAACTCTGTCCTGTCCTTGAAGACAGAATACCTATTAGATGAAGCACAGAAAATTAAATAGTGTCACCTTCCCTCTGGTATTTGCTTAGCATTTTCAGTGCCACCAGGCAGTACATGGTTACACAGCAGCCACAGGACAACAGCATAAAGAGATCATGAAGAGAATTCTATTTTAAATTCCACATCAGCACCACATTACTTTTCAGATATAGGCTATATATTCGTCTTCATCCCTCCTGCAAAGCATACAAACTCTGAAAGCTACCATTATGTGCACTATCAGCCCAGAAAATCCAGACAAAAACAAAAGCAAAGTGACCCATCACTTTGTAGAATATGGAACAAACTCAGGAAAATCATTCATATAATTACGTCAAAGAGAAAATTATATAAGTAAACACAACTCACCACTAGAAAAAGTGAAAATTAGTCCTGCCCAAAAATTTGTATGATTTTTCCAGCTGTAGCTGGAAACTTTAACTTTCCCATTAAAAAAGCAATTGCATTTACTTACAAATCTTGCCTCATGCATGTGTTTTTTAACTGTATAGAGAAGCAAAATAATATTTATTTTAAATTAGGAGGAAAGGTACAATATCTTTCTATTGGAATAAACAGAGGAAATGAATAGGGGAGAAACGTTAGGTCCTTCAGCACATCCAGACAGATACAATGGGAAGAGGGGTACTCACGCTTCCCAGAATGTACTTGTTCATACATACTACCAGAAGCATTGTGCAATGCAGGAAGATAGAATTTCTATTAGGGCAGTCTGCAGGTATTACAGAGAGTGGACAAATAGATCTGAAACCCTGAAAAGTGGTTTTCTTGCTCTTCTCTGTGGGGTGGAGGGGGGGTGGGTGATTCTGCTCCTCCTGTCCCACTAATTCAGCTGTTTACTGAGCTGATTTGATTCCCAAAAAGAAAATTATCAGTCAAGCTTAGGGATAACAAGCTGAGCAGGAGCCCAGCTTTTTCCCTGTCAAAATGTAAAACAGAACCTTGGCTCCTGTTACATAGTTTTTTAGTGTTCTACACACCTTGACCAGTACCACTTTGTTACTAGCTGCCACTGTTGCTGCCAAACTGATTCTCAAAACCCCCATGATTTGTTATTGCTGCATTTTTCAAGTTATGTCCTAAGGAGAGGAGGATTGACTTCTTTGCAGCCACAAGGATATTATTGTTTGTTCAGCTCAAAACTGTAACATCAGAAAGTCCACATCACCTCACAAGAATGTTGCAACAAGTGTTGGTCTTGCGAATTTTCAGTAGTAAACTAATTGAAAGTTAAGGTTATATTGTTAATAGATAATTCATTATCACTCAGGTGTGGTTCTGGTATTGAAAGAAATTGGGTAAAGAAATAAACTGAAAAACATGACTTCATAACTTCTATTGGTGTCTTCTTAAAAGTCGGTGTGGCTTTCTCAAAACACAATCTTTTCCTCTGTGTTTTTTTTTTGTAGATGTTGACTTGAAGTATTTTTTAGATGTTGACTTGAAATATTTCATTTGATTTGGCATGTGATTTTCTGTTTTTTCTTTTTTTTTTTTTTAAGCTCTATTTTACCTTCTCACTGCAATGGCAAATTGTTTCTAGTAATGCAAATAATTACCTAAAGATGGAGAGCTTCCTTGCCAAAGTGGCATTTAAAATGCACATTAGTTTTACAAAATTCAGCGTGAGAGCATATTAAAATAAAACATGCTGGCGATCACAGCATTAAATACCAGAAAAAGACAGGACGTATCAATATTACACACAGGAAATGATGCCAAGAACCAATATTTTCATATAATAGTGGAATAATAGAAAAGTTTATACTGGAATGGACCTTCAGAGATCATGTACTTCCAACCCTGCTGCCATGGGCATGGACACCTCCCAGAACACCAACTTGATCCAAGCCCCATCCAACCTGGCCTTGAACGCTCACAGGGATGGGTCAATCACAGCTTCTCTGCTCTACTTACAGAGGTCCACAAGTGTTGAATGGAGGGGTAGAATCCCATGGAAACTATTGAGTCACCGAATGGCTGGTGCTGGAAGAGGGATTTGGAGATCCTCTAGTCCAACCCGCCCAATAAAATGGGTTAACGGGTTCACCTACAGCAGGTTGCACAGAACCCTGTCCAGGAATGTTTTGCACATCTCTAGAAGGGGGACATTCCACAATTTCTCAGAGCTGACGGTCCCAGTGCTCTCTTACTCTCACCGTGCAGAATGCTTTCCTCATATTCAAGTGGATCTTCCCACATTTCAATCTGTGCCTGTTGCTCTTTCTACTGTTACTGGGTTCCACTGAGCAGAGTCTGCGCCCATCCTCACGACATCCCTGCTTAAGATACTTTTATGCTTTGATGAGATCCCCTCTCAGCAGCCTCTTCTCCAGGATGACTGGCCCTTATCCCTCATTTCCTCACAAGAGAAATGCCTGTCTCATCATCTTTGTGCCCTCTGCTGGATCTCCTCAGTCTTGCCTCGTCCTTCTGGAATTAGCGAGCTGAGCACTGGACCCATCGCGTCCCTCAGCATGGTCATGCTCGTTTTGATTCAGTCAAGACATGATTGCCTTTCTGGGCTGCTTACAGACATGGCTGGTTTGTGTGCAACTGTTCATCCACCAGCTGGAGGAAGACTCCATTCTCCAAATCCTTTTCTGTGGGGCTGCTCTCAGTCCATTCATGCCCCAGCCTTTATTGATACTGGGGGTTGCTCTGACCCAGCACCTTGAGCTTGGCCTTGTTGGAGTTGATGAGGCTCACTTGAGCCCACTCCTCAAACCTGGCAGGTTCCTCTGGACGTCACCCCTTCCCTACAGTGTGTCAGCTGCACTGCTCCTCTTCATGTCACCCCCAGACTTACTGAGGGTGCTCTATATCCTCCTGTTGGTGCCATTGATTGAGATATTGAACAGTAGGGTTCCCATAAGAACATTGAGAGCTCCACTCATCACTGTTCCCTTGGACACTGAGTAATTTACTGTAACTCTTTGGACATGACCATCCAGACAATTTTTCATCCAATGCTCCATCTGTTAAATCTGTATCTTTGCATTCTGGCAGCAGAAATTCTCTTGGTTTCACCATTGTGACACCATCTGTGTGACACTGAAATCATTCAACAGATGTAAACTAAATTGGGTATCTACCACTGCAGGCATATCACTAAACTTGTAGCAAAATATTTCCTTGCCTAAACATTCTCTCTGAATATTTTGCCGTTCACAATTAGCTGTGGTTTGTCATTGGTATGTTGCAGGTAATAGCTAGTAGTGAAAGCTGGCTCAGATAACTCAAATTGCTGTAACAGAGTCTTTGACATGCCAATTAGAAACACTTTCAGACACTGAAATCCACTAAAATAATCTTCTCTTGGAAAGGTAATGTTTTCAAAAAGAACTTATTCTTGTACTTCTAGATTCTCTGAATTGTTTATTCATCATGCTACATATCAGGTGAAATTCAACATACACTGTGAAATTCAATTTTTTTCCAATTATTCCGCTCCCTTTTGCATCCTATAATTTTAAGGCATTATGGCTCTGTTTCTGTATATTTATTCTGAGCTCTGCCCCATAATTTTTGAAGTCACAGAATCACACAGACATGCTGTAAAGGAATCTTCCAAACCTGCCTGGCCATGCACATTTTATACATTATCACATTAGGACAGCATTCACAGTGAATGGGGAATTTGTTTAAGAGACAGAAGGATAAAAGGCGATATCTATTTTCTGTAAGCAGCAGAACAGATTTTCATTTTCATGCCTGAGTTGCCATTCATTGTCAACAACATGAGGGTACTATATGTTTTTACTTAATTTTTCTATGATTAGCTTTTCTCCTATTGCCTCTTCAATTAATTTTTACCAATTACTTTCTTAAACTGTTTTTTGTTGCATGATTTATAGGTATATAATGAACCATGGATACAAAAGTAGCTCTTTTGGTCAGCAGCTGCTTGTGGAAACACCATCATTAAAGTAATTACTGCCACCAAAATAGAAACCACATTTTGGGCATGGGGAGTGATTTAAGCATGGAAGTCTCAAAAAAAAAAAGAAAAAAAAAAAAAAAAGGGGTGGTGTTAGACAGCATTGCTATGTTTACTGAGTAAGTAATTGAGATGATGTGGAAGAATGGAAGAAAGAATATGGAAACTGTTCTACACAGAGCCCAGTGCACTGTCAGAAAGATACAGGCTTTAGCGGGGAGAAGAAAGTTTCTGTTTTATCTGTAGTCAAGTGTTACATGTAATCGTTAGATAACTTGTTTTCAGTGCAGGGATTATTACCTACAACCTTGAAAACATCACATGACTTAAAGCTAACAGTAATTTAAATTCCATAGAGTTTATTTACAGTCACATTTTTATTTATATTAAGGTGCACATGTAACCAGTCACAGATATATAAATGTACTAAACCTCAGGTAGGGTTCATTGTAGCTCTTGCACTTTTGCTGTAGAACATTCAAGCAGAAAAAACTTCTGTATTCAGGACTCAGGCCACACACACTCTCACATCACAAGTATAACACCACAGAACCAGCCTTTTTTGTGTCTGTAGTGCTGCAATATGAGCATCACTTGTTTCATGCCAAAATTTACTAACGCTGTTTCTCTGTAAATATTTTCTGCATGGCAAGGTTGAGGGTATTTCATTCTTCTGTTTTACCTTCTGTACCGATCCTTTTCATACTTATCTGCTGCTAGACCCACAGGCAGTTAAACTGCTGTCAGAGGCACCTCAAGCAACCACAAGTCAAACGCTTTCCTGTGTAATTTTGGTAGTATAAAAATAATTGGACCTAGATGAGAGGCCCACAAATCTACACATTGTTCAGTGGTGCAGGAAGAGTCAGTAACTGGTATTTAAGAGTCAGTAACTGACTATTTACAAAGTAAGTTTATATCTGTGGCCAATTCCCTATGCAACCTCCACAAAACAGACAGAAGGAAAAAGCTCAAGAGCTTTTGCTGCAAAACAATCTTTCCAGTAAAATTATTTTTGCTGATTTTATTGATTTTCAATGCCTTGAAGAGAAAACTTTCTCTTACAAAATTATGAAGTTCAAGGAAATTCTTCCTATTTTCAACACGCTTTTTCAATTTCCCTTCAAAAAAATTAACAAATCAAGCACAATGGATAAATAGGGGGCATATGTTTGAAAACATATAGTTGAATGGATTCCTGAAAACCTCAGAACAAAAAAGTACTCACATTTTAAACTATGACAAAACATTAATGGGACATGAATTTTATGAAACAAATTACCTATAAAAACAGGCTATAAAAATAAGTGGTTAGACTTCAGTAAAATTTCTATGAATTTTAAAATAGTATTAAAATGCATTTCTATAGCATTTTAAAATTCAAAAACTAAACCTAGAAAATCCATAATATATAAATAACCTGTTTCATAAATGAAATCAAGAGAGTATTCAAACCTGAGACCTGAAGTAGTCCATTATTTTTAGAAAATCTATCATCTCCACCTTTTTTCTATATTTTATTGGGAATGCCTGGAATGGAGGTAACTTTTCCCACAGCAGCCCTCACAGAGCTGTGCTGTGAATTTGTGACCAGAATGGTGTCGATAACACGTGACTGTTTGAGATTTTGATAAGCAATGCTTCCATAGCATCAGAGCTGTTTTGCCACTCCCTCTCATTAACTTCCTCAAAGCCGTGTGTGGGGATGAATAGGACTTTGGGAGAAAACAAACCAAACTGACTAAAAGGACATTCCATATCCTTCTTTCTTTCAATATTAGTGAAAGCCTCCCTGCTAATCTGTTTTCTGAGTAAAAAAAAAAAACTGAGAGGGGAGTCAGGAGGGAACTTATTCTTTGTTTTCTTAAGCAACTGCTATTCATTCTCGGACTCTAGGAAATTACTGAACTTCAACTGTTGATGTGAGGAATGAATCTTTTTGTTTTGCTCTGCATCCTTTGTTTTCCTTTCTATCACCTTCACATTTACTCAGGAGCTTTTAATTTAATTTTTTCCCCTTTTGTGCTAAGAAGCAGTAGTAATAGACGATTTTGTGGGCACCTGGTGACTTGCCAAGTTCACCCACCATATTTGTAATATGTTGATATCAAAAATAATTTCCTGAATTAAGTTTGACTAAGCTTCAAATGACTTGTCAGAAAGAATCTATATCCATACAATAACCTAGGATGAGTTGTACTTCTTACTCATATGTACATGATTCCATAATTGATTTATTACATTTATTACATATTACTAATTTGTTTTATTTCTGTGCCCATTTAGTTATCTCATCTTTATCAACAAATTTTGTTGAAATTTTGCTATACATTCAGGATAATTACAAAAAATATGGGTTTCAAAGAATTCATCTTTAAAGTAAGAAATACAACCAAGAGCACAGGTAAGCAAGGCAGGTAATCTGCATAAAGGGATAATTTTTATGAGTGAAATTTTATGAATATTCTTCAGGCATGTGTGGTTAAATGCTTGACCATATCAATATTTATGGTTTAATACTGGTGTATATTTATCTTATATTATCAGTGTTATGGACTGCAATACTTTCCCATAATCAAATGGGTTTTTATGGATTAAATAATACCTTATGTTAAAAACAATAACTGGATCTAATAGATTTAAATGGAAACTATTCATATTCCTTAAAGGTCTCCCAAATCTTGTTAAACAGAAAGATAAATGGTGAATTTGTTTCAGTACAGGAAAAATTTTAATGTCATGGCCTCTTCTTGCATACCTTTGTGACATAAAACTTAATATCCACTGGAAATAAAACTATGTTTAATACTTGAGACATAGCTTCTTGAAAAGTTCTTTTTTTTAAAAAAAGGCAAAGATTTTACATGAATAGTTGACTAAAAGTGTCACTGCTTGCTACAAAAAATTCCATCATGAGAAAGCATTCGGTTTTGAGACAGTCAGTAAGAACATGTAGTCATCACCCAATGAGAGTTGCAGTCTGGATGATTCATGAAGCAGTGCATTTGCATAAGCTTGATTTTCCCATGTGGAAATGATGCAACATGACACTAATGATACATGGTTTTCCAAAATTTTAACTATCTAGAGGTTTCTTAAAATAACATTTCTTAACTAAATATCTAGAGGTTTCTTAACTAGCATTCACATTAAGACACATAATTTTCATACCAGATTATTATAAACCTCTACCCATGTTGTCTATACTTGTCTTAAAAAAAAAAAAAATTGACTGCACCATTTTGGAGCAAGTATTCAGACTCCATAAAAATTCAAATGGATGGTAAATGACATAATTATGAATTTCAAGGTTTTCTTTCTAGGTTTAATAGCTAAATGCATTTAAAAATAAGCCAGAAGAAACTCTGGAGAAAACTGAGAACCTTGTTCTCCTGGTTCAACTTTTGGTAAACTTGTTTATTAAGCTCTGATTTCAAATTCCACACTTTTAATAGTATTGCCTAGACATCTTGTTTCAAGATATTGCTTTAAATTTCTGTGATGGAATGCTAAAATATGTTTTCTAAAGTAAATTTCATTCAACAATGTGTGTCACAAAGGAGAGTGAAAGGAAAAAAATACCCATTTTTTAACCATTTAATGGTGTTAGAAATAACTAATATGCTGCTGGTATTTTCTGCTTGCTGCTTGGAGTTTGAATATTAGTGTTTAGAATTATACAGTACTGTTGACATTAGCAAGTCTTACAGAACCCAGAATGTTCCAAGCTTTTTAAGAAGAGCAATATGAACTTCATGGGACAAGACAGAACTTAAAGAGACAATGTGTGGCAAAACGCACAAGAAGTAGTGCTGTCTCCTTAAATTCAACCTGCGAAAGCACAGCACACTACATTTGCATTAAAAAAAATTATCTTTAGAATTTATTTTATGCCAAGAAAATCAAGTAGAACTTCAGCCCCATGTTAGAACATGAATTGGAAGCAAGGGGAAATATGAAGTGCTTGGTGGTAAAATACTACAGAGATTTTATGAAAATGTTAACATATAGGAAACCTGTGGGATAGACATGACAGTAGGAACATATCAAAAATTATTATCTTAGATTATATGGAGGAATTGCCCACACTGTAGAGATTTCCTGTAGTCACAAAGTAATAAGTAATGAAAGGGTAATATTTTTAATTAGTTGCTCCTCATAAAAAGTAGAGTTAGCATCTATGTATCAGCAACAATGTCACAAGCATTTTGAAAAGAGTATCACAGTAACTCTCCAAAAATATTGGCCTTAGTGATGATTCTGTATATGCTGTTAAGCAACAACAATGATTTAAAATATTAGGTAAAACTTTGTATACACACTTCAGCTTGTAGTAACTTACCTTCTGTGTACAAATATCTTTGGGTCAATAAAGACTTCTGTAAATATTTGTTCCAGGATAAAGAGATCCTTTTCATCTTAACTTGCGATAACAGACAGAAAAGTCTGCTTAGTCTAAAGATGCTAGAGGAGTTTTTTATACTAGAGGAATCTCCTGTGGCATACTGAGAGATTACATCAGTGCAGTTATGCTTCTTTAGGTAGAACCATCATAACTGCTTTTTCAGTTTTGATATGGGGCAAAAGTCAGCAGGAGAGGCTGTGTCAAGCCAATGATAACCAAGGTATCTAATTTACATTATGGATTTTGTCTAGCACATTAGAACAGATGCAAGTTGTGGAATAAACTTTGTTACCAACCGAAACACTTTTACTTTTTTCTTTTTCTTTTTTTTTTTAACTTTATAATTGGGATGGAATTCAAAACATGACAGTGCGTGAAATAACCTAGATTCCATACTAATCAAAGCACAGTGGATCAAGGGAAGAGCACAGGAGAACATTATATATCAAACTTTGCATTAATCTAGAGGAGCATGTTTATCTGAATGCTTCCATGAGTCCATAGGATGAAAATTCACTTAATTTAAAGAATGGGATGCTGGGAACATACTTGTGCTATTTTACAGACAGATAAAAGCTCGCTCATTTGACTTTTGAGCAGAAAGGAAACTACATGAAGTAAAAACTCCAGAACAAGACCAAAATAAAATAATACAGAATGCATACAAAATAAACAAGAATAAAGTCATAGATCTTGCAGCAATATAGATATCTGCACTGTGTCTAAACAGGACATATGGCTATATTCAAAATGAATGTGGTATCACATGCAGGTGACACACCTCAAATTAAACGGAGCAAGCTGTAACTGATGGCAAAATGATGTGGAGAAATCTGCATTCCTAACAGAGAAGAGCTGGTTGATTCTCAGCTCACATAAGTGTAACTTTTTGGAGGAAGAATCAGAGCAAAGGAATAGATTCTACAAGGGCTATGCTAATATATGCTTGTGGGGGCATTCATCTGCCACATTTTGTGCAAAATCACCCTGAGTGACATTGTTGGATATTCATTCTAGAGGCAACAATATTTTTTTAAAGCTTATGCTGGGTCAAAGATCTTTGTGGCACGACCTTTTATGCTTTTGACACCCCAGCAGTGAACTCTGCTTCCTGCTCTGAATGCCCACAGTCTGAATCTCACTTCATAAATTAATGAAGCCAAAGGTGCTACAGAAGTTGTTGGCAGCCTCTCAGTTCTTCAGCAATATTTTGGGGAGAGGGCCCATTATTGCTCAGAGTTGTGCAGTCTGCACTGGCCCAGTTAATTTGAGGATGTTGGTTCCAATTTGCAAAATTGCTAATTATTCCTAAGGCTTTGTGGCAGTTTATCAATTAATTTCTTCATTAAATGCAAGGAGGATTCTGAGAAGGCACTTTAAAAAAAATCCCAAACCATAAATAATGAAATCTGCCACTTGCACTTTCATTACATTTCTCTTATCCAAGCAGAGATCAAATTTAATGGTCTTCAGAGCATATTCCAATATTTATAAACTTAGATTTTCAGGCACAATCAAAATTTAATGTGGCTATGAGATTTTTTTAATTGATGAACTAGTTACATACAGAACTTCCTGTAAGTTTGGGGGGCTGCAGTATAACTCGAAAGGGAACTATTTCTGAGTTTGTGCAAAGGTAAACTTTCACTTTAACACATGATCACTTACACTCAGTATTTATTTGAAAATTCCTTTCAGTGTTGATAGGGTAGTAGGAGTCTATAATTTAATCCTCCCTGAGAAGCTAACTCCTCCTCTAGTTTTATGTTGAAAAATAGAACAGAAAACTGGCCACTGGGTAGCATTTGCAACAGTGAAGGGAAAAAGAATTGCAGCTAATTATCACCAGTTTTGAGTGAAGTTGTCTGCATGAAAATTATTTCTGCCACAGGACTCAATCTTCAATTTCATTGTTCATGTCCATGTCTATTAAACGTGGAAGGCTTTAGGAAGACAGATAAATGAAAAAGAGAGGTAAAGAAATTGAGAGCTCTACAAAATACTGAAGAGTTTTCACGCCAGATGTTTTTTGTAATTCCTCTAAGAAAAAGCTCTTATTTCTTTACTACCTGGCCAGCCACAGTACCTCTGAGATCCTTATGAGCCGTACCTATTTTTGCCAAGAACAGGCTTAATTTCCAGCAGTGAAGGGCTAGCTTAGGTAAGTTTACTCTATGAGCTATTCAGGTAATGGAATCTTACAAAAATCTCTTTCCCCCTAGGTATCATGAATGAAATGCCTTTCACAGGCCATATATTTTTCCAGTATTGGAAAGGAAAGTAAGCATGCTTCAATAAAAGATGACACACTGACTCAAGTTCAGACTTCCACTGCCTCACTGTTCATTCCCCACCATTGCCCACCAGATCTGCTGGTGGAGGGTGGTGCAATGTCATGGTGCAAACATAAATTTAAGGTGATTTCTGTCAGAGTGCTGCTGCATACACAAAAAGAGCAGTAACTGAAAAACTCAGTCAGTGCATTTCTGTCTAAGTGTCTGCTGGTAAATGTGTTTACTTGTCAAGAACAAGTGCTCCATGCAAGCAGATTGAAGCACATAAAGAATATGATGGGGAAGAAACTATTTAGTCTCAGGTGCTGTAGATTAAAGGTGTGTTAACCAACTTTAAGAGAAGTTATTTCAGGTGAACAATGCACTGCAAGCTGTCTACCTGCAATGCTTAATAACCTCCTATTTTCTTGAAGTGAAGCTTTGGTGTTAGATTTCATAATACTTTGTGTAATGCAATTCTACCAAGTGTTGTGGTACAACATACAAGACAGCTCTCTGGCCTCATACATCAGAGCAAATATGTTTCAAAGAAGCCTGAACTATCAATAATGTTTGTCATCAAATGCAGCTTTCTGCTTAGATGAAATTTAAAAAAAAAAATACAAGGCCAGTTCTTCAAATAATTTTTAGGAATATTCTATTTAATTTTAATCCATTCATCCCTTCGTCCAGAATGAAAATACACTCACTCTTGCTGAAGTTTAGCTCTGACCTGATGAAATTTAATCTGTCATATCTAAATCAAGTGCATATTCCTTTTTCAAGTCTTAAGATGATAAAGCACGAAGTTCTAACATCTCACAATACAGTAATACAATAGAAAAAGGTTTCATGCTAGTGTTAAATAAAAGTGAGAATTTAAGTTTAGAAACAATCATCACAGGTGATCTTTGTATAATTTTCTTTGATAAATGATAGACACTTATATTGGTAACTTAACTACAGCATGTTGATGCATTAAAGAGTAAATTTCACACTCTCTGAACATCCTAGGAAAATTGCTTCAAAGCTGTTACACCTTTGCCACTACTTAAATGACTGCATATTAGTGGTTCCTCTATTATATCTCTGTCATGTTGTCTTTTCAGAAAAGATTGAACATGTAACTCATATTACAACTCTATAAGATAATTATCCCTTCACTAAACCAGCTGTCATACTGTCTTGTCGAACTGTAGAGAGGGATTTCAAAAGTCAGATCAGTTTGAGAATAATTGCATTAGTAATTAAAAAAAATTGAAAAAAGAAATGACTGCCTTAACTTGGAAATTTAAATTGACTCTGTGTTTCTGGGCGCCTCAACGTTTAGTTGCTTCATTTACAGCACCCAGAGAAAGAAGAGGTGAAGGTTTGCAAATCTCCTAAGTGCCTTTCCCTGTCAAGCAGCACACTCAAGTGGTAACAGAGGAATTGGGTAAGAACGGATTTTAAATTTAGTCAAGAACTAAAAAAAATCAAACACAGGAACCAAGGTGATCTCTTAACATGTATTTGTTTCAACTCCTGAGTCAAACAAGTATTCTAAGTTCATCTCTCTAGTCTGGTAGGTTTGATACTCCCTGTTTTCTTGAGGTGAGGCTTTGCCACTGTATTTTCTAACTTTTGATGTCATGCAAGTCAACAGTGATACAGTACAAAACACAAACCCAGCATCCTACATTACTACAAATACATGTCCAGGAAACCTCACCATCAAGAAAATTGCACAAGCATTTGTCTTAATTCTTTGGTCAAATAAACATTCTAGGCTCATCTGATCCTTTTGCCTAGTGATTACAGACAGCCTTGAATTTTGTTTATAAAGACAAAGCAGAATTGTAAAGACGAAAAGCAGAATACCAGTCAGTCAGCAATAGTATAATTGAAAAATATGGAGCTTCACAAAATCAAGATACACTCTTAACTCATCTCTGATTTACAAATCCCTTGAAGAAATTGTTTTGCTTTATACTGAGCTCAATAATTTGAACAATGTTGTCTTAGATATTTGTTTCAATAGTAAACAATTTTCACTACTGAATACACAAAATCCACAATAAATCAGATTTAATCTGACTTCATCTTCCATGTGTTATCTGAATTTTTTCGTCTACAGAGGCCTATCATATTCTCCCTTGAAAAAAAAATTCTTTTTTAGGTTGAAGATTAATAACAGGTGAATAACAGACAAAAATTAGATATTATTTGAGCTCAAAAGTGTTGTATTTTCCTCTAAATTAGAATTTTCAGACTCTACAAATATATGCATAAGCCAAAGTGAAAGTATTAACAGTTTCCTTGCCACAGGCATCTTCCTAGTTCTCTACAGAGGGTACCTTAATCCTCACAAGTATATTCTAGTGGAAGTTTCTTTGTGGTTTTTTTTTGTATTTTCCTAGATCATTTTTGCTTGCAATCCTCTTGGTATTCACTGTATTGAGCACCTGGGGATTTAAACATGAAATTGAAGTCAGGACTTAGAAGTTTCCCCCATGTCTCTAGAGAATAAAGAGTAATAGTTTTATTCTTTAGAAATGCCTAGAGTGTATGCTTGATGTTTCCTGGATTTCTAGCCATGATAATCTATGCCTGCCATGTGGATTTATTGAATTTTTGTGAGCCAGTGCTGGAAAAAACCCACTTCTTACATAAGAGAGAAATGCTAATGGCCAACCCTAGGCCTGTTTTGGACAAGTCGATGTTCAAAGAACAGTTGATATAATTAAACAGGAGTAGCAATTTGGGGCAATAAACAAACGTGCATAATGTATTGTCAGCAAAGACAAATGTGCTTGGGACATTGCAAGGGGCATCTTCATATTTTGACGCTCTGTTAGTGCAGTAGTGCTTCACCAAAGTAGGAATTTAGGGTGGTAGCAGAAGGCTTCCTACTGAGTGCTCAAGGACACAAAAAAGTCACAACAATCATTAGTCAACAATCCTTCAGTCACCTGAAGGACATTCCCAAAATATGTAAATAAAGCTCTATAAAAAAAAACACAAAAAAAGACTCAAAAAAGTAGAGTTTGCTGCAGCATTTTTATATTTAAGGATTGCTGCTACTCAGCTACCGTAAGCTCTTCCTCACCTTCCGTGGAGAGAGGGCATTGTTTTTAATTTACCATAAGATACATGTTGCAAGTTTAACTCAGGAATAAGAAATTTTTTCTTTCCTTTTTAGGGTAAATGTCAGTAGATTTGAGAATTAAAGAACAGTGTCCATGCACGTGTGTGGCCTCCGTACAGCCCTGCCACATAAAAAGAGATCACCGAGGAGTCAGGCTAACTTTGGATGCAGTGTAACACACTCTTTCAACTGCACCACACTCACAGGACAAGAAAGTTTTTCATTCGTGGCAGATTATCTACCTCTACAGAGCTGTGACAGGATGAGAAAAGGGAGGAACAAAAACAAAAGGAATGACTATCTGCAGCAATTGTTCAGAGACAAGAGAAAAACTCTATTTATTGAGGAACTGAGAGAGGAAGCAGCTTCTGCTCCCTAGCAAAACCATTTAGAAATAGTTACTAATCTAAAACCAAAGCTTTCAAAAAAACTCCTGAAAAAGGCTTAAAAGTAATTTTCACTTAGAATGCTCCCAAGGACTTATTTTCATGCAGAAAAAATAAAAACAGCAATGGTACAATAACTGCTGATTTTTCTAGACAATGTTCATATCTCTTATCTAGTAAACAGCGGGTAAGTGGTAAAATACAAATTTAAAAAACAAGATCTAAAATAAGAATAAAATCTGATAAGCTAGAACCTGCTAAAGTTCAATAGCTTGCACAACAATTTCTAGCAATATTTGCAATAATCTTTCCATTTTTTTACTACGAAAAATCAAGTTTAAATAGATGCATCACATTTAGCATCTTAGGACAATAATCAGGGAAACAATTCAGTCAAGAATGAATTTCTAATGAGTTTCACTTGCTGATTTCTTCCAAAGATTAAATGCCAGACAGTGGTGTCACTGTAAAGTGCCTGCAGTGAAATCTTCCTAACCACAATCACATTGCCTGTAACTGTCATTGTTTCCCAAGCAAAGCAGAATCCAAATCATCAAGTATTTTTGTGCTCTTGATATCCTTATCCCTGGAGATAACACCTGGGCAATTTTGCTGTCTGCTTTTCAGCTCTGTATAAACCCTGAGACATTTTAATTTCCCACCTTCTGCCTTACTGCAATGACAGCTTTCTGCATTCTTTGTATCCATTTCGTCATGATCCTATTTCAAATTCTAAAAATAAAACATTTCAGAAATTAGAACAACTGTATACTGCCGTGGTTTGACAATGAGCCTTCATTTACAGAGGAAAGATTTTTTTAGTACAGGGTTGCCAATGGGCTCAGTACCTGGGGAAGTTGAATAAATTGTTGGTATCTTTAAAATTACACTGTCCAGGAGAATAACTTCTTCCACAGTATCTCACATTTGAAAGTCAGATTACAATCCAGACACATTAATATCAGCAAGACAATTTTGGATGGTACTGTCAGTATCTCTCACTTCAGCCTGCTGACTATATTTCAAACATGTATTGTAAACATGACATAGTTCTGAAACCTCTTTACCCAGTCTGCCACTACACTATCCAAACAAATGAATCAATTGTAATTCAAAGGTCAGGTACCTCACACTTTAAACTGGGGAGATTTCTTTGCATTCTCAATTTCAGCTGCTGGGCGTGTAAGATTCACCACCTTAATTCTGCTTTGGTAATCTTGGTTGTTTTTAACAATGTTGTGTACTGAATCAGAAATATTATTCTAGCATCGCACAATTCTGTCATGCCTGCTGCTCTCAAACAGTGTTGGGAGCAATGGAAAACATGCAATCCCATAATTTTCATGGTATTCCAGTGGCAAGAACTGAGAGAAGAGGCAGGGAAAACCTACGTCTACAAATATTTCCTTTATACAAATTAAAATGGAAATTGAGAGAAGTTGAAATAAGCACTGAACCCACTTGATTACAGTATTGACTTGGTGCTTTGAGATTTAAGAATTAATGTATTATTGTGAATCAAGAAAAAAGGAAAAGCTCCAAAGCAGAATATTCCTGATATTCTGAATTTACACGTTTCTTTTTGTGCTCCATGACTGAATTCTACTTAACTTATAGGTGAAAATATTTTAATGTATCTTCAGTTCTTATTCTCCCTGCTCTTCACCCCTTTCCCTTCGAAGTCTATCAATTTGAATATAGACAGCTCTTTTAATCAGATAAATAGATGAGGTTTTATCATAAGAGGCATATCGAAATAAACACAGTAGGCGAAATAGAAAAAAAAAAAAAAAAAGAGAAAACCCTTGCCCAGTAGTCAGAAGGCCTGGCTGCTTTCAGAAATTCAAAGTCAATTATCTGTTTTCTAAGAGACTTCTCCACAATTATGAATCTGTCCCTGACTGGTATTCTCATAAACAGCTCATGTACAACATCCTCAGGATTTCTTTACTCCCTAGTTACAGTCAGCTACATGCTGAGCAGACCAGCTATTTATTCCAAAGATCACAACATTTTACTCATTATAATGGCAGTCACTTTGATATCAGCTCCCCCTTCAAATCTAGGCCTGGAAACTCCGAATTGTGTGCAAAAATGTACTGCAAAATTCACAGATAATAAGCAACCAATTGAGATCTCATTGGCTTGGTTGAAATTAAACAAACTAAACAAATAAGAGCTCAGGTTTGATAGGTTCTTTTTGCATAGGATTTTTTGAAAAAATGGGGCCAAAATTTTTACATTGTATTGTTCATAAAGGAAAATCAAACCAAATCACCTGAGATGATGGCACTTTAGTGTGGAACTTGAGATGACCTCCTACCACCACACCTCAGAAAACTCACAAAGCTTAAATGTGACTTACTCTCAGACTATTCCCCCTACACATGAATCCAGATGTGCTAGGGGAAAAACCCAACCAAATGGTGTTATTTTGCAGGACTTGGACCAGGGAAATTCTCAGAAACTCAGAAACATGGAACAATCTAGAGAACCCAGCCATGATAGAGCCAAGAGTTAGGTTTTCCTACTGTCATGAGAAAAAAATTCCAACACATGTAACATAGAATATTTGTACACATGCCTCAGTAATATTCCATCTTTTAAGCCCAGCTGGCCAAATAATGCATTACCATTTTATTTTTTCTGATTAAAGTCTTAATTACTACAAAGTAGTTGTCAGCAGTAATGAAGTTAACTAAGAAATTATCACTAATTAAAAGTGAATTAGTGCTCTTTCACAGTCCTTACCTCAAGGGGAATTATAACTGTTTCCTGAGGTGCTCTTTTAAGATTAAAAAAAACATAGAAGAGCTATAGTTACATACTGCTACAGCTAAACTGCTGAAATCTGAAGCTTTTCATTAAATGGACAAAGAAAAAATCACGCACTCATAGTAATCCATGTTGCAGTTTATTAAGAATCATGTAGATCAGTAGTTAACGCAAAATCCAAGGAACACGGTCATTTCAAGTGCTTAAGCAGTATTTCATATTGAATTTGCTGGGTTTAGCAGCACAACACAACAATCACAGAAATCTACTGGGTGTAACTGTTGATGCTCACCTGTTCAACCGAAAGGATGATCACCACTTGCATTTTGGTGTGCATACGTCAGTATCAAGCTTCTGGTGCAAAACTTGACCGGTGCAGTTGCTGCAAGACTTCATAGATGCAGGTAGAGATGCAGTGTGTGCCACAGAAATGTGGGCTGTCCTGAACCTGGCTCTCTGCAGAGCCACCTCCTCTTCATTTCTGGGCTCTTGGGCCTTAACAGCCTTTTATATCAATTATTGTGGGTTTAAAATCAAGTGGTAAAGCAGAAAGCTATTTAAACCTGTTCGTTTATATAGGACATGACCCACGGTGGATTCAACAGAAAGTAATTGTCAAGTACCTTCTTTCTCTCTGGTATATTGCAATTCCAAAGTATGGCTCGAAATGCCTTGCAGGTTTAATTTAATTACCGTAGCAGTGACCTTTTTATACTATTAACAAATAATCCTTTGTCCCTCTAGACTAGATTGTTTATTACATTTTCTGCCCACAGCTTAAAGCACATTGATTCCCAATTACCAGTTTAGAAAAGTCATCTTTTTACTGCCAAGCTGTCTTTGATGCATGGCTTTTCTGACCACCCCCAAAGCTGTCTTAAAAGTACAGGTCAAAAGAGGTAACAGGAAGATTAATTAAAAGTTACAGGAAGAAACAAAGAGATCGAAACAAAAATTAAAACATTTTAAATTGCTGCAACAAGGTCTTTGTGTACCTTATACATTTCTATTATCAAAAGACAGTTTCTTACCATAAAATCTGCCACATCTACATTTTCCTACTGAGCTTATTATTTGTCAAGGATGAGGTAACATAAGAGAATGAAAATTAAAGTCATTTAAATTAGGGTCAAACCAGAGATACAGAGTTTTAAACGACATGAAATGCATATCATTACTGTTCCAAAATGTAATAGTTTAATATTGCATTACAATATAAATTTACAGTTACAATTTCTAATCACAAGCTTTCTTCCCAGGTGCCATAAATCCACCTGGAGGAGGAAGGGCAGGTAGTCCTTGGTTAAGAGCTAAAAGGTCACATGTGAAGGTCAAATGCTCTGTATCCCTTCTTAGATTTTCTAGGGGCATCTTTAAATCATTCAATCATCAGACCAAGATTGAAATTACCCAGTGCCATACATTATGGTGTTACTGTATGTTTAAGGAGGCAACAGTGTTTTCTGGGTTGCATTTTGGCAGGGATTTTTTTGGGTGTATAAATCTGTCACCCATTCACTCTCTCCCCAGTTTTTCTTGAACATTGACAGGCATTTCCTGTGCATGTAACTATTACCTCTTCTTCCATAGTTTTTCCCAAACTAGCACACTTAATCTCTAAGTTCAAACACCATTACCAATTATTTCAATAATTTTGCCTCAGAGCCAGTGCAAAATTCCTAGTCATATCCACTGAAAGCAAAATGGTTTCTGTCTTGGAGGAATTTTTGATTTGAGCCTTTAGTTTAGCATAGTTTCATCCTAAATACTTTTTGACATGGCTAAAATGGTTGCATGTGCTGAGGTCAATTCATTTTTCTGGCATTAGCTGGACAACCTCTTGATGAATATTTTAACTCACCCAACAATGGCTTTAACACACTTTGTGTTAACAAGTGTGGAATAAAGGGAGTGGAGATATATTCATATATATATATACATTATATATACATGGTATTATATATATTATATAATATATATAAATATATAATGCAAGTCTTATTTCAATCCCAAAATGGTGTAGTATATTTATAAACATAGAGGAATTCAGGCGTAGGCTAGACAGTTCAGTGGAAAGGCACATCTGAAGGAAAAATCCTCATTTGTAATTCAGTTATTTATGAAAATCCTCCTAACTGTCCATAAACTTGAGAGTCTGTAGCAAAACTGCATGATAAGCTCAATCATCACTTTTTAAATCTACCATATCTACATCTTCCCCTTGGAATTGTGTCCTTGCTCATTCCAATTCCAGCAGTAATCTTTGTACAGATTGATAAAGACCAACTCTGTAAAGTCACATTTTTTGCTGAACAAAGCGGCCACAGAGTCTTTAGCAAATATCAAATTTGATTATCAGATCATCTCTTGGTGTGTTTATTGAACATTTTCTCAGGAACTACACAAAGGCTTCAGTTGGAATATCTGAAAAAAAGACTTTTATGCTTGCCATCTGCCAATCACTCTGATAGTCTGATTTAATTCCTGTGTGCCATTAGTATTTGCAACACAACATATCACCTTAATGGGTAGCTTTTCTTTGATATACATTTTAGATCTGAGGCTGTGCACAGAAAACCTTTGCTAAGGATTGTGACTTTTAGCAAGTTTGTGACAAAAGCCCATGGTAGAGCACAGCAGTCTGTGTACTGTAAGCATCTCTGTACAGCCAGGCTCCATCACAGCAACGAGAGAAGAGGTTCTCAGATTCTTTCCATGGTGAAGGAAGGAAGCTCTTTGCAGGCTCCAGGGAGACCTACAACACCTCAAGGGAAGTTTTTCTTACTGTTAACCGAGAATCACATTACAGCAAAATAATCTGGAACAGCATTTTGTGGGCTAATAACAGATCGTGGTACTAAACTACAGAGATCTCAGCTGTCTTCTCACCAGTTTTCACTTGCCTGAAGCTGCACTGGCACAGAGGAACCCATGTCTATGCCCAGCATCTTCAGCTCAACAGCTAACTACTGCAGAGCACAGCATGCTAGCTTAAACTGTGAAATATAGTTTGGGGACATGCAGACTGGCAGCCTTGCTTGTGTAAAAGTATAACCCACTATTTCACCTACCAAATGAGCATTAAGCTGCTTATTTATAGGCTGTTTAGAATAATGTAAACATTTGACTCAAAGAGTTACACTGCTTCATTTTGTGGCAGAGCGTGTCATATATAATTATATAAATTAAATTAATTTATATAATTATATATATATTATATAATGATATAAATTCTGTATAGCTAAAAAAATGGCTCCTAACCGTCTATTAACCATCCTTTGCAACTACTTTAGGCAGATGTTATTTTAAATATGTCCTCTGGCTCAAATTTATATTTTAAAAGCCATGTGTTAAAATGAACTAACCAAGAAAATTTGGTCTGGATTCCTCATTGGAATTACACTGTGCAGCAGAGTTGTCAGGACTGGATTGTATGGGGTGGGCATCGAGCAAGGAATTTTTTCACAAAAGTTAAAAGAAGATAGTTACCAGATTACTGAAGATTTTCCACGCAGTGCAAAAGGGGGATGGTGTGTGTCTTGCACACCTCTGTGCCCCTCTGTTCCAGATCTATTGCCTCACCTGACATTAAAGTGTATAAACTTTTGGGATCTGGGCTGTTCATGTTTTGTTATAATGCAGTGTGTTGCCCAATGTGGTATAACTTGCATAAAGCTATTAATTTTCTGTATTTTTGGTATGCAGCTGTTTAATCAGCATTGAGACATGATTAATTGTGTATACAAATATTTAGAAATTCTTTCAGTTGGAACAATTATAGATAAAATTTAGCATTTATTGCCCCAGTTGCAGAATTGTCACATGGTTAGAAAACTTCATAGAAAGTAAAAAGGAAAGAAAATAAATTTCATTTTTTGTATATGTAAAAGTGATAATTCAGTATTCAAAATCTGATAAAAAGTGGTATTCCTCAGGAGCTGGAGACAACCAGTGCTGTTAAACATCTTTGTCATGACACGGATAGAGGCACTGAGGGCATGCTCAACAAGTTTGCAGATGGCATCCAGCTGAATTGTCCAGGTGACATGAGGAAAGGATGGCATCAGAGGGACCTTGACAGCTGGAAGGTGGGACCATAGGGAGATCATGAGTGGAGAATGGATTAAATGGACTTGTGGGTGTTTTGTCATTGAGAGGCTGCCCATTGAGAGGCCTGCGATGTGTGCTCACATCCCAGAGAGCCAAACGTGTCCTGGGCTGCATCCAAAGCAGTGTGGACAGCAATGGAGGGAGGGGATGTGCTGCTCTGCTCAGCTCTGCTCTGCTCTGGCCAGCCCCAACTGCAGTGCTGAGTTCCCAGTGTCGAAAGGACATCAGCCTGCTGCAGTGAATGCAGAGGAGAATCATGAAGATGATCAGGGCTGGAGCTCTTCTCCAGGTGGAGAGCTGGAACAGAGGTCAAGAAATTTTTCAGCCTGCAGAAGAGAAGTCTATGGGGATACCACATAGCTCGTCCAGGAACTGACAGGGGTCTGCCTAGAAAAGACCTGAAGAGGAATTTTGTACAAAGGCATGTAGAACAGGACAAGGGGGACATTTTTAAACAGAAAGAGAGTAGTTTAATTAACAGAAGAATAAAATATTTCTATGATAGTTGAGACCTCAGACAGGCTGCCCAGAGAAGTTGTGGGTGTCCCGTCTCTGGAAATGTTTGAGACAGGCTGGATGTGGCTTTGATCAATTTGCTTTCAAGATCGAAGTCCTATCCAGGTGTCCCTGCCCATGGCAGATGGGGATGGACAAGATGGTCTTTAGCTCTCTCAAACACAAACCATTCTCTGATTCTATGATTCTATGATGTTTGAGATTGTGACATCTACCAGTGCCAAGAGCTTAATGACCATTTATTTGAATATGACCCATTATTTTAGAATCCAAATGTCCCAAATAACCTGAACTAGATGTTTACTTGAGAAATAACAGGTATAATAATAAGAGGCTTTTGAAACATACCATTCACCTTGAAGCCAGTGAGCATTGTTTCTCTGTGTCTCACAATTATTTGTCAACCTGGTCAGTATCTCAATCCACTGAAATATGATACATGTTTATTTTGATTTTAATCATTTCTTTGAATGGCAGGGTTGTTTTTTTTGGTTTTTTTTTTTTCGTTTTCCAAATAATTTGTAAAAAAAAGATATCCTAAGTCTTGGAGAAATACATTATTGGAAACCCCATTTAATGCATCCCATGCTTAATTTGCAGTCCCTAAAGGATGATGGTCACAGAAACCAGCCTTGCAGCAGGAAAAATTGTCTTGCATTGAACAAGGTGCAGCTAGAGTAGGAATTTTGACATATATATTTAATATATGATATATGAATAATATATGAACAAAAAATGGGAACACAATTTTGAGTCCCTAATATAGTAAACGCTCTGTAATGATTGATTCTTTTTCAGTAAAACAGTTCATTCAGAAAAATTAGATTTTTTTTTTCAATTTTTCAAATAAAACATCCCAACAAAACAACACTATTGTTAATTTTGTTATTGTGTTGCTTTTTTGAGAAATTTGCAGTGACTTCAGGATACACATGTAGGCTCTCCCAGGGACAGATTTTAGAAGGGTGAAAGAGGAACTTTGTTAACTCACAGGTGTGTCAAGGAGCCAATAGAATGGATCAGCTATCAAAGATGTCAGACCAAGTAAAATTGTGGTAGCTAGAGGCTGCTTCAGGAACGTGGTTTGAGATATAGATGTTTATGGAGATTGCTGAGTAGGAATAGGATAGTCTATCCTAGTTCTATCACTCTGAGTCAGAAAAATAATATGTGATAGACAATACTTCAAAGCGGGGAAAGTTGCAACTTTCTACAACTATTCTTCTGTTTAGAAGAAAAGATGGGTCAGGTAAAACTTTGGATCCATGAGCATAAATGTGAGCTCTTTTCATGGTGGGGCAATGAGTCACTTGTGTGAACAGATGGAAAGAATGTAAGGGTAAAAAGCATCCCCTGGAAAGGCACAGCAACAATTAAGTGTGCGTGATGAACTGGGAATTTCTTGGTTTTGATGTAGTTAATATGTTTTGGCTGATGAAGCTGTATCCTAATCAAATCTCACAAAATTCTTAAAACCTCGTGTAAAAGTAAGAGAGCATGGCCTCTGCTGCTTAACTAAGAAGTTGATTAGGCTCATAACTACAGGGAAAACTTGTATAGAAACATGAGTTACTCAGATTTTTCAAGCATTTGCAGCCCTTTGATGGTTTGATGAACTACCTGTTGGTGACTGTTCCGTACAACTTTGCTGCTCTAGGGCTTTGCTGCTCCTCAGAATTTTTTTTTTTTTAATTACAGAATAGTTGCTAAACGGTGCAGTAGGTGCTGTGCAATTGAACAGAAGGAGTTAGATACTGCTTTGTGTTTGGGAGAAAAAAAAGGCTGCTTGAAGGCAGAGATAGAAAGGTGTTCAGAAGCTAAAATTACTCTCTAAGTGGTTTGTTTTTTTTTGTTTTTTTTTTTTTTCCAGTGAGATGAATGAAAAATAAGTGACTTCAGAGATTATCTTTCCCCTCTGGCTCTCCCTCCTGCTTCTTCCTCAAGTGCTCCAAGCTGAGATGCTGGCACAGCAGCTGTTGAAGCTTGACATATCAGTAATAAAGCCACTTTTGCTCTGCAGTGCAGAAAAGGGTGCAGGAGAGACACACTAGGTGCTTTTTCCCTTGATGTGCAGGTGAGCAGGGGTTGGGCAGCTGAAGCTCTTTTTTCTGCTTTTCTTCGTGAATCAGGGAGTGTTGGTTGGTCTAAGTCAGATTTGGTGTTGCATTGCAATTCAGCTCATTGCTAAATTGTGTTTGTCCACTCCTTTGGCCAGAAAATGGATCTTTTTGTAGTTAACTTCTAATGCTTATGTGTGTATCAATGTTTCTTAGCACATGGTATTGTCCAAATTTCAACTCCAAAATTCCTCTTATTTTTATTCCAAGATATGTGTAACCTCACATACTTTAGCTTACATGCAAGATAAAGTAACAGGTTTCACTCTCCCATCTCATTTACTTTTATTTCTTTGGGTCAACTTAATTCTTTAGGATGAAGTGAGTCTCTTAGGTGTCTTGAGATGTGATGCAATAACAAAATGAAGCAGTGTAACTCCTTTGAGTCAAATGTTTAACATTATTCTAAACAGCCTATAAATAAGCAGCTTAATGCTCATTTGGTAGGTGAATTAGTGGGTTATACTTTTACACAAGCAAGGCTGCCAGTCTGCATGTCCCCAACTAATTATTTCACAGTTTAGCTAGCATGCTGTGCTCTGCAGTAGTTAGCTGTTGAGCTGAAAGTGCTGGCATAGACATGGGTTCACTCTGTGCCAGTGCAGCTTCAGGCAAGTGAAAACTGGTGAGAAGACAAGCTGAGATCTCTGTAGTTTAGTACCACGATCTGTATTAGCCACAAAATGCTGTTCCAGTTTTATTGCTGTATTGTGTTCTCGGTTAAACAGTAAGAAATAACTTCCCTTGAGGTGTTGTGTGTCTCCTGGAGCCTGCAAAGAGCTTCCTTCTTCCCCGATGGAAAGAATCTGAGAACCTCTTCTCTCGTTGCTGTGATGGAGCCTGGCTGTACCAGAGATGCTTACAGTACCATGACTGTCTGTGCTCTACCATGGGCTTTTGTCACAAACTTGCTAAAAGTCACAATCCTTAGCAAGGTTTTCTGCTGCACAGCCTCAGATCTAAAATGTATATCAAAGAAAGCTACCCATTAAGGTGATATGTTGTGTTGCAAATACTAATGGCACACAGA
>CM019236.1:55787732-55828201 GCA_009741485.1 Malurus cyaneus samueli | reverse complement strand
ACACAACCAAAGAATGGTCTGGATTCCTCATTGGAATTACACTGTGCAGCAGAGTTGTCAGGACTGGATTGTATGGGGTGGGCATCGAGCAAGGAATTTTTTCACAAAAGTTAAAAGAAGATAGTTACCAGATTACTAGAAGATTTCCACGCAGTGCAAAAGGGGGATGTGTGTGTTCTTGCACACCTCTGTGCCCCTCTGTTCCAGATCTATTGCCTCACCTGACATTAAAGTGTATAAACTTTTGGGATCTGGGCTGTTCATGTTTTGTTATAATGCAGTGTGTTGCCCAATGTGGTATAACTTGCATAAAGCTATTAATTTTCTGTATTTTTGGTATGCAGCTGTTTAATCAGCATTGAGACATGATTAATTGTGTATACAAATATTTAGAAATTCTTTCAGTTGGAACAATTATAGATAAAATTTTAGCATTTATGCTGCCCCAGTTGCAGAATTGTCACATGGTTTAGAAAACTTCATAGAGAAGTAAAAAGGAAAGAAATAAATTTCATTTTTGTATATGTAAAAGTGATAATTCAGTATTCAAAATCTGATAAAAAGTGGTATTCCTCAGGAGCTGGAGACAACAGTGCTGTTAAACATCTTTGTCATGACACGGATAGAGGCACTGAGGCATGCTCAACAAGTTTGCAGATGGCATCCAGCTGAATTGTCCAGGTGACATGCTGAGGGAAAGGATGGCATCCAGAGGGACCTTGACAAGCTGGAGAGGTGGGACCATAGGGAGATCATGATGGAGAATGGATTAAATGGACTTGTGGGTGTTTTGTCATTGAGAGGCGCCCATTGAGAGGCCTGCGATGTGTGCTCACATCCCAGGAAGCCAAACGTGTCCTGGCTGCATCCAAAGCAGTGTGGACAGCAATGGAGGGAGGGATTGTGCTGCTCTGCTCAGCTCTGCTCTGCTCTGGCCAGCCCCCAACTGCAGTGCTGAGTTCCCAGTGTCGAAAGGACATCAGCCTGCTGCAGTGGAATGCAGAGGAGAATCATGAAGATGATCAGGGCTGGAGCTCTTCTCCAGGTGGAGAGCTGGAACAGAGGTCAAGAAATTTTTCAGCCTGCAGAAGAGAAGTCTATGGGGATACCACATAGCTCGTCCAGGAACTGACAGGGGTCTGCCTAGAAAAGACCTGAAGAGGAATTTTGTACAAAGGCATGTAGAGACAGGACAAGGGGGAACATTTTTAAACAGAAAGAGAGTAGGTTTAAATTAAACAGAAAGAATAAATACTTTTCTATGATAGTGGTGAGACCTCAGAACAGGCTGCCCAGAGAAGTTGTGGGTGTCCCGTCTCTGGAAATGTTTGAGACAGGCTGGATGTGGCTTTGATCAATTTGCTTTCAAGATCGAAGTCCTATCCAGGTGTCCCTGCCCATGCAGATGGATGGACAAGATGGTCTTTTAGCTCTCTCCAACACAAACCATTCTCTGATTCTTGATTCTTGATGTTTGAGATTGTGACATCTACCAGTGCCAGAGCTTAATGACCATTTATTTGAAATGACCCATTATTTAGAATCCAAATGTCCCAAATAACCTGAACTAGATGTTTACTTGAGAAATAACAGGTATAATAATAAGAGGCTTTTGAAACATACCATTCACCTTGAAGCCAGTGAGCATTGTTTCTCTGTGTCTCACAATTATTTGTCAACCTGGTCAGTATCTCAATCCACTGAAATATGATACATGATTTATTTTGATTTTACAATCATTTCTTCTTGAATGGCAGGGTTGTTTTTTTTGGTTTTTTTTTTTTCGTTTTCCAAATAATTTGTAAAAAAAAGATATCCTAAGTCTTGGAGAAATACATTATTGGAAACCCCATTTAATGCATCCCATGCTTAATTTGCAGTCCCTAAAGGATGATGGTCACAGAAACCAGCCTTGCAGCAGGAAAAATTGTCTTGCATTGAACAAGGTGCAGCTAGAGTAGGAATTTTGACATATATATTTAATATATGATATATGAATAATATATGAACAAAATGGGAACACAATTTGAGTCCCTAATATAGTAAACGCTCGTAATGATTGATTCTTTTCAGTAAAACAGTCATTCAGAAAAATTAGATTTTTTTTTTCAATTTTTCAAATAAAACATTCAAACAACACTATTGTTAATTTTTTATTGTGTTGCTTTTTGAGAAATTTGCAGTGACTTCAAGATACACATGTAGGCTCTCCCGACAGATTTTAGAAGGTGAAAGAGGAACTTTGTTAACTCACAGGTGTGTCAAGGAGCCAATAGAATGGATCAGCTATCAAAGATGTCAGACCAAGTAAAATTGTGGTAGCTAGAGGCTGCTTCAGGAACGTGGTTTGAGATATAGATGTTTATGGAGATTGCTGAGTAGGAATAGGATAGTCTATCCTAGTTCTATCACTCTGAGTCAGAAAAAAAATATGTGATAGACAATACTTCAAAGCGGGGAAAGTTGCAACTTTCTACAACTATTCTTCTGTTTAGAAGAAAAGATGGGTCAGGTAAAACTTTGGATCCATGAGCATAAATGTGAGCTCTTTTCATGGTGGGGCAATGAGTCACTTGTGAACAGATGGAAAGAATGTAAGGGTAAAAAGCATCCCCTGGAAAGGCACAGCAACAATTAAGTGTGCGTGATATAACTGGGAATTTCTTGGTTTTGATGTAGTTAATATGTTTTGGCTGATGAAGCTGTATCCTAATCAAATCTCACAAAATTCTTAAAACCTCGTGTAAAAGTAAGAGAGCATGGCCTCTGCTGCTTAACTAAGAAGTTGATTAGGCTCATAACTACAGGGAAAACTTGTATAGAAACATGAGTTACTCAGATTTTTCAAGCATTTGCAGCCCTTTGATGGTTTGATGAACTACCTGTTGGGACTGTTCCGTACAACTTTGCTGCTCTAGGGCTTTGCTGCTCCTCAGAATTTTTTTTTTTAATTACAGAAAGTTGCTAAACGTGCAAGTCGTGCAATTGAACAGAAGAGTTAGATACTGCTTGTGTTTGGGAGAAAAAAAAGCTGCTTGAAGGCAGAGATAGAAAGGTGTTCAGAAAGCTAAAATTACTCTTCTAAGTGGTTTGTTTTTTTTTTTTTTTTTTTTTCCAGTAGATGAATGAAAAATAAGTGACTTCAGAGATTATCTTTCCCCTCTGGCTCTCCCTCCTGCTTCTTCCTCAAGTGCTCCAAGCTGAGATGCTGGCACAGCAGCTGTTGAAGCTTGACATATCAGTAATAAAGCCACTTTTGCTCTGCAGTGCAGAAAAGGGTGCAGGAGAGACACACTAGGTGCTTTTCCCTTGATGTGCAGGTGAGCAGGGTTGGGGCAGCTGAAGCTCTTTTTTCTGCTTTTCTTCGTGAATCAGGGAGTGTTGGTTGGTCTAAGTCAGATTTGGTGTTGCATTGCAATTCAGCTCATTGCTAAATTGTGTTTGTCCACTCCTTTGGCCAGAAAATGGATCTTTTGTAGTTAACTTCTAATGCTTATGTGTGTATCAATGTTCTTAGCACATGGTATTGTCCAAATTTCAACTCCAAAATTCCTCTTATTTTTATTCAAGATATGTGTAACCTCACATACTTTAGCTTACATGCAAGATAAAGTAACAGGTTCACTCTCCCATCTCATTACTTTTATTCTTTGGGTCAACTTAATTCTTTAGGATGAAGTGAGTCTCTTAGGTTCTTGAGATGTGACTGCAAATCTCTGACAAACCCAAGGCAAGGAAGCAGATTTTATTCTTAAGACCTCTTCAAAATGAAAACCAGGGGATTAGATCAAGAGCAAGCATCAGTCATAATACAGAGAAGATAATGCATGAGTTCATTTCAGCACTGAACAAAAAGCAAAAAAGAGTGAAGAAATAGGTTTGTTACACACAGGAGATGCAAAATGAAAGGAGATAAGCTCTTCACCTCCATAATAAGCCACAACTTTCTCGGCCTGTCTTGCAGAATATATTCATCAGTCAATATCGATGTTGCAATCCAAACACATGAAATATCAGCCTTTTCCAAAAATCATGTCTTCAGGTTTTTTCTCAGCTCCAAGCAAGTTTTCAATTTCATACATGCATTGAGTGCAAGTCTATTATTTAGGGCCTGATCCTTAGAGTAGGGATCTGAACCACAGAGCTGGGGGAAAAGCAAGATATTAAAGGGTCTCATGTGTGTGGAAGACACAAAAGTCTCAAACACATTATTTCACACACTTTTCCACTACCACAAAAATACTGCAACACTGAGGTAATGTAATCCAGTGTAACTGTGGTATCATGTTGTGCAGTCCCAGGTGCTCCATGTATTTTGAAATTAATATTGATTTTCCACTGGTGATATATTGATGGCAAGAGGTGAGAAAGGGTGAGAATAAAGAAGAGTTTTGAGACAAGGTAGTGTTTGCTTCGTGGTAAGAATTAAATGTGAGATTACAGAAGCGTTGAAACTAAAGCTGAGGATGCAACCTTAGCTAGCAGAAATACACATCACACTGGCCAGTCCTGACTTATTAACTTCCATTAAAAAAAGGCTGTATTTACCAATACGTTGAATAACTTTTACAATTTCATAATCATGTGAGTAATGCCTTGGAAAACTGTTAGATATCCTTGTTTATATTAATATAAAATGAACCAGGTTTGTCCCAGAGTCTAAATTCAAGAAAGGCAACTAAAATATTAAAACATGACCAATATTAATTTAATAGTTTTTAACAAACAAGTCTAAAAACAGCCTTTAGATAATCTAATGCATAGGCCAAATTAATCATTGGATAAATGCCTACATTATTACAATATTAAATTATATATGAAGACTAGGTATTTTTCCTCAGCTAATGATTTAGGGTATTTTTATGGATTATTTACCTCGAGAAAAAAAATCCCATTTACTCTGTGAATAAAATCAGAAGTGATAACAAATGTTCAAACAATAATTTTACAATTTTTAAAGTAATTTTATGTTTACCCTGATAAATTGCTTCCAGTTCTGGTAGTTACTTTACTCTTCCGAGAGAGATCTCTTATCTGGAAAACTGAGACCCCTAAGGAAACAATATTTGTTTTTCCTGTCCCCATCTGGTGAGTTGAATATTGACTTTGCAAAGCAGTTAATTCCAGTCATCTAGCCTAATAAATAGCAAGTTCTATTATTTTGTTTATTATCAGGATCTTCAAACTGAATAATAAAGATGGTCTGTGTGAACAAAAGCAAATGTTGATTGTGTGAGAGCCATAAATACCATTTTATTTAGTCAGAGACACACAAATGTTCATAACTTATTTTACACTTTTTCACCTGGCCTGCAAAAATATTCAAAACAATCCACAAGACGTCCCCAAGATTTCCTGAAGAACATTGTGTTAGACATATATATAAATTAAAGGACTTTCTTCGACACAAAACAAGTCCATATAACATCATCACTATTTATCTCCGTCTGCATTAGAATAAAGCAAGAGTTCAAGCACAGAGTAACTTGTCAGAGGGTATTTCAGGATAATATCACTGAATTAAATTTGCATTTATTCACAGAATTTTAGGATCATTTCTTAAATGTAACAAGCAACTAAAAGCCATGAGGAGTCTTTTGTCTTCATAGAGAGGAAAGGCAAAGTTTTCTATTTGAAAAGGAAGAAGATTCAGAGGATTCCCATGGTAACCACACCCCTGCAATTTACAATTTTCTTAATAAAAATGTCTTAGTATGTGTTGTCCAAACCAGCTTCTCACTGAGCTTCTGTTTTATTGTATCTTGTTAACTTGTGCATTTCTATCTCTGGAATACCTGGTGTGAACCTTCTGATTAAAATGGTGAATTTTAACCACACGATGTGACATAATGTAAATTAATAATTATGGGTCAAACCACAACTTTTAAAGAAGTAGCTATCTGGATTATAACCTGTACTGAAAAAAAACTGAGATCATTTTAATAGGACACTTGCTGAATAACTATTACAGTTGTTAAACTAGATTCTCTACTTGTCCATTTATTGAAATTTATTTTTAATTTGTTATTCCATCATAAGGCAAATCATGACTTAACCATCTCTCAACAAAAATACAAAGTCCCAAGGAAATTATTTAAATTTGTGGATAAATTTGAGCTGCTTTTTAAATTGCTCCAATAATCTGTGAATATGTCAGACAGAAACCACCCCATAACCAGCTACCATGAAAAGCTGCTATATATTGTCATATGCAGAGGACTATACAAGTCATTTGTATAACCTTATTTGAAGCTTCTTCTTGAGATATTGTGTCTCCTCATGCACTTCTTTGTAACTCCCAGCTCCACAGTCATATTTGTAGCTGGCAGAGATACCATATTGTTCCTCTCAGATATTCGTAATAATCTTACACTAAACCACAAAGACCTTGCTGAAATTTTTGCCACTTACTGAGATGTCTTTTCACAAGAAAAATTTACTCTTGACTGAGTACAAGATTCTCCCCTCCAAACTCAATAATCAAGCGGATCCCTCAATTACTCTTCAAGTTATATCAGTGGCTTTTTTTCACAACAGATAGGAAGACAGTTTCTGTACAATTTTCAGTTTAACTTAAACATTGAAAATAATCACAAACTGATAGAGAGGAGAGTGGAGAACTTATATTTTCTTTACAGAACTGTTCCTGAAGGGATTTGCTATTTCTGCATTAAAGTTATGCATTGAATTCATATGTAGTGAATGCATCCAGATGGTATAAAATAATTCATCATTGACAGAAGACATTGTTGAAAATGCTATATAGAGAGCCCTGAGCATATAAATGTAGCTGATAAAACAAAAAGGAAATAAGAGTCTCCTTGTTGAAAAGGCACAATAGACGGACAGGCATTCTTGGCACAGCAGATCTGTTTTTCCAACCTTGCAGATCTGTTTTTTTTACACACCTTGCAGATCTGTCCTTCCAACCTATTCTAGAAGTACAAATAAACTCACATGCAGACACAGCACAAAATATTTTGAAAGATAATTTTTGATTTATGAAAATATTAAAAAAACTCGCTTTCTGAGTGCTTTAGTTTTTTTATTTAAAGGTGATCACTAGAGCATTAATAGCCATTAGAGAAGAAAGAAACTCTGCATATTCATCACATGATGCTGTTCTGCTCTCATTGTGTGAGTACAATTCTTTTAATACAATGAAAGGCAGTTTAAAATATATGAGATGGCTTCCAAATATTAATTATCTATAGAAGTTTTTGCTATGTCTTCAAAAAGATAAAGTCCTGCAGAACATCTCAAAAAAAACAACACTTGTAATTGGCAGGGAAAGCCTTTTGAGACAGCAGGAGCTGTGCCAAAATATAAGTAAAATTGAATAAATTTTAACCTTGAATTGAGGTCTTGCAGCTCAGGCCATTCACTCAGGACTTTTTAAAACCAGCACACTGCAGAAGTACTACAGCACCTCCTGGTCCTGTCACTCATTCTCACTTCTTTTTCTTACATAAACATTTTTGTGACTAGATACTGAAGTGATGCAAGTGAAAATTAATTTTTTTTTCTTTTTCATATACAGCCGAATTCAAGAGGATGAGAAAAGAGGCAAAAAATTAAGGTCCAGAGCAGAATTCTGTGTAAAACATTTATCTGGATTTTATGGGAAATACCAATATAATCTCCCAAATATAATAAATACTTTACTTCTTTTGAATTATATGAAAACCAGAAAACCTAGAACATAAAGTACAATAATCTAAAGATAAGGGTATGAATGAATAGCAGAGCCCCAAACACCTTCAAATCAAACAGTGCCTAATACCTTTCAGGTTTCTGGACCATGCTCATTCCCATTATGTATCTAACTTAATTGGCCAATTAAAGAAGCCATTGCTTCAGTCTAATGAGTTTTTAATACCAGAAAAGTGATCTGCTTATTGTATTACATCTAATGGTATCCTATTATGCTGTTAATTTTCTTAACTGATACAAAATCTATATAAAACATATGCAAATTTTATAAATTTAACTTTTAAAAGCACAGTTTAGAACTCAGCAAATTAATTACCAAGATCTATATGATTTTTTTTTGTGATTCTAACAGGAAATATGGGAACAAGTTACTAACTGTTCTGTATGTGTCAATATAAAAAGCTGTTACTTTAATTCATTAGCACATTTTTCCTACTTGTTAATTAAACTGTAAATAGCATTGCTATTTGGACTTAATTTGTTCACCTTTTAAGCGGTGAAAATTTGCCTACATGAAATTTTCTTTCCATCTAAAGGAATATTGATTCATTCTTTATCACATTTGGGGCAGAAAGGCCTTGGCCAGGATCAGATGACAATGGATCAAATTGCTTGAGAAAGGCATCTGCCTGAGAAAAATTCCAAGTATTTTCTTAGTTGACTTAACACAGAAATATGAAACATCCTTTTGAAGGAGTATGAGAATGGCACAAAGGCTTTTCTAGGGTTTCAGTAAATGTAAGCTTCAAAAAGAAATTTAAAAAGCACTTTATCCTACATTCAGTACAATTGCTGTGAGCAAAAATTATCTGGGGAATGCCAAATCTAAGCTGTAATATATAGTACGGGAAACCAGACAATCTCACCTACAATGGCTTCTTGTCTTTTCATAACAGGAAGGACAACAAAACAATCCTGATGTATTCCATGCTATTAATTCTCAGAAATTCTTTCATGCATACAATTTAAAATTTGCTGCTGTACTGGTAGCTTTTTCACCCTCATTATTTCTGTCCACTCAATGAATTCATATATCCAAGTTAAAAGAGAGGATTATTTCACATCAAGGCTTTCAGCACGAGAGAATGATGATACTGTCTCCATCTTACTATGAACATTTTCAGATTGCCCAAAATGTACAGTTGAAACACCAAGAGTCAAAGAGAATCCAGGAGAAAATTTGAGGAATTTTTTGTGAGTATTGAACTGATTATCTCTACCTGTCATTTACAAAGATCACTCATATTCCTCTGTCTTGGACAATCCTGGGCTTGTGATAGACATCATACTCCTCAAAAGAAACATCCTCTTTGTGCAATGTTATATTATACTTTGTGCAAAGTTATAAATGTTGGAGGGTTTAAAGGGTCTTGAAACCCTGAACACATCTTAAGTCTTTTACCAAATTCATCAAATCCCCCTTTAATTACATCAAGCTGGTCTAACAGCATGACAGCTCATGACAGTGTTGTCTCCCGCATCCAACAAAGGATGAAGATTTCCCTTAGTTCTTATTTTGTTGTGTTTTTGTTATTTACAAAAACACCTTTATTATCTTTCATATCAGCAACCAGACTGAGTTCTCTCTCCATGACCTAGCAGTATTCTTGTATCCTTCCTGATTTACTGGCCCTTCTTCAAAAGTTCTGTCATGGTTTGGGGATGGTACTCCCCCATTAAGAATTCCCAGAAAACATCCCGACCATAGGCCACTCTCTTACTGTTCCTCTCCCCCTGTGGTGGGACAGAGAAGAGACTTGAAGGCAGAAACAGATTAAGATCACAGGCTGAGATAACAGTTTACAGGAAACAGCAATGAAATAAGAACAAGAAGGCAAACAATTCACATGTGTGTGCTCACCGTGTGGATCCCGATGTCACCCAACTGCACATTTAGGCAAACCAGAAAAAAGAGGTGACTCGGCTGCACACGGCAAGAGGTGGCATAGAACAGCCTTGGGGCCCTGGTCTTGTCCCTCCCTGCAGCTGCAAAAGTTAACCTGTCCTGGCCAGAACCAGGACAAGGTCAAAAACACTTCAATTTCTTTCTGAGTTCATGTGAAAGCTCCCTCTTCAGCCAGGCCAGTCTTATTCCCCAATGGCACTTCTTCTGGCACATGGGGACAGATTGCTCCTGTGTCTGTAGGGTTTCCTTCTTAATGTCCAGCTTTTTTGGACCCCGGTGTTTTCCAGGACTGTTTCTCAAAGGACTGTCTGAACCTGTGTCCTGAACAGGAAAAAGTCCACACTCCCAAAGGCAGAATCCCTTCCTTACCTCATCAGAAACTGAAAACTCTATCATTTCATGATAATTCCTTATATGAACGTTATTTGAATCTAAACCACTTAACAACTTTTAGCTTTGTAGTGTATAAATTAGTTTTCAAAATTCAACTTAACAATCCAATAAACAGATCAGTAATAAACAAGAGTCTCAAATGGCAAGAAATTCAACCATTTCCCATAAATAATACAGAACTTCCAAACAGTGTTATAAGTCCAGAAACTGGAAAGTACAAAAAATTAAGGAGCAGAAGTCTAGTTCAGAAGTCCATTACTCAGAAAGATGAGCATAACTGTATAAAAGCGCACATAAAAACATTATGGTTTTTATTAACAACTCTCAGAGCAATGCTGTTTTATTTAGATGGCTGTTAAAACCACTGCCACAAAGCAGCCATTTCCATTCAGTTGTTTAGTTTGCTTCTACATGAAATGAATCAGCAGTTAATATTGTTGATATACGGATCTTCTTCTTCTGAGAGAAAACTATGAGCAAAATCCCATCATTTGTATTATGAACATTTTTATCTCTATTGAATATTTTCATGAAGAAAAGGAAAAACCTTGTTCAGGGTGGGAAACCTGTGTGTATGTTTGAGAAGGAGAAAATGATGCATAAGGGTTTTAAAAAAAATAGCAGCTAAGCAGCAGCAATATAGGAAAATGTTTTCTCCTAAAGTTTGAGAGCTGTTGGCACAATAATTTTGGAAGGACCAAAATAATCTGCACAGCACTGTACATTTATGAGATGTCTCTGTTTTTTGCACCCACAGGATACACAAAAACAGCAAGAGCAGGAAAAGCCACTATGCTCCGGCACTGATCTTACCCTCTCTGAACCCCAGTGCTGATGTCAGTGATGACAATCTGTGTTTTGCAGACACAGCTAGATATTTACCATGGTAAATTGCATAGTCTGTCAGATCATTCTCATCTGCCCAAGCCCCTCTAGAGCTGAGCCAGGTACTCTTTATGAATCATATTCATCTGTACAGAGCTTGGACTAAAAAAAAAAAAATTAAATTACTCCATGTTTCTATTTTAGCAAAAAAAAAATTTAAGAAAATCATTTAATCTGGTTTCATCCTCTCAAAAACATATTTTTCAAAAGCAACAGATAGAAAAGAAGAGCAATGAGCTATTTTTGTTCACATGTAAGGGACACAGAACCTCATATTCTGTCACAGAGATTGGCCAGATACATGTGTCTACAGAACAGGTTGTATGAATGAAAATTCATGAGACTTTTTCTCAAACTGAGACCAGTGAATCTACTAGTGATGGAATACAGGTGTCCAAAGACTATAGCACACAGAAATGAAAAAAAAATAGTGAGCAGAGCTAAGCCTCTGTAACTGTTTACGAAAAAAAAAAAAACAATTAAGAAGACATTGATTGGTGTGCTGAGCCTACAACTAAGGAGACACATGCATACAGATTAAAAATACTCATTTCTGCCAAGTCTCTCATCCATGCTTTTATTCTTGCCAAAACTTCATCCAAAAAAGTCCATCTCCTCACTGAGTGCCCTCATTTACAATGAACTCTCACACAAAATCCAAGTAAAAGTTGCAGCATCACATGTTGCCTTTTAGAGCCTGCTCCTTAGTAGGGACTGGAAACCAGAAAGCAAGAAGGTGTCCAGAAGAGAGCCAAGGGTTGGTCAAAAAGTTTGCTGGACTATTGGCTGCTTTGCCAATAACAAAAAAGAGGTTAAGTATAGGTATTTCAAAGCTTGATGATGTTTCCTGTAAAGGATCATCTCCTTTAGGTAATTTTCCATTTACCACCAATTCATTTACTTTGCCTCCAGTCCTTATGTTGGAAGAATAAACTTGTATTTGAAAAATTAAAAGGTAAAAAAAAAAAGCCTTTTCAAAAACAATATAACATGAAGATGTAAGTTAATGTAAAATTATTAATGTTGAAGTGGAAAGCATTATCACTGGATTGCAACCTAAATAGTTGAAATTAAGCAAAAAGTTAGCAGAATAATTCATTTAGCAGTTCCAGGCTCAACCTTGTGCTACTGCAATAATTGCAATTAATCCCACACTGGAAGAATTATTTTAATAGAAACTATTTTAACATTAACAGAAGGAAGCTTGACATCTGCAGTAATTCAAGAGTCAATATAGGCCATGATCCTGAGCACAACTGCAATCTTCCCTCAAGTATGTAGCTAGGACAGGAGAAACCACAGAGCCATAACAGAACTGCAGTAATTTTCAAAGACTGGATTTATCCCAGTTCTGTTTTCCTGGTGTATGGGTTCTACTCTGCTACTATTGTACTCATGCAGCAGATCACTCCTGTGGGGGAAACCTGCTTGGTGCCAGGCTGTGTGACTGAACTTTGGCAGAACTAAATCAGTGATGGCAGCAGAAAGCTCAACTAATCAGATGGCTGAGGCACCAGAATACTGGAAATCAAATTGTTGCTACTTTTGCTCTTGACCTTCTGATGGCTTACTAAATGAGGCCAGGGTGCACATTAATTTTGGAATTCACGGGGTAGAAACAGAGATCACTGCAAGCTCTGATGGATCTGCCAGGACCCTCCAGTGCATTGACACCATAAGTGGGAGAAACTGACAGCTGGACCACAGCTGAGCTTCGAGTTTGAAGTCATTTGCTTTCTCCAGAAGAGCAGATGGAGGATGTTGTGGGATCAACTGAGACCCCTTCTTCACTCAGAGACAGCCAAACTACACAACAATGTTGTGGAGAAATTATATGGGAACTTATACTGAATTTAAAGCAACAATTGCAATTCAAAGTACATATTTTTGATGAAACAGCACACATGAGGTGATTTGGCCCCAGCTGGAAGTAATACGCAGTTGAATGGACTCTCTAAATTAGTCTGTGCAACCAGAGACTGAAAATAATAATGTTATTTGTGGATAAATTGGAGGAAATAAGAAATGGTGGAAAATGGAAAAGTGACTTATTTTTACTCAGCACTTGAGTTTTATGAAATAATGGACCACAGCTACCAGTCTAATCAGGAAGAAGGTGCTAAGAAGAGATGGAAGAGCTCAATCATGCTAATTATCAACATGAAAAGTATACATTATAGGTTAAAAAAATCTGGCATTTTACTGGTAGGCATCTGGTCTAAAGGAAAAGACTAAATGTATGAAGTGAAAATGCAATGTGTTGTAATTTAAGGAAAAAATTGGATAGACTTTTTAACCCTTTTAAAGTGGGTTCTGAAGTTGGACGTTTGCTCATTTGCAGATCAATTAAACTCAAAATTAATGAACTAGTTAATTTTGCTCCTCTTTTATGTTTTTATTACTGGACAACAAAAGGAAAGAAAAGCTAGATGCAAAATACAGAGGCTGTATATATTAAAAGTGATCATGGTTTGAAAAATTCTGGAAGACAAAAACTTTTGACTACCTATCTACCTATCTAGCCATTAAACAAATACAGGTATTTCCACATTATTATGACCTGAGATTCAGCTCAATCTATGCATTTTAACCACACAAATAATATTATCTTCAAAGAAAGAATGAGTAGATCTTAAGAACAGCAAAAAAGTTAAGAGAGCCAAGCAATGCATGGCTTTCCTTTGTTGTAAATTCTGGAGAGAATTTATATAAATAATATGAATTAACACTAATATTCCATGATTTTAACTCAAAAGAACCAGAAGACTTCCAGCAGAGCCTTTTAATCATTATTCAGCATTCCTACCTCTCCTCACACAGGGTTATATATTTAAATTGGATTTATATTTATTGCACATCCAGTGTCATATTAATGTGCAGAAAAACTGCAATGTGGTAAACTGAATTTGACACAGTGGAGTTTAGCGGAAAGATACTTTCATGTCTAAAGATACACTGCCCCCTTTTCCACTTCAAAACACACCATGAAGACCTTGGGTTTTACATGAGTACTCATTTCTGCAAGGAAATAAGAACAAACCATAATGAGTCTTACCAGCTAAACTGCAAGTGCATTTCTGTGCCAGAAAAGAAAAAGCTTACAGAAAACTCAAATGACACATGCAGGCTGATACTCAGTGTAAGCACCAGCCTGAAGTCGGAGTAAGTTGCATCTTGTTCTGGCTTCTTTTTCTCAGCAGTCACATACTCATATCTCAGTAAAAGTTCTACCAAAAAACAGGTTTACAAGCTAGATATGGCAAACAATCAATTATTGCAAGACATGACTGATTTTCAGCATTCTGAGGTTTGGAGAGTGTAACTTTATTAATTTCCTTTAGGAAGGAGAGTGCAAAGTGAAGCAAAACTCAAAGCACGTGGAAATAAACATTTCTGATGAAAATGGCTGGATTCCAGATGGCACTGGAATCCAGCATTAGGATAAGCCTCACATTTATCATGTACATGAATTATCCACTACATTAAATAATTCGCTTTTTTTCATGGCAGATGTTCTTTTTGACTATTTTTATTTTTTCTGTACTGTAATTTCTACATTTCAAAAATAACACAAAGTACACCTTGCAGTACACCTTTATCTAGGACATGTAACTTCCTTACAGCGCATATTCCCTTCCCAACTCTGAGTCTTAGAATGGAAGGTATTGTTTAGTGTGAGACGATGGCTGAGGTTGTTATAGAAAATCAACCTGAGATACTATTTAACATGTATTTTGTCAGTTTCCTTCAGTTCTCAGAAATATCTGCCTTGCCTAGATATTGTAGCTTAGAATGCTGCCTAAAAAAAAGGCATTTCTGGGGGAATAGATGTTGATTTTAATGAAATAATAACAGAACATATAGTCATAAATTTAGTAAAGTCACCTCTGCTGTAGATAAACCTGTTTCAACATATACAGTCTGTTCACAAAGCAAATTCTGACAAAAACGTTCTTCCACACCACTTTCAAAGATGTGTTTGAGAACAAAATTATTACTCAATTAACTGACTGAAGCCTCAGCGGAATTTAGAAAATTTTACAAGAGACAGGCTGCAGCAAAAGAACACCTGCATGATTACATCTTTTATGCAAACATACAAAATTAATGAGGCCACAGTCCCACTGCACACATGATTCTCCTAAAAATCTCGTTTTACCTAGTATTAAATAGGACCACTAATATACTGGCCAAAAACCTGATTTTGCCGTTTACTTGTATAACTTCCAAGAAAATTAGGCCTTCTAAGAGACACTCTTCACACCAGCGATTCTGTAATACAGCTAAGCAGGGCAGCCACACTGTGAAATGGGCTGAAATTAATTATGTCTAAAGAGAGACAGAGATGACACTGAAACAGGAGCTTTCTGAGCACTCTCACCTTGGGACTTACCCACTTGACTGTCTAAAAACCATTTTAAGTGTTAGGCCTTCCAGCATTAAAGCAATACCTTACAACAGAAAACCATTTAAAACTCCCATGATAAGGCATTAGTAAGACCCTATGTATCTCTGAAATTTTAGATATATCAATTCTTCCTTACAATGCTTTGTTTAGGTTAAATCATCAAATAAAAATTATGCCACTGACAAACACAAATTGTCACTTGCGGTTTTTATTGAGTGGGGGTTTTATTTTGGGGATTTTTAATTTTTTTTTTTTTCCTTAAGCTAGTATCACTATTATAATTGGATATAACTTTCATGAGATTACAGAGTTTTCATTTTTTAAGTGAGAGCTGTAGTACAACTAACTATAACTCTAGGCAATTAGAAAGGATTCTTATGATATAAACTGTGAGGTTCTCTTTTAAAAATTTGTCAAATCTGGGAAACCTTCTTCTCTTCACTGCTGAGACCCTAAATGGAGTATTGCATTTGTCTCTGGAATCCTCAGCACTGGAAAGACACAGACCTTTTCAGCAGGCCCAGATGAGAGCCACTAAATTAATCAGAGGGGTGAAGAACCTCTCCTGTGAGGAAAGGGTGAGAAAGTTAGGATTAGTTAGCCTTCCCTCCAGGAGAAAAGATGGTTCCAAGGAGACCTTATTGTGGCCTTTCGTACTTAAAGAGAGCTCATAGCAAGGATGGGAATGAAGCTTTTAGCATGACCTGTTGTGATAGGTCATGGGGCAATGATTTTAAACTAAAGGAGGACAGATGAAGACCAGGTAAAAAGAAGTAGGTTTTTTACAAGGAAGATGGTGAAATACAGGCACAGATTGCCTGGAGAAGTGGTGGACACCCCATCCCTGGCAATATTCAAGGCCAGGTATGACAGGGCTCTGAGCAACCTGATCAGGTTGAAGATGCCCCTGCCCAAGGCAGGGAAATTGGACTAAATGACATCTAAAGATACCTTCCAACTCAAACCATTTTATGATTCAAAGATTTGGAGCTGCCATGAGTCAACAGAAAAAAAAGAAAGCATGAGAAAGGATTTCTCCTCTCTTCTGTGAAGAGGAAATAGATACAGGTAAATATTCTGCATGTCTGCCTTCCAGTCTCCTGCCCACTGAAATTTTATATATCATCACGTCTCCTTAATTCCTTTTATTTAGAAAGAAAAAATTCAGAATTACAATCAGTCTAAAGCTGCATGTATATGTATTGTAATTTAAGTCATGTCAGTTTGATTTATGTTTTCATGTCTCATTGTTGTCAGCTTGATTTATGTTTTTATACTTAGCTGATGCTGTGAGTATTTATTAAATGTAATGGCTCTGAAAAGCCAGAAAAATAAATCCAGCCCCTCAAAAGTTGCATTTCATTTCCTAAGCAGTTGTAAATAGGTAAGTGAGATAGCAGCTTTCAGTCTGTGTCATAATTGTATACTGGACTCAATAAAGGGATGATTCAACACTCTAGCCTATTGATGAACACCAAACTAATTATAAAAATTTGTTTTGAGAGATTCAAAAACATTGTATGCAGGAATTGAGGCAGCATCACTATTTTTCATAAATCATTACATTGGTCATCAAAATAAGAAAGAAAATAATTTTTAGTATTTCATATGGTCCCAGTCACTGGAGTCTTAGGAGATAATAATGACATTCTTCTACCACACTGCCCATTGTATGGATAAACAAAATCAGGATTTTCATCATTCTGTTAAGCCACTATATGAAGCAAGAAAAATTTCACAGAGTTCAAGTCTTTCGAGATTGAGCATCCTTACTCAGTAGGTTCTCATTACAGCCTTACAATATTTTCTAATCCTGTAGGCATTGTCTGTTGCATTCAGGCACAAGTTATGATTAAGATGTCTTTTACACCTCTTCAGCAGTTTTTTTAAAGTTCCAATCTTTTAAGCTCCAAAGAAAGAATAAGATTTTTAATCCTTCATAGTAGGCTAGGGGATGAAAGTAGGATCTACCGAGATATCCAGCGACTTAATTAATTGAATCTTCACGATATATGCTCTACGTGTACGATCATAGTTGGTTGTACAACACGCGTACCCTTCGGTAACCTGCTTTATTATAATAATTCTCCCTGCTTTCATTTCACCACTTTCCAGAACTTTTAGAGTATCTTTATGTGGATTATTATGTGTCAGAAAGAAAAAAAAAGTTTCTTCAATAGTTTACTTACCTTTTTTATTCACTTGTATCTTTGACATCATAAATATTGTGGAATATTTTCATGGGATTCTTTTGTTTGCTTTAGAGTTCACCAATAAAGACAAGAAGAAGGAGATAAAATATGCAAGTTATTCTGGTTTCCTGGACTAATAAATCTACTTCGTCAGAAATATCTCCCAAAATAATTTGTTTTTCTTCAAATTCAGGTGAAAGTTCTGGAAATATTTTCTTGAATAAAAGGGGGTTGTGATGGTCTGGGACTGTTAACACCCATATTTCAACTCTATTTCCTAATGAGGATAAACTGGAGTTTAGTTCTTTTGATAGCCTGGTTTTTGTTTTTCATCTGCTGGACTTCTACCATCTCCTGTCCTTGTGCTCTTTAGAGGCTAGTTCCACTCTTTTCCTGTATTGCAAAATGGTGAAATTTGGTTCTGAAACAGGTCAAAAAAGGAGGTCTGTTTGTGATTTGATATTGCTGTTCCTGTAAACAGACATAAATCCCTACTGTATATCCTATAATCTACTTACCTGCTCCTTACAGCGTTCTCCTATTTATTTAAAAAGAAGAAAACTTTTCACCTGCTCATGAGCATGTGCCAAGAATACAACAGAGGAGAAACATGCTTCACTGGCTCAGCATTGGCTTGATCAACCAGAAAAACACCAAGAGGATCTCCAAGCTAGAATTAAGGTTAGTAGTCAGTATGGTATACACTGCTTATTTTTTTCAGTTTGGTACTGCCAAGAAATTTTGAGCATACAGAATTAAACTGAAGAGAGAACACTTTATTGCAATATATACACCCAGAAAAAAAAAAAAAAAAAACATCATTGTTATCAATTTCACAAAACCAAGCTCTTTCTGGCACCATAGCAGGTCCCTTCATACTGAAGAAAGGTAAATGACATAGGATTCTGAGACTGTTGTCAAACAAAGAGGACAAAACATTATAGGTATCTAATTGCATGTCTGCATTGCTCACAATTTAAAAATAGTAGATCCTAAAATTATGGAAAGATTTATTGAAGACTTTGGGTTTGTTTGCTTTTGTAAATGTGCATTATAAAGTCTTCAACCATAGTTTACTGGGTTTATCATGTAACATCTCAGAGGAAAGCTGAAGAACTTAGAATTTAGTTCCCACTTACTGGGAATTTCCCCTTGACATATAGGCTGTACAGCTTTAAAGGCATTGAAGAAGGTTTACAAAGAAAGTAGCTGAGAAGTAACACAGAACAGAGGGAGCTTAAACTAAAAGAACTAATGGAGAGGATAACAGAACTATCAGTCTGTTGTCTCCAAAAGTCTCATTTTTAAAAGTACTGATCATTTTCTACAGCAATTAAAAGTAATGGAAATTGTAATGTTTAACACTTAGAGAGATAAATGGCTCAGCTGTCTCATAAGTCACTGGATGCTTTTGTTTCCCATTTTAAGATGCCTTTAGCATCTATTCAACAAAAAGAGCAAGAAAGCAAAAATAGGTTTTCAAACCTGAGTACTCAGTTTGGGTTCTCTCTATGGCCAGTAGTGCCTTGCTAGCCTCAGAGTCCAGTGTTTCAACCCTGGATATTGAGCAGCACATGAATTGTATAAGGAAAAACACAAAACTTGTGTCTAAGGGCAGTGTTGTAGTTTCCACGGCAGTCCAGAACAAACTACATTAACATAAAATGTATAAAACAAAATGTGAAAACAGCCTAAAGGTAACAGCGCCTTTCTTTGCTGATGCTGAGGGGCAATAATAGGAAGCATTTATTCTACTTGTAGAGCCTCTGAGCTGCCGTGTTACTTTCTTATCTCTTGCTTCTAAGATATAACTACACTATAAACCAAAGGTTAGATTTAGAATTGTGGGTTGGAGGGTTACACAGCAAAAATTTAACCTAAACCACCAGATTTTCTTCTGAGCTATACTTGTTTCTTACCAAAAGCACTTAATGTGGCGCTAAAAGCTTATTTTGCATCAGTTACATCCATGTTTTTATTTCACCATCCTAAACCTGAATGCTCAAAGAAACTTGATCCTTACAAGAACTGCTTCTCTTAATTGTAATTATTTTCTTAGAAGATTTTAGTGGGCTCTGGAATGCATTGCTTTCATACTACTAAATGTTTCTTTTGAAAATTGTATTTCATTATGCAAGTGGAGAAAGCATGTTAATCAGATGCTTGGCATTCTCTAAAGCAGTACACGCAATATTCTTTAGTCTTACATTAAAAAAAAATGCTGCTCTTAGTACATTGTGTTTCTCTTTTATTGTTTTCCTCTTTGAGGCTTCTTCAACTTTTCCATGTCTTCATCATTTCTCTTCTGATTCTGTATCCCCACAGCTCCCCACTAGTCCCCACAGCCACAGACATTGTTAAGGATTCACTTTTTTTACTCCTTTCCTCACATTTCCTGAGATATGGGTATTATTCCTCATGTAGAGAAAAATGTTTTTGATCTCCTGCTACATACACAGAAGATCTCATAGTGGTTTGTATTCCATAGGTAGCAGTCTCTCCACTTCAAAATATGCACAAATTTGTTTGCCCCCTTGCTTGTGCATCAGTCCAAAGCAGCTCCCTTCCCTGGGGGAACACTGGTTTGTACAGCTGTCAATGACCAAGAGCTTTAATCACTCTTTCTGTGTATTTTTCAAAGCAGTCAAAACACGACTTTTGTTCTTTACCCATAGTATTTCCTGAACATGGTGACAGTAGTTTTAAATCCATGCTTAGCACTGGGTTTGTGGGTTTTAAAGCAAGAGTGAAGTAACTGACAACTTTTACATTATTTATTGTTGCTGGTTTCTATTTCTAGGGAATTGAATAATTATAAATATTTATATAGATGAAAACAGAAAGCAGAAGGAACAAGCTGGTTTAGCTGAAAGTTTCAAAAATGATCGAGTTGCCAGATTTCCCAGAGCACTGGGGACTGATTACCACAACAAAAATGTCGTTCTCTTCTGTAGATGCTTCCAGTCCTTCTCAATAACCAGAATGTTTCACAGCCAAGACACATTCTTCAGAGCATTTATTCCCAGTCTGCTTTCACAAAAACTACTACTGCTGCTATAAATTTAATTTGAGGACATAAGAGGCTATCAACAGCTCACCAAATTGGCCCCTGGAAAAAAATAAAAAAAAAAAAAAAATTAAAAATAAAAAAAAAAAAAAATGAAAAAACCAAAAAACTTGACTTAAACCTGTTAATTAAATTACTAAAGTATTTTAAATGCAATTTAATTTCTTCATTTTTCTAATCCAAGTTATTTCTACTTTTGTTAGAATACATGCTAAGAAATTATAAACCAATACAATAGATAGATTGAAAGAACTAAACAGAATCAGAAAAAACTCTAAATGCAAATTTCTGACAGAAACATGCATAAAGGTAGAAACAATGATTATAAAGGTTGTTGGACTTCAACATTTATTCTTTGTTCTTTTTTTCAAGAAAGCAATGATCTATGAATTTCATCCTTTTTATTACAGAGGTATCTTTGTGGATATAGTTTATGTAGTAAATCTACAGCTCATGGATTTGAAAATGAAACATTTTGAGGAGATTTACTTTAAAGAGTTGTAGACATTTTAAAGAGAAGACAAAAATCATTTAAGAATACACTGTATCCATTAAGGACAGATAAAGGAGGAAACACACAAATAAGGTTATGGTCTCTGTAATAATAAATGCAGTGCAAAAATGCCTACGGATGCATCTTGTTCCTGGCCTATCAGCCTTAAACCACTAGGAAAAAATCTGTTCCCTACACAAAGAAACATGTCTGTGGTATTCAGCTGGAAAAAAATGATTGTGACTAATAAATGATGGGCATTTTCTTTTTCTAAAGGCACGCAGAGAAACTAGAATTCTACCAACACAAAGCAAAGAAATTCTTTATAACTTAGAGTTCTGGGAAAAATGCAGGTTTTTTCACAATTCTATATATTTATCCTGACAAAGGGAGAAATGTACAGCCTTAAGTAACTGGGAGAAATGAGAAAAAGAAAACACATAACTTTAGTTTTTGAGTACTTTCCTTAGGATCCACTGGTTAATCTGAGCTTCTGAAGTTCAGTTGAAAGAACAGCAGTCCCTCAGAGAAGCACCTAATCTGTTCATGATAGATTTCATAGAATGAATAATTTTTAAACTTATTTCTTGAAACTTAATGCTAAGATTTCAAAGTCAAGCAAGTACACATAATTTTAGAAACTCAAGGACGTTTAAAAGTAGATCTCCTAATTTTCCAGAGGAATAACTGAATTTATTCCATTACAGATTGAAGCAAAACATACAGTAAAGGAGAAATAATGAAAATGAGAGATAAGTTGCCAATACCTGACCTTTACAGCTTGCATGCACTTTGCAAAACTGTGCCTTGTAGCACTGAATGAGCTCTGGAAAAAAGCAGTAGTTCCACCTTTAATGCTTGCCTGGGAAGACCCAGGAAGGGACCAATGGGACCAGCTATAGGAGTTAAGCTGAGGGTGGAACAGCATCTCTGTCCTCAGCAGCGAGGGCACAGTGGGCAGAGAGGTGCAGGGCCACAGCCATAACCAGGGGAAGCCAAAGGACCTGTGACTACCATACCAGCCCCAGGCAAGGTCCAAGGCCAAGCCAGGAAGCCAAGCCAGTGGGTCAGTGCTGTAAGGCATGAGTTTGGGAACACGCAGGCAAAAAATCTAGTGCCCAAGCTGAAATCCCTCTGCTGAGCAGAGCCAGCCAGCTCTGGAAGGGCCCCAGGGAGGCTCCTTGGAAATTTCCCCCTCCTTTACTTTAGGCACAGTAAATCAAAGCAGGTATGATTACGAGTGGCTTAGCAATTTTCCTGAATTATGGGAATAGGTATACAAGAACTTTTTGGCCTAATAAGTACATAAATGGAAAGACAAAGTAAGAAATCAGAACTATCTGACATTTTATTTTTAAACCAGTCTTTTTTGTTGTTGTTTAGCCTAATTTATCCTTTCTATTTCTAAGGATTTCCTCAGACAGCGATGTGAGTGCTACGTGAAAGGAGGGAGAGCCTACCCAAAGCATTAGCTGAAGGAAAGCTTTGATCATGGACTGTAAATTAATTTCACACATCAGGAGTCCCAAATCTATGGCAGGTTAAGAGAAGCATTGTTCAAGAACTTAATTCTGCTTTTCAGGTTATAACATAACATGTATTCAATATTAAAAATCAACTTATTATAGGCACATATGCAAATGATTAAGATGTCTTTTTCCCAAGCTAACACTGATCCAGCAGAGGGATGGTGTGCAACACATGCACACCAATGCAAACACATTCTAAAAAATCTGTCATTCACAAAAGCTCATATACCAAACACTGTCTCTATGATTTCTGTATGGCCTACTCCACTATGACTGACAAGTAGAAATAATCTTTCCTGAAGCAAATACTATGGGACAGCAAAACATAAATGTAATAGCTTCCATTTAAGCCATTGTATTACCTCGCACTTGCATTCACACGTCCTCTAGAGTAGGCCATAAAAATTAATAGGTAATGACACAGAAATTTTAAAGGTAGTATATCTTGAAAGAAGATGTCTGAATTTACTAAAACGTCTGGATTACACAAGCAGAGTTGACATGGCGGAGCAGATAGTGAAGATCTGGGGAATTAATTATGTATTTGAGATACAAAATTGAAACATCAAACAGAAAGTAGCTTTGTTTAATGCTTGAATTTGAAGCATTGTAATCAAATGTAAAATGTAACACCCCCAAGTACTGGCAATATTAGTTTCTAGAGTCTAATTAAAGCTACCTATTAAAGAAATCTTTTTAAATTAGCTAGCATACTTTTAAAATAAACTACCATCACCTTTTGTTCTTTGTTAATGTTTCTGTTCATTTCTGATTTGCAATGAGCATGAGCAGTAAATTAATCAATTGCCATGTCTTTATTTATTTTTGCAAGTGCCCCTGTAAAAGTAGAAGCAATAACTGTAAATTGTGATCATAGCAATAGCATTATTTAATGGAATGGATAGGTAGTCAGCAAATTCCAATAAAAGATAAATGAGAAAGGAATAAAAGCCATTAAGGGTATTGCAAGAGTAAACTCCATTCCAGTTAATGTTCATTCTTCCAGCAGAAATCTGTAAACTTTTTTCTTCATTTCCAGCTTGAACAGGAAAGAAGCCCTTCAGCCTGCAGAGGACTTAACTATTGTCAGCCTAGCCATGTTGCTCACTATAGGTCTATAAATTTATAGCTCATTTCTTAAAATACAATGAATAGTGATTGAGTCATTGACTCAGAATTATGGTTAACAGCAACCGACAGGAAAGATGTGTCCTGCAATACTGCAGGAAGAGCTCACCACAGAGGCAAGGCAATGGTTCAAACCTCATGATGCCTCTTCTTTTAAAGCACCACCTCAGAAAAGGCATCTCTTCCAAATTATGCGTTGTTACAGTCTTTCATCAAAGATGTAAGTGAGGTAAGAGCTCAATGGGATCATAACAATTAAAGCTTCTAATATTTCCTCAATTCACTTCATGTCATATAATCTTGTCAACATGAATGCTTCCACACCTGTTCCCTGGTCTGGTTTTGTTGGGTGTTTTAATGTTCATATAAGGAAATTTGGAGCTTAGTTTTATAGCTGGTTTTGTTACAGGCTAGGAACTGCAGCGGAACTATTAAAGCAAAAGGATTTGGTTTACTCCTTCTAAGGTCAATGGACAATGCTTAAATGTCAAGAATGCATTTTCAAGACATTTCACTGACAGACAAAAAACTGACATAGCAAGTGTATTGAAGGATTCATATAATSCTTCCTCTGTGCCACTCGTGTGTTTTTCACGTGCTGCCTTTTCTTTCATGGACCTTAGTGTGTATTTTGTTTATTGGGAGAGGAGGGGAGGGGAGGGGAGGTTCGGAAAGGAGAGGTTCGGAGAGGAGAGGAGATTGTTTAAAAAAATACTTTAAGTCTTAAACCACCAAACATTCATCTTAGTTCAGTGCTATGCATTGGATTCAGGCCTAAAAACTACATTTATTAATGAAACGTTTACTAGATTAGACTCTGATATTTTGGATACATTTATTTTTATGTTAGACTATACACATAGATGAACACAGATATTGCCTAGAGCATAAATAAGGAAAAATAGTTCACTTATGTGCATTTGTTTTGAACTTTCAGGTTTGAATGCATTTATCTTTCTTCATGTTTGGAAAATATTCATATTTAGTTTGGAGGTGTTAAATAAAAAGCATTTACAAAAAAAACAACAACATATTTTCAATTCCTTGATAGACTGGTGTTTCCATTGATATTTAAAAAACAATATTCTGCAGTCATTCAGTATCTATTATGGTGTCTTGATCTGCAGGAATTAAGAAATCTCAGGCACAGTCTATTATCAGAACAAACTCTGATGGAAGACAAGAACAGAAAAGTGAATGTCTGGGACTATTGTAGGATTGTTACAATTCATCTATAGATTATTGCAAGCCCTGGGGCATGGCCAGTTTTTGTCATTATTTTGTGCTGGTATGTCCTACTTGGTATATCAGCAAAAAGAATTTCAGAGAAATGAGCTATCATGTCTTCACCCCTGAAGGGTCTTTTCACCAGCTACGAAATGGCGTTTCTCTGGGTCACCCTGGGCCATTAATCATCTTTAAGTAGACAACAAAGTGCTCCAGGATTTAAAAGAAACATTTTTAACATTTATTTTTGCTATTGGAACTCACCAAACAGCTACTTAAATGTGTGGGTCAGTAACATTTCATAAGATACATCAGCAACCGAAAATTCAGAAGATACTGGTACAAATTTATGCATCAGAATCTTTTTTTCACAGTCAGTAGAAAGAATTTTTTGTTACTCCTGCAGTTTAAAAATATTGTCCTTGAAGAACTAATGTCAGTTGTTTGTGTTAGTACACCATCTTGTGGATAACTCATCTAACTGGGAGTGCTGCTGCAGCAGCCATCAGTCTCCGAGTGTTTCTTATTTATCCAGTGCTTACAGTCACAGAAATTTTCTCTTCTATATGCATCAGGGCTCCTTTCCAAATCTGCTTGTGAAGAGCATTGAATGTGAAAAAGATGCACTTATATGAAGAAAATCTGTTATTGTTCAATACTTTTCTTAAAACTGTGCTTGGAATAAGTCATTTTTATTAAGGTCTTTGACATACTACACAATATATACAATAACCCCAGAAATAGCAAGCTAATTATCTAATCCACTATAAATATACTCTGATAGTCCTTTAATGTTACCACTGGCCCCTTGGACTCCTCTTGTGTTCATTGGAAAGCAAAGGTTAGCTTTGAAGGCACATGTTGTTCTTCAGTACGAAAGATGCTACTATATCTCTTCAAAACTCAGACATGAAATCCAAATGTCTTCCATGACCTATGGTGCTTCCAAAACATTATTGGTAAAACTTCTATCTTATTTTAGACCACTGGGGGAAAAAAATATAGGCTAAGCCTAAGGTGTGTGAAAGTTTCAGGATTTTCATATATGATCAATTATCCAGTTCTCTGCCATTGTAATTTCTAAGCATTAGAAAGTGCTTTGTTTTAATTTGATTTAATTTGATTTGATTTGATTTGATTTGAATTGATTTGATTTGATCTGAATTCCTCCAGGCTGGTTTCTCTGGCAGGGACCATCCAGAAATACTGCAGAGAATATGAGATATCCTTACTCACATGTGCCAAAATGGAAGTCTCTAGCTATTTAAATTCAGTATTGGATTAGTGCATCAAGATGCATAAATTTTTATTCTACATGACAAATTATCACAAGAGAGTGAAGCAGTGGAACAGACTGCCTTGAGAGACTGTAAAGTTCAACATCAAGTCAGAATAGTGCAAGAAAATTAGAAATTTTGTAAAGGTTACTATCAGAGATATATCTGTTTAGAAAAACTACAAGGTCCAGAACAGAGTATAACTTATTGAACTTATTTTTTACATATGCTGCCTTTTTTGCCCTCTCTTCACTCTGCAGGGAAGCACAAAGACCTTGAAAAAGTATTTCAAGGTCCCAGCATTGTCTGTAATTACACACCATGAGCAATATACACTCTCTGGTTTCACAGACCCATACAGCCTCTGTATTGTCATTCTGAAAGCAATTCACACAAAATATTAAAAATTACAAAGGAAATAAGATCAGTTGCTCCATTTACCATTCATTAAAATTTGTGCAGGGAAAAAAACCTTCTAAACAAATATGCTTCCAAAATGTCTCTCCAACAGCCCTACAGTATATGTATTTTAGAGACTAGTTCTCTTGGAACCCTTCCCTTGCATTCTCTGCTGTTACTTCTGGCTAAAATGAAGATCGATCAAAACTGTAAACCAGAAGGGATAAAAAAGTCTTAAACAAAGAAGAATCAATACTTACAACTTCCACATCCATAGCTCTGTTGTTGCTTGCTGCATTTCATCTTCTACAAATACAGACAAATCAACTGATATTTATTATGTAATAAAATAACTGGATGTTTGGTGATACGATTGAATTGAGTTTAGTGTGCTTTGCTGCACTCTGTAACATTACAAAAAAGGTTTGTAGGATGAGTTTTTCTTTCTTTCCCCTACAGGTTTATTATTTAGGCCTGGATTATTTTTTAGAAACATTGTTTGATACTGTATTTTTGTGAGGCTAGACCTGATCCTTAGTCAGCATGCTTAAAACACCAACAGAGATAGACATTGGGATATTTTATGTGTGGATGATGTCAAACTGGGAAAGAAATCAATCAGTAGAATTACTTGGGTTGTTTTGGAAACAAGCAAAAACAAGTAAATAGATATAGTATTATGTGCCTGAATGCAAAATAATTGCAGGTGTTTCAAACAGGGATTAGAACTTGAGTGCACTGAAGTAAAACCTATTCTGAATTAAATAGTGGTTCTACAATGTTATTTAGTATAGTTTAAATTGCCAGAATTAGCGAGAAAAGGCAGAAAACACAAAAAAAAAGCAACTAGAGCAAATTAAATTGAATATATTTCCTTTCAGTCTGTGTATTCAGCATACACTATAGCAATTTTTCATTTGGTGCCCTGCTGTATACTTATTCAACAGGCCTTAAAGTAAAAAGAGTGTTGTTTCACTCAGTTGCCTCAGAACTCGCTGGCCTTTTAACTTACCTCATTTCACAGTTATAAGAAATTAAGCCTGGGATGAAGTGTAAAAAAACCATGCTTTTGGAAAGAGAGCAAGACACTTATAAGTGCTTCAGCTGGTTGGTCTGAAATACATTCTGCCTGAAACAGAAATACAGGCAAAATATTCAGATCAACATCTAATGATAATATTTTTCCTGAGCATACAAAAAGGCAAAATTTTATTGGACAAAGCTAATTCTATTTTAGTTTCAGAATAAAGTATTTTCTGTTTCATTTTTCCTCTATAATGAAAATAAGAAATATAACCTCTGATTAACTTATCGTATCGCTGTTATCAGTTTCCTAAAACTAGATCTCAAAACAAGAGTTAAAGTGGTTCTCTTAGAAAATTTCCAAAGCACGTTCCAAAAATGACAATCATTCTGCTGTTTTGACTTTCCTGTAAGTGATTTAATCCTCTTACTCTGTGCATACTCTTAGGAGAGCTTGTAGCATTTTCCGTTTTTTATTTTCCCAGGTGTTTCATTGCAAAATCATAATCGCATTGTTGACAACTTTGCGGTTTCTGGATGTCTTTTTTGTTTATGCTGGTTCTTTCTGGGGCTGTCAAAGACTGTCCAAATAGCTCTCTTTGGAGAAGAAGGGATCATTTTGGACATTCTTAGTGAAAGGCTGGCAGAGTTTAAGCACTATTTCCTGATTCTGTCTCCCAATGATGAATGGACTGTGCATGACTTCATGTTCCAAGCAGCTGGGCATGACCAGTCCTTTTCATGAGTGTATCTGCAGCAAGGAAAGAAGGGTCAGATGGGAAGAGTTCACAGGCTGCATGGCAGCTGACATAAGAAAGCTCACTGACCTGTGCCATTGTGGGAAAACAGGGCTCTTATTCTGCACTGTTCCTCTGACATCAGGATACATTTGCGGAAGCACTGGCAAAATATGACGAAGCTATCTTTACAGCTGCTCTGCATTTGAATAGTGAAGTGCAGTAGAGATCACGTAATTTTGTTAACTCAAGGGGTGGAGTCTGGAGTCATTCTTCTGCCAAATAACACTGATGTCAATGTGACAGTGTGCCATAGAATTTCTGTCCCCTTCTTTGATAAATTAGCAGTTGCAAATCAAGACCTCCAGAACAAAGCGTTTATCTGCAAAAGTTGTTTGACCTTATTATGACTTCACACTGACAACTGATGTAGTGTTTTTAGAATTAATCATGCTATGGAGTAAAGATGATATGGAAATTAAGTTTTATTTAAGGTTTCATTTTCACAGAAATTTTAAAGAACTTTAATGAACCAGCTAAGGAGGAGAATATTAAGAAAGCCAATACTGCCCTGAAGGACTGGATGTCTTTTTCAATTTCATGTATTCTTGCACAAATCACCCAAAAAAAAAATTTAAGATGTGATCTTTCTTTTGGTGTCTGAATTACTCATTCTGATTTTAGGAATGGATGAACAGGTCACAGCTGCAACTGAAAATTGTAGGAACTTCTTTAAGAACATCTAAATCATACCTAGTCATTTAAAATGGGACACGGGGAAGGACTATGCAATTTCTGACCTTCATGTGCAATGATAACGAAACATTCAGGGCTTCTGAAATGGGGATAAATATTCAGATTCCAGAGGTTTTGAATCATGTAATTAATGTTTGAAAACCAGATATTATATTTATAATCAATACAGAAAAACCTCAGGAAATTAATTGTTCTTCTTTCTGATACCTGCTGAACAACAAAGATAAAATGCAATATTAAACATCTATTTTTCACATGAGCATCACCTGCTGTGTATTCTAAATAAACCAGAAATTCTGAAAGAGAACAGTGTGGTAATGATAGAATCAAGCCTCTCTCAAGACAAATGGACAGCAGGAGAGAATTTCCGCTCTGCTCTTACCTTGTCATTTCCTTGTTTCTGACACTATGATTGGAAATCGAAGGTTTTAATATGCTGAAGAAGGGAAAAAGTTATCAGACTAGCAGTTATAGGACAATGCAGGGACATCTCAAGAATAATTCATCCCAATGAGCAAGAAATTGGGCAAAGGAGGCAAGAGTTCACCTGCGTGAGTGAACAAGGAATTTCTGTCAATACTTGTCAATACAAGCACAAGCAGGAGACACACAGAAGGTGGGAAGAAGGCAGAAGTAGTGAATGGCTTCTTTGCATAGGTTGTCACTCACAAGGACAGCCCTGAGGAATCTTCCAGGGGACCAAGGAGAAATGGCTGTTCCCACAGAATGCTGATCCCCCATTCAGAAGGATCTCAAGAGGTTGGAGAGACAGATATTTATTAGAGATCCTATATCCTAGACATAGTAAGATAGCTTGGATACTGCATTTATCTGCAGTATATTTACTGCTGCAATATCCACATGCCTGAAAAACATTACATTGAAATGTTAGAATATGTATTAATAGAGTCAGGAACAGAGAGAACTTTCTTACCTGCTTCCATGTGTGAATATATGCAGACTAATTACAATCTAGAAAATGCAATAGGAAATCCTTTTAAGTGGCCACTGAATAGATCTCATCAGCTCACTGATTGCAGTTACAGTACCCATTCCCAGAATGCTTTTAAAATCACACAGTTAACAGATACTAATAATTTCTGGTTCAGGAAAATAATAAATAATGTATGACATTACCCTTTAAAGATGAGAAATTCTGTGCCTTTACAGAAAATCTAAGCAATTCCAAACTATTTACAGAAGATCTTATATCATCTGGCGACTTCTAACGGTTTCAGAACAATGTAACCCCAACATTTTTTTTCTCCCCACTTCCCATAATAAAACAGATTGAGTCTTGCATACATGCTTTTGGCCTTTCTCTGACTAACTGTAGTACTCAACAGTTACCACTGTGTTTTCCATGAGGAGGGGATGAGAGTTAAGAATTTACAACATACATCTCTTTAAAATAATGGAAATTTTACTGTAAAATGAGAGTAAGTTTTCAACAGCCTACTTCAGCAAGGGCTCTGCCAGCCCTCAATTGTCATCAACAACAGTCTGAGATCTGCAGCCTTTGTCCTATTGCACACATAGAAATGAACTTAGCACTGCCAAGTCATTCGCTGTGACTCTCTCTGTCCTTTTATTTTATTCATTGTATAATGAAAGGGGGAAACTGATAATGTATAAAATGCCCACTTTATGCGCCACAACACTGTAGCATGCTTTTCTAGTGCCCTTTCCTAAGCTTCTTTTAAACCTGTATCACTGAGCTTAAGAGGCATGGAGAGATATGAATGAGGTCTTTCCAACTAGCTTAATCAATAGAGAAAACTCAAAGTTTACAGAGAATCACTGAAAGGATGGAAGTATGTTTTAATTGCTCTGGGAATAAGAATGATGTTCTGGGAATCAGCTTCTTATACATGAATAGCAGTCACACTCTACTGACCTCAACTTCTGACAAGAAGCCAGCGGCGAGGGAAGCTCTATGGCACCCAGCACAGCTTTGACGCATGGGAAGGACAGCTGTCTGTCATTTAAGAGAAAGAATAGCAAAGCAGGAGGGAAGTTAAAGTCCAAAATTAATTCAACAGGCTTTAGTTAAATTGCCTTTACAGGGGTATGATATGGCTTGTTCACAAATATTTGACTCTTTTTAACTTCTGCACATCTACAGTAAAGCTCAGTGTTGGAAAATGCCTGATCTGCCCACCTGGAACACATTGAGCAAAAGCCCTTAGAATTGAGGATTGGGACATGATATCAAAAGATTTAACCTAACAGTATCCTGGACACCAAAAGCATTATTTATCATTTAGGTGATCACTTGCTTTGTTAAAGCTTAAAAACCAGGGGAAGTATTCTGGCCAAAAATATTCAAATCTTGCCAGTGTGCCATTGTGACCCTGATGAAAATCTGTTACAGTCAAGGAACCCTGTTTACTAGCTGGAGAGTGGACAGGATTGAAGAAGTATGCTTTGCCACACATTCAATTTATCTGTTATGGAAAAAATAGTCTATTATTACAGCTATTTCTTAGTATTCTAGGCAAATTTTGCTCCATACTTTTTCTTTGTTAACACAAGGTTTATATCATCACTAGCATTATTCCGTTTTACCTTGTGCAACTAAGTGTAAGCATTAAAACATTGTCACTGGGATTTTTAAAATACTAATGGTCTGTTCATTAGGAACTTGCATCTCAAGTGGATTAACAGATCAAAACTAATGGACTGAACGCCTCACGGAAGGGAGCACTTCAGCAGATTAAAGCAGAAAGTAACTGAAAAATATAAGATGTCCTGGTACAAAGAAGATCCCTAGAGCTTGGAGAAGACATCAGTGTTGTGGGAGAAAAGTTAGTGAAGTGTCTTGTGTGTGGATATGAAAAAGTATGTGTAAACAGAGACAATACAATGTGGATATTTGATATTTTCTTAGTCATCTGCTAAAACATACATATATCCTATATGATTCACTAAAAATTGATTTTCTATATACTAATGGATTCCATTTACAGATATAAGTAATATGAATGATATGCAAAATTTTTCTGGAATCATCATGATTTTTAAATATCAAATAGCATCAAAACAACTGCATCAAAACCCAAACCAGTGCTTTTTCAGGATCATAAAAACTGTATCTTGAAAACATTTCTGCAGTTCAGTCTGGTTCCGTTTTACTGCCGTGATTATTATTTAAACAAGTGGTTCATATTTAATATTTTTGTATCCCAAATGTCTTTTGTATAATCAGGTTTCAAATAAAATCATTTTATATTATATTAAAATGAAATTATCTCAGAAATAAAAAGAGAGGCTTTGCATTCATAGAAGCAAACTTGCTCTTCTGTAATCTACTGATTTAGAGAACTTGATCTGCATAATCACATTCTATTTTTTACCCATTTACAGGACACTCATCAATGTTCTGAGCAAAAGAAAAGAAATCAGAAAGCAGTGGTTTTCATAATCCATGTGAGTATACACCAGTCACCCTATTGTGATTGGCTTTAGGTATATATTTGAAACCAACACACAAAGACTGCTCTCCAGAAGACAGAAAGCAATTCCATATACCACTTTTCTGCATTGAACCAAAGAGTTTCTTATTTTTGATGTGTTTCATTGGGTTTTAGCATGAAAATTGTGTAGATTCCATGTAACAAAAGACCAAAACAGGTATATAAAACCTTTGTAAACTAGTAGTAATATGAAAAGGAAATATGATTCCTTAAAAAAAATAACTCAGTAAACAGCAGCAGTATGGGCCCTTCTAACTGGTGAAATACTTCTTCCACTGGAGATCTTAAAAACGCTGATGAGCCATAGAAGAGGCTGGAAAATTTTTGCACAAGCTTTTGTTAAGGGAAAATATTTTGAAATCCTACAGATCTACCAATCACTTTTTAGCAGGTATGTGCATGTTTTAAAGATGTAGAGAAGAAACAAACACTGCCTGTCACAAGTAAAAACCTCATTTGTCACAAAATAATTTTTTGGTTAATCTTTCTTATATTGATATAAGCATATATCCAGAAGTGAAATGAAGGAACAAGATGAGGTGACCAGGAAAATTATTACAGTTACTTAAAAAAAAATAAATTAATGAACATTACTCTGCAGTTTAATGAAGATGATCAAGGATAAGAAAAGGAAAAAAATCCCCACCTGAATATTATTTTTATCTGTAGGAGACATCATAGAAAAAGTAACTATGCTGGTAGAAGACCTTAGTATAGACAAAAACCTCTACAGATAGCTAATCTAATGTTGTTTCAATTTACAGTGTGAACTCTGTTAAAATTTCTTTGCAAAGAATTTATTCAGAAAAATAAAAATAATAAATGTGAAACATAATGTATCATATTTGTATGATGTGTTGACAAGCAGTAACAAAGGTTTTGATGCCTGCATGGCTTTTATGTGTCAGGACTGTCTAAAACAGGTAGCATGCAGTCTAAAAGGAACAGACTGTAGTCTGATAGTCTGGGGTAGTTTTGTCTGTGCACAGCATCCACCAGGTTTCCCTACAGGCTGCCTGCCTGACCAGATGTCAGCTGTGCCTCAGGGTAGAGACTCACCTTCTGACCTGTGCTCACAGCCACCCCTCTCCTCTGTGACTGGACAGGGTCTGGGCTTGTGAGTCCTCTGCCCTGGTGTCACACTCAAATTCATCTCCTTCTCTGGCCCTTGATATATACAGTATGAGATTGCCAGAGCTTATGAGTATATTAGTAAAATAGGCACAATTTACTTGATGTCATTTTTGAAGAGGACATGCTCATGCACTGAGATGCTAATGTCTTCCGTTATAAAGTATGGATCTTGTTTACATGTCTCATAATTATGGTAATATTTCACCATTTTAATACTCGACTGGCAGAATAAAATAGACAAAAAAGGAAACCAAAACCTAATAGAAATTATGGACTTTTTTTTATTTGTTCTATGAAGTAAATGGCCATAAAGGAACAGAATCAATAACTAAAGATTGTCGGTAAGAAGGAGAGCATCTGAAAAAAGTCAGCAGCTCAGATTTTAAAACAGAGTTCATATGAAATGGCAAATCTTTTATCTCTGTCCCCTTATCAGAGAGGCATGGATGAAAAAAGTGAATCATAAATAATGCAAAATATATTTTATTGCAGAAAAGAGAGAAAGATAGAGACTGGTAAAACAGACACAAAATACACTGATTGCTCAGGCATCTGAAGAAGTAAAGATATTTAATTCATGAAGTCAATTCACCTTCTTTCTTGATTGCAGAATCTACAAAATTGATCACCGTAGCTAAGAGTTTATGAAGTGCCTGAAAAACAGCTGATCTAAAAGATTACAGTCTTCTTTAGAATTTGCAGTCAAACCACAAAGAGCATCAATATATGCTTCTCTTCTGCAGTGCAGGAAACATACTAAAACTTCTGAATCCAGATCTTAAAAGGACATAGATGCCCAGAAGGGCACCTAAGTATGAGACTTAGGTACTGGAAATTAGGTACCAAAATTCCAAACTTCATCTGCCTAATGTGTTAATTAAAACTTACAGACAGGTAAGTGTTGATTAGAGAGAAGCAAGATCACCAGCCAGAATAGCTAGGAAGGCTGTGGATTTAAATCCTAGCATGGAAATACGAACATTGAATTTCTGTCCTGTGCAGTCCAGGATGACAGGTTTTTCCCAAACAGATGCAGAGGCACCTTATAACAGGGCATTGATACAGGTGGTGATAATGACATGCTTTAAAGGAACATGGCTAGCATAGAAGGTGATTGCCTCAGGATGAAGCTCGCTCAGTAATTAGAGCAAAGAACTTCAGGAGAAAGTTCATGGCTGGTGATGCTCTTTTGCAAAAGCCATCCAAAGGAGAAATTTAAGACTAAATTACCTCACTGGCTGACTCTGATTGTGCATTTGCTCAGCAGCTTGTGAGGCTCCAGATCTCCCCTGATTTGTAGCCCCAGGCAGTACAGGCAGCACAGGCACACAATGCTGGGCCACTCCCCCCACTTGAAAGGGCACACACAAAAAAGTTCAGAGTTAAAATGCATGTTCTACCTATTTAAGTATTTTTACTCTTATTCTACTTCCTATTATGCTTCTACTTAAAGTAAAAAAACGGTCCTTGGGGGTGGGGAGAGCTTTTTTTTGTGGGGATTGTTACTCATCTTCGTATCATTTCACTACCATGGTTTGACCCAATAAAAGTCCTGTTTGTATGCAATTTAGCTTACTACCTTGAAGAGATTTAAGTCTGTTTTAATTCCACAGGCATACAGAAGGGGTTCACATACACATTTTTTCACTATGCTGAATCCTAAAAGGCAGTGACTTCCCTACCACGCTTGTCACTTTTTAATAAGAAGTAGAAGAGCCTCTTCCCACCATGTTTAAAATGTCTGTGGAGAAACAATGCTAGATAAAGTGAAATGGGGCTGCAAGCTATAAGTTTCCATTAATGGAAAAGAGTTTGAAAAGTTCAAATTCAGTCACCAGGAAACATTTCTAAATATGTTTAAGTAACTGGAAGTACTGCCAACACTGGATTAGCAGTGTACCACACACAATTCCTCATGCCATATACCAGAGAATATATGGAGTGATGGGAATAAATTAAAATTTAATCTCTCATTTTTGTCTGACATTTTTCAGAACCCTCTAAGAGGCTGTTTATACAGAACTCAAACAGAAGCCTTTTAACTATGCTGAAGAGAAGCCAGATGTTATTTTCTGTACACTGAAATGACAAAAAGTTTGGTCCTTCTTAGCGGTCATTAGTCTGTAGTTGATTTCATGTTCAAGTGAATATTGGTTTAGAACTTTCTAATTGAAATTAATGAAATAAATAGTTCCATTTTCTGGAAAACTTACGGAAATCCTCTTATCAGTATCCAGTGAAAAAAACTAGAAATAAACAAAATCTTATTCTCTTACACCAGATTAGAAGTACTTTAATACTAATAAATGCTTATTTGTCGTATGATTTTCTAATGAACTTCATATTAATGCAATAAAAATCTTCATCCTCACCAAGATAAGAGTAGGCATCAGAGGTTTTTCATACTCCAGCCAAATCAGATGGCTGCTTCCAAAGACATGACTTAGAATTCCATCAGCTTATAATGGGTACATTACTGAAACAAAGAAGCCCTAACTTACCATAAATATTACAGTTTTGTGGTTTCTCTTACCAAAAACTAAGATATTAGAAAGTTGTACTCTGGCACAGACAGAGATTCAGTGGTGTTAATGGAACATTTTATACTCTGTCTATCCCTCTTCTAGATCTTAGAAATGTGTAAAACAACATTATTCAGTGTTTCTCATCCATACCAAATAGTAAGATGAATATGTCCCTGTTATAAAGCAATATGAGCTGGCACTGGTACAGTACTCCTTAAATAACAGAATAAAATAACACAGTGGTAGCAATTTACATGTCTCATATTAATAATTTTCCAGCATTTGAAATGTTTAAAATCCGGAGTAGAAAGTATGACAATTAAAAGAAAGGTATGCTCCCGAGACCCTGGGACTGATGTTATTTTGATTTATATCTATGTGAAGAACAAGCACAAATTCAGTGGAATTATCCTGTATAAAGGTGGCACAGGAGAGGAGTTCAGCACATTGTAGAATATACAGATTTAAGGTAATCTACTGTATGATTCTCAGGTGTACCAATGCACCACAGCAGAGGAGCACACAAAGGTGTCTTTGACTGATTTAATACCTAAACCAGAGGAGGATGGAACATCCCAATCAACTCCATGGAAGTTGGGCCATTGCAGGCAAACCATGTACACAGATGGGAAAAGTGGCTGAGACATACACATAACAAGAGCTTTTATTAGGGCTTCTCATTTGATTTTAGGAAGGTTAGGTTTATTTTATTGAGAAAACATGCTCTGTACATACTGGGGCAGCCTAGTCATTTATGTGAATGGAATTGAGCCAATTCAGAGCTGAGGGCATGACCAAATTGCAACTTTTCTCATTGCATGTGTCAGAGGGAATTGCTACTGTATAAACTGCCAGTCCAGATGCCCACTTGGTGTTCTCCCTACAAAAGTGAGAATACTTCATGGTCAACTCTGTGCAACTACAGTGAACCAGCTAAAGAACAAGGGCATTCAAAGACAGCAGTGACATTTATGGGAAGTTTTTCATTTGATTAAAGAAGACAAAAATTTGGCTTGATAGACATGACCAGAAGCACTAGAAGCTAAATTATTCTGTACAATTCTATGGTTCAGAAATATGAATTAGCTGATACTCAAGGCAATGTACCGTTGAAGTTTAAATGTGGAAAGTTCTGCCTATTCCTATTAATAAGAACTGAAGTATTTGTCAATACCTCTCTCGCACATTCCAGATACATGCATGCAACGACACCTAGCAGGACATGGGTATAAAGTAATTAACTGCAACTTCTGAAATATTCTGAAATATATGCCAAGGCTTTTCATAATACTGACATTTACACTGAGATATAACTAAAAATATGTGGTGATGAACAGGGCACGAGATTTGAGATTAACCTCTGTTTTGAATGTACTTTATGGAGCTATGATTAGGAAAAGATCCATCAAAATGTTGCAAATATAATAATGACAGAGCAATGGGGCACAGCATAATCACACATCCCTTCTGTCAGTATTAGTGCTACTAGCAGTACTTTTTGCCCACATAGTAATTATCTGGGGTGAAGTAAGCAATTAAAGTATAAAGTAATTTTTTTAAAATCTGCATGTAAGCATGAGCTTAAATTTTTAATGAATGGTGACATCCATCTTCTTCCTTAAAATATTGTCAGTGTCAAGAAGAAAAAATCAGGTTTGCCTATTCTAAACAAAAGAGTACCATGATGGGATTCTGCATTTGAGACCATATTTTGTCCATTTGTTTTGTCTAAAATGATAAGCTGAAGTTTATAAATAATATTTGGCTAATCTTTTGAGGTTTTAGTTCTTTAAACCTCTTTAATACTGTAATATGAATTTCAACTTAATTTCTTCCCATTTGTTTCTTTTTAGTTCTTAGAAAGTCTATTTTTCTTTGAACCTTTGGTCTAATTTCAAGAAATTTCAGCATCCAATACACCATAAAATAACAGCCACAGAAACTACACAGAACCTAATTATGTCTCTATGTTGTACTCTTGGGTTTGTGCTATAGTTATTGTGATCCTTCACAAAATGGACTACATATTTGTTCTTGAAGAAACTTTTACTGGTTAAAAGTTACTGGAAGGTCTATCTATAACCATTGAGCCATAGTTTTGAAAAAGGTCAGAGAGCATTAGTATAGTGCATTTTGAAGCAGAGAAGTCATCTATTTCCATTTTATATGGCCAATCTTCCTAAAGCATAAGGTCACAAAAATGTAATCCATTTCTTTGCTTCTTTTTAAATTGCTTTAATAGTTCATAATATCAAGATATTAAGCTTGAAGGATTGTCTTCATGTCTAATATTGATAAAATATGTAACTTTTAAGCTCTTGAGTGCAAATCTATAAAGAAATTATCAATCCCATTTACTTTTCAAAATTCAGATATGAGTGTAATTAACTATATTTGCAGTTTTCACATCAAATGTTTAGAAACTTCCATTCCCAAGGCTTTACATGTCAATTTCTTTTTAAATTTAATTCAGAAGCAAAACTCCAGTCAGTCTCAGGGAGGTTCTGGAATATCTCCTGGGAAAACTTCAAAAACCACTCAAACCCTACAAATAATATTACAGAAATATCTGCATGCCTTTGTTAAATACACTGAAGTATATTAGTTGGCATGTCTTACAAATAATATCAAAACTTTATTTTAATAAATCATTCTGGAATGTCTTTATTTAAAATCTTCACATGACTGAAGTTAATAAGGTTTTGACAGTTTTGAAAACTGTATTTTTCCCCTCTGTAACTTTTAAATATTTCTTGTATCTGTCAAAACAGCACATGAACACAAAAATGTTTAAAGTAATACACTCAGATAAACATTTTGCTTCACATTTTTATTATCCTAAATCAAAAACTGAGAAAATTATTTTAAGCTGAAGCATCGCAGTAAGAAAGGCATCTTGATTATTAAAATACTACCTTCTGCAGAGGGTAGAAAATGATAAATAGTGATTATATTTTCTCCTTTCTCCCAGACATTAATTGGCTCATCTTTTATTTTGCTATAAGATATCTCACTGCTATTGTTCCTTGCTTATTCATTACTTGAAAATTTGATCTTTGATTTCATTCGTGCATTTGAAAAATTCATGAAACATGCATAATAACAAGGAGGGGGCTATTGATCACAGAAAATGAAGAAAACAAGTTGTCCTAGACCAGATTAAATGCAGTTCTGTGTCTACAGCAGGAAGACTTATTTTGGAAGGATTCTGGTTATAGCAAAATAAATGGCAAAAAATACAGCTACTTCAGACAGATCAAATCTTGGAATGAAGTGACATCAACACTTGACAATGTTTTTCAGGTTACATAAGAGAAATTATTTTAAAATAATTCATACTTAATGAAAGACTGCTGTCAATTCTGTAAGGTATAAATGTTTTTTTAATTAAGAAATTAAAGGTGTTACCTGAAATAATGTTACAGAAAAATAATGCCCATACAATCTATTTCCTGGCAAAGAAATACTTTTAACAGTGACATTTTGGTCATCAGCAAATGATTATTCATTTATTCTCCCACATGCATGAAATGGAAGTTTCACTATTACTCTATTCATCATTTGTATCACTCTCCTCTGCCATTGTGTGTATGTTGTAGAACATTGTTCTTGAAGCTCTGACATTAGAAAACAATACATTCAAGGTCTTCTTGCATCGATTTTAATTCTGCATATAGTGTGGAAATATGCTACTGTTTTCTTTATCCCAGATAATTTGTAATATCTTGATTTTCTCAAGTGTATTTATAATGATCTCAAAATAAGTTTATACATCAATCACTGGTCACATCCTATCATTACTTAGTGCAATACATGCCACGAATGACACCTTTAACAGCAGACATACAGGAGCTTAATATCAGCTTTAGGTGTCATTTGAGGTATGGGAATAGTTCATCACAGCTAAGAAAAATTACAAGGATTTAATATCTTCTTACCTAAGAATAAGAAATTAATCATGGGGCAAAAGGCACAATAGAAGGTACCCCCCACTGCTAGGATGTGAAATTATATATAATTTATTAGGATAATCGGTCTGGAATATGAGGAGCTCACATTATTATGGAATTAAATCTACATTGATCATAACGCTCATGATACAGGAAGTAAGGCTGACAGACCGGGAGCCGTGGAGGTCTGCATATCTATGAGATATGCGAGCAGTCATTAGCGTGCACTATGAATGTTCATAACCATGGCA
>CM019236.1:55764670-55787707 GCA_009741485.1 Malurus cyaneus samueli | reverse complement strand
CTGTTTCTTAAAAATCCTCCTTTCACTCCTGTAAGTACGTAGACTTCAAAGTGGCCTCCTTATTTGAAAATCTACAAATTGAATAGAACATATACTGCACAGTGCTAGTCCAGAGAAGTATTAAAATGCATTCTTAACTTCATGTGTAATCCCACTATCATTGAATCAAACATTGTCACATCTTATTTTTGACAGTGTTAGCTAAGTTTGGAGTGAAATATGTGTACAAATGCTTTACTAGATAAAGCTTTTACATTTCCAGTATTTTCCTGACAAATAATTGACATTAAAAAACAAAAACAAAATTAAAAACTGTCAGTGGTGTGTGTCAAGTCTGTGTGTGTCAGTGGTTAAGTTCTGAACGTTAGTAGAAATGTGGTTAAGATCTGAATGTTATAGCAAATGATATTTATAAAGAACAGAAGTTTCCTGGTTTTTCAGCTCTCAAAACAGTCATTCTTATTTACCAACAAACTGTGCTAGGTTGGCCGTTGCCCTTGCCCTGATTGGCTGATAGGTAAGTCCTCACCTCATTGCTCACTCAATTACTCCTAGACTAAGACGGGGAAAAAAACTGGAGGAGCAAAAGTGTGGTAAGACATTTTAAAAAGAGAGGAAAGAAGTCAGAAAAAACCCAAACAACAACCACAAACTGATTCACATACCTACTACCTCCCACAAACTTATTGATTAACAACTTGTTCCCAAACAATGAAAACCTACCCAAAACCCATCTCTCCTGCAGCTTTAATTACGCTCATGGTGTGTGAAATATCCCTTTGGCCAGCAGAGGTCAGTTGTCCACCCTGCACTGTTTCCCAAACACTTGTCCACCAGAACTTACTGTTGACCAGAGTCAAGAGAAGGCCTCGGCACTGTACAAGCCTTGCTCAGCAATCGGCAAAACATCAGTGTAATCAACACTTTGGGTAACAAATCCAAAACAGAGTACTGTAAGGGCTTCTATGAAGAAAGCTCACTCCACCAGAAGTTTCCTGGAATGCCTTGACGATAACTTGCTTCTCCAAGTTAAAAAGGAGAGGTTCCATGCTGGATCTTGCTCTCACCAACAAGGAGGAGCTGGTGGAGGGTGTGAAGCTCAAAGGCACCCTTGGCTGCAGTGACCAGGATATGGTGTCCAAGGTCTTAGGGCAGTGAGAAGTGTGCGCAGGAAGCTCGCTGCCCTGGACTTCAGGAGAGTTGACTTGGCCTCTTCAGGGGTCTGTTTGGTAAAGTGCCCAAGGACAAAGCCTTGGAGGGAAGATGGGTCTAAGAAAGCTGGTTATTAGTGAAGCATTTCTAACTCCAAGACCAAGATGAAGAAGCAATCTTATCAATGCATACAAATGAGGACAGGTATTCAAAATACAGGCTTGGGCTCTTTTCTCTGATATCCAGTGACAGGTCAAGGGGCAATGGGCAGAAACTAGAACACAGGAAGTTCACGTGAGCGTGAGGAAAAATACTTCTTTACTGTAATGGTGAGATTGTCCACAGTGTTCACAGATTTATAGACATTCAGGTTCCACAGGTCATCGTGAATATGATCTTCACTTATGGTGGGAGGGACTTTGCTCCATAGTCTTCATCCTGGCGTCCATCCACTTGAGAGGTTTGGGAAGAGAGGTTGTCATTGAAGATTGAAGCAAAAAAGTTATTAAACACTTCAGCTATCTCCCTGTCCGTTCTTAACTGTTCACGAGGGGGTAGACTTTTGACTTTCCCTTTCTTGTGACATTCCAATAAAGTCCCTGCCTGTTATTCTTTACATCCCTTGCCATTAAGCTCCGATTTTGCCTCCCTTATCCCCATCCTATGCAACACATCCTGCCAACTATGTCAATTTTAATGAGACAAAGCAGTAGAGAAAAGCCTGTCCATTAGGCATGACATTCACTGATAATGTGAATTATTATTAGGTATATTGCTAATAAAATATCTAAATATTGCCAATGCAATATATAATAAAAATAGGTCTAAAGAGATAAAATATAAACAGATTGCCCTAGAAATGTAGAGGCTTGCAGACTGCACAGTTACAAAGCAACAAAGGACCCACGGAGCTACTTTCAGATTTTACCTCTGTAGGTGACTGGGATCTTTAAAGCTTTTACTTATCCACTCAAAAGTGAGTCTTTCCAGTGATACTGTTGGACATACCTGCCTCAAGGTGGGGGAGGAGGGTGGGAGGAGTGAAGGGAATGGGGTGGATGGGGGCAGATCCATCTGGAAGCTGCCTGCCACCTCAGGGGACCAGCTGGCTCCGTCACCAGCAGCATTTTACACCCTTTTTCAGGCCAGTGTGCACCAAAGTCTATCACAATCATAGCGCCCTCATCTCTGAAACATATTCAGCATGTGAGCATCTTGTGTCCTCCCTGCAATTCACACATGGTGTTCTTATCTTAGGACAAATCATATTGCCCATGAGACACAATTGCAAGGGAGAGGAGGTGTTAGTTGGGAGACAATGAAGGCATTTGTCACCAGCACATTAAATTCTTTCAGAGGAATATGAATCAATGCCTGACCATTTAGTTGTTACTCTTCTTGGTAAACCTTTATGGGATTCTTAAATAAAACCTGAATGAACAGTGGAGTTAATCTAGGAAAGAGTAATTCATTAAATTATTTCAAAGTGGCATTTACCAGAGTGAAAAAAACATTATTGTGTTATTTTCCACAGCATACTGAAATAAAAAGTACTCTTTGGAGAGGTCAATACATTTAACTTGATTGAGTTAAATTGATTTGATTTCTTATCCGAAGGCTGCTCTCCACACCTTAAAATGTAAGCCTATGGAACTGTGTCATAGCAGGCAGGATTTAAACTAACAGTTAAGGAACAGAACATAAATATCTTCATATTTTCCACTCAAGCATACATATATTGAAAACTACATAACTGCTATGATGCAAAAATATTCCAAGAAATATATCACAGAGTTTCAGTATTAAAATAAATTTGAATTCTTGTCAATTTATGTAACATTTTCTTTAGTTTATACTTTTTTATCTCATGAAAGGGGTAAGATTCCGGAAACATTTCTGTTTATTTGCCAGAGCTGACCAATACTATTCTCAAAATCCCTACAGCATTCAAATGCAGGCTCAGATATCCTCAAAACCAGCACTAATTTTCTATGAACACAATGTGTCTTAATTGCTTTTGAAAAATGTCAGGTACATAACAAATGAATATCATTACTTAGCATCTTAACTCTGCCAGGATGATTTAATACTAGATAATTTAGAAATAACATGCATGAGTCTCATTTTAGTCTTCATTGGTAAGATCCAGTCTGCACAAGATCTAGTTGCAAAGACTGTACAAGCCACTTCCAACCCTTTCGAAAAAGTAGCTCTCTTTACTCATACATTGTTAGACCAGAATGTCAACATTTTTAATTACCATTTAGAAGCACAAAAGGTGGTGTGGTGGGAAATGTCACCATAGAAATCCTGCTGCATACCTCCTAAGTTTTGGCCCCTTTGATAAAAATAGACTTTTAGACCCTCTCCTTTCTGTTAAAGTATATAGAGCGTTCAGAAGCAATGAATTCTCTTCTCCAAGTAAGGACAGTGAAAGTTTAAAATGTTCAAAGATGTAGCTTAGCATTTTATAGGATAAAGCTGAAGTGCACTGTGCTGTAGAGGAAAAAGTCAGGCATACCTCTTGGAGACTGGTTATGTGCACTGCCTCCAAACACCACAACGAGCTTACTCAGACCTGTCCGCATTCTCTCTTCTCCCTAAAATTCTGCACTCATAATCTCTGGCAACTTTCAGTGATACAGAATTATTGCAATGATTAAGAATTTACCCTTCTCATTGCTTTTCCTAGCCCTCGCACTTTGCCAGAGACAACAAAATGGACAGAATACGAGGGTCATTCTGGTGGTGAGGTAACACAAGATGCTGTCAGCCTCCTCATGGCCCATACCTACACTGCAGATTCTGCTCATTTCTTTCACAGCTTCTTCCTCTGAAATTCAAGCAAGACCACTATCTGCTCCAGAGGATGAGTAGCAACACATAATTCCTGAACCCCATGACCTTGACAGCAAAATCCTCCTTCCAAAACACCAGCTATAGATTTTTTCTGGTGAAGAACTAGATGATCAGGAAACACCTATCAGATTCAGACTTATACAGGAGCAACTAAAAGCAGAAATCGAAATCTAAACAAAGCAAGGTCTAATGGTCTGCAGCATGCAGCATGTCCCAGACTCTTGCAGAAAGGTTGGGAGCTCGTGTCAGAAAGGCATGTACCTATACTGCAGACAATGCTGAGCCTCCAGAGAGGACCAAAGATGCATGTGGGCTTCAGAAAGACCCTGAAGTAGACTATGGGAGCAAGCAACCTTGTTTAAGCACTGACGACCTTTCTCACTATTAGATGCAGATTGAAGGCCCCTTCCAAGTAGTCTCAAGGTGACTAAAACACTGTGCTCTCCAGGCAACCACTCTGCCCCTACACAGAGAGGGCTGCTGTCCTGCATGTGGCCTGCTGCCCACCTTACTGGGCAAACAGGGCTGACTCTTCTCATCCCAGGGGTGCTCTGCTCATCCTTCTCCCTTCTCCTTCCTCCCTTGTTTGTTTATAACTCTTTAGCATCATTTCTAGAGCTGAGCTAGCTGTGTGGCAAATTGGCAACAATAAAAACAACAGATTATTTTCTTACTGAATGAAAGACAGGATGGGAAGATGTGTTGGATATCAGAAGAAGGACAACAGTGGAGACAAAAGGAGCATCATCTTGGGTTGTTATATCTGTGTTTTTCAAATCAGACCTGGCAAAAAAGGCTTGTTTGTTTTTATACCTGACATGGCTGTTATGGGAACAGTATGTATGAAGTATGGAGGGTTAAATATCTGCCTCTTTTGCTTTGATCATGGTTATAGCAAAATTCATGTGTTCCATATGGAAAAAATTGGCATTTCTTTATCACAAATATGGAATGTCCTCATATTTAGGAATACATACCCTAGGGCATTTTTCTTTAAGAGATTATTCATATTTCTTTGTTTCTGATCCATAATAGGAAATTATGTTGGAATTTGCCTTGTTGCAAGTTTGAGATTTATCTGTGTGTGAATGAAAAAGGATTATGTACCCTTTTCTAGTGAAATCCCTACTTTAGAAACTGCTTAACAAATTTGTACACAACATTATAAATAAGTATTTAGGCATGGTGGCTTATGATGAGAATTATCTGCTAAAACTCTTCAACAGCTATCAGAAACACTAGATTAAGGTGGCTCGACATGACACTCTTAGTGTAAATACATAATTAAAGAGCTGTACAGATTACTAGAATGTATAAATCAGCCTTAGCAGATAACTGGAATAATCAAGCCCCCAGTAGAAGATGCTAGTTTTGTGTAATGTGAATGCTGGTTTTGGTATGCCAATTTATGATTAATAAACAAAATATCTGAACAAAATATTTGAACAAAAACAACAATTTATCTATTCAGCTGCAAGTTATGTCTTGATCTTGAATATTTGACTTTTAACAACTCCCGTCTGAGATCTGATTATTCCTGAGCCACAGACTTCATGCAGATCTAGTGATTTTGCCAGACTGGCACACATACAGTGCCTAATTAGATTCCAATACAACAAAAATGTTTATAAATAAAAACATTGGATAGATAAATGCAGAAAAACATATTACTCTAGTAACAGAAATATGTATTTGAAGAATTTCTGTTGTCTCTCCAGAGCTGCCTTGGAATGTTCTTTGCCAGCAAACACATTAACAGCCTGTGTCCATCTATGGCTCATACTTCAAGTATTTGCATAAAGTAGTCACCATAAAATGCCACTTGTACAACATCCAAGCTGCACTGATGTAGCAGCACCATCATAGCTGGAAAAGAGAAAAATGCCAAAATAGAAACACAGTTTTATGATGTGAAAGGCTTTTTGAGGGAAAATATATCAGAAAACACTGGGATAAGACACTGTGCTCATACTAGGGAGCACAGTTGTAATTATTTGAGCAAAATAGCACATCCATGGCTCTGACAATCACACCAATTTAAAATGTTTACCTCAATGACTAAGAGCTTTCCCATTCTTTTCATCTGTAAGTTAAATCTGGGGACAAACAGTACTGTTCTGCAAGATGAGAGCAAATAAGTTGGGTTCACATGTAATGAAGCTAAAGAGCAGAAATTTTAACTGAATGCACTACTTCCACCAGCTGCATACAAGATACAAGAAAATTTGGTCACGGTTATTTCATTGTTTTCTTATTCTACATTAATGGTGTTACTTTAAAGGTAAACTTTAAATTCAATTTGGTTCCGAAAAGAAAATATGTAAATATTGTTTTATTATGTTTTTCCAATTGCAAAATACCATTCTATTCTTTCTAATTTACAGCAGTAATATAACTTATCTGAGATGCACTTAAAGGCAAAAGAGATTTCCTGCAAAGATACAATTTTGCAACTGAAAGTTATTAAAAATCTAAGATGAAATACAAACGGATTTGCAGATCCACATCACTCCAGACCATTTTTCTGTATTTTTCACTAAACATTTTTAGCAAAAAATTACCACTTCTTCTCTCCTCTTTTCTGTAAGTAAGCAGACAAAGCTTCCATTTATTTATTTAATAAATTCCATTTACTTTATTTTAAAAAGTATATTTAAGGCTGCTCAAAATGCAGCTAATAATATTTTGTTTTGTGGGGAGTTTCATTAAATCAGTCACAAATTTGCAACTTCTATTTCACAAAGGTTTGTTCGGGGTTCTGTACAGTGCCCAAAAGCAATTATGACCACTGAAGGAAAAAATACCTCAGACCGCTCCACCAACCACTATCCATGTGGACCATGCAATGTGGGAATGTGTAAGAATCATAAAGAAAAATGTACCAGTCCTAAAGAGAAATTCAACAGTCTATATTTCTGTTGAAACAACTTGTGCTCCATAGTGCCCCTTGAGATATACATCTAAATTCACGCTTCACATCAGTATGTGCTACTTCTGAAGATATGACAAATTAGAATGAAATCCAAAATCACATGACAGAAGTACATGTGGTTACATTGATCTCTACATAGCAATTTTAAATGTAGGACTGTCGTCAACTGAAAAATTTGTGTACAGTTTTACGCCTCCAGTGCGTCACTATATAGGAACCAAAGACAGCCTCAGGACTCATAGAAGGTCAGCACGTTTGCTTAACTGTGGTTTGCTTCCACTATAATGCCATTATGATGAACTGAGTCAGAATTCAAACCCTGAACCAAGCTCAGGATTTTCTTAGGCAAACCATGGGTCTTTTCTATGCCAAACTTAAATAAATATTTTATTAAAGAAATGGTTTTGTTCATCTAGACTATTCTAGAACTCAAAATTTTCAAAAAGCGATAAATGATAAGGGGCCAGAGTTAATGTATGTACTTCATGTTAGTCAGACTTTCAGTTGAGGACCTTGGCTGCCCAAAGTGGTTAAGTAACTACTTTCAGAGTCATGGTGTCACAATTAGGTCAGATCTTAACATTGGGTGAAAAGGAAATGAAATGCAGTAGCTTTGAAGGAAAAGGCCTCCACAACTGTAATAAAGGTCAAAAAATGCAAATGAGATTAATATCAATCATAAACTTCACAAAGATTTAAATGACCATTGCAGCACAAAATGTTATTACACTGTCACCCAATAAAATTCCTGATAGGAAAAGAATTTCATTCTTATCTCATGTCATGAACTATTAAAACATTAGAAGAAGCTATGTAAGTAAAAAAGAGCTCTGTTCAGCTTTATCAATTTTGACAGCTAGCCCCAGGAAATATTTTCTTTCACAATAGCTGAATGTTCTCATTATTTTGTTGTTTATAATTTTTTTATCCTAATCAGCTCCCCTCCAGCTCTCCAAATAGCTAATACATTCATTCTGTAGAGATCCCTAATTACAGTCCTTTTGGTTTCTCCTCTACCATAACTAGTCTGCTGTTGTTTGCCTTTAACTTGCTCAAAATTCAGGGGATTTGAAATGCCTGTAATTGAAATCCTCCTTGATCTTCTCCTATAGCAAATTTACTTCCATTGTCTAGGTTATTATTAACCCTTGTTTGATCCTTTACAGTGTAGAAAGTCACTGTCAGTATCACCTTGCACACTTAAAAACCCTTTTTTATCTGTTTATCACCTTCTGTATTTCTTGTGAATAATCTTTGACTTCTTCCTAATTGCCATCTTTTTTGTTTTTCTGTTTTTGTTGTTTTTTTTTTTTCCAATACCTCAACATCTTACCAATTCTTAGTGTTGCATCTTTGCATGATTATGATTTCATGATTTCCAACACAGGGCTCCAACACAAGCCATAATCTACTGAAAAATGCCACATCAGACAAATGGGTGCAGTAGTACATATCAGATCTGTAATTTTTAGTGTATGAGAACCGGCCATTAAAACTGTTGTGCACATCAGAACCGTGCTGACAGAGAAATCTGTGCTTCAAACATGCAGAACAGTCAGCCTGTTCTGCTCCTTAGAAACTGATTGCACACACTCATTTTCTTTATTGTTGTCCTGAGTTATGTAGCTATTTCCCATATCTTGCAGAAATTGCAAAAGCTTTGAAACTTACATTTTACTCATTTTGACAAAGCTATCACTTATAGAGGCCCTACTGAGATGCATTAGCCAGGATTATTTTCTAACATATTAGTTGAGATCTTCAAGCTTATTTCATGTGCAGTGAGCTGTAACACAAAATTTAACACTTTGCTGACTTTAATCAGCATTTTGTTCTGGACTTGGCTGTAGATATGCAAACATTAAGCTGTTTCTCTAACTTATCTTTTCCATCCAAACCTCTGTTACTACTGCTAAAAACCCACTACACATAACCCAGTAAATTTTCAGAAAATAATTAATTTGGCCCCTGATGCTTTGCATGGTCTTTTATACAGAATGAACATTGGGCAAGTGGAAAAGTTATGCAGTCTTATGCTTTCTTAGCTGGTATTCTTGCCATGGTCCATTTTTTCTTACCATCTAAAATTTTATCACAGAATCCTAAGACCACAGAGTGGTTTGTGTTAGAAGGGATCTAAAAGATCATCAAGTTCCAACCTCGTCACCATGGGCAGGGCACAACTTCAACTAAACCATACTGCTCAAAAGCCCATCCAGCTTTGCCTTGAAAACTTTCATCTTGAGGGCATCCAAAGCCGCCCTGAACAACATGTTCTAGTGCCTCACCACCCTCTAGTAAAGAACTTCTCCCAATATCCAACTCTAAACCTACTCTTTTTCAGTTTAAAACCATTGCTCATTACTGAATTATAGTAAGCAAGCATAAAATATTAATCTGGCATATTTTTTTTAAAACACTACCAATGAAAAAAAATATGCATTTACTGGCACTTATGTTATTCTGTTTCACTTTAAATCCTTTATCATTTATTCTTTATTATCCATTAAATCAGTATGGCTTAATCATGGCTCCTCTCTTGGGAAAATTAGATTTAATACTGTAACCATTTAATTTTTTACTATCACCTTCATTTTAATTTACATTTCACCTTGAATTGTTAACATTTTCTTCACTTTACTCATTTTCACTTAAATAAAGGTAAATTGGCAATGTAATCGCTGTTTTGAACTTTCTATTTGTTATTAATAAATCATTTCTATTTTTTTTAAACTTTGAAATGTTTTCACATTTTCATGTTGTCTTTATCTAAAAATTGTTCTTGACTTAGTTTCAACATAAACCCAGCTGTATTCTGAAGTTCTATTTCTCTCATTAGCTACTGAGAGCTTCTCACCGAGCAGTCTTTCTGTTCTAATCATATTTTCAATATCAAGAGAAAATCTGTAATTTTAGATGCAATAATGTTTGATAGTGACTTGTTTCATTTGTTTGCTTTGTGCAGTAAAAAAAAATGAAAAAAGAAAGAATTCAAGTGAGTAAGAGTGTACTGGGAACAACTTGTGGATTAACCTTTTATAGAAAGGTGTTCTTTGAAATTAGAGGTATACTTTACATGAAAAGAAAAGCAAAACAAAGGCTTAATCCATCCCTCAGAAAAGAGTGGTAATAAATCTCTTAGATTAGTCAGAATTGAGCAGTTCAAAATAAGAAGCAAAAGTCAATAGCTCATCCCCTGCTTATATTATTCCTCAAGCAGCATGCTCAGTCTACTAAATCAGAGAAGACTGAATGAATTTATTTTCAAATTCATCAGCCAGAATTGAAATATGAAATTGTTAAGATACTAGAATTATTTCTTTGAGAACTTACAGGGATTAAAACTTTTCTTATTAATTAAATGTAGAGAGATGGGGGGAAATAGCTATAGCAGCAGGGGAGTTTAATTTTCCAGTACCCTTGAGATCATAAGCTATTTTTAAGGTAATGTCTTACTGGGATTACTGGCAGTGGTAATTAACTAAAATTGACAAGGCACTCATTGTGACATATTATGACATGGAAGAATTTTGTATCACAGCTCTATTTTAGCACTTCAACATATTAGAATAAATTACCCTCATGATCTCAAAAGGATATTCAAGGGTATTCCCCTCTTTTAATGTTTTGTAACTCTATCAGCTTTTCTAATATATTACTGTGAATATTTTATACCATCTGTACCATTAGAACTGCAACAAAATGATGTTTACATCTGCAAACCACACTGACTTCATGAATTTTATTTCAATGAACAACTACATAGAAATTTTGCTAACGCATAAAAGACTTGCAGCATAATATCCTGGCTGCCTTGAAATACAAGAAATCTTTGACACTTCAGAAGTTTCAAGGCTAAGTTGGGGGCTTTTGATATATTATTTGTTTGGGAATTAATGAAGTTTCGGTCTTTTTTGGTTTTATTATTGCTTCATTTTGATACATCTCTCAGAAAGAAAGAGCAAAAGAGTTTAGAATTCCTTCAAAGCTGACTCAATACTTTGCTTGCTTGAAGCTATTAAGGACACATCAGAAACACTAGATGCCTGCCTAAACTTTATACTAATGCCTCTTAGATGAAAGGATTTTTTGACATGCAAAACAGCACAGCCAGGCAGCCTGAGAGTAATTACAAGATCACACTAGATTTCACTGGTTTTTTAACTGGTTTCTAAAGGAAAAATGTGGCTTTATTACTTTGATCGTTATGCAGGGGGAAGTGAAAAGTGGTTTTACCTTCCCCAGTAGGCACAATCCCTACTAATATAAGCACCATGGAATTCTTCAAAACAGATCCTATAAGCTATCATTGTTCAAGAAATAGTTCTGTGTTCACAGCTTATTTGGAAGCTCTCCAACACAGCCAACATATAATCACGAATGTAAAGAAATTAATGAGACAGAGAAAAAAAATCTGCTTTTAGAACTTAGAACCTGATGACAGTGGATACATCTTTGTTCTGTTTCAGATTTTTTTTATAATTCATCAGTTTTCTATGAAACTGCCATATAAAATCTTGATAGACAGAAAAAAAATTGTAATTTGTAATTAGAAAGCTGTTACAGTATGCAACATTTAAGAGTTTATTTATTTTGGGTATATGCTATAATCTAGCCCAATTAAAAGAGATTTATTTCAATGGCACTTTCTGTTTTTGTTAAATGAACAGAGGGCAACCTCCTTTTGACACTCATTTGTCTTACTAATAAACCACAAACTCGAAGATTTCTGAACAAAAAGACTGCATTTGGTTAGCATCAGCAATATCTTTTCATCAAGGCTCTACAGGCCTGCCAGTTTGATTCCTTTCAAAAGCTAGTAAAACAGGTCTTCAGCCAGAGGAAGGCGAGTAGAAATTCTTGGCGATACCGCTAAACTTATTTCCACAAGTCTACCTCACAAAAGTTGACTTTGAAACACAGATCTTGTTTTAAAATCATATTTTTGCCACATCAGAAAAAATGCTTAAGCAGGAAAATACTTCATTTGCTTTTCAGATCCTGTGTGAGAATTTTACGGTTTTAGTGAAAAGAAGGTTTTGGGGTGACCTAATTGAGGCCTTCCAATACATGAAGAGAGCCTACCAAAGAGATGGAGAGAGGCTTTTTATAAGGGTTTATAGTGACAGTATAAGGGGAATGACTTTAAACTGAAAGCAAGTTTAGATCAGACCTTAGGAAAAAAAATTTTACTGTGAGGGTGGTAAGGCACTGCCAAGGGTTGCCCAGAGAAGTTGTTGATGTCACATTCCTGGGAGTGTTCAAGGCCAGGTTGGGTGGGGCCCTGAGCAACCTGGTCCAAGTGAAGGTGCCCCTGCCCATGGCTGGGGCAAAGGAAATAGATGGTTCTTAAGGCTTCTTCCAACCCAAGCCATTCTACAATTCCATACAGAAAGTTCTCACAAAACAGCATGAGCAGAACTGATGACTGGGTCTGTGAAAAAGCTCTCCATAAAGCAGTAATAAAATTCAGAATTTCAAGATACTAAGTCTTGTAACATTACACTTACGCACAATGCTGCATGTTTAGTATCTGTGGTGTGATGACTCACAGACTTTAATCACATTGCTACTTTGATTCACAAGAGCTACTGAAACCCGAACTTTGGAAGTGAGTTCTTTTTAGGTGTCCTTTTACCATTTATTCACCAGAGTTTTCCTCCTGATGTTTGTCCAGTAACACAGGATAGACACATCAGCCCACACATTACCTTCAGCAGATTCAGACTTAAAAGGAAGTTTGAAATTATATATTAGACCAAACCACCCTTTTCTTCCTTCTTTCTTGTACTAAGAAAACACTGAGACAGGAGATATGGTCTTCAAAATGTCATCTCTAAGTCAATTCAAGAATTTTGGGTCTTCTCCCTAGCTCCGCCTCAGATCACTAATAATTTTGGGATGCTTTTTGCATCTGAAAACAATTATGATAATAACTGCCTAGCAGCCTCAAAAAGTGTTTGTGGTGTTTTTTTCCTCAGAGCTATTAAGAGCTATTAATGAAGTGTTTGTTCCCCTACCTGCTATTCACAGTTTGGGGACAAACAGTACTGTTCTGGCAAGATGAGAGCAAATAAGTTGGGTTCACATGTTAATGAAGCTAAAGAGCAGAAATTTTAAACTGAATGCACTCTTCCACCACTGCACAAGATTACAAAAATTTGGCGTCACGGTTATTTTCATTGTTTTCTATATTCTAATTAATTGGTGTTACTTTAAAGGTAAACTTAAATTCCAATTTGGTTTCCGAAAAGAAAATATGTAAGATATTGTTTTATTATGATTTTTCCAATTGCAAACATACCATTCTATTCTTTCATAATTTACAGCAGTAATATTACTTATCTGAGATGGCACTTAAAGCAAAAGATTTCCTGCAAAGATACATTTTGCAACTGGAAAAGTTATTAACAAACTAAGATGAAATACAAACGGATTTGCAGATCCACATCACCCAGACCATTTTCTCTGTATTTTCACTAAACTTATTTAGCAAAAATTAACCACTTCTCTCTCCTCTTTTCTGTAAGTAAGCAGACAAAGCTTTCCATTTTATTTATTTTAAATATCCCATTTACTTATTTTAAAAAGTATTATTAAGGTGTCAAAAATGCAGCTAATAAATATTTTGTTTTGTGGGGAGTTTCATTTAAATCAGTCACAAATCTTGCAACTTCTATTTCACAAGGTTTGTTCGAGGTCATGTACAGTGCCCAAAAGCATTATGAACCACTGCAAGAAAAATACTCCAGACGCTCACCAACCACTCATGGGACCATGCAATGTCGGAAATGTGTAAGAATCTAAGAAAATGTAACCAGTCCTAAAGAAGCAAATCAAACAGTCTATTTATTTCTGTTGAAACATTGATGCCCATAGTGCCCTTGAGAGTTACATCTAAAATTCACGCTTCACATCAGTATGTGCTACTTCTGAAGATATGACAAATTAGAATGAAATCCAAAATCACATGACAGAAGTACATGTGGTTACATTGATCTCTACATAGCAATTTTAAATGTAGGACTGTCGCCAACTGAAAAAATTTGTGTACAGTTTTACGCCTCCAGTGCGTCACTATATAGGAACCAAAGACAGCCTCAGGACTCATAGAAGGTCAGACCGTTGCTTAACTGTGGTTTGCTTCCACTATAATCCATTATGATGAACTGAGTCAGAATCCAACCTGAACCAGCTCAGGATTTTCTTAGGCAAACATGGGTCTTTTCTATGCCAAACTTAAATAATATTTTATTAAAGAAATGGTTTGTTCATCTAGACTATCTAGAACTCAAAATTTTCAAAAAGCGATAAATTGATAAGGGGCCAGAGTTAATGTATGTACTTCATGTTAGTCAGACTTTCAGTTGAGGACCTTGGCTGCCCAAAGTGTTAAGGTACTACTTTCAGAGTCATGGTGTCACAATTAGGTCAGATCTTAACATGGGTGAAAGGAAATGAAATGCAGTAGCTTTGAAGGAAAAGGCCTCCACAACTGTAATAAAGGTCAAAAAATGCAAATGAGATTAATATCAATCATAAACTTCACAAAGATTTAAATGACCATTGCAGCACAAAATGTTATTACAACTGTCACCCATAAATATCCTGATAGGAAAAGAATTTCATTCTTATCTCATGTCATGAACTATTAAAACATTAGAAGAAGCTATGTAAGTAAAAAGAGCTCTGTTCAGCTTTATCATTTTGACAGCTAGCCCAGAATATTTTCTTTCACAATAGCTGAATGTTCTCATTATTTTGTTGTTTATAATTTTTTTATCCTAATCAGCTCCCCTCCAGCTCTCAAATAGCTAATACATTCATTCTGTAGAGATCCCTAATTAACAGTCCTTTTGTTTCTCCTCTACCATACCTAGTCTGCTGTTGTTTGCCTTTTAACTTGCTCAAATTCAGGGGATTTGAAATGCCTGTAATTGAAATCCTCCTTGATCTCTTCCTATAGCAAATTTACTTCATTGTCTAGGTTATTATTAACCCTTGTTTGATCCTTTACAGTGTAGAAGTCACTGTCCAGTATCACCTTGCACACTTAAAAACCCTTTTTTATTGTTTATCATCTTCTGATTTCTGGTGATATAATCTTTGATTCTCCTAATTGCCATCTTCTTATTTTTTTTTACTGGTTTTTTTTTTTTTTTGTTGTTTTTTTTTTTCCCAATACCTAACATCTTACACATCTTAGTGTTTGCATCTTGCATGATTTATGATTTCATGATTTCCAACACAGGGCTCCAACACAAGCCATAATCTACTGAAAAATGCACATCAGACAAATGGGGCAGTAGTACATATCAGATCTGTATATTTTAGTGTATGAGAACGGCCATTAAAACTGTTGTGCACATCAGAACCGTGCTGGACAAGAAATCTGTGCTTCAAACATGCAGAACAGTCAGCCTGTTCTGCTCCTTAGAAACTGATTGCACACACTCATTTTCTTTATTGTTGTCCTGAGTTATGTAGCTATTTCCCATAATCTTGCAGAAATTGCAAAAGCTTTGAAACTTACAATTTTACTCATTTGACAAAGCTATCACTTATAGAGGCCCTACTGAGATGCATTAGCCAGGATTATTTCTAACATATTAGTTGAGATCTTCAAGCTTATTTCATGTGCAGTGAGCTGTAACACAAAATTTAACAACTTTGCTGACTTTAATCAGCATTTTGTTCTGGACTTGGCTGTAGATATGCAAACATTAAGCTGTTTCTCTAACTTATCTTTTCCATCCAAACCTCTGTTACTACTGCTAAAAACCCACTACACATAACCAGTAAATTTTCAGAAAATAATTAATTTGGCCCCTGATGCTTTGCATGGTCTTTTATACAGAATGAACATTGGGCAAGTGGAAAAGTTATGCAGTCTTATGTCTTCTTAGCTGGTATTCTTGCCATGGTCATTTTTTTCTTACCATCTAAAATTTTATCACAGAATCCTAAGACCACAGAGTGGTTTGTGTTAGAAGGGATCTAAAGATCATCAAAGTTCCAACTCGTCACCATGGGCAGGGCACAACTTCAACTAAACCATACTGCTCAAAAGCCCCATCCAGCTTTGCCTTGAAACTTTCATCTTGAGGCATCCAAAGCCGCCTGAACACATGTTCTGTGCTCACACCTCTAGTAAAGAACTTCTCCCAATATCCACTCTAAACCTACTCTTTTTCAGTTTAAAAACCATTGCTCATTACTGAATTATAGTAAGCAAGCATAAATATTAACTGGCATATTTTTTTTAAAACACTACAATGAAAAAAAATATGCATTTACTGGCACTTATGTTATTCTGTTTCACTTTAAATCCTTTATCATTTATTCTTTATTATCCATTAAATCAGTATGCTTATCATGGCTCCTCTTGGGAAATTTAGATTTTAATACTGTACATTTAATTTTTTACTATCACCTTCATTTTTAATTTACATTTCACTTTGAATTGTTAACATTTCTTCACTTTACTCATTTTCACTTAAATAAAGGTAAATTGGCAATGTAATGTCATTTCTTGACTTCCATATTTGTTCATTAATCTAAATCATTTTCATTTTTTTTTTAACTTTGAAATGGTTTTCACATTTTCAATGTTGTCTTTATCTAAAATTGTTTTCCTTGACTTAGTTTCAACATAAACCCAGCTGGTATTCTGAAGTCTATTTTCTCATTAGCTACTGAAGAAGCTTCTACACTCGACAGTCTTTCCTTTTATTATTCCAAATCAAAGCAAGAAAACTTAATTTTAATGCAAAATAATGTTTGAGATAGTGACTTGTTTCATTTGTTTGCTTTGTGCAGTAAAAAAAATGAAAAAGAAAGAATTCAAGTGAGTAAGAGTGTACTGGGAACAACTTGTGGATTAACCTTTTTATAGAAAGGTGTTCTTTGAAATTAGAGGTATACTTTACATGAAAAGAAAAGCAAAACAAAGGCTTAATCCATCCCTCAGAACAAGAGTGGTAATAAATCTCTTAGATTAGTCAGAATTGAAGCAGTTCAATAAGAAGCAAAAGTCAATAGCTCATCCCCTGCTTATATTATTCCTCAAGCAGCATGCTCAGTCTACTAAATCAGAGAGACTGAATGAATTTATTTTCAAATTCATCAGCCAGAATTGAAATATGAAATTGTTAAGATACTAGAATTATTCTTTGAGAACTTACAGGGATTAAAACTTTTTCTATAATTAAATGTAGAGAGATGGGGGAAATAGCTATAGCAGCAGGGAGTTTTAATTTTCCAGTACCCTTGAGATCATAAGCTATTTTTAAGGTAATGTCTTACTGGGATTACTGGCAGTTGGAATTTAACTAAAATTGACAAGGCACTCATTGTGACATATTATGACATGGAAGAATTTGTATCACAGCTCTATTTTAGCCTTCAACATATTAGAATAAATACCCTCATGATCTCAAAAGGATATTCAAGGGTATTCCCCTTTTAATGTTTTGTAACTCTATCAGCTTTTCTAATATATTACTGTGAATATTTTATACCATCTGTACCATTAGAACTGCAACAAAATGATGTTTACATCTGCAAACCACACTGACTTCATGAATTTTATTTCAATGAACAACTACATAGAAATGGCTAACGCATAAAAGACTTGCAGCATAATATCCTGGCTGCCTTGAAATACAAGAATCTTTGACACTCAGAAGTTTCAAGGCTAAGTTGGGGGCTTTTGATATATTATTTGTTTGGGAATTAATGAAGTTTCGGTCTTTTTGGTTTTATTATTGCTTCATTTTGATACATCTCTCAGAAAGAAAGAGCAAAAGAGTTTAGAATTCCTTCAAAGCTGACTCAATACTTTGCTTGCTTGAAGCTATTAAGGACACATCAGAAACACTAGATGCCTGCCTAAACTTTATACTAATGCCTCTAGATGAAAGGATTTTTTGACATGCAAACAGCACAGCCAGGCACCTGAGAGTAATTACAAGATCACACTAGATTTCACTGGTTTTTTTAACTGGTTTCTAAAGGAAAAATGTGGCTTTATTACTTTGATCGTTATGCAGGGGGAAGTGAAAAGTGGTTTTACCTTCCCCAGTAGGCACAATCCCTACTAATATAAGCACCATGGAATTCTTCAAAACAGATCCTATAAGCTATCATTGTTCAAGAAATAGTTCTGTGTTCACAGCTTATTTGGAAGCTCTCCAACACAGCCAACATATAATACGAATGTAAAGAAATTAATGAGACAGAAAAAAAAATCTGCTTTTAGAACTTAGAACCTGATGACAGTGGATACATCTTTGTTCTGTTTCAGATTTTTTTTATAATTCATCAGTTTTCTATGAAACTGCCATATAAAACTTGATAGACAGAAAAAAAATTGTAATTTGTAATTAGAAGCTGTTACAGTATGCAACATTTAAGAGTTTATTTATTTTGGGTATATGCTATAATCTAGCCCAATTAAAAGAGATTTATTTCAATGGCATTCTTCTGTTTTTGTTAAATGAACAGAGGGCAACTCCTTTTGACACTCATTTGTCTTACTAATAAACCACAAACTCGAAGATTTCTGAACAAAAAGACTGCATTTGGTTAGCATCAGCAATATCTTTTCATCAAGGCTCTACAGGCCTGCCAGTTTGATTCCTTTCAAAAGCTAGTAAAACAGGTCTTCAGCCAGAGGAAGGCGAGTAGAAATTCTTGGCGATACCGCTAAACTTATTTCCACAAGTCTACCTCACAAAAGTTGACTTTGAAACACAGATCTTGTTTAAAATCATATTTTTGCCACATCAGAAAAAATGCTTAAGCAGGAAATACTTCATTTGCTTTTCAGATCCTGTGTGAGAATTTTACGGTTTTAGTGAAAGAAGGTTTTGGGGTGACCTAATTAGGCTTCCAATACATGAAGAGAGCCTACCAAGAGATGGAGAGAGGCTTTATAAGGGTTATAGTGACAGTATAAGGGAATGACTTTAAACTGAAAGCAAGTTTAGATCAGACCTTAGGAAAAAAAATTTACTGTGAGGGTGGTAAGGCACTGCCAAGGGTTGCCCAGAGAAGTTGTTGATGTCACATTCCTGGGAGTGTTCAAGGCCAGGTTGGGTGGGGCCCTGAGCAACCTGGTCCAAGTGAAGGTGCCCCTGCCCATGGCTGGGGCAAAGGAAATAGATGGTTCTTAGGTCTTCCAACCAAGCCATTCTACAATTCCATACAGAAAGTTCTCACAAAACAGCATGAGCAGAACTGATGACTGGGTCTGTGAAAAAGCTCTCCATAAAGCAGTAATAAAATTCAGAATTTCAAGATACTAAGTCTTGTAACATTACACTTACGCACAATGCTGCATGTTTAGTATCTGTGGTGTGATGACTCACAGACTTTAATCACATTGCTACTTTGATTCACAAGAGCTACTGAAACCGAACTTTGGAAGTGAGTTCTTTAGGTGTCCTTTTACCATTTATTCACAGCAAGTTTTCCTCCTGATGTTTGTCCAGTAACACAGGATAGACACATCAGCCCACACATTACTTCAGCAGATTCAGACTTAAAAGGAAGTTTGAAATTATATATTAGACCAAACCACCCTTTTCTTCCTTCTTTCTTGTACTAAAAAAACACTGAGACAGGAGATATGGCTTCAAAATGTCATCTCTAAGTCAATTCAAGAATTGGGTCTTCTCCCTAGCTCCGCCTCAGATCACTAATAATTTTGGGATGCTTTTTGCATCTGAAAACAATTATGATAATAACTGCCTAGCAGCCTCAAAAAGTGTTTGTGGTGTTTTTTTCCTCAGAGCTATTAAGACTATTAATGAAGTGTTTGTTCCCCTACCTGCTATTCACAGCATTTTCTCTATTTCACAGAAATAATGTACGATTATTGGCTACCTCTAAAATCTTTTATTCTTGTCTGCTATTGTTTTCAAGCTATGCAGACAACTTCTAACATACAACGGTCATACGGCTACACAAGGGAGAATTGCTTGCAAGACAGAATTTTTGTGACAACAAAGTTGCAAAGTGTGAAGCTGTAAAAATCGACCCACATTTGAGAATGAAGCTAGGAAGATGTCAGCTATGGAACTGACTGAGTAGCAGCTCAGAATTGGATTACTGCCTGAAAACAGAAGTTTTAGTTAAAAATATTTTCAGACTAAGTAATTGTTGAGAAAATTATGTCTACAAATGCTTCAAAAGATCAAAATTTGGAATAATAGGATCCTGTATGTAGGGACTGAGAGCAGGGGAGAACGTCTGCAACTCATTGTTTTTTGTATGTTTATGGTTGGCATGGGAAACTCCTTTCCATTCAGTGTAACTCCTCACAATGCTCGTACAAACATATCTATGACAGAAATTGTATCTAGTCTTTACAAATCAGTTCCTTATTAATTTTAACTAGAAAGAACATGACTGATGCCAGATCACCAATTTCTACTGAAATGTTTCTCTTCATGAAGGTTCTTGGATTCAGATTAAAAATTTACTTGACCTAGCACAGTTCCACATGTTTAGTCAATAAACTGTTGCCCTAATAAGATTAATACTAAAGCTCATTGTGAACAGGAAAACTGTTTTTTCTAATGTAAAGTCAAAATCAAATATTCTATTGTGGGTCTCTCTGATTCATATATCCTAAAATGCACCAAAAAGGAAATGTCCTTTTGACATAGAAAATAATATTAACTAGCACTTCCCAGGCCCTACACTATGTTATGGAAATTATATGTCAGGCATCCATTTCAGCCTAGGCTCTCCAAATACCATTTCCCACAATGCAATAAGAACTTCTCTCTCCTTGACCTGGTTGGTGCTCTGTGACTGAAAATTTTGAATTCATCAGAGAAGGAACTGGAAAGCAGAAATTACCACGGATGCAAAGGCATTTCCTAAGGTGTACAAAAGAGTTTTGTCTTCTCTTGTTGACCAGTGGCATACTGAAATGCCATCATTTCACTACATAACAAAAAAAAAAAAAAAAAAAAAAAAAAAAAAAAAAAGAAAAAAGGCTGAGTTCTCAAAGCAATGTATAGCTGAATTTCTGTGAGGACGAAACAGATTTTACCCTCTGCCTATCTCCCTTTACCATACTTTGTGCACAGCATTCTAACTCCCAGCAGACCTCACTTTAGTGTTGCACCATGCTACAAATGCATTTAATTTGCTGTCACTTAAGTGCATTCTTAGTGGCAGGAAAGTTTATGTCAGAGTCCCTTTTTGCTGCACTCCATGAGTCATTGCCAATGTGCTCTAGACAAATTCCAGTTTTCCAGAATTCTAAGAAAATTTTTCTATATTTTAGAAAAACAACCTGTACAATTTTTTTCTCATAGCCCATTTGTATGTAAATTAATTTTCTGAAAACACGTTGTCTTCTTAAAAAAGAAAAATAAAAACCCTGGAGACATGTCAGTTTCACTAAACCTCCTTAAGTACTCCTAAAATGCCTCCACTGGTCAACTGTTGAAGTGGGATTTGGGTAGTACTGCTAGTTCTTGTCCAGTGAAACCTGCCCCAACTCGAGCAGAGTGCCATGTCCTGACAGCTTGTGGTGGTACGTCCCTTGCCCCACTTGGGCCAAACAATGATGTGACAAATGCTCATTAGGCCTCAGTCTTCATGAACAGCACCCGGGCTCATCTTTTCTTGGGCTTATAAGGAATGCTGTTCCCAGGAACCAGCGCAGTCTAATAATCTCCTGGTTTTTAACAATGTTGGAAATTTTTCATGCCAGACAAACAGCCCAAGGGGAATAATATTTTTGAAGAAAGTTACCTATCTAAACTGCAGCCAGGATGAAAAATTACTATGACCAAAGCTCACTCTGTTGTAACCCTATAAATCATGCTCCAAAGTGAGACCCTTAGAGCTCCCCTGGATTGCAAAAGCTGTGACCAGCACTTCCATCTGAGTGGTGCCTCTCAGAGCCAGCAAACTCCCAAATTTGCTGTGCTCAGAGGATTGCTGTACAAGAATGATGGTGATATATCCCTTGCTCCAGACTTAACCCTTCACCCGCTGAGAAGATGCAAAGGCATCTGACGTGAGGATTTCACTGAATTTGAGTGGGAACTTTTCAGAGATAAACACCTTACACATACTTCTTTTAGGTCTGTGTGCATGCTAGTGTGAATAACCCAGAACAAATGTGAACACTGCTCTCCTGGATTCTTAAGTATTTTAGATTTTTAACTCAGGCCTGTGAGTTACTGTTGTGCTATAATAAATTCTGTATGAATCCTTGGTTAAATTGTTTAACTTAACTACAGAGCAGTTCTTCTTTTGAGAGCCCTTACCTCAAAAGAGCCAAGATATCCGAAGATTTGCATTGTAATGTTGTTTTAACGGTTGCTAAAGAACCACTGGCAAAGGCATGGCAAAAGCAGAGTTAGTGGTAAAGCAAAAGCACAACGAAGTTCATTGCAAGTGTACTCTCTGCTACTAGTAGAGGTTTTTAAAACCATGCAGAGGAAAACAAAATCTAAAGTCATTCAATCTGCTCCAAATCAACCCAAAGAATTACAACTTGAAAAAAAGCTTAGGGGCTGGGGTGGGGGGGGAGGGGGAGGGAGGAGAAAAGGAAGGATAAAGATCAAAAGGGAAAAAAGAATGAAGAAAGCTCTCCTCTGATACACAAGGTTCAGAGAGCAGACCCGTTGCCAATGGAGCCCAGGAAATTTTTGGCCTAAAGACTTAATAGCCAGTTTAAGCTGAAAAACACTAGTCTGTTAGTTAAGTTTAAACTAACAATTTAACCAAGTGATTCATACAGAATTTATTATAGCACAACAGTAAAACTCCACAGCCTGAGTTAATAATCTAAAAATACTTAAGAATTCCAGGAGAGCAGTGTTCACATGTTGTTCTGGGTTATTCACAACAGCATGCACACAGACCTAAAAGAAGTATGTTAAGGTGTTTAATCTCTGAAAAGTTCCCACTCATCAGTGAAATCCTCACGTCAGATGCTTTGCATCTTCTCAGCGGTGAAGGTTAAGTCGGAGCAAGGGATATACACCATCATTCTCTGTACACGCAATCCTCCGAGCACAGCAAATTTGGGAGTTGCTGGCTCTGGAGAGGAATCTCTCTCT
>CM019236.1:55743817-55764002 GCA_009741485.1 Malurus cyaneus samueli | reverse complement strand
TGCCCACTGAGTCCTGGTAAATTAATTTCCTGTGAAGGATGACTTAGTCCAGATCAATAGACTGGTAGATCTATCTGCAGGCCATTATGTCTAAAACATCTTCTGGAACCTGAGAATCATGTATCAGCCTTTCTTGTTTCTTGTCTTCTGTCATAAAGCTGGGAAGTTTTTCCTGTGAGAAAAAAATGTAGAATAAGAGGGAGTGCACGTTTGCATGTCTGGCAGCATAAAAAGAAAATACTGCAGAATATTGCTGCCTGACCAGAGTTTCAAGGGATCAGAAACTTCTCCTTTCTTTCTTTTCCCTTTTGGCAGCTCTGTTTCACAGTGAGGCCCAGACAGGGCAGGAAAATAAAGGAGTACAGAAAGTTCAAATGGGAAACAGATGTTGGGAACAAGTATTGAAACAATACGCAATGGCCCAACAGCCATTTGCTGCAGTACCCTGGATACCCCAGGAATATAATATGAATATATTATGACAACATGTACATCAGTATAGTGATGGAAACTGACAAAACATCAACTTCTAAAGTAACTTCATTAAGGAAAAAGTATCTGAAAACAGTATTCCATTTTTAAAAATCTATTTATGAACTAATTAATTTATGATTTCTATAACTGAATTCTAGCCTACAAATACAGAGCTCAGTAGCATGATTTTTAAAGTTATTAGACAGCAAATTATTCTGAAATTAAATTCAAAGGCAAAAACTTTACTGAGAGTTAGCAATGAAATATTAACTTTCCAGCAGCTTCAGGGGGAGCATTTGTGATTATCATGGGGATAGTACCTATAAAGTATGTGAAATGCCATAATATAAATCCATTTATCACCATGAAGACTGAGCTGGAAGTCCTGTTTTATTTCAAAAGTCTCAATGTGGACTGACTTAACTATAGATATTCATGTACCACTTCTATTTCTATGGGCAAGCTAACTGTACACAGAAATGTCTCCAGTGAGGATCTCAGAGCATGTATGGAAAGACAGATTTTCCATCACACCATGACATATACTTCCTTCTCCATATGATATATATATGAGTTTGAGAAGAGAACATGCCTTATGGAATTGTTGCTCCCTCATCTTCTTTCCTTGGAAGAAGTTTATAACATAATATGTTGCTATATTATATATGTTGCTATATTGTAACATAATAAGTGGATATGGGTGCTTGTTATGCTATGTAAGGTGTTTTCAAGGACATTTTGCCCAGTTGTATTTTTGTGAAGAGATTGCCACCTCAGTCTCATTACTGCTTGGGAGCATTCCTTGTAAAGAAGTGAAAAGGAACAACTGAAGAAACATATTTCTTACCTTGGCTGAGCTGCATCTCATTATATATCTGACTGCTTCATACACACATTTCTGTATTTCTTATATTGCCCACACCTTCAAACATTGTAATGTGGAGTTTTGCCACCTTTCATGCAGTACTGAAGAGGTATTCGAGCAACTCTACACACTACCCTCTAACTTCAGCTGTTGAAATTTGATGTTGCAGCTGTTGCAGTTTTGCTTTCAGCTACTGTCACAAACCATACTGGCAACAACCATCAGTAATGTCAGCTCTTCTACAGAGAGCTCCTGCAATAACCATCCTGGTATCAAGCAATTTGGAATTAATAAACACCTCATTTTTCACTTACATTCTGCTCCTCACATTCCTATTCTGTTGACGAATTAGAGATTATAGAATTAGAGACTGAGCTGGTCTTCACATGCAAATCTGAACAGTGGCTGTGGATAGAAAGCTGTAGATTGACTTTACTATTTGAGAAAACCATTAAATTCTAACTGCATTATTTTTTATTTTTATTTTTTTTACTTATAGAAGGTGAATAACAAGTAACCTTTAAGCAAATTTCAGGGCACTTCTTAAATAAAAGGGAAGTACAGTATTTTAGGATGTATGCTCAAAACAAATTTCTACCAACATACAAAGAAAAAACTCAGGTATTCATGTAAAAAAGCAGTTCTGCAACTAAGTCCCTCACTGTCCCTAAAAACTTTGAAAATACATCCTTAAAGTCAAGATGATGTCTAAGCATTACATTTTAACCATATATGCATTTTATACCTCTGATATTATATAATGTATATAGTATGTAAATAAAGTGTATTCTAATTAAACCAAAGCCTAAATTTTGGGAGAACAAATGTTAAACTTCTAATATTACAGAGTATGTTCTTTCTATCAAATAATCTCCTGGCTAGTCTCTTGTAAGTTTCAGTAATATCAAGATCTTATGATTGAATTTAACTTTGCAAAAATGATTCAGATGATTTGAACTTACTCATCTATTTTCTGGGTCTCAGATATTACAAATAGTTAGAGAGAAAAAACTTCCAGGGCAGCAAAATCAGCAAATGTTACACAAGTACTAAGAGTTTTCTAACCATAAAAAAGGTCTCTCTCTCAACACAAACATCTCTCCATCTTGCCCCTGCTTCAGGGGGGCTTTTCAGAACAGGAAAACTGAAAAAAAAATTTCCATTATGACGTGAACTTCTCAGAAAACATAGTGTGAACTTTCAAAAAGCTGTCCCTTTTAGCAGTGAAAAGTCCTTCAACAACTCCAACAGTAGTCTTTATCTTTCTTTCTTATAAATCAACAATATTTGGTATAATAGAACAAAATATAGGACACACATGCAAACCTGAAAGATTCCTTCAATCAGTGAACACCTTCTTCCCAAAGTTGCTTCCAGATTTTGATGGTAGAAGACAGGCTGTTTATTTATTAGTGGGCAAAATTCGTAAAAATAGCTGAAATTACATGATCAGATCTGACTGTTGAGTGATGTCTGAAGGCATTGCTTGGTGATATTAAAAACGGAACTTTTTTCATATCATCTTAATTAGTAGTTGCATGATATAAAGTCACATATATGAGTTTTACATTTTCATTCTTTCTTAGGAAAGAAAACACCTTTTTTTCCAATACATGTGGTGCATCCCACTGCCTGCTATAAGTGGCTAACTATTCTCACAGGCCATTATGTGGAATAACACAGATCAGACAAATTACTTAAAACTTGCTCACCATAATTTAGCAAGCACTTGCATGGACCTAATATTCATAAAATGGATAAATTTGGTCAGTATTACATAAAAATTTCCATAAACTATTTTTTCTCTGCAGACTTAAGCAGACTGAAAATCAATTTGAATAACATATACCTAAAAATATGCTCCAAAATGCATCTGAGCATCCATGTAAATGAATTTTGGTGGGTTTTGGACCTCCTAGTTATAATTGCCCAAAACAAACAGTAAGATTTCCTCGCTTAAATGTCTTATCTTAAATTGCATGTAGGACTTCTGCAAGCCAAATATAATAAAATTTTCCAAGATTTGTGCATTTTTTAATCTTTCAGATTATCAAAAGTACTGGCTTCTTCTGCCAGTACAGCCATTCCTCAATTCACTGAATATCTTCACAATGTTCATAATACTTCTTGCCTTTGAACTGACAAATCTAACAATGAAAGAGGTTTAGTTATGGAGGATCTAAATGATATGCTGGTGGGATGAAAAAATTTTGATGAAGTACTTGCTGAAAAATCCAGCACCAGCCAACTCAGAGCTATTAAAAACCTCCCAAAACATTGGGTTAAACTTACACATTTCAGAGAAGTAAACCGGAAAAATAGAAGTTGGAATTCCAAAATGAAAACAAAAGAGATTGTATTGTACTCAAAAACCAGTGGTTGGGTCTATTTCTACATTATCCTTTATGATAGACATGAGAACAACTATTTCTGTATATAACACAGAGAATACCAAAACCTGAACTCTTGACCTTGAAGAACTTACTTTACTTGCCGCAAATGTGTATAACTTCAGGAGGAAAATCAATTTATAGAAGAATTTAGTAAGTTGATACACAACATCTATGAGAACCAGGCAAGAGAATCTGCAATTTCTAATGCATGGTCAAATTGAAAATAAAGTTGCTATAACAGAGTTCATGAAAATATTCAAAAGACTGTAATATTAATGCAATTAACATTAATCAGCATGTGAGGAGATACCTTCTTGCATATCACCAACACACAATCTTTCTCTAATATTCAGGATGCAAAGAGAACCCTGCTGAAAATACCTAAATTTTTAGAAAATCAGAAAATCAGAACTTGTCCCTTAGAAATTATAATATTACAAGCATAATCTACCATACACAACCCAAATGCTCCCAGGTGGAGCATCTTATGAGTCAATAACAGAATCATCCAAAGCATCACACATGGAAAAAATGGGGATTTTTAATCATTCAGACACTTGTTACAAAACCCATACATCTAAACATGGACTATAGGGCAACTTCTTTGAATAAAGAAGTCACAATTTATTGATTATTCTTCCACAAACTGTCAGACAATAATACAAAGAAAGGTGTAGAAAGGAAATTTTTCTTTCCTAGATGATTCTGCACAATAGGAAATTTGGTTTAAACAGTAAACGAAAGATAGGTGTAAATAACCAGTGTTTTAAATTTATAACCAGGTCATTTTGCAAGTCTTCCTTCAGGTGACTGTTTTGTAACCAGGGCACAAAAATCAATTATTCACAGACTGCTTTTCAGGCTAGTTGTGCAAGGTGAATATCCTCATTTCTCTTGCTGTACTTGCACAGCTCATGGATGCCCATGTACTACTTTAATGACTACATAAACACTCAAAAAGTGTGGAAATTGGTTTCTGGTTTTTTTCACCAACTTTTCATTTTAATGGCATCATAAAAGAACTCATCAGCTTAAGAAGTATCTCCTTATGGTAGCAGAAAAAAAACCCATCGATCAGATCATTGTAATGAGGCTAATGCTGTACCCATCCCAAGCCACTCAGTATGACCCTTGAGTAATCTTTATTTTTGAGCTTTAATGTCATACTTGAATTTAACTTGTATGAAAAATATATGGCAAAGTGGATGAAATATCTGCATGAGCAGAAGCCAAACTTTTATGTGTGAAGCCCATGCATAAAGGTACTTGTTGCACTGCAGATTTCCAATATGATTTCCACCTAGATTTCCTGATTCCCAGTTGAGCTATTCTCTGCAAGGAGTTTTAGTCAAACATCCAGCAGCTCTGCAATTGGCTTTCTTGACCTTCACATAAATTAAAGCATCCTCATAGCCTGCTGCCACCAACTGCAGAGAACAATTCAGTGGCTAAGGACTATCCTGACCTCGCTTCTTTCCCAAGGAGCTGCCATGTCAGGTGAGGAGCACAATCAGAATCCATTAGCATTAATTAACCCTCAAAAGTTACGCAGAGAAGTCATATGGAGGCTGAGCTATCAACTTTCTATCCACCTTCTGAAACTATTGTACTGCACAAATGTCATGCAAAGTTTTTCACTTACCAAGTTTTTACCACTTACTTAACAAAATGAATGAGAAATCGGAAGGACTGACATAACCTTTCCCTTGGAAAGCAGTGGCTAAAATGTTGTTAATGCACTAGATAGGCCATGAAGTTAAAAGCATAAACCACATTTATTTCCTTGCTTGATAGAAATTTGAGCAAGAACACTGAATGAAACAAGCCTGAGCTGTATTAAAAGACATTCTTAATGTGGGTTTTATGACAGTCTTTCTCTTTGAAATTTTCCCAGAGATGGGTGTTCATCATTGGACATCAAGAAACCAGATGATGAAAATAATTTCACAGAATTTCTCGCTTATATATTCACTTGAAATTTGCAGTTTAAATATGCTTCTTTCTGATTGGAAAATCATGAATACATGTGTGTATTTTCCAGGCATGACACTATGAATGGAAAAATTACAGCCTGGTATTGCTCTACTATTAAGTGTTGCAGAGATGTTGTACATTTAATGACAGAAAACTTGACAAGACCTCTATTTACACGCATTTCTTCTAAAATAACTTCCATCCATTCAGAGTGGTAATTACCCTAAACTACCTCCAACTTACAGATATTTACTTCCAGTGACCATTTTCTGGTTAACTCATATGCAAATTTATTTACTGTATCAAGACAGTCATCCCTATAAAAAAACTAATAAAACCCACAAAATATTGTGACTGAAGGATTTCCTGACACTTTCTGTCAACATTACTGAGAGTTTTCTATTGCAACAGATGCAACAGAAAAGGCAGGTAATTAATTTAAGTTCTCTCCTATTCTATTTGCCCCAGAAGAAACAAAATCTGTGAAGAGCTGTGTCTGCGCTAACTAAGCTGGGCAGAGGCTGCTGCAGCAGTCTCATGAAGGCCTTGTGAATGAATTCCTCTACATTTTTCTCAATACTGCAAAAGACTTTCTATTCATTCTCTCACACAGTATCAAAGCAAAGTCACAGATCCACAACACACACGTGCGCACACACACTCACACACACACGCACACAAATACAAATGTCAAAGGAGTGAAAAAGAAAAAGATATTAGTGTTATTTTCATTCAATAAAATTGCTAGAGTACTCACCAGAAACTTCAATAAAATGCAAGAAAAATGAAAAAAAAAAATCCAAGCCAACAGGTGTGATTACTTTCACATTCTGTTTCAAAATTTATTGCAGCTAAGACAGGCTTTTATTTCAGGAATGGAAGTTAGACCAAGTTAGAAACAAGACGAAATGTAAATAATTTAGGATATTTGAAAAAGAGACAGGAAGAAAAATCAGGAAGTCCTGCCAATCACAGGTGGAATCTCTATCCAGAATAGTTTTCAGTGGACTGAAACACCAGGCCTAATTTGGATAGTGAGAAGAAAATCATGGCAGGTGCCTAACATATTTAGGCAGTAATGCTATTCTTGAGTCTTACATGTTCTAGCATATTTCTTTATACTTGCACAGGAAAGAAAGCCCTCCTCCTAGAATATTACATTAAAAAAAAAAAAAAGAAAATATAAAGTAGGAGTGCATTCTCTTTTGTTCAAATCATTCCAGCATGTTGGCTAACATCTTTTCATCACTCTAGAGGAAGCCAGCTTACCAAAATACTGGATTCTACCATTGATGCATTCCCTCAAGATATGACAAAGTGGCTCAAAAAATCTCAAGGCATTGAAATATATACACTGATCTCATCTTTTAGCTGTTTCAATATAGAATAATAAACACCAAAACCTTACATACACACTTAGTTTTGATACTATTATCAGTTTGCACCCTCTTGTCCTATCAAGTGGGCACCACTACATCCATCACATATTCATATATTCATTGGTAAGATCCCCCTGAGTCTTCTCAAGGCTGAGCAGTCCCAGCTCTCTCATGCACTCCTTGATGATCTGGTCATACAGTCATCCTCATGACCCTCCACTTGACTTGACCCAGGATGTCCATGTCTTTCTGCATTGAGAAGCCTGGAACGCGACTGAAAGCTTCAGATGAGTCTCAGACCAGGTCTGAAAGAGGCACCCTTAACCTACAGGCAATGCGTTTCCTAACGTGCCCTTCTTTGCTACGAAGGTGCATTGCTATCTCATGGTCAGCTAGTGTCCACAGGGACACCAAAGTGCTTTCCCACAAAGTTGCTTCCCCCCATGTCAGCCCCTAATTATTAGAATTCAGGAAATTGTCTTGTTTTTACTGGTTTCACAGCAAACATTCAACAACAGTTTTGACATTGGAAACACATCAGATTTTTTCCATCATTTTGTGGCTTGCAAGCTCAGTATGCTTAATCTTTGCCAAAGGGTCACATGTTACATAAACTCTGGGTATATGACATAATGTACTCTTTTGCAATGACATGGAGTACTTTTAAGTGAAATACTTTATATTAGTTGTGTTAGTTGAACAACCTCACAAATTACAAAGACTTATTAATTTTTCGTCTGTATTTTCAACCCCTCTTTTAAAAATCCTGAAACATGGTTCTTCCACATACTGCTGGAGCTACAGACTCACTAGTCAGAATTTTCAAAACAGACTCTTACTCTCAAAGTTGCATCATAAATTGTGTTTAGGTATTAACATTAGTGTTCTAGACTTATTGTAATAGTTCTAAGCCAGGAGTACACAAACAAAACAAAACAAACAAAACCACCCAAAAAAAAAAAAAAAAAACCAAAAAAACCCAAACAACAGCAACCAAAAAAACCACTGTCCAACTTTAAAGCCAGCTTTCTTGGTCCTACAAATTGTAGAAAACAAAAAGCAGCCTGTTTCATAAACTACATATTGAAGAGAAATTATCCAAAATTGTTTTAAACTTTCACTCATTTTGATGAAAAAAAATGATGCAATTATCCTTGAAAACTTAATACAAATGAGTATCCAGTGATTGAACTCACATACTTATGAGTAGAACGTTCTGCTCCAAAGTCACTACAATCCATCTGTTATATTAGATGGATCCTGAAATTGACCAGTAACATACTTTCCTTTATAAAGATGTAACAGATGGTCAGGTGAAGATATATAAGGGCAGCTTATGAAATATATACAAGATCATAAAATGCAATATGCTCCTAATATTGCAGCTTTTACTTACATTCCTGGCTACCAACCTCAAGAACTTCCATTAGTTCTGTGATTGTGCTCACAACCTAATTGACACCAGATGTTTCTTTAAAGTCAGAAGACCAGTGACAGAACATTTGAGTGTTCCAAGAAGTACTGCATACAACTAATTATTTTAAGAATACTTAAAGTGCATTCCAACCTTTTGTTTACATTTTGATGTTTTTCATGGGAAAAAAGTGAATTTATTCTAAAAAAAAATTAGTTCACCTTGAGCATAGGATATGAGGAAAGAATAGCTTAAAAAAAACCTCAGGGTAAAATACAACAATCCTTTGCACATCCTGGTAAAAATAATGGTTAACTACTAGACTGAAAGGAATTCAGAGCACTTACATCGTTAAAATTTGTTGTTGTACATCTTCTATCTTTCTTATGCATTAAAACCATTAGTATCAACACTGAAACATGGTTCCCATTAATCACCACATAATAATATCATGCAAATATGCATTTTCCAAAGTAGTACTCTTTGTACTTTCATCATTTGAATTACCAAATGAAAGCTTCACTTTAGAAGTGAGGAAGCTTCACAGATCACCTCCTGATCTGTGGAGTTTGATGAGTTCCTTTGACTGGACTCCTCCAAGGGAGGAATCCTCCCTGAATTCTGCTAAGCTTTAGATATAACTCCTAGATCACATTCAAAGGGGAAAGGAAATAGCAATCTTGCTCAGTCAGGTGCATGTTGGAATACACCATGAGATTCCAATTCCCCGGCTTAACTTGTACATGAATGTGATGAAAGATCACGCTGACTCCAAGACTTTTATTTACTATGGGGAGCACACAAGAACCATCTTGTTGTTTCTGGAGTAAATCACATCTGTTTATGATTTCAGACTTAAGTAAACAGTAACTACCAATTTCTTTCTCCATGTTTCTTCACAACTACAAGACACCCATACGAAGATTCACCCTACCTAATTAATTTTTAACTGAGACATTTAGTTTAATAATCTAGTCACACTAGACTTCTGTTATCCTCAGCAACTAGATCTTAGATAAGCTTAAGTGTTCTCTGGAAGTATCCCTGTGTTTCCCTGTGAAGGGAATGGAAGTAACAAATAATCCTGATTAATTCCTGCCTGATAAAACCTGCTGTTTAAAAGCCTGACATTCAGTGTGACAAACTTTGGCTTTCAGACTTTTCTATACAGAATTTTTTTGCTTACCAAATTAAATTCTGGAATAAAACAAGTTCTGAATTGTCAGAATACAATTAAACAATGATGTGTTGTTTTATATTTTCACATAAGAAACTAGAATTATTCTATGGATGCCAACTTCTGTTCCATTTTAGCCATGAAGTTTCTTATCTACTTGTCTGCTCACACCTCTCCATTTGTGTTAATCATTCCATGCTACTCCTGATGCCACTTACTTAAAATTTCGTACTACAGTTTTTCATTTCCATGCCCACTCAATTTCTGCAGCTTTTTCTTTGCAATACAGACAGCACAGACTTGTCCCATCAGTCATTCTAGCTACTATAGACCCTTTCCTCGTTCATTTCTAAGCTCCATCACCCACTTCCAACTTCCTTTTCAGGGACTTGGTATGAGGACTCATCCTGCGTAGCTTTAACTTCAGTCATCATAGATGTGGTGTGCATCCTGTGCATCTTTTACTGTCAATGGAAACAACCTCTGTGAATGAGTACATTCCAGCATATCTCTTATTTGAGCACCATGACAAAGACCCACTGTTCATCTTTTGCTCATGGAATCTCCTCAGAGTGCTCCCGCAGTTTATTCAAGTGTTCCTCCTGCAAGGGGTTGGAGAGAGCTTGGTCTTTTATCGTTTTCTACACTTGAATCTTACCTTTGAGTAATCTTTTCTGCTATCATAAATTCAGCAGTCATCTCTGGATCAAAACATAGAGGCGTTTTTTCTACTGAAAACTTACCAATCGGGTCATAACAATTTTTGGATATGGAATGTTTTGGGTTACTCACAACACTTTCATTGGAAATTACATATCTTCTTTTAAAAAAATGTAATTAAACTTAAGGAATCTAGCAGACATTAATGTCCCATTTTTTACTTCAAACATCAACCACCTGTGTGTAATAAGAGAAAATTTTGGCCTCTCACAAAAAGCAACTGAAATACTCAGCTGAACTACTGGAACTGCTTCTTAGAAAAGGAAAATGTTAGGATATAGGATTATATCAGTATGAGTTTATAGTGGGCTGCAAGAAGAAAAACAATGTGTTTACACATTTAAACTTAATATCCCAGCTTGGAAGATTTCCCACAAGATCTTCTTTCCAAGCCTGCTCTCATTATACATAAAAATAATAATTAAATTCAGATTTATTTATTTTAAAATTTAAATTCTCAAAGTTCTGCTGAATGCTGAATGGATTCTGAGAAGGAAGAAATCTCAACATTAATTCTGCTTGTTTAATAAAAGAGATATGACCACTTGTGATTTAAATACAGTTTCACCAAAGTATCTGTTCTAAGGTGTACATGATAAAGATAGTAGCTGGTAAGTGTATATGAAGACTCAAAAGGGAAGAAAGTGATAAAGAAAATATCTGCAATAGCAAGAGCAAATATTTCTATTCAGTCTTAAAAGTCAAAACAACTCATTCCTCAGAACATGTCTATAAACGATGAAGGGATTTTTTACTACATATTTTTTCAATGATTTTCCTACGATACAATAAGAATTCAATTTGAACGAAGAGCGATCGCCACTAGACCCTCTTCCGCACTACCCTCACATGCAGATCAGCAGCAGGGGCTACCATTTTGGGAGGGAACGGTATCCCACCATTTTGTGTGTCTAATGCTTCTGTGGGATTCCTGAAATTTAGCAATTTTGTATTTAGTGATTATTTACTTGGGGGAGGGGGGTGGGTGCCTTTTGCTGTTTCAGTGAACAATAAATGTCTAACTAATACTGGTTATTATTTTCTCACTTATATCTGCTCATTTTTGTTCCTTATTGGTGGAAAGGGATTGGTCAAAACTAAGGAGAGGTAACTCATTCCAGAGTGTCCACCTAAGGGGAGATAGCTCATTTCAGAGGGTCTGCCTCTTTAAACTGTCAAGACAAAACATAAGGGAGCAAGCCCAGAACAGATGTCTTGGTATCAGTAAAAAGAAACTCCTCCGGCTAAAATCAGAGCACAAACTGAAGAAAACAAGAAGTTGCAGAAAATCTTCTGGTTTTGTTGTCCTCAGTGTCTAGTTAACATTACTGGCATAGAAAGAATCTATGTAACTTCTTAGAGTTTAAATTTGATTCCCAAAACATGAAAGATTAATTGGAATTTCTAAAATTTACTTAGCGTCATTTTCAATACAAAACATACTTCATACATATTTCATTACATCTGTACCAAGCATATTAATTCAAGTGTCTGCAACAATCCCATATTTCAGTAAGTATTCCAACAATATCTATTTTATGCATGGCCTCTGGGATCAAGGCCAGTTGTAGCTACAACATGGTCTACACAGCTGCTACCATATCACATAAAGATGGAGAGTGCCAAGATAAAGGGAGAGAAACATGACCCAGCTAATACCCCTCTTTCTTTAAATAGTTTTCCATTTCAATTTCCCTCTATTGCTCTGCAACATCTTACATCCTTCAAAATAGAATCAACAATTATAGAAATCCTGAGTTGGAAGGGACCCATCAGGACCATTGAAATCCATCTCCTGACACCACCCAGAACACCCCAAGAGTCACACCATGTGCCTGAGAGCATTGTCCAAATGCTTCTTGAACACTGTCAGGCTGGTGCTGTGATCACTTCCCTGGGAAGCTTGTTCCAGTGCCCAAACACGCTCTGGGAGAAGAACATTTTCATGATATCCAACCTAAACCTCCCCTGACACAATTTCAGGCCATACCCTCTGGTCCTGTCACAGAGAAGTACTATCAGTGCCTGCTCCTCCTCTTCCACTCATGAGGAGGCTTTAACTGCAGTGAGGTCTCCCGCTCATCTCTCAGGTTTGGAACAGACAAAAGGACCTAAGATGACCGTCGACTGGCTTCCCCTCTAGGCCCTTCACCATCTTCATAGCCTACAAATACATGCTGCCCTGAAACATGCGCACACAGACAGTTGTTCTCAAAGGAGAGAAAACGGTTCAGAAAAACGCATTCCAACACTGAGAATACTGTGCCAAAACATTGGAGTGAAATACTGACACAATAGGAAGAAACGTCAGAACAAAGCATCAAAGTATGAAAGTGTTATATGGGGCAATGCCTCAAAGCATCCTGACTGTGACAAGCTGACAAGAAAATCTTGACTTATAATTAATGTAAGTAAAAAAACAGTATGACAAAAGGCCAAAAAAAGAAGCTGTGAGGCACAAAGACTCTTAACTCTAAAAGGCCACTGAGGTCTAAAAAACGGAGAAATAAATAAAACCACTTATTTCTAGCAATGACTAAGTGAGAAGAAAACAAAATTGTTGGATGAAGAAGGGCCAGAAGTGTGTCATCAGGGCCTACAAGAAACTTCCAAAGCAAGTTATTTCAGTGTTCAGGGGAAATGAAAAGGAAAATTGAAGCTATGACAGAGTAGGCTACACACACAGGGAAGAACTCTAATTGATATGAGTCCAGGCTGGTGCTCTTTGGATTGACAGAACCACAGCTGGCTGCCTGGTCCTGCTTTTGTCTTTCTCTTTGCTAAGATGCACAATGGAATTTAAGACTGGCATGTCTAGGCATTAGTTTTGCATGAAATATCAAGACAAAAGAAAGAAGGTTTTTATTTCCTTTGGAAGATTTTCCTACTGGAGTTTCTGCATCCAATTTTACACTCCGTGCAAACAAATCCAATCTAGATTGAGCTTCTATCCAGTAACTAATAAAAATATATGGATGGCATTGTGTGTGTCACATCCAAGAGTAATCTATACTCAAATATAGTCAAATTCTGCTCTTTGTCATGTACAACACTCTAGCTGCCTGACATTAGTGGTACTAAAAAGAAAAGAGCTCTCTATGACGGTAAACTGGATATAACTGTCCAAGTCAGAATTTTTATGAAGCAGCAGCTGTGGCAAACACTCCTCATTTGCAGTGAGAATCAAAGCACTCTCAGCAACCACATTCTTTAAATGAAATTCAGCTCCTGTTGAAACAAAAATTCCTTCACTACAAGATGAAGGGATGAGTTCAAAGTATTTCCAGTTGGCTCTTTATGGATCCAAATGAAGCCCAGACTGCTACTGGGCATCCAGTACCACTTTCAGAAACATCCTAAAAGGAACTCAGAAGCAAAACTTTGAAAGACTAGCCTGGCCTAATCTCACTCACATGTTAGACTAGATAAAAAGTGCAGTCAAAGATGATTTTACTGCAGTTCACTCACAGGAGATGCCTAAGCACCAGATAGAAATAAAACATTAAAATATCACAAGATCCAAATGCTAGATCCTGCAGATAAAATGCATTTCAGAGACAGCTGACAACAGTTATATTTGTTTAAATATTCAGACTTCAAAGCAGAATTCTAGGCACAACAGTGCCATCCAGGGGCCGGCTAATTGCTGGTAAACGTCCAAAGAATTTCCTGAAACTTTTTTTTTTTTTTTTTTTTTTTTTTTTTTTTTTTTTGGTATAAACAAAACTGGGTTTGTTTAAAACAATTTCCCCACATATTTTCAAATATGACCTCAGTTCTTTTGAATAGTGCAACAAATAAACAACAACGTGAAAAAAAACTGTGATTCATTCTCTAGACATACTAAGATTTGCTTAAGCAAATCTTTAAGCTTTAAGCATGGGTTTTGTAAAAGTTTCATTCCAATAGAAGAATATGTGTAGCAATTTAAATCAACAAGCACAGTAAACTGGCAATCATGAACAAAGTTCTGATGAAACTTTGCCAAACTTTTCAGACCGAGACATCACAACGTCCAAACCACATGCTCAGCCACACTTCACTACACCTATTTAAAATGCATGAAACATATTTCAACAACCAAAGCTTCAGGAAGGAGAGCTTCTACACAACCCTAAATCTCACACAAATGGAAAAGTCAATCTGAAAATTGTAAAACTCTTCGGAAATGAAGGCAGTTTTGTCATGGTGGGGATAGAACAGAGTCTAGAGACGTGGCAGTGGTCGCAGTTTACTCCTGTCTCGCGTTCCACTCAGCACCAAGAAGGGGAGAGAAACAAGAACCCCAAAATATTTACAAGATTATAAACAGGGGCACACGCCAATTCAGTTTAAGGATTTATAGGCGTACACGTCTTGAGGCTTTGGATTCAGCCAGCGATCCGGCGATGCCACCATCCCCGCTGCAGCTGAAAGCACAACCCCACACGGCAAAGCTCCACGTTCCACCTCCGGCGTGGTGGGCTCTCCCCTCAGACGCCTCGGGTAGGCCGGCTCGGGGCCGGGCTCGGGACCCGCCTCCTGCCCACGTCGCCCGTCAGCCGCGAGAGACAAAAAAACCAAACCTCTTTAACCCCGTGTTGAAGGAGGGTCCGGCCGGGGCGGGGCCGGGGCGGGAGCAGCTCCGCGGCGCCTGCGCGCGGTTTCGTTTCGTGTGGCGGCGTGGGAGCGTCGGAGCGGCTGGGACGGCGGGGCCTGCGGATCTCTGCGGCAGCCACTTGGTTCAGCACGCCATGGCTCCCGTGCTGAACCTCAACAACGAGGTGGGTGAGAAACCCGCGGCCTCGGAGCGGGCCGCGGGGCCGGTCTGGGGAGGCTCGGCCCAGGGCAGGCCGGGGGGAGGGCCGGGGCGGCGTGAGCGGCGGCGAGTCGCCCTGAGAGCGAGCCGGTTCGGGGCCGACCCTCTCGCAGCCGGCGCGGATGTCTGGAGCCGTGGGGAGGGCCCCAGGTGGCTGCCGCCGTCCCTCGGCATGGGAGAACGCATCCGACCGTGCTGGCTCTCGGCGAAATCGCTGCGATGAAAACAAATATCCTTTTTGTGAAGATAAGCTGCTTCTAGTGGGGATGCCATGCGATCTCGACACGTGTGCCTCGGTGCGTCATCCTGCCCATGGGTGTCGTTTCATCACTTCTGCCTTGGTTTGCTTCTGTTCACACTACAGTTTTACAGGTGGTTGTGGCGGACCCACAAAAGACCCGGCTGCCTGTCTCCTGCATGGCAAAGGTAGCATGTTGCCTTATTTTCCTGGAGGTGGAGGGACTGAAAATGAAAAATAGTGCATTACAGCTAACTTTTTCCTGTTCTTCAAGAAGTCTGGTGGTTCATATTTATTTCAGAATCTTTTTCCTCTCTATATTGTGATTTCGGTTAGGTGTGTTTCACTTGTGATGGGTTTTGGTTGCGCATGTGCAAATCATTGGGCACAATAAGCCTGACATAGCTAAACCAACCTCTTTTTACGTGTTGCACCAACGGTTTAGAATAACTGGCACTTGTGCTGAGCATGTGATATCAGCACCTGCAACTTGTGCTGTACACTTCCAGAGTTCCTACATAATTAACAGCTTGGTTACAATTTGTTTTCAGCAAAACAAAAATTACTTTGTTTTAGGCATGTGGTAACTTGGAGAGAGGTTGATTTGCACGTTGATTTCCTGGTCAAGAATTTAGTGAGGTGTAGCCTGTTCATCAGGAAAAATGTTTGATATTACATAAAATACAGATATTCACTCAATAACTTTTGGTTCTTGCTCTTAAGAATTATAAGATCAGAAATGAGTAATGTGACACAGAAATATGCAGTAAATCACTGAAAAAAGGAAGAAGGTATTTCATTAGTTTAGCAGGGGTTTTTTTTTTGATTGATTGAAGTTTGAGTGGTGTTTCATAGTCTTTCACCACAAAGATACAATAAATTTCTCTGCAAAAGATTGGAAAATTTCAGTAAGGACACTGGGAATGCCATTTCATCTTACACTTTGAACATAATATTTTCCTGAGAGGAAACTGAAAGTAAGTTCTTATATTTTCTAGGGGAGGTAGCTTTCTCTAGAGTTTCAACAGAAAGTAGACACTGCGCTAATAAGCCCATCTGAGATGTAAGGTAGGACAGAGACTGAAATTGTGGAGGCCATCTCTTCAAGAAGGACTGAAGGCACAGTGTGGCTTAGAGTAGGATGGAGACCTCGCATGAATAAATTATGAAGTTTTTTCCATTTCTATGCCTATGCCCTTTTGTCACAGCTGCATTAATTACTGTGGTAATCAGTCATAAAATGTGAAATACATTATTTACAAATACCTGGATATTTCCCAACTCTGTAATATATACCTTCAGTGTATTTGTTAAAGAGATGCCCTTGTAAGATTGCATTTTAAGAGTAAAAAATCCTGTCTTTGTCTAACAGAGATGAATTGGAGGAATTGGACCATGTTTAGATGAATGATTTTTGAAAATCATTCTATTAAATAAACTTTGCTTGTGTATTCTTTCAGTTTGCTAAGGCAAAGCAACTTGCAGAGCAGCTGTATACTGTGACCCTTATATAGCTGATAAACTTGATTTATCTGGTATCTGAAGGAGGCCTACAAGAAGGCTGGAGAGGAACTTTTCTCAAAGGCATGTAGAGATAGTTCTAGAGGGAATGGGTTTAAATTGAAAGAAAGTAGATTTAAATTAGACACGAGGAAGAAATACACTAGCATGTGCATGCCTTGTCTCTGGAGGTGTTCAAGGCCAGGCTGGATGTCCTCCAAGCAACCTGGTCCAAGGGGAGGTATCCCTGCTCAGTGCAGCAAGGTTGGAACCATGTGGTCTTTAAGGTCCCTTTCAAACCAAACCATTTCATGAAATTTTGCTGTATTATACTTACATATTTCAGGTTTTAATTCTAGCAAAGAAAGACTTGAGCTATTAATTAACATTAACTACCATGTCCTGTTAAGTGGTGGAATCTTAAGAAATTCTAGGATGATGGATTTCAAGTTTTTTATTTACCAAATCATATTTTGTTTACAGGAAGAGCAAAAGACCAGTGTTTCTCAGTGATATAAACTGGCACTTACCTTAATGTCAATTGACCTTTATTTTAATTACTTGTTGGCTTATGTTTGATATTAGTAACTAACAAAAAAAATAGTGTCAGAAAAACTTACTCGTTCATGCAGTGTCTACTACATGAAGTGTATATGTGCTTGGAAACCAGAGGACATGTGTTTGGATGATGATGATTGTTATTAAGACAATCCTCCAGGGAATTGAGACAAATAGTGGACTGTGATGTCTGCCTCCTTTCTGAGAGGTTTTTGAAAGATTGTCCATTTTCATAGAAATTAGAAAGGAGTAGAGACCTCCAAAGTCACTGGGATTTGATTTTTTAAAATTGTAATTTGTTTAAGGAATAGTACCTACTTGGAGCAGTATCTTCCCAACTCATCTGTCATGGTTTTGCTTGGTACAATTTTTGGTGGTGGGGGATGGGGATCAAGAAACCACAAAGATGGCTGCTGTGAGAAGTCCTAGGGGTGTCTCCTTCTTCTTCTTCTCCAGCAAAGAGAGCCCTGCCCCACTCCTGTGTTTCAGAGCCAACCCATCCATTGGTTCTGAGGTTGATGGACAGGTTGACCATCAGGCTTGGGCCAATTACACAGGATAGTTACACCTCTGTGATGACGTATTTTGTAGTATTTAAGAAGGAAATCATAACATATAGATGCGGAATTGAGAGACGTGGATGTCGCTATTTAAGGTAATTGATAGCAATTAGTTGTTAGTATCTTGCATTGAGAAAAAACAAAGACAGAGATGAGGTGACGGAGTATGGTAGAGAAGAAAAATGGAGACACGCATAAATCACAGAACAAGTAAGGGAAGCTTGCCTCGTGTGTTCTCGGAATACTGGATGGAGGATAGAGTTGTTTCTTTGCAAAAGGACCTTTTTTCGCATCATAATTGAGCAGAAGACCTGTCTATAGAGAGAAGTAAAGCCGACTCTGTGAGGAAAAAAACCTGCCTTTTGAGGACCGGATTGTTTGGACTATGGAGCCTAAGAGAAAGAGAAGAGGGTTTGCTCCCCCACGCTAAGTTTTGAATGTAGAAGAAGCTGTGTTTTGTGGTTCTGCCAGGAGTTTGGCAATCGAGACTACGTCGCGTGAAAAAAACAACATAGTTTTTGGGCCTTGAAGACATTTTTCTTTGTCTCCTGACGAGGTTAAAGAATGTCCTTCTTGCTATTTAGCAGCTTTTGACAACTTGACTGTTCGTCATCGAGAACGGACACTACTCCACAGCTGGACTGTAAAGAAGTTTGTTCTCTCCTCTTGGACACCAAGCTTATGAGTGGGTTTGATCTGTGTTAGACTTTCATCTCCTGGCCCGGCCGTCTGTGTGTGAGGGAAACAGTGGAGGGTGAGATGAGGGGACTTGAAAAAAGAGATGGGTCCCTCTGGAAAGTGTAAAGTAGTCTTAAAAATTCCATTTTATTTTTTCTTCGTCTTGTTAAATATCCCTATCTCTGTTTTCACACCCAGTGCTGTAGATAGCTTCTTTAGTAGTGTGTAGTAATAAGATCTATTTCGCAAACTGTATTATCAGGCCTGTCTGATCTGTGTGGAGTACATAGGTATCTTTCTTCCAATTATGTTTATCTCAAAGTCATAAATATTTCGTGTTAATTGGGTTTTCGCTCTCTCTCCCTTCTCCCTCTCTGGTGGGGGGGAAAGGGAACGTCGTGGGCACGGTTCAAACCACGACAGGAACAAAGAATGAAACTGTTGTATTTTTTAGGTGACTGCATGAATGAGAGATTTGAGGTAACCATACCATGTAAAGGATCCAGGGTGAAAAGAGGACATTGCAATTGTTGTGATGAAGTGAAATAAGACAGAAAATATTAAGAAACCAATCATAATCAGTTAATAACAAATAGTTCAGACATTTCATTAATCCTTCTTTTCATGGGAAGTTCTTTATAGCAGTGTAGAAGCTCCAAGTCACACTGTTCCCAGTTAACAAGTAGGACTTGTGTCAAAAATATATAAATATTTTCTTCCTTTTCCTCTGATTGAACATATACCTAGATAATAACAAAAAAAAGCAAAGTCTGGGTGGATCCCACAGTCAGCAAGGTCAAGTAATTTTAGGAAGCCATCTTGCTGCTGGTAAATAATGTGGTACAGTTTCAATGTGACCGTCTGACTGAAAAATTAAGATTGGAAAGGGTTACGAAACACAATTGTATTTGTAATTCAGGCATCATTTTACTTTATGGGGTTGGTGCATTTTGATTACTGCCCAAGGAGGAATTGGATGGAGGGGAAGGAGGGTGAATGTGAAAGAAAGAAGAAACATAGAAAGTTGGAACAAAGTGAAACTGTGAAGAATAGAGTTTTTGGGGAAGAAGAAAATGCTGTATTTCTTATCATTTTCTACTCATTGCAGTCTTGGATACGCAGGAAAGCGTAAGTCATAGAATGAAAATTTCAGTTTTGCAATTCTATATTCACCACCTATGATCTCAGTTTTGAAGGTTTGTGTTAAGCTTAATTGTATTCTCCTGTTGTGCTTACTGTTACAAGCTTGCAGGCTGAAGGAATCATTTTAAAAAACTGCTGCTGTCTCAAATTTGTTTCCTATTTTTAAAAGCTTTCTGATTTCAGGTTTCTTGCCACAGAAGAGCTTCCAAAGTTAAACTTTTCTGGAAACATTTGCTAGATGGCAGCAGATAATCGTCAACTGCACAGACAAGGGGACAAGTTTAAAGGGACATCACTCATGTTTAATATGAAAA
>CM019236.1:55729590-55740782 GCA_009741485.1 Malurus cyaneus samueli | reverse complement strand
TATTTCTGTCTGTGAAACGTGAATCAAAATTTCCAAACTTGATTGAATATGGAAATTTGGGTATCAGGTGAATTTTTCTCTTAAATTTGTAATAATTATTGCATGCAGACGAAATAATTTTCCTCTGTATTTACAAAGCTATGCACTTTAGGTAATAAAATCTGATGTCTGCAAAATGCTTATCATCCTCAATACAATTATTTATTTTCCTAAAAGGTAACGTCAGGATAAAACCGTATTTTTAGAATGACATGTATGCAAACATATGTTTGAGTTTGCCAAGCGAAGTCCAGAATTAAAATTGTTATGTAGGGATCTTGGTAATGAAGCTGAAGGTGATGAATTTCATTCATAGTGCTTTGGGTCCTAGTAGTTTGTGTTGTGATACTCTACAAGGCAACACTCAGCTCTTTTACTCTTTAGATTTAGGGCTGACATCCTGACCTCTGATTTAGCTGGGCAGCAGTTTAGGTGAAGAGTGCATTTCAAAAGCAATCTGGACATGTGAATTAAGAATTTAGATTGGTGTATGGCAAAGTCAAGGATGAGTAGCGTGGCTGATAATGAAAAAAAATCAGACAAAAAGCCGTGGGGAATAACTTACAGAGAAGGACTGACATACAGTCTCTGGACATCTGAAACTGCAGTCTGAGATATAGCTATAGTTCAGTAATTATAAAGAACTATATCTGAACTATTGAGTCTTTCATCACAGGGCAAACAGAAGTAAACATGTATTTGGAAGTGCTTATATAAAGACTGAGTTGCCTTGGTGTAGCATGGGTAGATGTTGTGTTTGTTCTTGCGTGGTCAGACATGGCTAAGATAAAAAATATAATCAGGAAAGAGCTACTGAAATTACATTTTTACAATCCTTCATTCAAAAATTGCAGGAAGTTCAAGTGCATCCTTTAATTAATTTTTGGTGACCAGAGTTTCTGTGTAGCAGTAAAGAGAACATTGTCTGAATGGAGTATCAGGAAAGATTATGGGAAGAGAAAATTTGAGTGTCCTTCATTCTTCCTGAAGATTAAATGATTTCTATAACCAAGAACTGCCTCATGATTTTTCTGAGGTGCATTAAATGTGAAAGGTCTGAGTTATTACCTATGCTAGTCCTTAGTGTATTATATATTTCTAGTTTTTATACAATGGGTCCAGCATGGTTGTATAAATATTTTTAATTGATACAAAATAACTTAAATTTTTTTAGTCTTTGAATGATCCCCATTTTTGCAAGAAGCATTCTGTCCAAAGTGTGTTTAAGATTTGGTATTTATTTGTGGTATTTATTTGCAGTAACTTAAGATCTTCCTTATTTTCAGTTTATGACTTCCTCATGACTCAGACATGATATACCTCTCTGTGTTTTTGTTGATTTAGGATGACAAATAGACATATAATTTAAAAAGTTGTTTGTAATAGTTTGTTTTTCCACAACATTTTATTCTGTAGAAAGTGAGACAGGTTTTAACATGGAAGAGCCTTTGATATCAGTCTTTTTGTAAAGAATTGCTTTACTGTTTAGACAGATGGGATGTGCCCGTGAAGGAGTGTGATTCTCCAACTGTGGTTTCACAAGCACCTGGGCTTGCTGCTTCTGAATCTGGACCTTCTCACTCCGTTCCAGCCTTGTGGTCTTGCCTCCCTGTTCTGTGATCATATGCTAGTTTTCTACCACAGATTGAAGTTGGCAGAGTCAAGCAAGTTTGGGCAGCAGGAATATGGGGCTAGAAATGAGGCATGGAGGAGAGATATAGTGATGGACTGTGCCGCCACAGTGGGTAAGCTGTATTGTTGGCTGATAGAGCTGTGCTGTTCTTCCTCTCACTTAGGTGTTTCTGTTTAAGCAATGGCTTTCCATGAAATAAGCCTAAGATTTGGAGACGGTATTGAACCAGCAAAATCTAAAACAGGATGATTATATAGTGTGCAGTTATATGTCTGGCAGGTGTTTGATACAGAAGTTAAGTAGTGGTCAATGCTGTAAAAGCAGGAGAATTGGTTCAAAGGAGAAGCCAAAGGAGCTCTTCGATTTATCAAATCTTGATAGCTTTACATAGAGTTCATAGGAGACAAGTTACAAATCTGCTTCAGCGAAGAATCTTACTATTTCACTGGTGTGTAGGTGCCTAGGATACTCCAAGGTCAAAACTGAAGCTGTGGCTGAGTACTCGCACTGCCAAGATCTGTTTATCCCTGATTAACTTGTGATCTTAAATATTTCCTTGAAGCTGGTCATACAGTCTCTTACGTATAACTAATTTTATTTATTTTTTGGGAAATGTGAATAAGGCTTGACTTCCTCAAGGGGAGGAAGCACGGTCTCTTAGCTGTTGCAAAATAACAAATTGCAGTCTAGTAATAAGTAAAGGCAAATGTAATACTTGAGTTGTATTTCCAACAGGAGTTAAGGAATTAACACTTGAGCCTTCTTGGGCTTTCTTTAAAAGTGCTTTTCACAGTCAGGGGCAAATTGATGTGAGCATTCAGGTTTTTAGTGTATTAGATCCAGAGATCAAATTCACTCCTATTACCTAACGTATGTCAAGATATTTTAAGGTAGGCCTTCCTTACAGTGATGGAAAAAATTCTAAACTGAACCTTTCAAAATAACACTGATAGAGTGCTGTAGGCATTACAGTGTGTGAAACCGTTTGAAATACTGGGGAGCCAATCCAGTGCAGTGATCCAGCATCTCATTAAAATAAAGTAGTTACCCCCAAATATCTGTTTGTGTGCTGTCTCCCAGTCTATGTGGTAACCGAGGAGCTCCTTAGGGCAATTTAATATTTGTGTCTACTGTCTTTATATAAAGGGGAAGTGAGACTTGAGGTGAGGTGTATGACTAGTTACCTCGTATTGGACTGAGCTGTGAGATGTCTTACTACTCATAATTCAAAATCCTGTGCTGTCTTTTAAGGCATGACACTGTCTGAAAAAATTTTAATTTAATGGTTTAGTTGTTATAGAACTTTCCAGTGATTGAGAAAGCTTGTGTACAGGTCCCTTCAGTCTGAGGTTAATTGAATCGTGTGAATCTCAATGACCAGCAGAGTGCACTAATCACAAATACTAACAAATGCTATTGCTGGGCTACTGTCTGGCAAAGAAGGGTGGTTTTATGGAGTGAGGGGAGCCTGGTCATGTGTTTCACCAGTGGGAGCATTTCTGTAGGAAAAGTCCTTGGTAGTTCTCCAAGGACTGCCTATCTAACAATTAGCATTAAAGACATGGGCTCCCTGAAAGGAAAAACTGGAACTCAGAACTCGTCAGAAAATTATTGCTGGTCTATAGATGAGTTCTCTTTTGCTATTTTCTCTCAGGTTTATGAGCCTTGTTTCATCCAGCATCTAAACAGTATGCTGGCCAAACCATTTTCTTGAAGTTGAAGTATTTGCTGTAGACTCCTATACTAGGTTTTTCAGTTCTCTTAAATACCCCAGCATGTACGCTGTTCCTCAGATGCTGGACGCCAGTTCTACTGTTCTGAGTTATCTGCCAGTATGGTTAAGCTGTATAGAGAGTCTTTGTCTCTTACTCAACTTAAGCCAGTTTATGTTCATCTGTGACTACTTTAAAATTATTCTTAAGGTAGAGTGGCTACCACTTGGATACTTTTGAAAAAGTACAGGTCTCTAGGATTCTCTGTGGTGAGATTAAAGCTGTGGTTGAATATTGGCACTGCCAAGATGTATGTGTCCCTGGCTTGCACATGGTCTTAAATACTTCCTTGAAGCTGCTCCTGCAGTCTCTTAAATGTCACTAAAGTCAGTCTGAAGTCTTGGAAAGGCACATAAACAAATTATGAGAACTGAGAAAAGATAAATTTCTACACAATTCAAAACTAAACAGCTAATCTTTTCCATCAGTTCATTTCTTAGTATACTGGCAAATCACTACTATTTTCTGTATATTACAAGTCTGTCCAGAGTTGGAAAGCAAGCACGGCTTTCTTCTTAAACTCTGGAATACTTGGCAACAGTCATTTTAGCTCTATAGTAATGCATGTAAAAATTCTTGCATTAGTTGTGTTACTAATAAGTAATTCTAGGCACAACAGTTTCTTGAAGAAGAAGAAAGTTGTACTCCACAGGGCTTGATTTCTGCTTAAAACAGTTCAAGTGTTAAATTACTGACATTCTTTTACAGACCATGTAAATGTCCTAAGGAAAAGGTCTTTTGAAAGCTTATGAAATTTCCAAACTTATACTCTGTGAGATAGAATTCTGAGGAATTGTGGGTTTTTTTTTTCCCTAGGAACTGTTCCAGCAGCTGTTTCTAAAGTTTCTAGAGTTGCCACATCATCAGTTTTGCTAATATTAGCAGCAAATTCTGATCAGCTCTTCACACTGATTTTGTTTCAGCAGATTACTGAAGCAATTAAGCATGGCTAACAAGGCAGTTTTTACTTTTGTCAGTATTGTATACAGCCATTATCGAGCTACTGTACTTGAGCACAGTAAAAGAAACTTTTCCTTAGCTCGAGTGGTTTATATAAAGTGTGTGTGGTAGGCCACGTAGGCTAGTAAGATCCTCTCATAAAACAAAAACATCTGTGGTTCCTTGGTGTGGTAGTGTACAATAATGAAAAAAACATGCAAATGGTCATGGGAAACTTTGTAACTTTTATTTTAAAGGAACTGTGAGGTACTTGCAGTACACAGTGTAGGTTTTTTTATCAATGTAATTTATGGCTATATATGCCTGAATAAAACACAGTTTTAAAATTGCTTCTGTTACAGTAAATGTGCAGAGTTGCGTACTGCTGTCCTTGCAGATGTCTTTCAGCAGCCTTTACATTGCTGGGTCATCAAATTAATGCCAAATGAAGAAGGGAGTAAGGCTGAAACGGGTGTAGAAGTTGTGGTGGTAGACATTTTCATAATAGAATTCGGGGGCTTGGGAGAGGGGTGTTCCTAGAAGGAAAATAGTAGTCAATTGTGAATTCATTGCAAATAGTTCATTGATATGCAATGATAAAATTCTTTTCATTTTGTCTTATGCTGTAGAGGTCAGTAGTGAAGAGCAATTAAGGGAAAAGTAAAAGTGGCTAACTACTAAATTCAGTGACTCTTTTGATTGTCCTTCAATTTGTATAAAGGAGAGGGATTTTTAATTGTACTGATTTTGTATGAAAAAAAATACCATTACATTATTTCATTTGCACAGAAGGGTCACAATGGTATCTGTTTATTCTTATGGCATTTAATACCAGATGAAATGTGTGTATAGAAAAAGATGCTGAGGTAGATTGCTCTCTACTACCACCTGAAAGGAGGTTGTAGTGAGGCAGGGATTGGTCTCTTTACCTAAGTAACAAGACAAGAGGAAATAGCCTCAAATTGTGCCAGACCGTCTATTAGGGAAGATTTCTTTACATAAAGGGTTGTCAAGTACTGCAACAGGATGCTCAGAATCATGGTTGAGTCACCATTCCTGGAAGTATTTAAAGATGTGTAGATGTGGCACTGAGGGACATGGTTTAATGGTTGGCTTGGCAGTGTTTCATTTAAGATTAGGCTTTATGAGCTTGAAGGTGTTTTTTCAGTGTAAATGATATATGTATTTTCAGTGTAAACATAAGGTCATGCACAGATGTGTTAATGTAGGAAGAGATAAGTGGATAGAAGCTGTTTGCATGAGATGCTGGTAAGAACTGTTCTGAATATCAGCTGGTTCAAAGGAATGAATGGGGGATTTTGTCCAGAGGCACATACTACTGAGGAAATGCTGCAAACATTATGAATACTGCAGAAGAGCAGGCCTTATATGGACAAATTAGGAATTCCAGGCAATATAAGGAAAAAGGACAGTTAAGGTGATTGCTTGCTGAAGGGAAGGGAAGGGAAGGGAAGGGAAGGGAAGGAAGGGAGTGAAGAGGCAGGAAAGGCTTTAATACTCTTCTCAATATTAGAACATACAAAATAATGAGTCGGTGATAAAGTGTTGGACAAGACCTGAATAGGATGAAGTGATGAAAGAAGACTCATAAGATGGGAAAGGGAAATGTATTGTGGTAAAAAAAAGATAGAGTTTGAAGAAGGTTACAAGCTTGAAAAGAAGGAAGTCTTCCCACAGAACCAGCACTTGATATGGATGAGGTGTTTTAAATGGCTGGACGATGAACATACCATTGGGCAGAGAGGTAAATGTGAGAGCCCTTGTTCTGTCACAGCAAAGATTTTGCAGTAGTCTTCAAGGATTTCCTAGCTAGCATAATGCGACTGCTGGAGTATGTCGTATATCTCTGGGATTTCTTAATTTTTGGAAACTCATGTAGAACAACGTCTGCAAAAGTATTTAAATGTATGGATAGTGTCTGTCAGACATCTGGCAGGGACATTTTCATCCTAGATCCTTCTGCTTTTCATACTTGTCCTTTTCTCTAGTTTCTACTGATGTAATGAAGAAACTTCTAGGAAGAATGAAGATGATTAGATTTTGTGGTTTATTTCAAACACTGAATTTTTCTTGTGTTTATGAAAAATTCTCATAATAAAATTGGGGTTTTTTAAGTGATCTGCAGGAATAAGGAGCACTAACTGGTGTAGCAAGTAATTCTCTGATTCCACTAGCAAGAATTCTTCCCATCCTCCAGAAAGACTGAAAAGTACTAATTGGTATGCCATTTTAAAATTTCTTTCTTTTTTTTTTGGTGTAATCTTGTAACTACTGACTGAACGAAGTTCCCACAAAAAAACACAAAATAAAAAAAAAAAAAAAAAAAAAGAAGTCATAGAGACATAATAGCAGAAAGCACCTTAATGGATGAGCAGTTTGCTTTTTGGGAAGTAGTGTAGCATTTCAGTTTGTTAGGCCAATAATATTGCATCATATTTGAAGCCAATGGAAGTTCACCTCACATTTTGGTGATGTTTGTAGTCTTTGGCGCAGGCTGAATATTAATCCTGTTTGGAAATGTAAATCAGAAAGTTCTGTGATACAAATTTGGATTTGCTTTATATGAGTTTTTATCAGAGTGTGTTCCCTGAGGCTATGGCTTTTGCTAATCACTGGAGTAAATGGTTTGCTGGTCACTAGGTCTAAATGGTTTGTACTCATTTGTACTCATTGGATGTGTTTTGATACTTGCTTTTTATATGCATGCCATGTTTCTGGGCTAGGGGCACCATAAGACCCATGAAAAGCTAGACTTCCTAGTCTATTAGTAAAAGAAGCCTCATGCTACAGAGAAGTTAGTTGGATAGCATTTTTTTAATACAAAGACAGATTTTATTTTAGAAGAAGGGCAGAAGTACCAAATACTTCAAAACTGGTAAATAATACTAATGCATTTCCTGGTAATACTGAGATACAAATATTTGCCTAATATTTCGATTCTGTAACTTTGTAACAGATGTCCCATTCTTTCCTTGGCCTCCTGATGTGTGAAACTAATATAAGCCGAGGGCAATTGAAGTAAATCTGAAAGTATCTTTTCTTTGAGTTAATTGCCTGCCACGGAAGCTCTCTTTCTATCCCATTCACCAAGTCCGTAGTGTTCTCATTTCCCTTGAAGTTTCAGCCACTAAATTAAATCATCAATGCAAAGAATGTGGTAAAATAAAATGCATTGTGTGTGTAAATTGAGAACCAGTGATGTTTGTGTTGCAGCTTTGAGTCCAATATTCCATTGAACTTCATATGGATATCCTCAGCTCTCTGTCTACAGTTTTTAGTGTTTTATCCTCGGGGTTACTCTGAGTGTTCTCAGTAATTAATTATGGTTTGTGCTTCCCACCTATTTGAACAATCAGGAGGTGGTGTTCTGTGGCTGGTTCAGAGCCAGACATGCTGGCAAATGAGTATGCATGTACTGTTCTCAGCCAAAATGGAAAATTCTGCATGGTAGCCATGCTGATGTTAGTTCATGTCTCCTACTTGGCTACCAGTTTTGACAAAACACATAGGAGCTTCTGGCATGTTGGCCAGCCTTGGTTTTGGTTTAATAAGCCCAAAAGTTACCAGAGAGGGTTAGTGACAGATAAACAATATGGAGGCAAACCTAATTTTCTCAGAAACCAGTCTAACAAATACAATTTCAGAATACACAGTTTTGATATCCCACTCTTTCAGAATGGTTGAAAAATGTTGTAAATATTAGTACTCAAGACTTGAAGTTTTTTTGAGGTGACTTATGAGGCCAGTACCACATAGGTGCTTCATTTATGTTAGCATCTCTTAATCCCAAGCCTAAGCAATCACATTGCCAAACACACCTCCAAATTAATACTCTAAATGCTGTGGTTGAATTTCTGTATCTGTTACAGGGAAAGGGTCTTACCCAATTTTGACACGATTTTCTTTTCAGGATGCCTGTTCAACTCGATGGGTTTGGATTATGTTTGTGACCTGTATCATGTAAATATGTAAATCAATGTAAAAATCAGACGGATTGTTTGTGAGTTTGTATAGTCAAGCTGTGGTGTCATTCTTCAGATTTTGCAAGTAAGGTATAGATTCATGTCATGTTTACTTGGTCCAATTTTAGTGGTGGGGAATGGGATCAGGAAACCACAAAGATGGCTGCTGAGAGAAGTTTGGGGGGGTGTCTCTCTTCTTTTTCTGAAGAAAGAAGGAGCCCCCTGAGTGGAGCCAATCCACATGCTCGGGTTGATGGACGGGCTGCCCACCAGGTTAGACCAACTGACAGCTGGTTACACCTCTGTGTGACGTATTTAGGTACTATTTAAGGAAGATTCAAAAAGATAGATGCAGCCGCCATGTTATCTTAGGTTGATAGCACGTATTTTAGTATCTTGCACTGGAAAAAAAAAACAAAGCAGGAGGTGAGGAGATGTTAGAAGAAAAATGGAGACACATAAAGCTCACAGAACAGTAGGTGAAGCTGTGCCCTACTGTGGTTCTCGAATATGGAGGATAAGTTGTTCTTGAAAAGGACTATTTCCATCATATTGAGAGAACCTGTATAGAGAGAGAAGCGACTTGCTTGAGGAAAAAAACCCTAGCCTTTTAGAACTGGATTGATTTGACTAGAAGCTAAGAGAAGAGAAGAGTTTGTCCCCCTCGAAGTTTTGATGTAGAAGAAGCTGTGTTTGTGTTCTGCAGGAGGTTTGCGATATCAGATCCGTCGGTGAAAAAAACAACGAGTTTTTGGCCTTGAAGGACTTTTTTTTCTTTTCTCTGCAGGTAAAGAATTCCTTTCCTGCATTTAGCAGTTATAACATTGACTGTTTCTCGGAAAAGACCTGACTCCACAGCTGGCGTGTAGAGATGTTTTCTCCTCTACACTCAACGACAACTGAGTTTTTTGCTCTGTGTTCGACTTTCATTCTCCTGCCCCCCTGTGTGTGAGGGACAACATGGGAGGGGTGGAGAGGGGACTTGGAAAAAGAGATGGGTCCCCCTGGAAAGGATAACGAGCGTCTTAAATTGTCCATTTTTTTTTTTCTTCTCTTTGTAAATATCCCTATCTCTGTTTTCCCACCCAGTGCTGTAATACTTTTTAGTAGTGTGTAGTAATAAATCTATTTCGCAACTTAAGTCATGGAGCCTGTCTGACTATCTCTGTGGAGCACATAGGTATCTGTCTCCCAATTATGTTTATCTCAAAGCCATAAATTCTCGGGTTAATTGGGTTTTCGCTCTCGCTCTCCCTTCTCCCTCTCCGGTGGGGGGGAAGGGAGGGAACGTCGTGGGCACAGTTCAAACCACAGCAGTTCATAATATTGCCTTGGGAGCAGTTCTGTTTTTCACCTGCTTTGGAATGGTTCACAGTTTGAAGAGGGGAAAAAGCCCTCAGCACTTTTATTTATTAATGTGTGTCCATCCTCAATTCTTATGTCACTACTGTAGCTTCTGCTGTTACTGTCTTTCTGGAAAGTCAAAGCTTAAGGAGGCATAAAATTCACATGGGACTTCTAGCTAGATCACTGATCTAATTAAGAAGTCCTGGATGTAAAAATCCATTGAGCTACACTGTATTGAATGCCTTGATCATATCCCACTTTACCATTTCGTGAAAATGTTTTTAGCAGAGAGTGATATCTGGGTTTTTTCAAGCTTGCATTCAGCTGATCAGTTAAATACAGTTAGAAATTACCTTCAGGTGGCCCTATGCGGCGATTTATCTAGTATAGCATCTTGTGGCTACTTTACAACAGTTATGTGTTATCTAGACATTTTCAACTACTGGTGTGTATTTAGGGTTTAGAAATGTGTCTAGCTAGCTCATGATCCTGGTTTGGACTTGAATGCTTTCTGGAGTACCTTAAGTCTGACTCCATCCAGTGAGACACTGACTTTGAAACAATAAATCCACTAAATTTTGGTCTTTGGCAATGAGCAAGTAATTCTAGGCTAGTCTTACTCCATTGCAACTATCTTAGATATTTGCAATTGCTTTTCAAAACGTTCAGATGAAAATGATATTTTTTAGCAGTTTGAGCACTCAATGTGCTTCCCACTTGAAGAAATTATGCTAGAAATGACAACTGTTCACCATGCAGGAGGAAATACAGCTATATTGAATAAAGAAACCCATATTTCAGTGCCTCAGTTGAGAGGGTGGAGAGAAAGCAGCATGGGCAGACTGTGGAAGTAGGGTTTGACAGTAACTCACAAGGGGTATGTGCATTAATTTTCCTGTGAGGAAGGTAGAAATTTGCCCAAGTGGCGGTGTGCTTTTTTTGTTCATCTTGGAGACCCTGATAGAGTGCGTACCCAGAGGCCTGAGAAGCTGCAGGTGTTTTGCTTTCTCGATGCTCCAGCTAGTGGTGGCATTTCTGCCTGCTTTGGGCAGCAGGGTGCAATAGTTTAATCCTACCTCATGTTTCAAGAATTTACCTCATGTTTGAAGAATTTTTATACATGTTGTTAGATGTGCTGGGATAGAATTGAATCCACTTGATTCAAACCTGTTTGTATGTAGTTGCAGATGGCAAAGGCAAGATTAACACCACATTGGTATGGCACAAACAGTACCAGAAAAACTGAGTTCTTTAGCATTTTCTATTTGATCTTGGTGTTAAATAAAGGGATAGCTTATTTATTGTTGTCTGATTTCTTGAAGTCCTTCTCTCTGTCTTCTGTCCATTCTTGCTGTGCTCTTTTGTGGTGGAACTAGCTAACATTTGTTTGACCATAAGCAAAAACAGGTGTTCAGTTCCAGAACAGTTTTATACAAACATATACAGCAAAAAAGAATATATATTAAAAAAAAAAAAAAA
>CM019236.1:55704755-55726332 GCA_009741485.1 Malurus cyaneus samueli | reverse complement strand
CGATACTCCACACAGGTGTGTTTATGTTGCCTTTGCCACCCTATATATGTTTTTATAATGCAAATATATGAGGCTGTATGAAGTCTGACTGCCTATTTCCACATATTTTGACATGTATAAAATATATACTGTAATACAGGGATTCTTTTTGTAAAAAAAGGAAGGAAAAAAGGAAACTTGGTAATTGTTAACTTTTCCTAAGGATCTAAAAATCATTAGATCTTTCAAGCTGACATTCCAGATAATAGAGAGAAATATTTATAATGAAGTTCCAGAAACATTTTTTCACTTAGATTATTCACTCAAATGATTATATACTATTGTTAGTTCTGGCTAATACATGATCCAGCTGCAGGTGTTTCAAATTTTAAAACTCTGTGTTGCCAAATAGCACCAAAAATTAACATTGAGAATACTCTGTTGCCATGGTAATTTCTTGGTTAGACAACTGCCAAGTAACTATAAAATGAAACCAATGTTTTTGAAGTGCCCTAAAACAAGGAAAGGAAAGAAGATCAGTGACAACTGAAGCATTACTTTGTAGGTACCGGAGAGACGTTGAATGTTCAGTCTAAATACATTTCACTTTTTATTGTTTGGTTTGGGTTTTTAAAGATGAATTTCTTGTTTTGACACTTGTTCATGTGGAACTTAAGTGATTTGTAAAACTTTGTAAAAAAAAGCCACTGTACAGAACACAAGTGATTTTTGTGTGTTTTTGGTGACCTCTTCCCTTTCTACTTTAGAAGCATGTTTAAAGTTGGGGTAGTTCAAAAATAAATTTCTTATGGCAGTAAAATGTAAAAACTACGGTATACCTGTGGGCATATATAATTTTTTTTTCTTTTGTTTTAAGTCATTTTGATCCTAATAGATCAGGCTCTCCTTTAAAACTCCTAGAGTTGTCTTGGCATGAAGGGAATCTATGAGCACTGAAGTATATTCTGTACCTGCAATTTCATCTTTTTCCTGTCATTTGCTAGACCCCATAAATTTATTAGTTATTACCCAGGTAATTTATCAATAGCAATATGATCAGATATATTTAAAATGGACTCTTCCTGGGACAGAATTAACAACCTTGGTTCATGATGTTTTTTCCTTGTTAGCCCACTCCCACCTGTGGCCGTCATAATCCTGTCAGATGAATCCTGTTAGCCTGGAAAGTACAGGAAGAAACTGAAATGGAAAAGCAAGCTCATAACTACCCTCTTTTCTTTTTCAGGCATCAAGTGATAGAAAAGGCATAAGAGATCTTGTATTGCACAGTGAATTTGGATGTTTCTACATAATTACAGAACATTGCTTTCAGAACATCTTCAAATTGTAAAACATTTTTGTGATTGTGTCTGCAAAATTCTCTTGTTGAAGACAATTTTAATATTGGAGAGACTTTACCATGTTGGAGGAGAGGCTAGAGGCCTCTGTTTAATGGTGTGTGTTCGTCAACATTGTGACTTTCAAAAGTATGAACTCTTAAAATTAATTTGTTTTTTTTTTTTTTTTTTTTTTTTTTCAACAAATGAGTTGACATAGTGTTCTTCCTAAAGAGAAGAGAATCATTTGTCTTTTCTGGTGCAGTGACCAGAACTAGGACTAGATTATGTGCTGGCATAAAGAAGGTGGATGTAAGAAATTATCTATCACGCTGGTGTTATAGGATTTAATAATTTTAAGTGCATTATTGGGTCAAGGACCAAAATACCAGTACCTCATAGGCTCAAGCCCAAGACACGTTGTGTGTCTGTCAGACTGCTCTGAGGAAAGGACATGTCCATCATTATTGGCTTCATGCATTTTGGATAGCTGGGGCGGACTGGTAAGTTAACTTCTATTAACTTTGAGTTAAGAAGAAATTAGGACATTCGGATCCTCGAGTATTTCATATACAGTACAGCTTTTGTGCATAGAAGTATAAAAAACACTTTATTTTTCTGTTCCGGTTGTTCTAGTATTTCAGTAGTTTTGGATAAAATACATTCTAACAAGTCATAGGCTTCTCTTAATCCATTGGATATTGTTTTGCAGAATGGTTTTGTTTTGTTAATTTGTCCACTTCAGTTGGTACTATAGTTCAGAGTAGACATGTACCTTTTTTGATACATCTACAAACCTTTAGTCACACTTTCCTTTATTTTTTTCTAATTGGCTGAATGCTAGCTTAGTTTGGAGTCATGTTGCTTATACAGACCTCAAAACAAGTTTCAGAAGTGGCCAAGTATAACATTTTATTCTAGTGTAATGTTCGTTTGAGAACTTTGCTGCTGTTGTCTTAAAAATATGAAGGCAAATATCTTTGACTGGTCATGTGAATTTGAATGTATAATTATACCTATACTGTTATTTTATCCACATTCCTTGGTGCATTTTTCTTGCCATCCCTAATATGAGGACTGCTCTGTATTGGTGCAGGCTTTCAGAACCTAAACCAGACTTTCTGGTGTTGTGCTATCTAAAAATGCCTTATGTTTCTTTTAAAGAAACTTGAAAATTTTAAAATACATTTTTTTGGAGCAGCCAAATTATGTGGGAGGCTCTTAAAATAACTTTATGTTCTATTACACGTGTGTTTTGTCTTGTATTTTGTACAATAACCATGTTCCATTAATTAAAAGGGATAGTGTCTGTGATCAGAAGCCCTTTCCAGACAGTCTGACACTGATTTAGGAACTGATTCAGCCCTTCCAAGACTTTTGTTAGTTGAAATTAATTTGTAAATATGAGTGAAATACTAGTGTCCAAGTGAAACTATTCATGGAAAAGCACCAAATAAAAAAAAAAAAAAAACCAAACACAAAAGCCCCCAAAAAACCTAGAGAAGACATAGAGATCAAAGGTGCAATTAAGTAATCCTTGTTAGTTTCTTTCCCTTTATTTCCTGCTTGGGCACAGAAGGGCTTGGACATACTGAGGATTAGGAAGGTCTGATTGGACTACCACACAAGAATTCTCTGGGAATGGATATTAACCCTTTGGAGCCAGGTGTAACTGTAATAGTAATAGGAAGGTGAAGTAGGTGAAGCTAGTAGTTTCTCCCTTTCTCAGCTGTAAATTCTGGGTTAAATGCAGTTCTTGTGATGTCTTTAAACACACACTTTAGAAACACACTTGTTATTTATTATTTGCTAGAAATCACCCTCCTTGTTTGATATGTACTCGATGTTGCCTTTGTACTCTGTCAGTGGTACTCATCCATTCTAACTGGGGCTGTTTCTATTGCCAGATGAGTATGGGGAGCTTTGTGCCAAGTATCAATTTAACGTAGCCTGTGCTGAAGCCAGCAATTCCTGTTACAATCCCCCGCAGCAATGTGCACTCCTTGGAAAAGGTGATTTGCAGGAGAGTTTCTAATTCCTGTCTGGCTTGTCATCTGCTGATCCCCTGCTGTGCTCTTTGTTTGCCCTTTCTTGAAAGGGCAGCAGCAGCAGCTACCATCTGCATATGGCTTGAAGTGGTTTTCGTGCAGCTGGCTGGTACATGTCACTCTTTGTGGCAGTGCTTACTGCAGGTGGCAAGCTGTTGGGTTGATGGATGTCTCTCTTTGTGGAATACTAGCAGTCATGGAATATTTTCGCATTTCATCTTTGTTTAGGATCAGTAGTAATCTATAGTATTCTGTGAGAAGGCATAGTGCTAAATTGATGTGATTTTTATTGATAACTATAGCTTTTGAAAAATGCTTATTGTGCATTCGTGCTAATGTATGTTATTACCTAGGCTTGTTTTTAAAGGTGAGTTTATTTCTTTTATGATTTCTTCTGGATTTAATAAGTGATATGTAATTATTCTTATGTGCTATTTATTATTAATAATTTGTAAACACAGATATCTGGTAGTATTAATGAAGGAGTGGCTTAATTGCCTTGTAAATAGTGTATCCCAACAAAATAAAGAAGTGTCTTCAACAAAGGAAAGCATCTCTTGTTCTTTGTTCAAAGAAATCCTTGAAGTGGTTATTTCCACATACAGTTGCAGACTTCCCTAATTTCCAGGAATTTTAGATCCTGTTGATAGAATAAATTGTTTGGTTTGTGTTTTGCGTGTTTATAATTATTCTTTTGTGCTTACTGTGACTCCTGAGTAGATTAAAATCCTCATTGCCTCATATGAAAGCATAAAGTGTGATTCTGACTTACACTGCAGCCTTTTTAAGTTTCAGTTCAAAGACTTCTGCCTTTCTTGTTGCCTTTTCTTGAGCTATTTATAAAAATACCTTATTATGAATAAATATTTGTTAGTATTTTTTTGAAAGTCAGAATGTCGTTTGGGATTTTTTATTTGTTTTGGTTTTGTTGGGTGGTTGTTTGTTTCAGCGAAGGCAAAGTTGCCTCTCTTACTTTGTAACATGAGAGACCAGGGGCTACCCTGGTGGTCTAAACCCTATTGTTTCAGGCACACTGTAAATCTGAAGCTAAATCTTTTTGATTTCTTTCCCAAAGAGCTGAGTGCTTTCTTGAGAATATTTTGAGTACTTCCAAGAACACAGTTGATGCATACTGTCCCGTGTGAAAAAAGTGACTGGATTATATAAATTGGTATTCCTAGTCTGCCAAAGAGCGAATACCTTCTCCCATTCCTGCTGTCATGTCTATACAGCTTTCGTTGGCTGGCAGCAGAGTTTGGCTCTCGTAGGCCCGGGAAACATGCTGTGTGTGCATTAATATTTCTGTTAAAAAATACATGACAAAATATTTTTGAGAGAAAGTTAAATATACTTCATGTTAGCATGCAGAGTAACTAATATGTAAAGTATGAGTTACTGGAATTCCAGTATGTTTCTAGCTTGTGAATATTTTATGTGGTTATTAAAAAACAAAACCCAATAAAAAACCCAAACTTAAAACAACCTTCTCTTCCCTGACTTTCTAAGAAGGCCTACCCAGTTTGCCTTCTGCCATTCCAAACTCATTGAATGTACATAATATCAAAGAGCTCTTCAACCAGAAGCTACATTATTTTCTTTCTTCCTTTTAGAAGATGATGTACTGTAGGCATCTATGATAATCTTGTAAATGCATAAGACTCAGTGTCTTACAGAAAAGAGATTTCTGCATGCCTAGGTGGCACATGGTAATGTTATGGATTTCTTCCTTAGCATGTTACTTGAGCAGTGCTGCTGTGTAGTAGAAACTTGGCATTTGGTGCTTTTTGGCATGTGGTTTCTGCTATGAACTGTACATGTAGGTACACCTGTGTGTGCAGTTACTTTTACTAGGGTAACTAAGGTAGGTACTGACCTTTGCTGTAACAATTTTTGGAACAGGAGACCAAATTTAGGTCATTGTTTTTGTCCTGAATTTTTTTTAACCTTTTCACTTCTTGTGCAAGTGACTAATGCTGTCCCCTGAACAATTCCCTTCCCTTGCTTTTTAGGGGAGCACTATTCTATATGTTCCCTCTCTTCCCTGGCAGAAGTAAGGCTAACAATCAGCATGTGTCCCTCTAGAAATTGTTTTGCTCTGATTCAGCCTTCAGTTAAGCCATTACTGAATACAGTTCAGGACTAAACAACTTGATTGAGGTTGTGTAACCTATGCTACAGATACAATCAGGGTTCTACTTCTCTTTTTGTAAGTATCATCTTTATGGTGTCTGCACAGGGTGTATATGCACTAGCCAGATTCTTCATCACAGGTGTGAAATACTTCTTTGTGAGCTTTGAAGATTTATCTTTTTTTTTTTTTTTTTTTTTTTTTTTTTTTTTGTTCAAGCTTCATGTAGTTTTATAGTAGTGTAGTATCTGACTAGGTGGTGTCATAATCATCAATCTATCATTTTGGTGTTATCTCTGAGAAATTAGAACAGAAATCTGATGTAAAGAACTTTATTGAGAGAGAGGTGCCAACTTAATTTTGAAGCTTACCCCACTGGATAAATTTCAGATAAATTAGGCTTTTGTCAGGAAGAATGGTTTGTTTGTTTGTATTAGTATTTAATGTTATTCTAAGTTTAACTGTTAAACACAAAATCTTAACAGACGTAGTAAGATACATATGAACAAATAAGGGAGAGATTGAGTTGTTAAAAAAAAGGGTCATTATTGACTCCCTGTATCACTGAAATGTTCATCATTGACTAGACAGCACCTTGGCTTATGGTTTTCCATTGTGGAATTTAATTGCTAAAGATTGGAAGGATTTCCTTGTTCATCCCATCTGTCTACCAATAATTTGAATTCTCATTCTTTGTTGTGGTGAGAACCAAGACCAAAATACCATTGTCAAATTTTCTTTAAAACTGTGTGCTTTAAATTTGGGAATACAGTGTAGGATAGCAAGTAGAGACAGGCTGTAGTGAGTTAGAAATCACTTGGAGTTTTATTTTATCAAAAATTAATTCAAATATATGCAAAGAATTTCATATCTCAATTTCTGATCCATGATAAATAATGTTTATTTTGAGAGTCTTGCCTTTACACTTCAAAATGTTTCAATATGAAACTACTTTTGCGCATTATGTACCAACGTACATAACGTATGAGTGCTGTTCACTGAGACAGAAATTAGCAAAGTGAAGGCAAAAGGTGAGACTTTTCAAATCTCTACCTCAATCTAGCTCTAAGAATAATATTGAAGTATGGCTATTTAGGAATGTCTTGTCTTCTGTTTAACCTCAGACACATTTTTAGACTGTTGGTTGTTCTTCCTCTGATGTTTATGGAAGTGGTTTGATTTTAAAGGAAATCTGAATTCATTTGAGATGGGATTTGGATAGCAGGGAAATGCACTCTATTTTCAAAAGTAGTTCTCTTTGTTGAACTAATTTCTAAAATTGAAGTCAATGTAATGGGTGTATTGTATATGGAATGTAATCAAAGAAAATACTTTATAATGTCTTCCATATTTCTCACAGGTTGTGAAGATGAGAAAAGATGTGAAGAAGGCCAGAGTCCTGACTATTCGCAGACTAACCAGACACATCGGGAAATTAAAATTGAAAAAGTCAGTTTTAAATAATAGTGTTCTTGTTTGTGTTTTAATAAATGAGGCAGTATTTTAATGGTTTTTGCAAAAATGGAAAAGGAAGGGGAAAGTGTACTACATTTAAAACTTAAGGCTCTAAAATACGTAAATTCTGTTTTCATATTTTTACATTATTTTGGTTAGACTAAAAATGCTAACTAAAAGGGATTTCATAAAGCAGAGTTGGATCTTTTAATCCCATCTTTTAATGGGATTTATTGTATTGGAAGGTAATCTGAATCAGTTACGGTACCTTTTACTATAAAGTGTTGCTTTTTAAAGATTTTGATCTTTAGGCTATTCTGCTGTTCAAGTTAAGTTGCACCATGTTTTCTCACTGTAGTCTTCAGGGTTGTGGAGCAAAAAATATTTTCAGTTTGCATAGATATACAGATCATACTTGCTTTTTAGTAATTACTGTTAATTAATTCTTACATAAACAGTTTAAACATTATGTTGTAAATTATGTTTTCAAAGATTACTGCCCCCAAATAACTTACCATGTGTCTTATTTGAGATTGTGTGAGATACATCTGTTATTGTGTTCACAGTGTAAATTGAGCATACTCTTCTCTCACAATTTTAGTAAGTTGAGAAAAGTAAGAAGCAAGCCTAATGAACTTCCATATTTAAATATTACAGATCTTAAAATTTAATTTTATTTGAGACAATGCTGTCACCTATTGTTGATATGAATTGTGATGTACTATTTTCTGATACAGTAACATTTGTTTTTCACATTGTACTGGTAAACCTTCACAGTTCTCTCCTCTGTTCAGAGCAGCAAAAGCATTAGGCTATGTTCAGCTGTTTGCTAAAATGTTCATTTCACAATAAGGGATTGTATTTATGCTCCATCTTGTGATTTTTTTTTTGTTTTTACTTTGTTATTGGGTATTGCCAATGGGTAAATAAAACAAACTGAGATTTTCTTAATAAAGACAGACTTCATTTGCAGGGGTTCAGAAGACTTGAAATTAAAGAACCAAAAACGAGTTGAGAGATTAATAGAAGAAATCCATGCCATGAAGGTAATGCCATGTTTAGATATTTCAATATTAGAGACAATTATTTTAGTAACTAAAAGCCTTATCTGTTTTCTGCAGGTATATTAATGAAACTTAAGGTATTTTCAGAGTCAGCTTGAACATCAGCACAGCTAAAAAATTATGAATATTTTTGTCTGTCAAGGTGTTAGACAGTTTGAATCTTAACCTTTGCAGGCTAAATACGAATATGTTTAACAATGTGTGGTGATTGAGTTTTTACTGGAATAGTTAAAGCACAGAATTTAAAGTTCTTGTGCTGCTCAGAAGTATGGGGAGGTGTTTTGTGTGTCTGACAGTACATTGTCCTCATTGTCTATTCTCCAAGCTCTAGATATCATTCCATTTGTATTTTACTTTCAACTTCAGAGTTCTGTAACAGTTTCAGATTTCAGCTGTGAGGGACTGGTAACACTTGAGTGAGACCTTTTTCTAATTTTAAGTCAATCTGTCAGTTGATAGAGTTTTTATATCTTTAATCTTATGACAAAAAAAAAAGGCTTCATAAATTTTATAGCTTCATGATGATTTATAGTAATCTCTCCATTTTAGTTGTTACTACATAAAATGATGTGTGCTGAAAGGAGTAACAAATTCGAGTCACAGGGCTTAAGCACTTGCAGAATCTTGGATAGGCCATGACAAATGTTTTCTCACACTATGGCTGTTTTGAGAACTGTAGTCGATAACTGTAGCAATTACATCATGCTTACCATTGTGTGCTGTTTTGGGAGGTTATTGGTTTTTACAGTTTCTCTCTTTCTTTCCTCAACCTTACAAAGATCTTAGTCTTCAGAAAACACTAGTAACAAGTGGCTCCACAAATGGCTCCGATTTGTGCCAAACTGATCAGGTAGAGTCATATGGACTTTAAGCATAATACTTTCAGTAAGAATCCTCATAAACCAGTAAAGGGGAAAAGAAAACGGTCAGCACTACTCAAACACCATGACAGTAGTATTGAGGCACTCTACTGATTTGATCTCAGTCTTAACTTGGTCTTGTGTTTGCTCCTTTTTTTCTAAAATTTTTATTTTAGTGGTAAGTTGATGTGTGGCTCAGTTACTAAGAGAATGTATGAGGTGATGTGGCGTGGTGCAGCACTGAGCTCAGAAGGCCATATTTTATGGGGCTTTTGTGATTGTTCCTGGGAGAACGTCACTGCAAGACTCGTTCTGCATATGTTTACCAGGAGTCTTTCTTTTGTCCACATTGTGCTTTTCTTTCCAGATTTGTAATCTAGAGAGCTGAAGTCAAATTTTGCTCTGAAATAGTTGGTAGAAAGGGAGAAGTCTTCAAAGTAAGCAGCTGAGAAGGAAAAGCTCTCACACTTTTTGGGCAGATAGCTAGTAAATGTGCTTGCTTATCTGAAATTTAAAGTGCTGTAAGTTGAATTTATTGTTAAAAAAACAATGCACCATTATATTAATATTTAAATAGGAAAATGGTTGGGTTACTTGGAGATTTTTAGTCACAAAAAATGTTCAAGTCGATACTTACTAGCTCTACAGTGTATTTGTTTCTTAGTAGGAAGAGAAATTCCTTTTTCTTGTGAATCACAACCTAAAAGGCACTAGTTCTTTACATATTTTTTCAACCATTGTTCATTTCTAGTGTAACAGAGATTTTTACAGTTGGCATAGAAATATTCCTCATTCAGTATGAAAAGGTAAAAAAGCTTTCACACGAACTGGTAGTGTTATTTCAGGTGAGTGGAAGATTTTATATTGGTGAAACTTTACTTCCAGCAATCTTTTGTCCCAGGTTACTGATCATAAGATTTGTATAACTCAAATGGGTAGTTTAAAATTTTAAGGAAAGATTGGAATAATAAAATAGAAAGTGGTCTATAAAATTGCAATTTAGAACAGGCTTGAATTATGTAGATTAGTCTAGCAGTTTTAGCATGTGGATCTCTGCAAAGAGCAGTTCAGAGGAAAAGACAAAAAAATCCAACAAAATAATTACAGCAGCCGAAGTAGTTCAGAGCCAGAAAATGGATGTTACACCAGAGTCTGATAGTGTGTGTATATTCAGGTTTAAAGATTCATTGAAAGGGTTACTTACAACCTCTGGAAATTCTTTATTGGTTGGAGACTTAAAGGCTTTCTGCAGGTTGAAGAAAATAGTACAATTTTTCTTTGAAGTTTTTTGCAGTTGCCAGAGTCACCCTTTTCTAAACATCAATCCTTTTCCTTTCATCAGTCAAGAACAGACCCAGACCTCCTTTCTCCTTATCATATATCAAAAAAAAAAAAAAAAAAAAAAAAAAAAAAAAAAAAAAAAAAAAAAGCTTATGTGACTGTTGGCAACAAGTCGTTGGAAGACTTTATGTATTCTGATGACCTCAGAAGCCATTACTGGCGGATTGCATTTGCAGGGAATTTGTTTCAATCTCAAGGAAGTAAGACTGAATTTCTGGAACCTTGTTGTTTGTATTACTGAAGTTTTTAATGCAATGGCTTAAGCTTCTCTTATTCAGAAAAATAATTGTTTGTAAACTTAATCAGGTAGAATTCTTTGCTTTCTTAAGAATTATGTTTCTCAGTTCAGCTGCTTGTAAACCCACAAACTTTTGTAATAGTTAATTTACTCGGGGAATCTATTTCTTGGTTAATAGTGTTTCAGTATGGCTGCTGCCACTTTGTGGAGCAAATGTCTTTCATCCAGGCTGTAACCAAAAAAAAAGCCCCAAAAATCCCAATACACACAAAAAAACCCCAAAACCATTTGCCTGATGGGGGCAATGCTTAGAGTCTGTGTGCAACTCAACACAACTTTCCTGAATGAAACAAATTTGAACTTTCTGTTACAGGATTTTAACTTCTTGTTCTCGTGTGGATCTTCACTAACTGCAGTCTGATATAATAGGAAGAACAAAATACTTGCTGTTATTAACAGTTGTACTACTAACTCCCAGGGAGTTAGTGATAATAGGGATGCTATTTGTCTGCCTCCAGGTAAATTCTGAAGAGACAGTGCTGATGTAATATCACTGTAAATACACTCTTTTCTGAAGGAGTGAGACAGTATTAGCTATTAGATGCTTTTACTTTTTAGGTTTAATATTGTGTCCATGTATTTTTTAATATGCTCTACATAGTCATGCATGCATAGTTCAGCATAAATTGAAAATCTAGAAAGTGTTGGTGCTGGACTGTATTGAAAAACCTTTTTTATTTGAATTTGCAAATAGTATACATTGTATTATTGTTAGAATGGCATTTTTTTTATTCTTTGTATTTTCATTAGAACTGAAGAATTAAAAAACACTTAACTGGCACATACAGTTAAAAGTGTCACAAGCACAGCAGTCAGAAGTAAACATTGTGAAAAATGAGAGCAGTTAAAAGTTCCAACTACGTGGATGCAGGAACTGGGTTAATTGTTTGCAGGAGTTCTCAAAGCTATTGGAATAATACTCTGGTTTTTGAGTTCTTAAGCTTTCATTTTGCCAAAACTGTATAAAATATTTTTTCAACCATTCATGAAAGATGGGGTAAAAGGAATGGTATGATGCTTTCTAGTCTTCTGCTGTGATACTACTTCTTTGAAATATAAAATCGTGTGTACTTACAGGTGTTTCTTTACTTGTTTGTCAGGCTTGATGATACTATCAGTATGTATTGATTGTCCATAGTAGAGTACTGTGTATTGTTTTGGAAGCTTTTTCTTCTGAGGCTTCTTTACACAAAATCATGGATTGTCTAGTGTTTTCTTAACAATGTGTAGCTTAGTTGTTTAAATTTCTTGGCTGAAGTGAGATCTTAATATAATCATTGTATCTTTGCCATGTATCTAGGAGTACTTTTGCCTCTATCTTACAACGAAAACCTTAGCATTATGGCAGGTATTCCTATAGCAATATTGTATATATATATGTGTGTATAGCAATATTGTGTTTGGAGGATGCCCATTAAGCAAATATGGATAGAAGGTTATTTGTAGTGCTTGAAGGAAAAGCATCTTCCAGTTATTAGGAATGAGCAGCAGTTGGTTTCAGCAATTTTCAAATGTGTTGGAAAGATACATTCTCTATCCTGAAAATTAGTACTGGAGGAAGAGATCAGTTAATACAATGAGATTTTTTTAATCCTCTTAAGCCACAGTATTTATCACAGAATGATGAGTTTAGTACAAGAGATGGAGGAAAGGATAATGCTCTACATTGTTTTCTCTCAATTTCATATTTTATCAAGATGTTAACAGAAGTAGACTTAAATATGAGCTCCATTATTAAGGTTCAAAAGCTAAATTGTTTTATAAAAGCAGAACTTTGAAGGATGTTTTCACACTCTGTGTCCTTGGAACAACAATCAGTGAATTTCCTGAAAGTAATAGTGGTGAAGGTGAGAGGGCTTTTGCTCATGGCTGGGTAACTGATAAGTTTTATAGTAGGTCAACTTAAAGAACTTGGTAGGTCTTTGTTGTATGGCCTTTTTGCATGGTATTTTTGTATCCTGAAATACCAGGGTTTTTTTGTAAAGCTTTAAAATTTTCTTTTAGCAGTAGTGTTTTCTTTCTTGGTTAATGTTTCGTCTTCTGTAACCTGGGTTTCAGTTAACATCTTGCTATAAAATTGCCTTAAGTCAGAGTGGGAACTAATGCACTTTTTTGTAGCTTTGCTTTTTGTTTCTCCAGCATGTGTTCCCAACAGTCTTGCATATCTTGTTTTAAAATAGATAGCAAACATTCATCTGAATGTTATAAAATTTTTACCCTTTAAAAGTTTTTGTAATAATAATGGGAAGTGCTTAAACTTCAGTGTGGTCAGCTCAGGACCTGTCCTTGATCTTCTCAACAAGCCCAGAGGGCAGGGGTGGTTCTGCTTTTGCAGTGGTGTGGGCCAGATACCACTTGTAGACCACTTCAGGGAAAGATGAAGGGGTAGAACTCAAAGTTATTCAGCTCTTCGTCAGTGGAAAAACCCAGATCCTTGCTTTGGTGCATGTCTGACTTTTTATCCATGCATCCCTCTGCAGTAATGCAGGAAGCATGGGGCTTTGAGTGGCAGACACATCCACATGTGCACTGGTCAGGCGTACATGTGCAAGAGTCAGGTGCTGTTAGAAGACAAAAAAAGTTCGCTGCTTCTGCTCTCAACAGCCCATTCTGCTTTGCCAGTGGCAGTTCAGGCTGTTCTGGACAATGTATGCCCAAGTAGAGAACACAACGTAAAGACTGTTTAACATAATGCAGGAGAAGGTGTGGATAAAGTGTGTTCCTGAGCCCAAACACAAACCGGGAGTCCACCAAAGGTTGAGGCAAGAACAGCCAGCCTGTGAGAAATGTCATATAGAAGACACTGTGCCTGAATTCACACAGATATATATATTATATATATTATTATATATATTATATATATTATAATAAATTAAGGGGTGTTTGTGTGTGTGGGTGTGTGTGGGGGTGTGTGTGTGTATTGGTGTGTGTGTGTTAATATGGTATATATAATATATATATTTAAATAAATAAAATATTATATTATGTTATATTAATAATTCTTTTTTTTTTTTTTTTTTTTTTTTTTTTTTAGGTCCCCCCTTCAGAAAAAACACTAGTAAACAAGTGGCCCCCTCCACAAATTGGGCTCCCGATTTTGTTTTGCCAAACTGATCAGGTAAGAGTCATATGGACTTTAAAGCATAAATAACTTTCAGTAAGAAAATCCTCATAAACCAGTAAAAGGGGAAAAGAAAACGGTCAGCACTACTCAAACACCATGACAGTAGTATTGAGGCACTCTACTGATTTGATCTCAGTCTTAACTTGGTCTTGTGTTTGCTCCTTTTTTTCTAAAATTTTTATTTTAGTGGTAAGTTGATGTGTGGCTCAGTTACTAAGAGAATGTATGAGGTGATGTGGCGTGGTGCAGCACTGAGCTCAGAAGGCCATATTTTATGGGGCTTTTGTGATTGTTCCTGGGAGAACGTCACTGCAAGACTCGTTCTGCATATGTTTACCAGGAGTCTTCTTTTGTCCACATTGTGCTTTTCTTTCCAGATTTGTAATCTAGAGAGCTGAAGTCAAATTTTGCTCTGAAATAGTTGGTAGAAAGGGAGAAGTCTTCAAAGTAAGCAGCTGAGAAGGAAAAGCTCTCACACTTTTTGGGCAGATAGCTAGTAAATGTGCTTGCTTATCTGAAATTTAAAGTGCTGTAAGTTGAATTTATTGTTAAAAGAAACACATGCACCATTATATTAATATTTAAATAGGAAAATGGTTGGGTTGCTTGAGATTTTTTAGTCACAAAAAATGTTCAATCGATACTTACTAGCTCTATCAGGTATTGGTTTCTTAGTAGGAAGAGAAATTCCTTTTCTTGTGAATCACAACCTAAAAGGCACTAGTTCTTTACATATTTTTCAACCATTGTGTCATTTCTAGTGTACAGAGATTTTTACAGTTGGCATACAGAAATATTCCTCATCAGTAATGAAAAGGTAAAAAAGCTTTCACACGAACTGGTAGTGTTATTTCAGGTGAGTGGAAGATTTTATATTGGTGAAACTTTACTTCCAGCAATCTTTTGTCCCAGGTTACTGATCATAAGATTTGTATAACTCAAATGGGTAGTTTAAAATTTTAAGGAAAGATTGGAATAATAAAATAGAAAGTGGTCTATAAAATTGCAATTTAGAACAGGCTTGAATTATGTAGATTAGTCTAGCAGTTTTAGCATGTGGATCTCTGCAAAGAGCAGTTCAGAGGAAAAGACAAAAAAATCCAACAAAATAATTACAGCAGCCGAAGTAGTTCAGAGCCAGAAAATGGATGTTACACCAGAGTCTGATAGTGTGTGTATATTCAGGTTTAAAGATTCATTGAAAGGGTTACTTACAACCTCTGGAAATTCTTTATTGGTTGGAGACTTAAAGGCTTTCTGCAGGTTGAAGAAAATAGTACAATTTTTCTTTGAAGTTTTTTGCAGTTGCCAGAGTCACCCTTTTCTAATTACTTTCTTTATCCATCAGTTCAGACAGCCCACCTTTTCTTTATCATATATCAAAAAAAAAAAAAAAAAAAAAAAAAAAAAAAAAAAGCTTGTGGACTGTAGTTGGCAACAAGATCGTTGAGACTTTATGTATTCTGTGACCAGAGCCATATACTGGGGTTGCTTGCAGGGATTGTTTCATCTCAAGGAGTAGCTGAATTTTGGATTGTTGTTTGTATTACTGAAGTTTTTAATGCAATGGCTTAAGCTTCTCTTATTCAGAAAAATAATTGTTTGTAAACTTAATCAGGTAGAATTCTTTGCTTTCTTAAGAATTATGTTTCTCAGTTCAGCTGCTTGTAAACCCACAAACTTCTTGTAATAGTTAATTTACTCGGGGAATCTATTTCTTGGTTAATAGTGTTTCAGTATGGCTGCTGCCACTTTGTGGAGCAAATGTCTTTCATCCAGGCTGAAACCAAAAAAAAGCCCCAAAAAATCCCAATACACAAAAAAAACCCCAAAACCAATTTGCCTGATGGGGGCAATGCTTAGAGTCTGTGTGCAACTCAACACAACTTTCCTGAATGAAACAAATTTGAACTTTCTGTTACAGGATTTTAACTTCTTGTTCTCGTGTGGATCTTCACTAACTGCAGTCTGATATAATAGGAAGAACAAAATACTTGCTGTTATTAACAGTTGTACTACTAACTCCCAGGGAGTTAGTGATAATAGGGATGCTATTTGTCTGCCTCCAGGTAAATTCTGAAGAGACAGTGCTGATGTAATATCACTGTAAATACACTCTTTTCTGAAGGAGTGAGACAGTATTAGCTATTAGATGCTTTTACTTTTTAGGTTTAATATTGTGTCCATGTATTTTTTAATATGCTCTACATAGTCATGCATGCATAGTTCAGCATAAATTGAAAATCTAGAAAGTGTTGTGCTGGACTGTATTGAAAAACCTTTTTTATTTGAATTTGCAAATAGTATACATTGTATTATTGTTAGAATGGCATTTTTTTTTATTCTTTGTATTTTCATTAGAACTGAAGAATTAAAAAACACTTAACTGGCACACAGTTAAAAGTGTCACAAGCACAGCAGTCAGAAGTAAACATTGTGAAAAATGAGAGCAGTTAAAAGTTCCAACTACGTGGATGCAGGAACTGGGTTAATTGTTTGCAGGAGTTCTCAAAGCTATTGGAATAATACTCTGGTTTTTGAGTTCTTAAGCTTTCATTTTGCCAAAACTGTATAAAATATTTTTTCAACCATTCATGAAAGATGGGGTAAAAGGAATGGTATGATGCTTTCTAGTCTTCTGCTGTGATACTACTTCTTTGAAATATAAAATCGTGTGTACTTACAGGTGTTTCTTTACTTGTTTGTCAGGCTTGATGATACTATCAGTATGTATTGATTGTCCATAGTAGAGTACTGTGTATTGTTTTGGAAGCTTTTTCTTCTGAGGCTTCTTTACACAAAATCATGGATTGTCTAGTGTTTTCTTAACAATGTGTAGCTTAGTTGTTTAAATTTCTTGGCTGAAGTGAGATCTTAATATAATCATTGTATCTTTGCCATGTATCTAGGAGTACTTTTGCCTCTAAATATCAATCCTACACTATTCTCTTATGAAAACTCTTTAGATCACTGCTATTTATGGCACCTGTTCATGCACAATTTACACCAAAGTTAAATCCTATCTATCCCATATTTGCTTAATGCATATTGGTGAGTCAATTAATATAGTGTTGGTTAGCATAATCTCGGTGCGATAATATCATGAGTATGGAATGCCTCATACACATCAAGTCAATAATATAGGATATACAAGGTATTTAGGCTGAGTTTATTATGTAGTGCTTGAAGGAGAATAAGCACATCTTCCCACGCTTTCACTATATAGTGGCTAAGTAATTTCGGATGCTATAGGTAACACGCCAGGAGTGCTGGAAAAGTATTCCTCAGCATTTCTATGCAAGACAATGAATAGGGTTGCGAATAAATGTATACATTCATCACGTATTCCTGCACTAATACATTAGTACTCGGAAGGAAAATTGAGTATCAAGTTAACATACATTAAGTGAGATTTTTTTACATACACCCTACTTGTTTATATGAAAGCACAACAAGTCTAGTATCTCAAATCTACCAAGTAGATGATTGATTTTTGATAGTGTATAAACAAAGAGCCTCAGTGAAGAGAGAAAAGCGATTACCAAAACAATACGCTCACTAGTACTCTAACCTAATGGAACAATCAATTCAACATACTAGATTTGTTTTCAGGTTATTTCTCATCAAAAGTCTGACTCAATACACTATAGTTATAAGAAAATCACAATGTTGATATTGGTTATACAACACGCACCAGAGTATGATTTCTATTAAATATTTATGAGTCCAAATAAGAAGTAGTAAATTCACCAAGCAAGGATGCACTAGAAGCAATCGCCATTAAATCAGATTTTCTTATTATAACACCATCGTCATGATACTTCAATGGTATAGTAATAGAGAATGATTATAAATCACACTACTCTGTTTATGTTCCATTTCAGTTTGGGGCAAATGAGACAAACAGACTTACACGAGAACTTCGAAATTAACCAGTACGCTTGAAAGTATTATACCAGATAGTCTGGTTGGAGAACGATACCATTGGCAGAGTGACCGAATTAGGACTCTCAGTTCCTGTCTGATCCGACACTGTAGTTGGGAGCTGGGTACACGATTAATGTTTTTAACTGTCATCTAGCAATGGTTTTTTCACACACAATGTTTCATATTTCATGAACTAGCTAGAGCTTGGTGGACTAGCTTTTTTTAAGTGTTTATGTATGTGCGCGAGTCCTTAATGGGTTTTTGCATGGTTATTTAATTCTTTCTCGAAATATTCTCCTTGAATGAAATATACCAAGGAAGATTATTTTTTGTAAAAGAATATAATATAAATAAATAGCTTCATTTTCTTCTATTAGAATCAGATTTAGCTAGTATGTATTTTCATATCTCATTTGGTTTATGCAATTCTGCTATAATAAATCGGGTTTTTTCACTATCCTACTGTACACCAGCACGGAGATACTACTTCATAGGATTTTATTACCATCAATTTTTATGGCCTGATAACTATGCATGCAATGGACTAATAGGTATGATGGGCGACCATAATAAAAAATGATCATAGACAAAGTAGGTTAAACCTGAAAAAGGAAAAAGCAATCTAAATTAGCTAAGACACTAGTTTCTCACTTCCTTCTATGGGTAAGAGCGTTTGGTATTCTTTTTGTGTATGCTGACACTAGTACATCATTCAGGCACTGTCGATACCATCGCTCTTTCAGGGAATTGCATTAATACCTTGTGGGAGGGTCTATACATTAAATAGCAATCCACAATTTAGATATGAAGCTTCAACTCCATGGGAAGCTTATATCGCTAGTAACACATGAGATGTTATAATTAAACCAGCAATAAAATTTTTTTTATCTCCGGTTCTTCCTATTATATAGACTGCAGTTAGTGAACGTATCTCACACTAGAGAAACAAAAGTTAAATATTTTCCTCTTGTTTATAATCACAGAAAGATTCTCAAATGAGGTATTAGAGTTGAATTCAGGATAGTTTTATGAGCTTTGAAGTTCTGCAACAGTGTCTTAGAGCCAGTGCACGCCTCTCAGAGGGCACACACTATGGGTCTCTGTGGGATTTTCTTTGGGTTATGGCATCATATTTGGGCTTTTCATATGTCTCTAGGTGATGTGGCAGGCGCTGGATTACACAGATGCATTCTTTGCTGCTACCTCGAGATAGAGGTGGGCCAGCACAGAGATAATACCACTCTGTATAACAGCTATTCGCAACACTTTTGATATATCATAGGGGAATCACACGAGAGTAAAAGATGGGATACTATTAGCAAAACAAAGCTTTAGATGAGGATGTTTAACTATACCAGCATGGAACTGAGAAACCTATTACGTCTCTAAAAGGAAATGCAAAGAAATCTAACACTCACTAAAGTTCTCTACAGAAAACTCATGAGTTATGTCATGTTGCTTGCGTGAAATTTATAGATAATTGACATTCTACACGCATGCATTGGTCATTAAAAAACTTCCCTCCAGTAACTTTGCACCAGAACATACACATAGGTGCATTCCAGGAAAGATCATCTCGAGGTGTGCTTCTACTTGTAGCTGGTGCAAGACTATGCAAATACAAATTCCCTGCAAATCGGATCGATAGTCCGACCTGAGGTTACAAGTGGCTTTCTGAGGTCATCAGAAATACATAAAGTCCTGTCGTACCAAAGCGTGAGCTTATTCCGTGACACAGTTCCACAGCTGTTTTTGTCTTTTGTTTTTTATTGTTTATTTTTTTTTTTATGAGCTATTATATTTATATATATTGTTTCTTTTGTCTCTGTCTCTTTTTTCGATGACTATCTTGCAAAACAGGGCCCATTCTGCTTGTGTAGATGAGGGACCGTCTCTTCGCAGGTTTTCTGTGGGTGGTCTTGAGCCGGGTGAGCCACAAAGGAAGAGAATATAAGAAGTGTTTAGATATCAGAGGTACCTGCCTTGGGTCCTGAGAGACCTACACTGTAAAAAAAAACTTCAAAAAGAACCACAAAATTGTACTAATGTATGATCTGTACACACACCACGCAAGGAATAGCCAGATTGAACATGTTCTTCAACACATACAATTGTACAAATTTCGCGAAGAGGTGAGTAAAGTTGATGCTGGATCTAAAGTTTGTGAATTCCATAGATGCCTTGTCATAAAAACCACCAAATGACATGGGGAAGTACCCACACCAACTATCAGACTCAGGGTTGATGGCAAGAAACATAGCCCAATGTCTTGTCTGGGAGAGATAACTGTGGGCAAATCAACTTATTCGAGCTAGTATTCAACTGTTGTGGCTTCGGGTGATATTTTTTTTTGTCCTTTTCCTCTGAACTCCACATTTACACGAAGGATCCACATGCCTAACTGGCTGAATCTATCTAATATTAGGCCTGTTCTAAAAATTGGGCATTTTATAGACCACTTTCTATTTTATTATTCCAATCTTTCCTTAAAATTTTAAACTACCCATTTGAGTTATACAAATCTTATGATCAGTAACCTGGGACAAAAGATTGCTGGAAGTAAAGTTTCACCAATATAAAATCTTCCACTCACCTGAAATAACACTACCAGTTCGTGTGAAAGCTTTTTTACCTTTTCATACTGAATGAGGAATATTTCTATGCCAACTGTAAAAATCTCTGTTACACTAGAAATGAACAATGGTTGAAAAAATATGTAAAGAACTAGTGCCTTTTAGGTTGTGATTCACAAGAAAAAGGAATTTCTCTTCCTACTAAGAAACAAATACACTGTAGAGCTAGTAAGTATCGACTTGAACATTTTTTGTGACTAAAAATCTCCAAGTAACCCAACCATTTTCCTATTTAAATATTAATATAATGGGTGCATTGTTTTTTAACAATAAATTCAGATTACGAGAGTACACTTAAATTTTTCAGGATATAAAGCACAATTCACATTTACATAGCTATCATATGAGCCTCAAACAGTGCTGTAGGAGACTTTCTGTGCTCAAGTCTGCTTATCTCTATAGGTAAAGACTTGTATGCCGTAGTCTAACTACAACTAGTTTCAAGACACCTACTGACTCATGACCATATTGTGCAAGCTCCTTCTAGATTACCAAGTAGTATCATGGAAGGAAAAGGAAAGTGGTGGAAACAGAAGAAATGTACGTCGCTGTTAAAACAATAAGTGCAGTAAACGAGTCAATTGCAGTGGACGGTTCTCCCAAGGAACAATTCACACAACACAGATAGTCACGTGTCAGTGAAGAATAATGGCCACTTCTAGAGACTCAGAATAGCATAAAGGTTCAAATCGCTCTATAACTGCCTACGATTGTCACTGTCATTTACAAATTCTCTCTGAGGTAACTTGGAAAAGACTCACACGAGGCAAGCATACCAGAGAAAACACTAATTATCAAATGTTTAGAAAAAAACAATGGACAAACACTAAGACACACGTTATAAAGAACTGTGCAGTACACGATAATAATCAATAAGAGTGCCTCAATACTACTGGGTTCATGGGCTGTCTCGAACGTCAGTTCTTGACCACGTTCTTTCCCTCTTATGAATACTGGCTCTATCCTAAATATTAGCAGTGATTTCCTTTGACTAAAGCTATTCATGTCATGTAAAAAGTCCAGCATGATGTAGCTCGCTCATATACCTTGTATCAAGTTTGTGCACTGGAATCTAACATGGCTCATTGCAATTTTCGTTTAAGTGATGTAGATTTCCAACTATGTTCATTCTTTCAAGCTTGTATTTACATTTGCTTTCTTCGTAGTATCCTAATAATGTATGACTATATAATCTAAAATGAGAGACTCTATACTTAGTATTATACACTGTTTTCCCAAGCCAGTCTCCTGGTTGCTTTTCTTGAGGGGTCAAAATATATTAAATGAGCCATCTCAGCATGAAATAGCTGTAGAAAATGATACTTAACTTTTTCGTAGATAACTTGCAATAAAAGAATACTGAAAATTTTAAGAAAAGAAAAA
>CM019236.1:55672754-55704730 GCA_009741485.1 Malurus cyaneus samueli | reverse complement strand
CTGGAAAGTCAAAGCTTAAGGAGGCTAAAATTCACATGGGACTTCTAGCTAGATCACTGATCTAATTAAGAAGTCCTGGATGTAAAATCCATTGAGCTACACTGTATTGAATGCCTTGATCATATCCCACTTTACCATTTCGTGAAAATGTTTTTAGCAGAGAGTGATATCTGGGTTTTTCAAGCTTGCATTCAGCTGATCAGTTAAATACAGTTAGAAATTACCTTCAGGTGGCCCTATGCGGCGATTTATCTAGTATAGCATCTTGTGGCTACTTTACAACAGTTATGTGTTATCTAGACATTTTCAACTACTGGTGTGTATTTAGGGTTTAGAAATGTGTCTAGCTAGCTCATGATCCTGGTTTGGACTTGAATGCTTTCTGGAGTACCTTAAGTCTGACTCCATCCAGTGAGACACTGACTTTGAAACAATAAATCCACTAAATTTTGGTCTTTGGCAATGAGCAAGTAATTCTAGGCTAGTCTTACTCCATTGCAACTATCTTAGATATTTGCAATTGCTTTTCAAAACGTTCAGATGAAAATGATATTTTTTAGCAGTTTGAGCACTCAATGTGCTTCCCACTTGAAGAAATTATGCTAGAAATGACAACTGTTCACCATGCAGGAGGAAATACAGCTATATTGAATAAAGAAACCCATATTTCAGTGCCTCAGTTGAGAGGGGTGGAGAGAAAGCAGCATGGGCAGACTGTGGAAGTAGGGTTTGACAGTAATCACAAGGGGTATGTGCATTAATTTTCCTGTGAGGAAGGTAGAAATTTGCCCAAGTGGCGGTGTGCTTTTTTTGTTCATCTTGGAGACCCTGATAGAGTGCGTACCCAGAGGCCTGAGAAGCTGCAGGTGTTTTGCTTTCTCGATGCTCCAGCTAGTGGTGGCATTTCTGCCTGCTTTGGGCAGCAGGGTGCAATAGTTTATCCTACCTCATGTTTCAAGAATTTACCTCATGTTTGAAGAATTTTTATACATGTTGTTAGATGTGCTGGGATAGAATTGAATCCACTTGATTCAAACCTGTTTGTATGTAGTTGCAGATGGCAAAGGCAAGATTAACACCCACATTGGTATGGCACAAACAGTACCAGAAAAACTGAGTTCTTTAGCATTTTCTATTTGATCTTGGTGTTAAATAAAGGGATAGCTTATTTATTGTTGTCTGATTTCTTGAAGTCCTTCTCTCTGTCTTCTGTCATTCTTGCTGTGCTCTTTTGTGGTGGAACTAGCTAACATTTGTTTGACCATAAGCAAAAACAGTTCAGGAAACTGATCTTCTGAAAAATCCACTTTTTTTTTTTTTTTTTTTAAATATATTTCTTTTTTGCTGTATATGTTTGTATAAAACTGTTCTGGAATGAACACCGTACTCCCAACAGGTGTGTTTATGTGCCTTGCCACTATATATGTTTTTTATAATGCAAATATATGAGGCTGTATAAGTCTGACTGCCTATTCACATATTTTACATGTATATAATATATACTGTAATCAGGGATTCTTTTTGTTAAAAAAGGAAGGAAAAAGGACTTGGTAATTGTTAACTTTTCCTAAGGATCTAAAAATCATTAGATCTTTCAAGCTGACATTCCAGATAATAGAGAGAAATATTTATAATGAAGTTCCAGAAACATTTTTTCACTTAGATTATTCACTCAAATGATTATATACTATTGTTAGTTCTGGCTAATACATGATCCAGCTGCAGGTGTTTCAAATTTTAAAACTCTGTGTTGCCAATAGCACCAAAAATTAACATTGAGAATACTCTGTTGCCATGGTAATTTCTTGTTAGACAACTGCCAAGTAACTATAAAATGAAACCAATGTTTTTGAAGTGCCCTAAAACAAGGAAGGAAAGAAGATCAGTGACAACTGAAGCATTACTTTGTAGGTACCGGAGAGACGTTGAATGTTCAGTCTAAATACATTTCACTTTTTATTGTTTGGTTTGGGTTTTTAAAGATGAATTTCTTGTTTTGACACTTGTTCATGTGGAACTTAAGTGATTTGTTAAAACTTTGTAAAAAAAAGCCACTGTACAGAACACAAGTGATTTTTGTGTGTTTTTGGTGACCTCTTCCCTTTCTACTTTAGAAGCATGTTTAAAGTTGGGGTAGTTCAAAAATAAATTTCTTATGGCAGTAATGTAAAAACTCGGTATACCTGTGGCATTATATATTTTTCTTTTTGTTTAAGTCATTTTGATCCTAATAGATCAGGCTCTCCTTTAAAACTCCTAGAGTTGTCTTGGCATGAAGGGAATCTATGAGCACTGAAGTATATTCTGTACCTGCAATTTCATCTTTTTCCTGTCATTTGCTAGACCCCATAAATTTATTAGTTATTACCCAGGTAATTTATCAATAGCAATATGATCAGATATATTTAAAATGGACTCTTCCTGGGACAGAATTAACAACCTTGGTTCATGATGTTTTTTCTTGTTAGCCCACTCCCACCTGTGGCCGTCATAATCCTGTCAGATGAATCCTGTTAGCCTGGAAAGTACAGGAAGAAACTGAAATGGAAAAGCAAGCTCATAACTACCTCTTTCTTTTTCAGGCATCAAGTGATAGAAAAGGCATAAGAGATCTTGTATTGCACAGTGAATTTGGATGTTTCTACATAATTACAGAACATTGCTTTCAGAACATCTTCAAATTGTAAAACATTTTTGTGATTGTGTCTGCAAAATTCTCTTGTTGAAGACAATTTTAATATTGGAGAGACTTTACCATGTTGGAGGAGAGGCTAGAGGCCTCTGTTTAATGGGGTGTGTTCTCAACATTGTGGATTTCAAAAAGATTGACTCTTAAATTAGGTTTTTTTTTTTTTTTTTTTTTTTTTCACAAAGATGAGGTTAGACATAGTGTTCTTCCTTAAAGAGAAGAGAATCATTTGTCTTTTCTGGTTGCTAGTACCAGAACTAGGACTAGATTATGTGCTGGCATAAAGAAGTGGATGAAGAAATTCTAGTTTCCTATTTACTGCTGGTTGTTTAAGGATTTAATAATTTAAGTGCATTATTGGGTCAGGACCAAAATACTCAGTACCTCATAGGCTCAAGCCCAAGAACAGTTGTGTGTGCTTCAGACTGCTCTGAGGAAAAGGACATGTCCATCAGTTTATTGGCTTTCATGCATTTTGGATAGCTGGGGCTGACTGTGTAAGTTAACTTCTATTAACTTTGAGTTAAGAAGAATTTAGGACATTCTGGATCCTTCGAGTATTTTCATATACAGTACTAGCTTTTGTGCATAGAAGTATAAAAAACACTTTTATTTTTCTGTTCCGGTTGTTCTAGTATTTCAGTAGTTTTGGATAAAATACATTCTAACAAGTCATAGGCTTCTCTTAATCTGGATATTGTTTTGCAGAATTTGTTTTGTTATTTGTTCCATTCTTGTTACTATAGTTCAGAGTAGACATGTACCTTTTTATACATCTACAAACCTTTTCACACTTTTTATTTTCTAATGGCTGAATGTGCTTAGTTTGGAGTCATGTTCTATACAGACCTCAAACAGTTCAGAGAGGAATATACATTTATTCTAGGTATGTCGTTTGAGAACTTTGCTGCTGTTGTCTTAAAAATATGAAGCAATATCTTGACTGGTATGTGAATTTGAATGTATAATTATACCTATACTGTTATTTTATCCACATTCCTTGGTGCATTTTTTCTTGCCATCCCTAATATGAGGACTGCTCTGTATTGGTGCAGGCTTTCAGAACCTAAACCAGACTTTCTGGTGTTGTGCTATCTAAAAATGCCTTATGTTTCTTTTAAAGAAACTTGAAAATTTTAAAATACATTTTTTTGGAGCAGCCAAATTATGTGGAGGCTCTTAAAATAACTTTATGTTCTATTACACGTGTGTTTTGTCTTGTATTTTGTACAATAACCATGTTCATTAATTAAAAGGGATGTGTCTGTGATCAGAAGCCCTTTCCAGACAGTCTGCACTGATTTAGGAACTGATTCAGCCCTTCCAAGACTTTTGTTAGTTGAAATTATTTGTAAATTGAGTGAAATACTAGTGTCCAAGTGGAACATTTCATGGAAAACAACAACAAAAAAAAAAAAAAAAAAAACCAAACACAAAGCCCAAAAAACCTAGAAAGATAGAGATCAAAGGTGCAATAGTATCTTGTTAGTTTCTTTCCTTTATTTCCTGCTTGGGCACAGAAGGGCTTGGACATACTGAGGATTAGGAAGGTCTGATTGGACTACCACACAAGAATTCTCTGGGAATGGATATTAACCCTTTGGAGCCAGGTGTAACTGTAATAGTAATAGGAAGGTGAAGTAGGTGAAGCTAGTAGTTTCTCCCTTTCTCAGCTGTAAATTCTGGGTTAAATGCAGTTCTTGTGATGTCTTTAAACACACACTTTAGAACACACTTGTTATTTATTATTTGCTAGAAATCACCCTCCTTGTTGATATGTACTCGATGTTGCTTTGTACTCTGTCAGTGGTACTCATCCATTCTAACTGGGGCTGTTTCTATTGCCAGATGAGTATGGGGAGCTTTGTGCCAAGTATCAATTTAACGTAGCCTGTGCTGAAGCCAGCATTCCTGTTACAATCCCCCGCAGCAATGTGCACTCTTGGAAAAGGTGATTTGCAGGAGAGTTTCTAATTCCTGTCTGGCTTGTCATCTGCTGATCCCCTGCTGTGCTCTTTGTTTGCCCTTTCTTGAAAGGGCAGCAGCAGCAGCTACCATCTGCATATGGCTTGAAGTGGTTTTCGTGCAGCTGGCTGGTACATGTCACTCTTTGTGGCAGTGCTTACTGCAGGTGGCAAGCTGTTGGGTTGATGGATGTCTCTCTTTGTGGAATACTAGCAGTCATGGAATATTTTCGCATTTCATCTTTGTTTAGGATCAGTAGTAATCTATAGTATTCTGTGAGAAGGCATAGTGCTAAATTGTATGTGATTTTTATTGATAACTATAGCTTTTGAAAATGCTTATTGTGCATTCGTGCTAATGTATGTTATTACCTAGGCTTGTTTTTAAAGGTGAGTTTATTTCTTTTATGATTTCTTCTGGATTTAATAAGTGATATGTAATTATTCTTATGTGCTATTTATTATTAATAATTTGTAACACAGATATCTGGTAGTATTAATGAAGGAGTGGCTTAATTGCCTTGTAAATAGTGTATCCCAACAAAATAAAGAAGTGTCTTCAACAAGGAAAGCATCTCTTGTTCTTTGTTCAAAGAAATCCTTGAAGTGGTTATTTCCACATACAGTTGCAGACTTCCCTAATTTCCAGGAATTTTAGATCCTGTTGATAGAATAAATTGTTTGGTTTGTGTTTTGCGTGTTTATAATTATTCTTTTGTGCTTACTGTGACTCCTGAGTAGATTAAAATCCTCATTGCCTCATTGAAAGCATAAAGTGTGATTCTGACTTACACTGCAGCCTTTTTAAGTTTCAGTTCAAAGACTTCTGCCTTTCTTGTTGCCTTTTCTTGATGCTATTTATAAAAATACCTTATTATGATAATAATTGTTAGTATTTTTTTGAAAGTCATGACTTTCTTGTTGGATTTTTTATTTTGTTTGGTTTTGTTGGTTTGGTTTTTTTTTTTCACTGAAGGCAAAGTTGCCTCTCTTACTTTGTAACATGAGAGACCAGGGCTACCCTGGTGGTCTAACCCTATTGTTTCAGGCACACTGTAATCTGAAGCTTCTTTTGATTTTTTCCCAAAGAGCTGAGTGCTTTCTTGAGAATATTTTGAGTACTTCCAAGAACACAGTTGATGCATACTGTCCCGTGTGAAAAAAGTGACTGGATTATATAAATTGGTATTCCTAGTCTGCCAAAGAGCGAATACCTTCTCCCATTCCTGCTGTCATGTCTATACAGCTTTCGTTGGCTGGCAGCAGAGTTTTGGCTCTCGTAGGCCCGGGAAACATGCTGTGTGTGCATTAATATTTCTGTTAAAAAATACATGACAAAATATTTTTTGAGAGAAAGTTAAATATACTTCAATGTTGCATGCAGAGTAACTAATATGTAAGTATGAGTACTGGAATTCCAGTATGTTCTAGCTTGTGAATTTTTATGTGGTTATTAAAAACAAACCCATAAAACCCAAATTAAACAACCTCTCTTCCCTGACTTTCTAAGAAGGCCTACCCAGTTTGCCTTCTGCCATTCAAACTCATTGAATGTACATAATATCAAAGAGCTCTTCAACCAGAAGTCTACATTAGTTTTCTTTCTTCCTTTTAGAAGATGATGTACTGTAGGCATCTATGATAATCTTGTAATGCATAAGACTCAGTGTCTTACAGAAAAGAGATTTCTGCAATGCTAGGTGGCACATGGTAATGTTATGGATTTCTTCCTTAGCATGTTACTTGAGCAGTGCTGCTGTGTAGTAGAAACTTGGCATTTGGTGCTTTTTGGCATGTGGTTTCTGCTATGAACTGTAACATGTAGGTACACCTGTGTGTGCAGTTACTTTTACTAGGGTAACTAAGGTAGGTACTGACCTTTGCTGTAACAATTTTTGGAACAGGAGACCAAATTTAGGTCATTGTTTTTGTCCTGAATTTTTTTTAACCTTTTCACTTCTTGTGCAAGTGACTAATGCTGTCCCCTGAACAATTCCCTTCCCTTGCTTTTTAGGGGAGCACTATTCTATATGTTCCCTCTCTTCCCTGGCAGAAGTAAGGCTAACAATCAGCATGTGTCCCTCTAGAAATTGTTTTGCTCTGATTCAGCCTTCAGTTAAGCCATTACTGAATACAGTTCAGGACTAAACAACTTGATTGAGGTGTGTAACCTATGCTACAGATACAATCAGGGTTCTACTTCTCTTTTTGTAAGTATCATCTTTATGTCTGCACAGGGTGTATAGCACTAGCAGATTCTTCATCAAGGTGAAAATACTTCTTTCGTGAGCTTGAAGATTACTTTTTTTTTTTTTTTTTTTTTTTTTTTTCAGACTTCATGTAGTTTATAGTAGTGTAGTATCTGACTAGGTGGTGTCATAATCATCAATCTATCATTTTGGTGTTATCTCTGAGAAATTAGAACAGAAATCTGATGTAAAGAACTTTATTGAGAGAGAAGGTGCCAACTTAATTTTGAAGCTTACCCCACTGGATAAATTTCAGATAAATTAGGCTTTTGTCAGGAAGAATGGTTGTTTGTTTGTATTAGTATTTAATGTTATTCTAAGTTTAACTGTTAAACACAAAATCTTAACAGACGTAGTAAGATACATATGAACAATAAGGGAGAGATTGAGTTGTTAAAAAAAAGGGTCATTATTGACTCCCTGTATCACTGAATGTTCATCATTGACTAGACAGCACCTTGGCTTATGGTTTTCCATTGTGGAATTTATTGCTAAAGATTGGAAGGATTTCTTGTTCATCCCATCTGTCTACCATAATTTGAATTCTCATTCTTGTTGTGGTGAGAACCAAGACCAAAATACCATTGTCAAATTTTCTTTAAAACTGTGTGCTTTAAATTTGGGAATACAGTGTAGGATAGCAAGTAGAGACAGGCTGTAGTGAGTTAAAATCACTTGAGTTTTATTTTATCAAAATTATTCAAATATGCAGAATTTCATATCTCATTTCTGATCCTGATAAATAATGTTTATTTTGAGAGTCTTGCCTTTACACTTCAAAATGTTTCAATATGGAACTATTTTCCGCATTATTACCAACGTACATAACTATGAGTGCTGTCATGAGACAGAAATTAGCAAGTGAAGGCAAAAGGTGAGACTTTTCAAATCTCTACTCAATCTAGCTCTAAAGAATATTAAGTATGCTATTTGGAATGTTGTCTCTGTTTAACCTCGACACATTTTTAGACTGTTGTTGTTCTCCTCTAATGTTTAGGAGTGGTTTATTTTAAAGGAATTCTGAATTCATTGGATGGATTTGGGTAGCAGGGAAGCACTCTATTTTCAAAAGTACTTTCTTTGTTGAACATTTCTAAAATTAAAGTCAATGTAATGGGTGTATGTGTATATGGATGTAATCAAAGAAAATACTTTATAATGTCTTCCATATTTCTCACAGGTTGTGAAGATGAGAAAAGATGTGAAGAAGGCCAGAGTCCTGACTATTCGCAGACTAACCAGACACATCGGGAAATTAAAATTGAAAAGAGCGTTTTTAAATAATAGTGTTCTTGTTTGGTTTTTAATAAAGAGGAGTATTTATGGTTTTTGCAAAAATGGGAAAAGGAGGGAAGTGCTACATTTAAAACTTAAGGCTCTAAAATACGTAATTCTGTTTTCATATTTTTACATTATTTGGTTAGACTAAAATGCTAATAAAGGATTATTAAAGCAGTTTGGATCTTTAATCCCATCTTTTAATGGATTTATTGTATTGGAAAGGTAATCTGAATCAGTTACGGTACTTTTACTATAAAGTGTTGCTTTTTAAAGATTTTTTTTAGGCTATTCTGCTGTTCAAGTTAAGTTGCACCATGTTTTCTCACTGTAGTCTTCAGGGTTGTGGAGCAAAAATATTTTCAGTTTGCATAGATATACAGATTCATACTTGCTTTTTAGTAATTACTGTTAATTAATTCTTACATAAACAGTTTAACATTATGTTGTAAATTATGTTTTCAAAGATTACTGCCCCAAATAACTTACCATGTGTCTTATTTGAGATTGTGTGAGATACATCTGTTATTGTGTTCACAGTGTAATTGAGCATACTCTTCTCTCACAATTTTAGTAAGTTGAGAAAAGTAAGAAGCAAGCCTAATGAACTTCCATATTTAAATATTACAGATCTTAAAATTTAATTTTATTTGAGACAATGCTGTCACTATTGTTGATATGAATTGTGATGTACTATTTTCTGATACAGTAACATTTGTTTTTCACATGTACGGTAACCTTCACTTCTCTCTCTGTTCAGAGCAGCAAAGATTAGGCTATGTTCAAGTGTTTGCTAAATGTTCATTCACATAAGGGATTATTTATGCTCCACTTGTTGATTTTTTTTTTGTTTTTACTTTGTTATTGGGTATTGCCAATGGGTAAATAAAACACAACTGAGATTTTCTTAATAAAGACAGACTTCATTTGCAGGGGTTCAGAAGACTTGAAATTAAGAACCAAAAACGAGTTGAGAGATTAATAGAAGAAATCCATGCCATGAAGGTAATGCCATGTTTAGATATTTCAATATTAGAGACAATTATATTTAGTAACTAAAAGCTTATCTGTTTTCTGCAGGTATATTTAATGAACTTAAGGTATTTCAAGAGTCAGCTTGAACATCAGCACAGCTAAAAAATTATGAATATTTTTGTCTGTCAAGGTGTTAGACAGTTTGAATCTTAACCTTTGCAGGCTAAATACGAATATGTTTAACAATGTGTGGTGATTGAGTTTTTACTGGAATAGTTAAAGCACAGAATTTAAAGTTCTTGTGCTGCTCAGAAGTATGGGGAGGTGTTTTGTGTGTCTGACAGTACATTGTCCTCATTGTCTATTCTCAAGCTCTAGATATCATTCCATTTGTATTTTATTTCAACTTCAGAGTTCTGTAACAGTTTCAGATTTCAGCTGTGAGGGACTGGTAACACTTGAGTGAGACCTTTTTCTAATTTTAAGTCAATCTGTCAGTTGATAGAGTTTTTATATCTTTAATCTTATGACAAAAAAAAAAGGCTTCATAATTTATAGCTTCATGAATGATTTATAGTAATCTTCCATTTTAGTTGTTACTACATAAAATGATGTGTGCTGAAAGGAGTAACAAATTCGAGTCACAGGGCTTAAGCACTTGCAGAACTTGGATAGGCCATGACAAATGTTTTCTCACACTATGGCTGTTTTGAGAACTGTAGTCGATAACTGTAGCAATTACATCATGCTTACCATTGTGTGCTGTTTTGGGAGGTTATTGGGTTTTTACAGTTTCTCTCTTTCTTTCCTCAACCTTACAAAGATCTTAGTCTTCAGAAAACACTAGTAACAAGTGGCCCACAAATGGCTCCGATTTGTGCCAAACTGATCAGGTAGAGTCATATGGGACTTTAAGCATAATACTTTCAGTAAGAATCCTCATAAACCAGTAAGGGGAAAAGAAAACGGTCAGCACTACTCAAACACCATGACAGTAGTATTGAGGCACTCTACTGATTTGATCTCAGTCTTAACTTGGTCTTGGTTTGCTCCTTTTTTTCTAAAATTTTTATTTTAGTGGTAAGTTGATGTGTGGCTCATTACTAAGAGAATGTATGAGGTGATGTGCGTGGTGCAGCACTGAGTCAGAAGGCCATATTTTATGGGGCTTTTGTGATGTTCCTGGGAGAACGTCACTGCAAGACTCGTTCTGCATATGTTTACCAGGAGTCTTTCTTTCGTCATGTGTTTCTTTCCAGATTTGTAATCTAGAGAGCTGAAGTCAAATTTTGCTCTGAAATAGTTGGTAGAAAGGGAGAAGTCTTCAAAGTAAGCAGCTGAGAAGGAAAAGCTCTCACACTTTTTGGGCAGATAGCTAGTAAATGTGCTTGCTTATCTGAAATTTAAAGTGCTGTAAGTTGAATTTATTGTTAAAAAAACAATGCACCATTATATTAATATTTAAATAGGAAAATGGTTGGGTTACTTGGAGATTTTTAGTCACAAAAAATGTTCAAGTCGATACTTACTAGCTCTACAGTGTATTTGTTTCTTAGTAGGAAGAGAAATTCCTTTTTCTTGTGAATCACAACCTAAAAGGCACTAGTTCTTTACATATTTTTTCAACCATTGTTTCATTTCTAGTGTAACAGAGATTTTTACAGTTGGCATAGAAATATTCCTCATTCAGTATGAAAGGTAAAAAAGCTTTCACACGAACTGGTAGTGTTATTTCAGGTGAGTGGAAGATTTTATATTGGTGAAACTTTACTTCCAGCAATCTTTTGTCCCAGGTTACTGATCATAAGATTTGTATAACTCAAATGGTAGTTTAAAATTTTAAGGAAAGATTGGAATAATAAAATAGAAGTGGTCTATAAAATTGCAATTTAGAACAGGCTTGAATTATGTAGATTAGTCTGCGTTTTAGCATGTGGATCTCTGCAAAGAGCGTTCAAGAAAAGACAAAAAAATCCAACAAAATAATTACAGCAGCCGAAGTTAGTTCAGAGCCAGAAAATGGATGTTACACCAGAGTCTGATGTGTGTGTATATTCAGGTTTAAAGATTCATTGAAAGGTTACTTTACAACCTCTGGAAATTCTTTATTGGTTGGAGACTTAAAGGCTTTCTGCAGGTTGAAGAAAATAGTACAATTTTTCTTTTGAAGTTTTTTGCAGTTGCCAGAGTCACCCTTTTCTAAACATCAATCCTTTTCCTTTATGTCAAGAACAACCAGCCTCCTTTCTCTTATCATATATCAAAAAAAAAAAAAAAAAAAAAAAAAAAAAAAAAAAAAAAAAGCCTTATGTGGACTGTTGGCAACAAAGTCGTTGAGACTTTTGTATTCTATGACCTCAGAAGCCCATTATGCGGATTGCATTTGGCGGGATTTGTTTATCTCAGAAGTAAGACTGATTTGGAACCTGTTTGTTTGTATACTAAGTTTTTAATGCAATGGCTTAAGCTTCTCTTATTCAGAAAAATAATTGTTGTAAATATCAGGTAATTCTTTGTTTTTAGACATTATGTTTCTCATCTCAGCTGCTTTAAACCCACAACTTTTTGTAATAGTTAATTTACTCGGGGAATCTATTTCTTGGTTAATAGTGTTTCAGTATGGCTGCTGCCACTTTGTGGAGCAAATGTCTTTCATACCAGGCTGTAACCAAAAAAAAGCCCCAAAAATCCCAATACACAAAAAAACCCCAAAACCATTTGCCTGATGGGGGCACATGCTTAGAGTCTGTGTGCAACTCAAACACAACTTTCCTGAATGAAACAATTATGAACTTTCTGTTACAGGATTTTAACTTCTGTTTCTCGTGTGGATCTTCCATAACTGCAGTCTGATATAATAGGAAGAACAAAATACTTGCTGTTATTAACAGTTGTACTACTAACTCCCAGGGAGTTAGTGATAATAGGGATGCTATTTGTCTGCCTCCAGGTAAATTCTGAAGAGACAGTGCTGATGTAATATCACTGTAAATACACTCTTTTCTGAAGGAGTGAGACAGTATTAGCTATTAGATGCTTTTACTTTTTAGGTTTAATATTGTGTCCATGTATTTTTTAATATGCTCTACATAGTCATGCATGCATAGTTCAGCATAAATTGAAAATCTAGAAAGTGTTGGTGCTGGACTGTATTGAAAAACCTTTTTTATTTGAATTTGCAAATAGTATACATTGTATTATTGTTAGAATGGCATTTTTTTTATTTCTTTGTATTTTCATTTAGAACTGAAGAATTAAAAAACACTTAACTGGCACATACAGTTAAAAGTGTCACAAGCACAGCAGTCAGAAGTAAACATTGTGAAAAATGAGAGCAGTTAAAAGTTCCAACTACGTGGATGCAGGAACTGGGTTAATTGTTTGCAGGAGTTCTCAAAGCTATTGGAATAATACTCTGGTTTTTGAGTTCTTAAGCTTTCATTTTGCCAAAACTGTATAAAATATTTTTTCAACCATTCATGAAGATGGGGTAAAAGGAATGGTATGATGCTTTCTAGTCTTCTGCTGTGATACTACTTTTTGAAATATAAAATCGTGTGTACTTACAGGTGTTTCTTTACTTGGTTTTCAGCTTGATGATACTATCAGTATGTATTGATTGTCCATAGTAGAGTACTGTGTATTGTTTTGGAAGCTTTTTCTTCTGAGGCTTCTTTACACAAAATCATGGATTGTCTAGTGTTTTCTTAACAATGTGTAGCTTAGTTGTTTAAATTTCTTGGCTGAAGTGAGATCTTAATATAATCATTGTATCTTTGCCATGTATCTAGGAGTACTTTTGCTCTATCTTACAACGAAAACCTTAGCATTATGGCAGGTATTCCTATAGCAATTGTATAATATATATGTGTGTATAGCATATTGTGTTTGGAGGATGCCATTAAGCAAATATGGATAGAAGGTTATTTGTAGTGCTTGAAGGAAAAGCATCTTCCAGTTATTAGGAATGAGCAGCAGTTGGTTTCAGCAATTTTTCAATGTGTTGGAAAGATACATTCTCTATCCTGAAAATTAGTACTGGAGGAAGAGATCAGTTAATACAATGAGATTTTTTTTAATCCTCTTAAGCCACAGTATTTATCACAGAATGATGAGTTTCAGTACAAGAGATGGAGGAAAGGATAATGCTCTACATTGTTTTCTCTCAATTTCATATTTTTATCAAGATGTTAACAGAAGTAGACTTAAATATGAGCTCCATTATTAAGGTTCAAAAGCTAAATTGTTTTATAAAAGCAGAACTTTGAAGGATGTTTTCACACTCTGTGTCCTTGGAACAACAATCAGTGAATTTCCTGAAAGTAATAGTGGTGAAGGTGAGAGGGCTTTTGCTCATGGCTGTGGTAACTGATAAGTTTTATAGTAGGTCAACTTAAAGAACTTGGTAGGTCTTTGTTGTATGGCCTTTTTGCATGGTATTTTTGTATCCTGAAATACCAGGGTTTTTTTGTAAAGCTTTAAAATTTTCTTTTAGCAGTAGTGTTTTTTTCTTGGTTAATGTTTCGTCTTCTGTAACCTGGGTTTCAGTTAACATCTTGCTATAAAATTGCCTTAAGTCAGAGTGGGAACTAATGCACTTTTTTGTAGCTTTGCTTTTTGTTTCTCCAGCATGTGTTCCCAACAGTCTTGCATATCTTGTGTTTAAAATAGATAGCAAACATTCATCTGAATGTTATAAAATTTTTACCCTTTAAAAGTTTTTTGTAATAATAATGGGAAGTGCTTAACTTCAGTGTGGTCAGCTCAGGACCTGTCCTTGATCTTCTCAACAAGCCCAGAGGGCAGGGGTGGTTCTGCTTTTGCAGTGGTGGTGGGCCAGATACCACTTGTAGACCACTTCAGGGAAAGATGAAGGGGTAGAACTCAAAGTTATTCAGCTCTTCGTCAGTGGAAAAACGCCAGATCCTTGCTTTGGTGCATGTCTGACTTTTTTCCATGCATCCCTCTGCAGTAATGCAGGAAGCAGTGGGGCTTTGAGTGGCAGACACATCCACATGTGCAGCTGGTCAGGCGTACATGTGCAAGAGTCAGGTGCTGTTAGAAGACAAAAAAAGTTCGCTGCTTCTGCTCTCAACAGCCATTCTGCTTTGCCAGTGGCAGTTCAGGCTGTTCTGGACAATGTATGCCCAAGTAGAGAACACAACGTAAAGACTGTTTAACATAATGCAGGAGAAGGTGTGGATAAAGTGTGTTCCTGAGCCCAAACACAAACCGGGAGTCCACCAAAGGTTGAGGCAAGAACAGCCAGCCTGTGAGAAATGTCATATAGAAGACACTGTGCCTGAATTCACACAGATGATACAGACGATAATTTGTAAATACAAAACTCTGATGGATTTTCAAGTAGTGAGGAGCACGAACCTCTGCAGCAATGGACTCTGTAGGTACACTGGGAGGAGAAGTATGGCTAAAGTAAAATAAGAGTCCACAGTTCAGTGTGGAGATACAAAAAAAAAAGGGTGAAATGTTTATTGATGTGCTTAACTGATGAATAAAGAGGAAGAAGGAACACTTTATCAGGAACCTACATAAACACATGTCCTCAGTATACCCACTTTACTTGAATATTCCTACCTATAGCCTTTTCTGACTCTCAGAAGGCAGGTTGGTATATTCATCAGTGTGGGATCTTGTACTGTACAGTTTTAATATGGAGGAAGAAAATAACTGACAGCCATTCCTACTGTTTTGCTGCATTATGATAGCAGAAGTTCTGGGTTTTTTTTTTCAACATACTGAAATACTGTCCTGGATTACATTAAAAAATGGGCTGGATTTCTTAAATATAAAAGTCAGTACAAATATAATCAGCTTAATTTTGAAACCTTGGTTGTTGACAAGATAAGTTAAATAGAAGCAGTTATCATGTAAAGTAAGAACAGATCACAAGGGTAGCTTTTTGTTGGATTTGAGATAACTTAAGGAAAATATAAAAGTAGGTTCTAAGTGCAGGTTGTCAGCTGACTTAAAAATATGGCTTGCAGATGAAGCCTTTTTTAATTAAGTCTTGCGTAAGAAGTTTACTCTTATTTTTTGTAAGGATGTAGAATGAGCCATTTTCACTTTTTGAAAAAGTAGGGCTCGCAGATGAGACTTTGTCTCCTTTCTGAATTCTATGTAAGTATTTTCTTTCTTTTTTAATAAAGAGGCAACTTTTGCAGTAATATATAAAAGATTTATGCAACTCATATGCCATTACATGAAAATTGACCAGTGACAGCAAAACAAGCTACAAAAATAATGGCAGAAGTGTCAGCATGCTTTTGCATTCATTTGAAAATATTATGTGTATTCAAAATAGGTACTTTTTTTGTTGTTGACTTCTTTCATCCCAACATGTATTTCCCTGTCTTCCACCAACTTGGGCCTTTTTCTTTACCTTCTCCATAATTCATGAGAACCCGAGACAGGAAAGGATGTTTCTTCTATAAGTACTACATACCTTTCCTTTGTTTGCACTGTCCTGTGCTGAGGTGTAGTGGTAAGCAACACATGATCCTTGTGAGTTGTCTGAGGCAGTTCTAGTTGATTTCTTGCTGCATACTAGCTGGTCTTTGTACTTATTTATTCTGGAGAAGCTAAAATAGTATCTGCAGTACACAGTTAATCTACTTAGTATGATGATCAATATCACACTGTCTAAATATTCTTAATCAACTGTCCTTTTTTGTCCTCTTATACAAATAAAATGGGAGGTAGTATCTCTCTTGGCAATATTGCACAGAAGAAGATTTCATTCTGACAAAGAGTCTGTAGCCTTACTCCTGGAAATTCCATCTTCCATTTGGCTTTAGTTTTTTCCTCAATGGAATCCAGACAATCCAGGTCACTCTCATCTTTGTCCATCACCTTTAAGTTACACAAAATCCTTCCAGAGAGGCCTACTGATTTGTCCCAAATTTCTCTAACTATACCCTAACAATAGGTAAACTCAGAACACTGTACTCGCTTCCTCTTTGCAACTTTTTTTTGTTGTAATGATTTCCTACTTTCCTGACTATGACAAACAATTCCACTAATAATTTATCCTCCTGGCTGAATGATAACTTGACAATGTCCAAATGATGCAATTGCTCCATTTATTTTACTTCATACAAAGAAAAAGATACGAATCTTCCAAGATGTTGCATTAACTGATGGGCATTTTTAAGCATCTAAGAGACTGCCATTGCCTCCTTTTGCAGTTGACACATTTGTAATGCCAAAGCATTACACATTTATCAAGAGTTCCAACCTACTGCTGAGAAACTCTGAGGTTTTGAACCCACAGGTGAGAATCCAGCGGGGGCCAGTGACGGCTCATGAGAGGTAGAATGATTTGACAAGAAGTCCGGGATGGTGCTGTTAGGGCCATCCCTGTGACAGGTCTGATGCTGACTGATGCCCAAAAAATTACGAAGACTGCCAAGCCACTTGTTAAGAATATTATTACCCTTCATGAATAAAGTGTCTATGCACCTCCATGCTACAAACTTTCCTGTTAGTTTTTTGGGTTTTTTAACAGTCATTGGGAAAAAAACTGCATTCACTCATCCTGAAAGCGTCAGCTCACTGGCCGGCCCATGCAGCTGAAATGGGGATTCATTCTTGGACTTCTGGGTGAACCACACCTGGGACTCGAGGCAGAGAGTCAGCTTCCCTCAGTTACTATGATCACTAGACAGGGAAGGGCCTTGCTATGCCTACTACAACACTCCTTTCATGCTGGATTTAAATAAAATACCATTAAACCCATTTATTTTTAATATTCAAAAAAGAAAGAAACATCTACAAAGCTATAAAAAGAAATACAAGACAAGGTATACCTAACCTACTCACATTAAGTTTACAGATCTCTCTGTCTTACTCAGTTTGACTTGCCATTCTTCCTGGCAAGACAACATTTAAGATTTTCAATGTTTGTGTGTATTTATGGCAAAGCCTACCCCTTTCAGACAGAAAAAATAACAGTCTGTTTTTAGGAGCAATTTTCATGATTTCTTTGGTGACTCAGGGGCATATAGCCTTACTTTTTAAATCACAGATGGACACAAAATCTAAGTGGTGTTAACATGTGCACCTTTTCTAAAACAACACAGGGCTCTACGTGTGTAAGAGACCATAAAGGATAAAACTCAACTTAGGTGAAATGAATCTGGGAAGACCTTTTTACCTAACATAATGTAATATAGTGACAAAGTATGGGCTATCTGTTGAGGCATATGTGCACTCCATATTAATGTAAACAAAGCAAACAGCAATATTACTCATATACTTTTTTTTTCTAAGACAATTACCTGTCACTTTGCAATGGGATAGGAATGTCTTTCCACCTAGCAATGCTCTGCATGTTGTGGAAGCTTCTCACTACCAAACAGACATATTTATTAATAGTGCTTGAATAAGTTCTACTTCAGAAGTTTGCACATATTCAAAAACACCTCCATTGAATAAATGAGAAGTAAAGCCTTTGCTAAGCTTATAGTAAATGCAGCACGTCTGATAAATGCTCAAAAATATCTGGATGTAGAGATTTAGCTTTCTGTGGGTCAAGTTTTATTGTACATACCTGTGTCATAAGGCACAGACAAGTACAGGAAAACACAAGCACAACAAAAAAACCCCTGGTGTTTGCTTCACCAGTGTAGCCAACAAAGCTTTTCTCAACAACCTGACTTGGTTTGGTATCATCATATACTGAAATCAGGTTTTATTCAGTAGAAATGATGACATTTTCTCACTAATTGAAGACAAGTGAAGTGAATTATAATATAAATGCATTCCCGTGTATCATTGGGATTTAATATTATTATCATGTTCTGCAGTACAGAATTTTTAATTTATGAATTATGTGGGGTCTGTATCACAAAGAGGAAGAAAAGTATGAAAACAAACAGTTCTACAGTTTCTAATTTTCCTGAAGTATGCAACAAAACATTATATTATTTTTAATTCCTTTAATATTTTATCAATTACCTTATATTTTCAGAAGTTTTATTGAATCTTATGTTGTTTTAACTGGTCTTTTATTTAATATAATCTATCTCAAAAAAAAGTCTTTCTTGATATCATTGATTTTTATCATTTTTTGCTGAATAATAACAACATGAACAGAGGTTAAGAAAAACAAAGGTAAAATTTAATTCATATTTTAAAATAACAAAACCAAAGACATCACTAGAGGAAATTACCAGAATATAACTTCCCAAAAAATCAGAAGCTTGAGAACCACCTCACTTCAGATAAACACAGGACAATTGATTTTGATGGGAATTAACTATTACTAACCCATTGAAAAAAAAAAATCAAAACCAAAAAACCTCCTTTAAAACTGCAGTTAATCATTGGGAAGGTAAGAATGTACTTCAAGGGGAACTTGTCTAGCAATTGTTCTTTTTGTAAACTACATTGGTGTCAGGTTTTTGCTGGCACCAATTTTAAACATTACTAAATGTCTACAGTATTGCTGTCTCAGTTTAGATCCAAGTGAAATTCAGTGTCAACCTGTGTGTTTTCATCTAATAAGTTTCACAATACAAAATTTTATAGTTTTCTCGGTTTACTGTTCTCTGGAAAATTAAAGTTATTAAAATACTCATCTAACAAAACTACACAATATTCCTCTAAACATGGTTTTGCACAAATGGTTTTCTGCTTCTACCTAAATATCCTCATTCTACTATGCTGCATAACCTTTTCCAAAAGCAGAACAAAGAAGCTGAGGAAAAGACTACTTATTCATGCTTTAATAACAAAACAAAATGAAAAAAACAACTCCCCAAAAGAATGCTTAACATGGCTAATTGTTTGAGCTCTTGTAAAATACCCAAACTTTATTTGGCAAGTATAGGCTGCTCTTTTCTGCCACGTTTATAAACTAATTTAATATTTCAAGAGGTATGCAAGTCAAATGCCAGCAATTACATCAGTCTAGTGGATGAACACTGTGAACTTGGCGTTTTACTCCGTCAATTAGATTAAATGAATTGTTTCAGTTTGGAGGCTCCCATCTGATTCAGTAGTCACATTCAGAGAACAGTCACTGTTTTCACCATAGCATGCAGAAAACTATCACTAAGTCTGCAATCTTGTGACAATTTCAGAAGCCGAAGGTATTAGGAAAGTACAATTACAAGTATATAAAGGATAAAAAAGAGAAGTAAAACAAGCTTAGAGATAAAGCTAATTTTGGCATCATGCTTGCTGTATTTGAGTGTTTCTTTCTTCCAAACATCCGTAAGTTCTGAATGTCAGCATTCATTCGCACTGTAATGCGATCTGCAACTTCATTGTACTGACAATTTGTTCCACAACGCTTTTCTAACATTAAAATAACAGCCCCATGCGATTTCAGGGTTAACAGTTTGCAGGCAGCCTGTGTTGCTGGCTGGAAGCGCCCCGGTTTTGAGTTACTATCCGCGGTATTCGGCCGCCTGCCAGCAGCAGCACGGCCTTGTGCGAACGGCAGGAAAGCGGCGCTGCCTGCCAGGAGAGGGCGCGGGGCAGCGCTGGCGCTCCGCTCCCCGCCCCGCCCGCCCAGCGGCAGCGGAGGCCAGCCCGCGCACCGCGGCAGCCAGAGAAGGGACGTGCTGGACGCTCACGGCATTCCCAAGCAACCAGATAGTGCCTGACAAATGGGGGCAAGCCGCGTAAAAACCTCACCCGCTGCACTCGGGTTTGAATAGGAGACGGAAACAGAAACAATTGAGGACACAAGAACCTGGAGAGATGCAGCGTGCAGCCGAAGAACGGGATTACAGAGACCCCTCCCTTACGCACAACCCCTTCGTCTGCTTCCGAAGGGCATAAAAGAAGGAGTTCAGATTAGACACCATGCAGAAAGAAAAAACTTTTCCCAGTATGCACTGTCTCCGAGACAATTTTACTCCTCCTCCAGTGCTTTCTTCAAGCTACATGGGAAAAAAAATAGGTTTTTTTTTGTCCTTTCCTAGAGATCTTGAAACTTCAGCAAGACAAACCTGGCAAACAAACCTGTCACCTGATTTGCCCAGGGTGAGGAGTAAAACATAGAAAAAAGAGACCACAACGAAACACATACACACAAAAATTGCTTTTAATATATGCAGATTTTAAAATTAAAAGCTCCTCGGCAAAATACTAGTAAACAAATGTCAGAATAATTATCCAGGACAAATACATTAATTGTGTAAAACTCCATCAGTGATTCACCTTGTATCCTGGGGAATCCTATTCCAATTTTGTTACACCTTGTATAGGATGCTGCACTATATCTGATCATTCCCGACATTCTTCTTTATACTTTTACTAGTTTGTTTTTTTTTTTTTACATAATCTTTACAAAGATTATTTTTGCAGTATACCGTAAGACAATTGATTTTAATAGAAACAGGCTATCTTCTGTCTGAAGACAAGGAAGAGCATTCTAGCATTTTCACAGATATCTATGGTAACTCTGATACCTCACCTCCTAACGGTATCAGTAAAAGCCGTTTTTAATCCAATGAAAATGAACTACTGGAAATGTAATTCTCACCACCACCACAAGTATTACTTAGCAATTTATCATCATCGAATTTCTTCAGTCATTTCATTGCCCAGTTGGTAATTTCTGCAGTGCTTTAGCATTAGTATCTTCACTACCCTGAAATTTTGGAATCATCAAGCTCTGTCATTCATTGTTTTTCTGAATCATTTCCAGCACTGATCTGCGCAGAACTCCACTATTAGCTTTCCAATGCTACGAAAGCCAAGCATCTATTCTTCTCTTTTGTTTACTATGTTTAACTCTATGACTAAACCAAGAAAATTCATATTCATGAACAGCTTTTAAAAAAGAAAAAAACAAAACAAAACTACATAAAACAATACACAGACTCAATCAACCATATCCAGGACGTACTTACTCCTTCAGTGAACTCCCACTGATTTGCACAGCATGACTTCCATCTCCTAAAGGTACCGTTATTCTGCCTCATCCTATTCATCCATATGTTCACTAAATCCATACTTAAATAAAAGTGCCAATAAGTCTGTCCAGCACTGAAGTAATATTTACATTAGCATTATACTTCCAAACAGACTTATCTTTTTTTTTTTTTTTTTTAACAGGAGGCAGCCATGGCAGAAGTAGGATTTTACACACAAAACAAAAGCATCAGTTGGAATACAGAGTCATAGCAACTGCAGTCACCATCCTGAATTAATTAATTTCCAAATTACTATAAAGGTACTTTCTCCCTGCTTCCCATCACAAACCCTTCAATCAGAAGAAACAAGAATAAAACCTTTACCCCAATATTAAAGAGTTTCTATTTGTGAAGAACAAAAGATCTAATTTCTGTGGAAAATTTCTTCAGAAGATTTAAAAGTTGTAGTTAAAAGATGAAAGCAAATACAGAAAACATTTAAGAGACCTGCATGTCTTTAGATTTTTATTCTGTGGTAGGTGAAGTTCAGGACATCTGATTATTCAAAAGAGAGCCTGAGAGGTGTCTTAGTAGAAGTTTCTAAAGACTGGCAGGAAGGCAGGCAGCTATTTGGAAGTGCTTAAACTTGTCTGTGGTAAAATTACGTAGGGATTTTATAATAAAGCAGTTATGTCAGTGTAGCACTGATTCATTAAATAAACTTGCTAGAAAGCTTAAGCCACACTTAACTAGACAATGTCCTGTTTTACTTACCAGTTCAAATTTTGTGTTATTCTGTTTGTTTATTTATTTTATCCAAATTCCCCTCCTGGCAATACTGTTCATCTTAGTAAAATGGGGACTTGGGGAGAGAGAAATTTGGGGGTTTATTTATTTTATTTCATTATATAGTCAGAGTGCCATTTGCTAGGTGGTCCACTAATGTGACTTACATCCCTGGAAATTCCTGTGTGTGTATTTAGGTCACAACTACTGACAAAGTATTTGGATTTATAAACTACTCTTTCTTCATAATTAGTTTGGTGTAATCAAAGTACTGCATTTCTTGAAAACACGCCTTCTTAAATGGAATGAATTTGTGCTCTTATAATGGATTTAGTTTGTTTTGGGAAGCTGGATAAGTTTTCAGGTGAGCCATGGCTGATTTATTTACTTTGAAGATACCCCATTTTTGTGTACTTTCACAATGCTAATACTTGACCTTAAGTCTAAGATGGCTTTTGTTCTGAATGACTAAAATACTTAACTTCTAAAGACTTAGAGAAACAAATTGGTTATGACATGAAGACATGCAGGGATTAAATTGTAAAAAAAGAAAAAGAAGCTGAAAAAGTATTCTGGGCTTTTTTTCTCTTATACCTTTCTCCTCACTAAGTAATCTAGAAAAATGACAAAAAACAGCAAATCAGACTGAAAGGTATAGAAAAATATAAGAAACTTTTGTGTCAAAGTAGTCTCAAACACATATTTTAGAGTAAAAATTATGATTATGTCTTAAAACATGGAAATGTATTAATGGATGGCAAACTATAGCTGCGATTTCACCAGAAATATGTCACCTTTGGTAAAGGTGTTCTATTTGTATATATCCAGATTCTATTACTTTTTATAGACATTTCATGATTTTAAGATGAAAGTCATCTTTTATGGAAGGGCATAAAATTTGCACAGCTAAGAAAACATGAAAAAATAATGGTGAAAATTAATGGAGATGAAAAAAAGGGGCATGACAAAGGTGCAGTCAAGTACTAATTTTTAATAACTAGTATAAATTTAGTTTGTACTAAACTAAATTTTGATTAGTATAAACTAATTTGTTACTACTAATTTATAAATATGTTACCATATATAGTTAATATATTAATGTATTTTAATATGTATACATTACTCATAAATTACTAGTGTACTAAACTGGTATTTTTATTAAAAATACCAGTCAAAACAAAATTGAAATTTTGTTGTTTTTAATAGTCTGAGGACTTCTAAATTGCTTCCACAGGCAAATACTGGCAGGCTTTGTTTTTTTTCTGAGTCATCTAAAACTGCCTGAGACAGCATGCTGGGAATAAATTTCAGATGAAAATCTTGCATTTCTGAGATGTGTTGAAGCCTCATTTGACAGCAAGTTTTTTAGTCTTTGCTATCTTCCAGAGGCTGTTCAATAAATTACATTTCCATGCTTTTTAAGTTAGAATCTCTATTTTGGTATCAGTTGGATAAAATGTCATCTGAGCAGCCATAATCAGTATAAGCATGAACTCCTATTTTCACATACCATTTACTCTTGACATACTTCTCTTCAATATAGTTTTGTCTTTCTGTGTGGGACAGTTATGATTTATTGAAAAATATCCAGCATTGCTTCCAAGTTTCTGTAATGCTGGGTGAGCTTGCTGCCTCTTGTGCCTGTTCGGAGATGAGTGCCTGTTCCACAGCTAAGCCTTCCTCGGCCCCAGTGCTCACTTTTCCCAGCCCAGGCCAGTCTTTGCCCAGCCACCCACTTTTTCCACAAATTTGATGTTTAGTGTATCTTTGTATACAATGTTGGCTTCATGTGCTATTACTAGTACGGTTACCTTGGTACCTTTCAAGATGTCCACTCCCAAAATATGCCTGGTGTTCCATCGTTCCATGGAGCTTGTCTGTTTTTCCAGTAACTCTGCCCTGATGATTTGTACAGCCCTGATGATCTACAGCTTCTCACATTATCTGTCACATCCAGCAATTTTCTTATGTCATGTCCAGTAGTTCTTCACATCCTGTTTATTCAGCTTAATCTCAGGCCAAGGCCTGGTCATCTGCGTGCAGCCCGGACAGGATCCAAGTGGCTGAGAGGTTGGTTCTCCTGAAGTCCCTCTACTGCCCACTGGAGCAGCTGCTTGGGTGGTGAATGCCTGGAGGAGCTTCAGTCCCCACACTGCTGAAAAATTGAGTCAGGCTGGTCCTGCTTCTGCCACTCCTTTGCCACCTCATTCCAGTGTCATTTTGGCATTCCGGTGCCTATTGTGGGCACAGCCAAGGCACCAGGATAGAGAGCTGCACCATTGTTCTTTGTTTTGTATACGTCAGCCTGCAGAGAGTCTTTCCTTGCTTGTGTCTCTGTCTCTTAAAGGGTTTCATGACAGGGGTGGGTCTGTAAGTAAAAGAAAATTATCTCTTCCGTTGTGGCTTACTGCCCATTATTCATTGGCGTGCCAGCAGTTGCCAGTTAGAACACTAATGCCAGTAGTGCAGGCAGTGTGTTACTTCTTGTCATTGTCTCTCTCCCACAAGAGAAGACATGGTCAGTCTGCAGGGAAGAAGGGTCTATTAATCCCAGCAGCTTTTTGTTATCCTCCAGAGCAGTCAATATGGCACACCTTGCTTTTAAGGCTTTAACTTGGGTGTTTTTAAACATTTGTGGGGGGTTTAAAACATTTGTTAGAGATGACTTTCAATGAGAAAGAGTGTATGCATTGGTTCAAAGGGGGCCTTCCTTTATATTTCCCTAATCTGAGATTATTGTGGTTTGTATACTTCATAAAGTAGCATTATCTTCCCTCTTAACTTTTGTATTCCTTATTCTCTTGGTACGTAATATCTTATATGTCTTGGAACCATTGGCACAGGTTATGACGCCAAGCAATATGATTTTAGAAACCAGCTATAATCTGTGAGAGTATGTGGAAACCAGTGAGAGTGTTCTTCAGTGGAGGCCTCAAGTAGTGGATCTTCTCAATGTAGGGGGACAGAAAAGAAAGGGGAAGGATGAGAAAACACAGTAAAAGTGCTGTTAGATAAGGGCTAAACAGAGACCATGATAAAATGGACTAATAATGTCCTACTAAAAAATGGCTGATAACTTGCTTTGCAGAAGGCCAGCCTTGACATTGATAAGGGAGAGCAAAAGGCACATGAGGGTTTGGAAATATGGGAGGACCTGTGAACTAGACAAAACTTAAGTGATGCTTAGGGGGCATAATTGGGAGTGAGCATTTGAAGGGTCAATCTCAGCCAATTCTGATCAGTAAATTTATCTGACCAAGCACTGCAACTGATAGCTACAGTCTGTCACCATTTTATCTTTTCTTAGCTGTGTGTAATCTCACCTCTGTCCTCTATGTGCAAATGCTGTAAGGACTGGATGCTGGCTACTGGGGGTATGGGCAAACAATGGGAGTCAGGCCGAGGTGTTGGTGCCCCAAGCCTGTGGTGTCAGCAGCAGTGGGTGGGGGTCTTGGCTCCAAGCACAGGGGCAGTAACAGCATGTGCACCATCTTGGAGGATGGATAGCATGTATCTACATGCAGATAAAACTGGGGTGAATAATGCCAATGAGGCTCTTGGCAGATCTGTACTGGGCTACTGGTCACAGCCTGTGTGCCTGTGCTGCTGCTGAGTGGGGCAGGCAGAGTCTCTTAAATTCATGTGCTTTGACCCCCAGTGTATATGTTTCTTTGGCATGACATTCACTAACAAACCTCAAGCTGGAGTAGCAGTGTGTGGGAGGTCTTTTTCAAAGGGCATGTAGTGATAAGACATGGGGTAATAGCTTTGAGGTGACAGTAACTTAGGATTGGATATTAGGAAGAAATTCTTTACTCTGAGGATGGTAAAGCACTGGCACAGATTTTCTAAGGCAGCTGTGGGTCCCCCATCCCTGGGAGGGTTCAAGGCCAGGTTGGGTAGGGCCCTGAGCATCCCGGTCTAGCAGAAGGTGTCCCTGCCCATGGCAGGGGGGTTGGAACTAGAGGATTTTTAAGGCCCACTCTAACCATTTTGCATGGGTAAAGGGCCCTTGTTGGTGCCTGTAACATGAGTGTTGAGTGTATGCGTCTGCCTGCTAGCGACTTTCTGCCAGCCAGCAAGTAGGAGGTCCACAAGAGGGATACAAAAACTATGGACCCAGGCAGAGGGGTAGTAGATGGACAGGAGGGTATGCTGTGTTGATACTGAGATACACTGAATGCTCATGTGTTTGTGTAGTTTAAGGGTGTGGGTGGTGGTGCACTCTCAATAACGAGCTTCAGTCCTGATAAGAAAAGAGGAAGAGGTCTTGGCTGGCTATACTGAAGTTCATATGAGGCCTGAGAGTGCTACCTGCTGCATAGCTGAGCTTCACTTCTGGTTGAACCTGTCAATAAGAAAGCAACTGCTACATATGTGGATGTGGGACAGACACTTCTGGGTCTCTGAACACATTGGGCTGGGTTGCAGCAGTAGGACAGGTGGATGCCCTGGTCTCAGAGATGCTGGAAGGGGCAGCCATTTGTAATATCCCTTAGCATAATTGGTGAAACAGGGTTCTGTGACAGATACTCAATACAAATTTGAGTATTGCAAGTCAGGAGTTTTTGAGCTACGTGCATCTCAATCTGGAGAAAACTCTGCTGGGAAAAATACCACTATATCCTCATTCTAGTTTATTGTCTGCTGCTGACCATTAATAAACGGAATAAATTTGTGTTTACTACAGAAACTCGACTCACATGGCTACTTGTAATAAACCAGGATGCTGCTGCAGGATTAATATTTAAGAAAAAAAATGCTTAGTTTGCCTTAAATTTAAGAGAAGTGAAGGAAATTATTTATAAATTTGCAGATGTAAGCCCTAACAACAACAGAAGGTTGTTGGCCTCATTCTGTACGCTAGGCATTTCAGTGTGGCTTTCATGACTTCACATTCCAAAGTGTAATTCATTCTCCAGTATTATTCATGATTTTGCAATGTCTTGGGAATTTTGCAGTATTGTCATATCAAAATTAAACTTTTGACATTCTCATGGAGGGATTGCTGAAGTTCATCTGCCTCTGCCCTGAACCCTGTTGCTGCATTTAAATCCTAAGGAGACAGGAAATCTGCAGTTTTATTTGGGACGGAGATCACAGGAATTACACTTCTTTTTGTTCTTTTTTTAATAAAACAGCAGCTTGATTTAATGAATAATATTGGGTTCCAGAGCTTCATTCGTAACCCCCAGTCTGCTGTGCGACAGTGAGCATGTCACTTAACCAACATGTCCTACTTTCACCATCTGTGAAACACTTTGGAAAGTCATGGAAAACTGAATCATAGGTCTTTTCCATCTCTGTTAGGTCATCCAACTATTCATCTGCCAGTAGAAGATTGTTTCCTACATCCACCAGTGTTTTTCCAGTGAATTTTGTCCTCTAAGTGATTGGGCTTCCACTAATACCTTTGGGAGATGATTTTGCAGAGTTCTAGATCTCACTGTCATGAAACTAAACTCTTCTGACATTCACATAACAATTTTGTTGTGGTTATCATTTTTAATTATTATTATTGATTTCTGTTTATTATTTAATTATTATTATAAATTATTATTCTGTTACTTTTTCACTGTTACTAGATAGTTGTTTACAGTTTTAAGACACATACATACATGCAACCACATTAAGGTCTAGTCATTGTAAGTCTCTGTAGGTATCTATAGAAGGAAAAAAATATGAGGTTTTGAGATGCAAGGTATGACCTTTTACAAGAGGGTAAGGCTAACTGGTTCTTCCAGAAATTATGTTTAAGGAAGAGTACAGACTGCTCCTGATTTAGGATAGAAAAGTGATAGAATATGAAGCTTAACAGTGGAGTTAAAATGAAGGTGTTGGAATAGGTTTCAAGGATTGTTAAGCAGGGATAAAAAGAAATTAACAAATACAACATAGTTTTGAGCATAAAAGCTGTCAGAATAACTAAGTTACTTTGTATAGAGTTTTAACATTTTAAAATGTGTGGAAATTATTTGGGTCCTGCATAAGTAGTTAAACTGCTTTTTGAATGGCCATCTGGGAAAAAAACTGGTACGTAACATGATTTTTTGTCGCATTGCTCTAGGAAGAAAACAATATTCATTTAATTCAATTGATGAAGTTAATAGGGTATTTTGTAAGGCAACCAATATAAAGCATGTGTCTTAAAATAGTGAGAAAAGTGTCATGGGAGCATGTTTCATAAAATATTCAGCTTTTAACTGAATCCATTTGTCCAGGATTTTCATTCCTCTATTTCAGCTGCCAATGGAAATGCTTAAGTCCAGGAATGCAAACTGCATGTGCAGTCAATCTCTTTAGAAAAGGGATCTTTTTCATCTTAGCTTCATTTTCATAGTCTTGAACTTATATATGTACATATGTTGATAAGTTCTGATATAACTTCAGAGTCTAAGATTTAAAGTCAGGAATTTAAAGCCTTCCAGAATTTATTTGTAGTACAACAATGTGGGCAATTAAAATATTTCTGGAAATAAAACCATCCTTCTGCATACTTTGAAAAATCCCTCTTGCCTTCCAGAGTAGTATATGTGGTCAGATTAGATATAAGGTAGTTTTAGGAAAAGTCAGTATAAATTTAGTATTTACATACACACCACAAAAGTCTCCATATAACAAACTGGTTTCTTCCTCTAAGAGATTAGGGACGTGCCATGGTTAGAATATTAATGAGGAAAGTAAACCATAGAAAGACTTCATGAAGTCTGATCACAAGAAGAATAAACTTATCTTTCATCTACAGGAAATAAAACCAGATGAAGTTACCAGACTTGCTCTTAGGACAGAAGTTAATTTTGAAAGCGTCTGCAGAAAGGTAAGACTTGCTGATTTTTGTTTTTCTTGCCCTGCTTCTCTGAGTGTGGTAAGATGCATGTGTGGGTGCAAGTATGTGGATTTTGCGCAATGTGTTCTGTTTGTTGTGTTGTATCTTCATTGTAGAACTTCATTTTCTGAGGAAGTTTATCCACTGGGACCTATCTAAGAAAAATGAATAGCAGTCTGCTACAAGTGACTTGTTATTAGTCTGGTGGGCTAGTCCCTAGTAATTGGAACAGAATACCAGGAAGTATAGTAGTCATTTCTGTCTTTATAGAGAGATTAATTTTGTTTATAGAGTATATATACATGATTCAATTAGTATAATTAATTTAAGCTTTCAACAACAATTGGAAAAGAGCTTTCAGTACTTTCAAATGCAGAGAGAAGTTTCAACATCTAAACAAAACATGACAAACATTAACTTTAAATCAAGGTGGAATTTTACTGCTCCCATGGCTCTTAGTTTCAGTGTAATGTTTCTGTTGTAGCCTGCTGATGGTACATTATTAACTGTTTTGAGTAGTGTTGTCTGTAAGAGATGAAATGAAGACGTAAAAGTGGGAAGAAGCTTGTTGAAATAAGCAGATGAGGTTGAGAGTGGTACCATTTCAAAGGACATGCTGCATTAGTGATGCCTGAAAGCAGTTCTGAATTAAAAAATGTCAATACATGAAAATTTATGTTGTCTTTCATTTTATCTGAAATTCCTATGGGTGATTCATTGAGGAAGGCTGAAACCTGAAATGTTTATAGTACAAAGGCTAAGTTTTAATGTAGAACTGGGTCATTTACTCCTGTAGTGGCACCATTAGTAATATAACTCTGCTGTTGCATATTACAGTCATGTGTGATGTAGTTCAGTTATTAGCATAGTGTGCAGCAAGTTTCTTAATGTTTCATGTCAGCAAAATCAAGTTAATCAGAAAATATAGGAATTTGATATTTTTGCAGCAGTGTTTGGGTAGAAGCATCTTAACTGTTTTTCCTTCTAATGATAGAAGGGAGTACAGAAAAGGTAAGACTTCGATAAAGATTTTCCAAAGTGAAGGTGAGGTAGTCAGAAACTGGTTACTTCAATGTTGGAAATAGTGCAGTTGTGAAGATTTTGAATACATGAGGACACAATGGAGCGGGATTTCTTTCTTGAGAAGGGCTACTAAATTCAAATAGTGATGTTTTGTCACTTAACCATAGGAGATTCTTCTGCCAGTGTTTCACATGTATCAGGCTTTTGCTGATTTCATGAAGTGTAGGAGCTCCAAAATGAAATAAATTAAGCTGGTTTTTATAAAGGAGTTTATAGGTTTGGCATTTTATTTTTTAAGAGGACAAGTTTTACTGCTGAGAATACTGAAGGAATAGAATTAATTTTACTGGTTTATTTTTCCCCATTGTTTTTTATATATTGGTAATCATAACTAATGGTTAATTCCTGAAAATATATAACGCACGTGTCTTCATGGAACTGTTTTGGGGTTTTGATCTGTTGTTTCTGTTACTTTCTGCTGATTCCCTGTTTTTCAGGGAATGGAAGTCTGTTAATCTCACACTTTGTACTGGATGGAACTTACATTTCAAATCAAGTTGATGGATGCTGAGCTGATGCTTTTTTAGTCACTGTATTAGAATAATGTGTACAGTTAATTATTACAGTACTGTTGACAAGTGATGGCTGTGCCATCGTAACTTCATTGGTTGCTTTTGGTTGGTTGTAGCATATTCACAACTAAAAGAAGGCGTCCCTTCTATGCTTTAACAGAATGTTGAAACAATGTTTTATTTCTTGTTTTCCCACAGTTAGTTATTAAACATAAAATTTAAAAAAAAAATATTTTCTATCCCTGGTAATATTCTGTAGTCTCATGAAATACGGACCACACTGTTTACCTTTTCATTAACTTGAGTTTCAAAATATTTGAAGGAAAACATCCTTTGGCTGTTTTCATTTTCAAAATAGGTTTGTTTTCATTGACAGAAGGCAATCTGCTTTTAATTCACTGTGGAATGCTGAATATTAGTTTTGCAGAGTGGTCATGTAGTCAAGATACTTTTTTAATTGCTTCCGCTCACTGAGATTTTATGTTCCATTACTGTTTCCCCAATATTTTGCAAAATAAGCTAGGCATACTTCCCTATTTAAAAAGAGGTTGCATATATTTCAGTCAAGCACAATAAAATTGGGCTAAGTGTTTAGTAAGTGGCAGTTTACCATGAGTTCCTATGATTTAGATGGCAGTATGGCTGTATTGATAATAAGCAGATCAGACTTATGTAGTTACAGGGGCAGTTGGCAAGTCACAAGCCCCATGACATAGATACAAGGCTTTTTATAAAAGCATTAAGCAACAGCAGGTGAACAGTTCTTGCATTTCTGCTGAAATGTTTTAATGCATTTGAATATTGCAGCAGCTGTCACCATTGTTACCAATGGCTGATGAATTATTTTGTAAAAATTGTAATCAATGGTACCATGCAACTTTGACTAGGCTTTAAATTAGTGGATCTATTTATGACTGTTGAAAAACAGAACCTGTATTTTCCAGGTTTTCTCCAATTCTTTATGCACTTTCTGTACCCAGTTGTGCATTGTCTGCCACAAACATATTTGACAGACATTACTAAGTTAGAAAAGCATGTCATAGAGCTCATATTTTAGACAGATATTTGCAGCTGTGATGGCATTTTGAGCTGTTCCACAGAGCTTATGAGCTGTAATGGGAAGCTTATTTCATCAGTGTTGTGCTCCAGGACGCTGAAGTTACAAAGTGAACTGGAAGCTAACCCTTATAATGCTGATAATTACAAGCAGAGAACTATTGAGAACTGACAAAGGTCTTAACTGTTATGTTCAACTTGTTGCTAACATAGATTTAAGGTAATTTAGCTAGGTGAAAATAGGCAGGATAAATAAGTTAATATGTATTAATGTATCTCCAGTGTTACAAAACTGTATAATCTGGGCTTTTTCTCAGGAAAACAGGACTTTGGTCCACCTGCAAACACCTTCGTCATCTGCATTTGGTTTTGTTGCCTTTGCTAATAGATATTGAGTAACTTACTGCAGTATCACATTCAGCTTTTCTTCCAGTAAGTCTTTGGTGTATAGCTCACTAGAAAAAATGTCCCTGTGTTTTAAACACTTAGGAATGACAGAATTCTGCTTCAGCATAATGGAACTTCATCTTGCCTTAAGTCAAAATACCTTTTATTTTTCCTAAAGATTTTTTTTGAAGCCTGTGTGTTTCAAAATGCAACAGATTTCTTTTTTGGGGAAGCAGGATTGAAACTAAAATGAGCAATTGTATTTTTCTTTGGATGAAGAATA
>CM019236.1:55657153-55672734 GCA_009741485.1 Malurus cyaneus samueli | reverse complement strand
TGACTTGCAGGAATACCAACAAGCATTCACAGATTATTAATACCACCTGTAGTTTTTGCTTCCAGATGCAGTCTTCACATAACCTTAGAAGCATAGTTTTCCCTTCTTTTACACTGATCTTTGATCTGTGGTCCTTGAGAAGAACACCATCCTTCCCTATTAAGTGCTGTATTTCCACCCATTGCTCCAATCCTGATGTGTTTGAGTCATGCAGTTGCTGGTCTGCAAACAGAATTCTGCACAGAAGATTTTGAGTATATTATAATCCTCAACATTTTTGGGGCCATGCCACATCCCTCTGAGTCTCAAGATTACTGAAAAGTTTGCCACAGTTTGTAAGCGTGTTGAGAAGTTTTTTTGTACACCAGAAATGTAAGCCATTAATAGCTCTTAAAATTCTGCACCCAACTCCCTCCCCGCCACCATCCCATCACAGTTTAAGGACTGGTGAGCTTATTTTGGCTTTATCATGTACAGGAACCAACTTTGTCTTGTTTGGAATTCAAAAGGAATTCAAAGACTTCAGAAACAGGATCTCAGGCAGCTCATGCACAGCCATAGGGAGACATGCCAGAATTTAACTGAGCAGCCAGGTACATAGTATGGGTTTGATCATTTAAAATCTAAGCTGCCTGATGAGGACAACTAGACTTAACATGGTTTTGGAGGGTTGACATTAGTGCTGTGTGGTTTTTGGTTAAGGTATTTTTAATGAATGCCCAGAGACTGATACATTACAGTTAGAAGTTCTGAGTTGAGTGAATTTAATGTCTATGGCACTTGACCTATATGACTTAGATGAATTTGGGATGGGAGAACCAACAAAAATACTTACAGTAATATATAAAGGTTTTCTGTGATTTATCAAACAAGACTTTGACTGATTCACACCTGTGGAGACTGTTTCATCTCTCAAACGTACTGAATTCACTGGATCTCTGGTGTGGGACTAAGGAAGTCCTTGGGAAAAAAGGACATGAGAAAGAGATGGAAAGATGTTTGTGCCCAGGACAAACAGAAAGAAAAAGGTCAAAGTTACAGGGGTCATTACGTATTAACTTAATTTCTTTCAAACGTGTATTTCAATCACATTATCAAAATAGCATTTCTCAGATTCTTATGCTTTTTTAATTATGCAGGTGATAGCTTGAGATTCAATCTGCAGCATCTCTCTCTCCTCCATAACCAACAAAAAAGCACTAGGGTGGAGTAGTCACAGTTTTAGTTTTGATTTTGTTCTTCGTTTTAGATTTATATTGAAAATACTTTTCACACCACAGTATGTGAAAGGCAGTTTGTGAAGGCCTGCAAGCTTTGGGGCAGTAATTAACAGTGAGTGATTAATTGGGGCAGCAGGCTTCCCAGAGTATCTCACTGCATGGAGACAAGACATCATTCTTGCTGAACAAATATATGAGACATTGTTCTGCTGAATACACTTAATTATTAAGGAAATATTAAACTTAATACTCCTAGTACTTTTGAACTGTGTGTTAGGGAAAGAAAGATATAATTTCTGAATTAAATAGATTTTTTGATTAAACACATCTACATCCATAGAGGAGCACTCATATCTGTATTCTCTAATTTTGAAAAATAAAAAGGTTTCTCTTTTAACTTACAGTCCTAAATGTATGCTTATGATCTTTGCCTTCATTTATTTTAAAAATGTACTTCCTGGTGGAAAAGATCTAAAAAAAACCCCCTCTGTATGCACTATAGATTGAATCTGAGCAAATGTATTAAATCATGAAAAGGGCCCCTAAAAATGTCTTTTGCATTTTAATTGAAGACTTGCTGTTAGCTTCAAAGGCTTTGGATCAGACACAAAATAGTTACTGTCTTTTGCTTGGGGTTTGGAAGATTTTTCCACAGCCTCCTCCATTCTCCTCCTCCCAGCTCTCCTGAAGAATTCTACTCACAACACAAACATTCTAATTAGGATAGATGTTATTATTGATGTAAAACATCTGTTTCTGTTAATGCCTTTAATAGTAGATTATTATGTACATGGATTTTTTATATTGCTTATGGAAATATTTTGCTTGCAGTAAATAAACCATAGGGACAAGACTACTGTATGAATCAATTTTTGTATAATACTGATGTACTAGTACATAAACTTTGTATAATATCATTATACTTACCATTAACACTTTGCAATTTTGTGGTTTGATTTTGGCTATCTGGGGGCAAATGGCTGGCATTTTTAAGGAACCCATAAAAACTTCATTCTGCTTTCTATCTAAATTCTGGTTGTTACACTCTGATAGTTTAATAGCTGATCACCTACCTGTGCTTCATGGACTATCTCCACCTATAAGTATTAATTATTGGAAACATTATTATCTGACTTCCTTTTGCACCAGAAAGTCTTGCCTTACAGGTACATGGATGTTTCCATGCTCCATTGCTTTCAGCAATATGTTTATATTGAAAATAGTGAAACAATAATATTCAGTTAATTTTCCTACATTTTAAAATGTTACCTTCCATTCTTATTTCAGTAAGAAACAATAGATACTCATTTGCATATTACATGCTAGATAACACTTTTCTCTGTGTAATAGATGTATCTGTCAACATGTTATATTTTTTTGGAAATGTGTTGCATTGATTTAATAGCACATTTTCCTGCATTACAGACTAAAATAATTGTCTTGATGTTGGGTATCAGTGTTAGAGTGTTGAATTCTATTTTTCTTGAGTACTTTGATTCAGTTTGAATGAAAATTACACTAAATATATGAAGCCACTGTTTTCTGAGAATTTTCCATGTTAAACACCAGATGCTAACATTTCACAGGAATGTCTGTGGTCTTCCTAAGACTACTGATGAAGTGAAGACTTTTGCATTCCTTGTTGAATATCACATTCAGGTGTAAATACTTTCTCTGCATGACTGGTTGTTCTTTGTTTTCTTTTCCTGAAAATTTCATCTTCCAAATTGGATCACTTGAACTGCAAGCTGTTTTGCATGGCTTTTATATACTGTGACTGGGACAAAAGTTTTGTATCGACATAAAACTAAGTCTGTTGATTTTTGACAAATCTTTCTCCAATCTTCTTCCACCTACTTTGCCAGGCAATTGTCCATCTGTCTGCTTGCTCAGCCAGTATTAGTCCCTCCCCAGGCTCCCAGCAGGAGAGTGCAAGGTTGTACTAGGTTCTGTGCATATCATTCCTGTCTTTGGTTAGCCATTCCTTCCCTCCACCACACTCTTTCCCTTACAGTCTCTGGAGCAATTTGTAGATCTCTTCTCCAGTAGCCCCTTTGCATTCAAACTAGGCTGCCATACACACACCACTGTAGTGCAACTGTTTGAGAGCAAAGTTAGCATCATATTCAATAGCACAGTAGAAATTGCAATGAGCTGAGTGTTGCTACAGCTTTGGTATTGTTCATTCTGTAAAGAATCTTATAAGTTCAGTTTTGAAATAAACTGCTAGTAACTTTGGCAGTGTTTCACAGAGATACTGTTTATCTCTGACACAAAAGGGCTGTCTCCTTTCAAATTTTAAATTGCTAGTCCAAGAATCTTTCTACTACTTATTTGCATTCCTTTGAGGCTTAGTTTTGTTGCCTGGCTGAACTGCTCGACTTCACCAAATATATGGTCCCTAGACAAGGCTCAGATTCAGAAGTGGTTGCCTTTGATTTGATTGTGCTCATTTCACTTAGTTGTTGTGCCTGACCGGAATATAGGCAAGCATGATGTGGTCTGTAAAGCTTAGAGGCAGTTGACTAACGTTTTTGTAAGGGGTATTTGGCTTGGATCACCAGATAATTCAAACACAATATGCTTGTGAGAGTATAATGAATTAAAAGGTGGGTGGGAACATCAAGAGTTCAGAGTCAGATGTGCCTGTGGTAGTGATGCTGTGATGCGTGGTGCTGCACTTGCACATGGCTGTACTTTTTCAGTCACAGAAAATTTTATGTCACAGCACTCAGTAAAGACAAGCAACTCATAACTTTCATTCCAGTTTGAATGAGTATTTGGGTGATGTGCTGTCCTGGGAATAATAGAGGAAAACCTTATAAGTAGTCTTGTTTCTATGCTTTCCTTGAAAATACAGGAAAAATGGCATAAGAAGACATTCTCAATATTCTCTCATATTGTGGTTGATTTGGCAACTTTTTGGTTTGTTGTTTTTTTTTGTTTTGTTGGGGTTTTTTTGTAAATAAAGGAAGGCCAAGTTACTGATGTCCATAATCGCCTTCTCCAGAATATTGTCCAGACTCTCATAAAATGCCTATGAGGCAGAACATCAATGCCTGGATGAGTGTATGATATAAAAATGACACACTTTAGGTATGTGTAGTACCTTTGGGGCCAGGAAAAGCTGGACAGGGAGGATGACCTGCAGCATAATCAAAATTGCACCAAGCTCTCGGCACAGAAGATTTTAAAGGGCATGAAGGAATATTTAAAAGCACGGGGAAGCTTACATGCATGGAGGAACATGAGATTAACAATGACATGATATGCAGGAAGCATGTGGCTACTTTTCAGGAAATGTCTTATAGGCCAAGGACAGAGCACTTGATCCACTAAGTAATGAAGTAAATCAGACTGGCTGCAGGGACAGTTGATTGACACATCCTTTACTAAACTACAGGGAAATAGTATGAATTATGAATGCTTCCGTATTAGTACTTGCACTGAAAACAATAATGGAGGGAAACTAGAATTCTTGACATGTATTGTCATGACATAATGTAGATAGTCCTCTTCCAGTAGTTCTACAAGATAATTAATTCAATTTACCATCTTTACAGAAATAATGGGATGTGATGTACATGCAAGAGAGCAGTACTTTTCTGTGAAGCACTGTAGTTTAAGTCTAACAGCTCAAATGTATTACCAGAAAAGAAACATACTTAAGAAGTGTTTTGAATGGAACTTCTGACTGTCACAAAGGTTTGTGCTACAGTAATGTGCTACAGGCTCCAATGAAAATGGTAACGGCGAACAGAAAATATTCAGTAAGACTGGAGAGGAAGCAAATTTAGGATATAATAAGAGTCAGTGTTTTCAGCTATTCTTAATTCTTTTCGGTACTAAGGATACAAGCTTTAATTGTATCTTTAATATATCCATACTGAAAGTAATCAGTTTTTTAAGTGGATCCACATGAAGAGGCAGGGCGATGGATGCATGAGCTCAACCAAATGACATAGCAAAATGTTTCTTCTGTCTTGTCATCAATCTGTAAATCGTCTGAGAATTGATACTCATTGAGCAATTTTAAACGAGGTAGCTGGTTTGAAGAGCATTGACTTCCAGCAGGAAGTATGTATGTGTATCTGAAAAATAAGGAGCAGTATACCATGGAGGGAAAAATGGCCAGTTTATTACCTCTTGATCTTGTTTTGAGAAGCACAATAGGGTTGACACTCTGGTGGTGTGCCAACTGAATGCACTCCAATCTAGAAGGAAAGTGCAGCAAGAGAGAATGTAATGTAGAATGTACATTAGTTTAAGCATTATTTCAGTTGCCTGCTTAGAGAACTTTTAAGTGTTGAGATGTCTTTAATGTTATATTAGCAAGTGTGATTACTTACGTTAAAGACAAACAGTTCATGGTTCATTAATAACTGGAAAAGCTCTTACTGTATATTTGCTTTGTGTTGTGACTCAGAATTGCATTGCAAAATCAGAAAAAAATCTGACATTCCTGATATTTCTAAAAATGAAAAACAGCTGCTGTTGTCTTAATGCTCCTTTTATTTTTACAAATGAAACTCTGTCAGTTTTTTGTTACATATCATGTAAAAATAAAGTACAATATCATTCTGATTTCTTCCCATTTCTCCTATCCAGATAAGTTTTTAAGGTGCTCAACTCAATACCAAGAAATTGATATTTATAAAAAAAAGAAACAAAAAAGCAGTTTGGAATTAAGTGGGCTTCCAGTTCATTATGAAGCCAGTCTGTTGTTAACCCTGGAAAACTAGAAGAAAAGTGCTAGAATCACCATTGCTTGAACTTTTAAAAACTTAACTGTAGAAGGAGGAAAATTAGATGTTTCTGAACTATTTAAATTCTGTTTAAAAAGTTTCTCATCTACTAGGATACTAATAAATGTAGCTGCTAAGACCATCTACATGAATAGGTTATATCTTGGTAAATTACAGCGTAAGTTTACAGCAAACTGCATCTCTCTGGCAATATTGATAGGTAAGACAAAATATGGGAAACTGAAGGTAGTGACTTAGTGGAACTATAACAACATTTAATTTCAGGTGGTGATGATCTAGTTTTTCTTGGGTTTGGAATTCAAATAACTGCCAAATGATTGGGCTGGTTCGGTGGTTACACATTAGGAAAACTCTGCATGCCAGAGTTAAGCAATAATAATGTAATAGCCTAGATGATGCCCAAGAGCCTCTAAGCATAAAGGTTCTGTGGGCCATATAGTGAAATACCTGCTATAAAATACTGAACACCAGATTCGTCTAATTTACCTCCATTTTCTGCTGCTGTGCTCAAGTAATATCACGGCCTACATATATAATATCTAGTGTGTGTTTATCATTAGAGTAAGTCTTGAATGCATTAAGTCTATAGACTTAATGACAGAAAATATATGTTTTGGTGCTAAAGAAACTGGCAGATGTTTATCCATGATATTTTAATAGCTTTCTAAACTGAATTTTGCATTCCATTGTCTTTTCAGAAAAAGTGAAAGATATTATAGTATATAAAAAAAAAAATCTGTTTTCATACAATGCACATGGAATGCAATGAGGTACGCCAAGAATATACTGTCTTGTTTGAGTGCATATTAAACATGGCCTACCATTGCTATTGTGTGCAGTGCTTGTGAAGTTCTTTAATCATCTGTTGCCTCCAATCCCTGGCTGTCATATTTTAGTTCCTTCCACAGTGCTTTGAACAGAAATACGTCTCTCCTGAGAGTTTTATCTGAAGACGTTGACCTGACAATACTTTGGTTATTTATAGGTGTGTTCCCTGGTGGTAATGTTTGTAAATGGAAAGGTCTGAACAAAAGCTTGGTTCTAAGGCTAGTACGGGAGCCCGTACTTTTTTTTTTTTCCTTTCATATTAATCAAATTATCTGAAATATAGTTGATCAATGGTGCTTGTTTTGCAATTGATAGCTAATTTTGAAGCATTGCATCTGTTTTGAATTTGAAGAACTCAATGACGTCTACTTTCTCTTCTATAGACTTAATTTCATATTGTGCTTAGGGTGCAGTATGAGTCTGCATTTGAGAAGTTATAGTTTGAGTTTGAAATATTGTAAGGATGTCTCACGATTACATCCCCGATAGCTGGGTGCAGAGTTTTTTCAGCATGTCGACCTCACATGGAGAGTGGTGGATATCTCAGTTCTGAGACTTCTTTGATTTATCCAAGACAGGATATTTTGGACATTTTGTCCCGTTATACTAGTTTTAATAATACAGAGCTCATCATACCAATGTAGTTGGTACCATAAGCTCTGCTCAGTCTTCGGTGCACAGCTAAATCATGGGAGCTCAGATGCATTCAGGTTAAAGTGAAGTCTGAAAAAGTACTGTTACTGCTTGGTTTACAGCACGCCTGAGTGTTTTTGATCTCCTTTGTGTTTCTACTCTCCTTTCTATAACAAATAAGTATAAAATAATCATTTTTTTCCCCAAAAAATGCTGCTTTTGAACTTCATTTTTATATTATCCTGCTTAATTCCCTCTTCAGAGTTAATAAACAACTGCCTCTTTTTAGGTTTTCAGATCCTAATTCTAGATGTCAGTTACAAGAAATAAATCTCTATCACCTTCTTTTTTTTTTTTTTTTAAATAGTCAGTGTTTCAGTGTTCTGATAGTATAGCCTGGGTCAAATAGTTGGTATATGATTTTTCCTCTAAATGTCATTATTTTCTCTTAAGAGGACATGAATTTTGTGATAAAGAACTTTCTCACAGCTACTGCTCCTTGTTCGAGAGATACTTTCTTTCTATTCCCCCTGAATTACATCTTTTGTTTTGGGGTTTCTATTTCATCTTACTTTGCTTTCCACCTTAATTTCTCAATACTATTGTCTGTTGCCTTTTTTGGATTGGAAGATTTGCTTGGTTTTCTTGTGTGGGGTTTGGATGGTTTTTTTAGTGGCATATATTTTACTATGCTGTCCCCAGAACTGTTTATTCAGTTTGGCAAGATGCATATATTTTATAGTGAAACTATGCCTCACCTGTTCAAATGTCAAAATATATGAAATGCATATATTTTGCAGAAAGCTGTATAAAACAAAGCAAAACCATGTAGCCTTTATACTGCTATATTTTGTGTGTTTGATTTTACATTTGTGTTAGTCAGACCTGCCATGTATTTTACCTTGTTCAATTGTCCTGGATGTAGAATTACTGATATTTCTTAAAATGTTTTTTAGACTCTAACATAGGGAGCACTTCTATTACAACTGTTTTCCACTCAGGATTTTTCCACATTTGTCTGTAGCATAGAGTAATGTTCAACATTCCCCTAGGTTTTCTTAAATGCCAGCAGTGGTTTCAGTGTTAGCGTGAATTATACCAACACAAATGGGGGAGGAGTTGTTACACTGCTTGCTTTCTGTCCTCTTTCCTGACCTTAAGAAGTTGTTTGTTTCCTTTTTTTAATGTGTGCATTGTTTGTGTGGCATTCCAGATTGAGAGGATTGTAGACACATTGCTTTGCTAGCCTTGGAAAAAGTGAGGATGAGTTAGAAGCATTTGAATTTTCCCACCGTTTTGTTGTTTCCACTTATACCTTGAGTTGACTCTGTTCTGCATCAGGAAATTATTATAGAATCCATACTTTATGGATCCAAAGCCCTACTTTAATCCTGACTTTTTTCTATTCAAACAATCATAGGAATCAGGAGATTTTTACATAAAGAGAAGGAAAGAACTGTAGAAGATTAAGAACTGTAGAAGATTAAGTACATAATTTGTTCTTGGACAAGTACGGGGTTTATGCCAGGCTCTGCTGTAGATCATTCTGGTAGTTTGGGATGAAACACTCCCATTTTTCTTTGGCCATTTCCAGATCTATAAAATAAGTATTTACTTCACACTTATTTGGCTGGCTAACTTAATTATGGTAGATTAGTCCAAAGAAACTCAATATTGATTCTGTTATATTTTATATGGTCATATAATACAGAGTGCTAGGCTTTTTAAGGAGCCTTTAAACTTCTTAAAATGCTTCAGTAGCTGGTATTTTTTTATCATGAATGTAGTAAAAAATACCTGGAAATCTACTTTTGAATCTATGATCTATTTTGAATCTGTGATCTATTTTGGAAGAGGAGGAATAATAGAAACATATTTATACATCAGACTTCCTTTTGATAGAAGACCCGCCAAAATAGAAGACAAGACAAACTTAATGTGGAAATGAACATGAATCAAAATGAACAAATCTATTGAGAATAGGATAGCTTTGATCCAGACATTCAAATAAAATTAGAGCAGTGTAAGTACCTGATAGTATTTAGAAGAATCTCATGTTCTCAGATACTGGGTTCAAAAGTCTGTGGTAGACAGGAATTAGTTCAGTCAGTGCTGCTGCCAGCAATGCAGGCTCATCTCTGTTTTCCAGACTTCTGCCTTCTCCTGTATGCAGTTCTACGTATGAGCAAAAAGACTGTCCAGATTATCCATGTTGTTGTGGGTCTTCAGTTTCATAATGTTCTTCATTATGTCTGTGTATTGGGTTTGCATGGCAAGATTTTGGTGGAGGTTTTGGGAATAGGGACATCTGTGAAAAGCTCCTAGAAGCTTCCTCTGTGTCTAATGGAACCAATGCCAACTGGCTTCAAGACAGACCCACCACTGGCCAAGGCTGAGCCTGTCAGTGACAGTGACAGCACTCTGGGATAACAGAGTTATCCCAGAGATGGGGAGAATGCGCAGAAGCAGTTGTAGCCAGGGAAGAAAGGAGTGAGGATATGTGGGAGAAAAAACCCTGAAGAACGAGGGGAGGAGATGTTTCAGGCACTGGAGCTGAGGAGGGAGTGCCTGAGAAAATGTATGATGAACACAGGCCTCATTCCCTGTCTCCCTGTGCCACTGGGGTGGAGGAGGCTGAGAAAATGGCAAGTTGAACTGGGTGTTGTGGTTTGACAGTGGCCAAATGCCAGACACCCACAAAAGCTGCTCACTCACTCTCCCCTGCCACAGCTGGACATAGGAGACAAAATTTTTCAGGAGGTTCATGTGTTGAGATAAGGACTGGAAGAAAGCAATCCAAGGGCAAAACTGGATCAACTTAGAGATACAGAGTTTATTACTAACAAAATTAAAGGAGGACAGTGAGAAGTAAAAATAAGCCCTTAAAGAACACCTTTTTCCCTCGACCCTTCCCTCCTTCCCACCAACAGTGCAGGGCGACAGGGCATGGGGGTTTTGGTCAATTCATCACCTGAGGTTTTCTTCCTCTGTGCAGGGAGGGAAGGTGTTGCCTTTTGAGGCCATGGAGTCCCTTTCATGGGAGACAGTTCCCTGCGAGCCTCTCTGACGTGGGTCCATCTCACGAACAGCAGTCACCTCAAAACTCCTGCAACATGAAGCCTGTGGGCAAACAGCCCTCCCAAAACAGCTGTATCTCACTAATCCACAAGGTGCAGTCCTCCAAGGACAAGCTGCTCCAGCCTGGGAGCAAGGGTGCCCTGCTCCAGCACAGTCATCTCATGGGGTCACAGCCTCCTCCAGGCATTCACCCACTCCAGCAAGGGCACATCCCTGTGGACCTCCATGGGCTGCAGGGGCACAGCTGCTTCACTGTGGTCTGCAGAGGAATCTCAGCTCCAGTGCCTGGAGCACCTCCTCCCCCTCCTTCTCCATTGGTCACTCCATGTTGTTCTCTCACATGTTCTCACCTTCTCCTCTTCTCTGTCTGGAATTAAATCTGCACCCCTCCTTTGTTCTGATTTTTTCTTTAGTGTGTTATTACAGAGACGTTACTCTCATCTCTAACTGGCCCAGTGCTGGCCAGCAGCGTGTCTGCCTTCTGACTCACCGTAGATTGATTCTGGACATGGTGGAAAGCTTCCCACAGCTTCTCACAGAAGCCACCTCTGTGGGACCCCCACTACCAAAAACCAGACTATGCAAAACCAGTACACCTTGGGAAGAAAGGAAGGGTGGACTAAAGGTGTTCTAAGATTTATTTTTTAGTTCTCATAACCCAATTCTTATTTGATGAGCAATAGGTGATACTAATACTTCCCCAAACTGAGTCTGTTTTGCCCGTTTTGGTAATTGGTTAGTGATTTTCCCTATCCTTATCTTGACCCATGAATCTTTTATTGTATTTTCTCTCGCTTGTTCTGCTGAGGAGGGGAGTGATAAAGCAACTTCAGTGATCACCTGGTGTCCAGCCAAGGTCAACCCACCATGGCTTTCAAGATAAATAAAGTAAATATCCACATATTTTCATGGTTAAATTACCATGATAACAGAAAACAGTGTAAATTAATATAAACTGTAGCAAGGATTGAAAAGAATAATGAACAAATTTACTTTTGTGGTTTATGTCTTTGTAAGAAATTGTTCAATTTTAATTCTGTAGTTCTATCACAGAACATTGTTAAGATATATTTTTACCTTCAAATGGAATTTTTTTATCAATTATTTTATAAATTTAATTTTTAAAATTCTGTATCATACAATTTTAAAACATTTTGTTGAAATGTTTTGTTTTTTGAGCTCCATAAAGAATGGATTTCTGTCAGAATTTCTCACCTGTCATGTTATTACGCCTTTATAACTGCTGCTTCATAGCACCTGTATGATCATTTTGGTGTTACGTTGAGAACTGTTAAAGCTTGAAAGAAAAAAAAGTAATAGATTGTTATAAATATGACAGAGTTTGGCAGATGACAAGTAAATAAATTTGTCATCTCATTATTAACATGAGACACAGTCAACAGCCACCCTCTTGGCTGTCAGGAGCTGAGGGACAGCAATGATGCCAGTTAACCCCTTGTCTCCCATACCAAAACCTTCATCATGTCTGATGGCCACAAATCACATGCTGTATGTCTTACAGACAAAAATCGAGAGGCAAAACTAGCTGCATTTCACAGTCAGAAAGTAACTTTTCTTAAGCGTCTGGTTCCAAAGTAATATGAGGTCATGGTATGGACTTGGGTGGCAGTGACGATTTGGCACCGTCAACCACCTTCACATTAATCACATCTGCTGTTACGAAGGACAGCTGTAACTAGTTAGAGCTTTGTTAATAAGATTTAACAGGTCTTCTGGTTGGTTGTTTGGGTTTTGCTATTTTTAATAGAGAGCTCTTCTCCTAAGCTGCTATAAAGGGTATTGCAATGACATCTTGTTTTGGCCCAGAATTGGGTGAGCTGGGACAGGTGACATCAGCTGGCCAAAGGGATATTCCAGACATGTGTACCATCATGGTCAGTACATAAAGTGGGGAGAAGGAGGACGGGGGAGATGATTGGAGTTATGGTGTTTGTCTTCCCAAGTATTCACATCTGATGAGGCCCTGCTTTCCTGGGAGATGGGTGAACACCTGCCTGCCCATCAGAAGCACTGGATTAATTCCTGTTTTGCTGTTGTGCACAGCTTTTGCTTTTCTCTATAAGCTGTCTTTATCTCAACCCATGAGTTTTCGTGCCTTTATCCTTCAATTCTCTCCTGATCCTGCTGGGGCAGGAGTGAGTGCACAGCTGCTTGGGGCTTGGGGTTGATTGGGGTTAAACCATGACACTTAGACATAGAACCACCTGAAGTCAGTCTACTCAAATATTCTATCTTGGTAAATAATGCATTATTTCTGCAAATAATATTAAAAATATCTATTATCAAACACACATGCAAGCCTGACATAAGACAGGCAAACTTGGCAAAAAGTGGCAATGACTGGGAAGAGAACGGACATTACAAACTTGCTAAGATAAGAGCAGATTCACAATTCAAGTTTTGAAATGTGCTGGAACAGGGGTCAGAAGCATGGAATAGCTCTGAGACCTGGCACCACTGGGAAGAAAGAAGGAGCAGTGTGATGTAAATACACAGAGGCTGTGTGGGTAGAACTTGCTTCATACAAGGCAGATAATAAAGTGAGAATCAGAAACTGAGTGTCTCATGGTCTCGAGGCGGATGGGATTGCAGGAGCTAAACGGTATGCCTTGGTAGTATGCCTAAAACAGCAGAGCTTCAGGTTGAATTAAAGAGCAGAAACCTGTGATTAATTTGAGAACATGAAATGGAGACTTTTGACCATTGCTTTATTCTTATTGATCCTTCTGTTTCAATACAACTTTTGTCTGTAGCCTCTCTGCTATAGTTATAATCGGTAAGAGGAAAGAGGTCATATTTCTGTTCTTCAACTCACTTTTGCTCAAGAGGGAATTGCCTCACTACAGGTCTCATCCGAAACACGACTTCTGTTAGAAGAATATACTACTATAAGGACAATAACTACAATTGCATCTGGATAAGAGTGCTACCAAATTGGTAATGCTTGGTGGCTCTCCATCTGTCATTAGTCAATTACTTAAAATGACATTCAAATGGAGACAGTGAGAAATTCTACTGACAAGTATGCAGTACATGGCAAAAACCATGATACAAAAACCAATCTTGGAGAATGTCATACTAGTTTATAAACCATCTAGAAATACAGTTTAATGTCAAATGTTAACACAACAACATTATACATCGACACAAATGAGCAGGCAAATCACTCACCAACAACCTTGCAACTTTCACCAGTCATGAAAGTTAACAAGAGTTCTGAAGATGGCAGCCAAACTGGAATGTCGCAAAAAATATTTAATGCGACTGACGATAGGGTACGGTATGTCTTTGGTGTGTTCATTGATCTCGTGTGTTGAGCCACCTGCTCAAACACCCCTTCAACCACTTAATTTATCTGCTTCACAAGGGATACTCTCAGCTTGATAACTAGTTTATGTTATTGCTGTGTTTATAAGATTTTAAAGAGTGATGCGAGTTGAGTTGAGTCTTTAATGTGGATATGCGTGTATTTTTGAGACATAGACAGCCTCTGATCTCCGTAAGCGCTACTATATGTGTATTGGCATATGAATCTTGTATTGGCCCAGAATGTGGCGAGGGTTTTTTGTGCTATAACTAGTAATTAGATATTTCCAGACTTTTGTTTTATAACCTATTTTATTTCCGTTTCTTATTTTTCTTAATAAACCCACCTGATGAGAGTTGTGTCTGAACGGCAGTTTGGCAAGCTCTCATTTGTAATATCATGTATCTTTCTTAGATTGCTCTTATAATAGTATGTGATTCATTCTCAAAGTGTTGTATGTAATTCATGTGTTTTGCGACTAAGCATCATTGTACAAGAATTAGCTAAGACTGTCTCATTTGAAATTGTTTCAATTAAGTTAATTGACTAAGGTGAAGATTGGAGTGCTCTCAATCCAAGCATTCCATATTTGTATCTATCTTGGTTACAGATCCGACTTGGGTAGTTAATAGGATCACTTAATAGATAGAGTTACATGAATTTAGTTTGCTTCACACAGAACATTAGGTCGTGATTCGAATGTGTAAAAAAAGAATAATAGTAAAGTGAGGCAATCCCTCTTGAGCAAAATGTGAGTTGAAGAACAGAAAATAGACCTCTTTCCTCTTACCGATTATAACTATAGCAGAGAGGCTAAGACAAAGTAGTGTGATTGAACAGAGGATCAATAAGAATAAAGCATGGTCAAGAAGTCTCCATTCATGTTCTCAAATTAATCACAGGTTTCTGCTCTTTAATTCAACCTGAAGTTCTCTGCTGTTTTAGGCATACTACCAAGGCATACCGTTTAGCTCCTGCAATCCCATCCGCCTCGAGACCATGAGACACTCAGTTTCTGATTCTCACATTATTATTGCCTTGTATGAAGCAAGTCTACCACACAGCCTCTGTGTATTTTACATCACACTGCTCCTCTCTTCTTCCCAGTGGTGCAGGTCTCAGGACTATTCCATGCTTCTGACCCCTGTTCCAGCACATTTCAAAACTTGAATGTGAATCTGCTCTTATCTTAGCAGTTTGTAATTCCCAGTCATTGCCACTTTTTGCCAAGTTTGCCTGTTTATGTGCAGGCTTGCATGTGTGTTTGATAATAGATATTTTAATATTATTTGCAGAAATAATGCATTATTTACCAAGATAGAGATATTGTAGAACTGACTTCAGGTGGTTCTATGTCTAAGTGTCATGGTTTAACCCAATCAACCAAGCCCCAAGCAGCTGTGCACTCACTCCTGCCCAGCAGGATCAGGGAGAGAATTGGAAGGATAAAGGCCAGAAACTCATGGGTTGAGATAAAGACAGCTTATTAGAGAAAGCAAAAGCTGTGCACAACAGCAAAACAAGGAATTAATCCATGCTCTGATGGGCAGGCGGTGTTCACCCATCTCCAGGAAAGCAGGGCTCATCAGATGTGACAGTAACTTGGGAAGACAAACACCATAACTCCAATCACCCCCCGTCCTCCTTCTCCCCACTTTATGTACTGACCATGATGTCACATGCTCTGGAATATCCCTTTGGCCAGCTGATGTCACCTGTCCAGCATGT
>CM019236.1:55635443-55652021 GCA_009741485.1 Malurus cyaneus samueli | reverse complement strand
AGTGAGATTTGTTTTGTACTGTTGAGGAAGAGGATTTATGGTTTGCAAACCAATGAAATGTTTCTGTATCTAGAAGTATTGATTGCTGTATTTGTAGCACCTTCTTTTGCTCTGTCTCCTTCAGAGCAAAGCTCTGAGAGTGACTCTCCTGCAGTAGCAGTTGGTGAGAAGTGTCCCATCTATCTTGATGGAATGAAAATGTAACTGTTTATAGTTGGTGTGGTTCTGTGGGAAGAAAAATGGGAATGCAATTAAGGAGCATTCACCACCAAGCATTCTTACTTGGATCACATCAGCTGCTTTAAACATGGATTGCAGATGTATTGGGTAGCATTTGTGTCGTGGTGGTTTGATGCTAACCAGCAGCTAAGCAGTTACTCACTCATCCCACCCCCGCAGAATGGGGAGAGCATCCCAAGAGCAGAAGTCAGAAAAACTTCTATCTTGAGATAAAGACAGTTCAATGAGTGAATCAAAACTGTATGATACAAAGAAAGGAGAACAAGACATTTATTCACTACGTGCCATCAACAGGCAGATGTTTAGCTACATCCCAGAGAGGACGACCTCACATTACATAATGGTTACTTGGGAAGATAAAGGTCATAACCACAAACATCGTCCCCATACCTTTTCCTCACCCTTTTATTGCTAAGCATGACTTGGAAAGGACTCGATATCTTTTGGGTCCATGAGGATCACCTGCACCGGGAGTGTTCCTTGCCTGTTGTGGAGGCATTGTGAGAAATAGAGAAGGCCTTGATGCTCTGCAAGCACTGCTCAGCAGTAGCTGAAACATTGGTGTGTTACCAACTCTAAAATGTTTTACTCACAAATCTGAAACACAGCACCATATTGTCTGCTGTGGAGAATTTAGCTCAATCCCAGAGTAGAAGCCGCACCACTTCTACTCCTTATTCTCTTCCAGGTAACACCTGTGGATTGAGCTCCATCTGCTGTGGTGATTGCTCAGGGCAGGAGTGGCAGCGTGTTCTGCTTAGTTGATGGCACCAAAAACGTCTTAGGCTAGGTCACAGGGCATTTGTCTGATTCTTTAGGAATATCATCACCTCTTGGTTCTGCTGGCTTGTGCTGTGATACTTCCTGTAGCATAAAGCTCAAATCACAGATAGAAATAATTTGCACTTGTATCCATTGCAGTACCACTAGGAGGAGCAGAGAAAGGTATGGTTTTTCCACTCTCTCCCAGAGAATTCCACTGCAAGCTTTAAGAAATCTTCCTGCTAAATTTGTGTTTTACAAATGTGTTACACCTACTTTTCCTCCTTTCAAAAAGAAGAAAAGAAAGAAAGAAGCAAACAGCCAACCAATCATGCACACAAATCCCAGAAGACAAAGCTGTCTTTGGAAAAGTCTTAGATACTTTTCATTTTGTTCTTCAAGCAGAGTGATAAGAACCTGAAAATGAAAGCTTTTACAATGTGTCATACCTGTGATTTCAAGTGTATAAAACAGGAATGGAAGCAATTCCTTCTTTTCTCTTTTTTTTTCTTATATTAAATCAAGAAGATCATGTTTCTTCTTTGAATCAGTTTGTAGAGTTCTAGTATTTATTTGGCCCTATGGTCAAGTTAGACCTTGCCTTTCAACCACATTTTATACGTGTTCCTTTAATGTCTGTTGTGTCACTTTGCCAACTTCTTGCAAGCTATTGCATTCCTCCAAAGCAGATGCCTTCTACCAGTAAGATGTTCTTTATTCAGGGGGTTCATGAATTTTCCTTGCTCTTGTACAAAACAGTAAATGTAAAATGTGAACAATGTGGCTGGTATGCTTTAAAAAACATAAATCATGTTATTCCTGTTTTGTACTTGAGAAATACAGTATACTGTACATCTGCTACATTTCTGTCAATGTTTAGGCTGTCAGATTTTTCTGCATTTAGAATGACAATAATATATGAAAAATAAAATATTGTTATAATGTCAAACACTTTCCTCTTGTTCAGTTTGTGTTGTAGAATTGCATTGGTATGCATTGTAGCATAACTGACACAGACCTGTGTAAGTTGACAGTTTTATTGACTTCATGCCTTTGAATTTTTCTTGTGCAGCCAGATTGTACTGCAGCTGAGCGGGCCATGGCAAGACTTGCAACACATCCCACCTTGAAGCCCAGATTTGTTGAACTTAAAGGTATGAAATATTTTATTGAATTGTTTATTACATCTATAGCTTATTGGTGTGTTACCTTGTTCATGTATATTTCTGACATGAACAAAAGTAAAAGCCCCACAAAAACTGAAAGCTTCTTTAATTAGCCTAACTAGATGTAGTGAACCATATGCCATAAACTTGAAACATTTATATTTACTGAAATGGGCAAATATATGGCAGTATGCAGTTTGACATTTATTTAATATAGGGTTTTGAACAAACAAAGTTTATAAATTAAATAGTCACAACATTAAAGATCATTACAACTGGATTTCAAAGCGCTATGAATTTTACAATTACTTTCTAACTCTTCCTGAAAATGTTCCCAATCCTTAGGGTATTTTCTGTGGTTATTTAGGTTTTCTCTTGTTCTCTTGAAACTGGAATTTTCCATCTAAAATTGATGTTAAAAAGGGTCAAGTCCTAGTAGTAATGTCACAAAGGTCCTTCATTGATAATAGAGCATATCAGAGAAGCCATTTAATTATGTCTGAGCCATTTAATATTAGTTTGCAGTTTATGCACAAAGAAGTGCCCTAACTGAACATGATTATCAGATGCAGATTATTTTTTGAAAGAGAGGTTTACTGTTCAACCCAAATTTCATAGTGTATTTAATTGATAATAACTGCAAAGTTTTTTCCTCACTTTTGTTTATGCAGTACTCTAAGGTATTTTTTGCCCCCTGTGTTCAGTAAATGATTGATAAGGACATTCAAAGTATACTTACTCAATCTAACATATATAACTTCCAAAAATGTTTTATTATAGGAAAATAACTTACGTAAATTCATGTGTAGCTGCAACAAATATTTTTCTGCCCCTTGTACAGCTGCTGTTAAAGCTTTTAAGGATGCAAGAAAGAACCCAGACCATGCCACTCATGTGGAAAAGGATAAGTCAGAAGAACAGCCTAAATCAGCACAACATTCCAATAACAACTTGGATGACCAAGCTCCTAAGCTGGCTCAAAATGAGCAAGGATGTAAACTCAAAACAAAACCAAGCATGAAAATAGAAACTGACAAAGTGGTTGAAGAACTCTGTGGGAGTGAATCTGAGCAGAAAACTGTGGAAATAGAGAGAGCATATGCTCCAGAAGAATCTTCATTTCAGGCAGTAGACATGCAAGACATCACTCAAAACAAAACAGGAAAGAAACTTGACTTTGAAAAAAGGAAAGAAAATATGAGTATGAACAAATTAAATGCAATAAAAGAAATAATGGATGATAGTGATCAAGAGCATCCCAATGAAAAGGAATACTTTGATGATAGTACTGAAGAGAGGTTTTATAATGAGTCATCAGATTCTGAGAGTGACAGCAATGATGATTTTTTTATTGGCAAAGTGAAAAAAAAGAAAAAAGTAACAGCAGTTGATAATTTTTCTTCAACAAAAGAAAAGGGTAGTCTTCAGAAAAACATAGTAAAGACAGAAAAGAGCACAGTGCCTGGGGCATCACAAGATTTGATCATGGAAGAAAGAAAGCCACATGCAAAAGCAAGCAAGCTGGAATCAGTGTTCTGCAGTTCTTTGTCTACCTCCAGTCAAAAATCTCAGAACAGAAGGTAAACCTTTTCCCCATGCTTTGTTCTCCATTCCCTCCCTCCTTCACAGTAATGAAAATGTTTGTGATTTTCAATAGCCCTTACTAAGCAAAGAGGATTTCAGCCCTTTAAACCTTAGACCATTTTCACAGAAACTATTCACCAGTCTTAAGCTTTCTTGATAAAACGTATTTTTTATGTTAACATTAGCACTGATGTGTGTATAGGATTCCTAACTAACTTACACCCAGATTTAATCACTTCTGAATACTTCTCTTTCTACTTCTTTCTTAACACGGTGGAGCAATATTTAAGAGGGTTGCATGTTATATTTGGAAAGTTATATGCATTTAATGTTTTAGTGATGATGAAACTTTTTTCACATGTGTTTGTAATCTTACAGGTTTCTTGAAAAATCTTAATTTCTCTTTTATTTTTAGAAATACTAAAGATCAGCCTCTCAAAATGAAAAACAGGTATGTCTTACTTAACCTGATAATTACAAGAGAAAAACCATTTTAAATTTTTTGCTCTGGAGGCTGTTATGATGGGGAGGTACTTTATTTCTTTTTCATTTTGTGGCACATATTTTAACATTTGCTGTTAAATGGTCAAAATCATGGCTTTCATTTTTTTTTGTGATATTGTCTGCTATTTCTATTTCTTCATTTGAAATTACTTAACATAAGGTTACACAGGAAGGATTTTCTGTCAAGCAGTTACTTGTTCACGCGTGAGGATACTAGATAATTATATGTAACTAGTACCTTATCTCAAGTAGTTTCTTTGGTAGTTCCTGAATATGGAATATTTTATTCCTTTTATAGTATATGGTACTATCTTGGAATTCATTGGGTCAAGGATATAATTTCAGTCATATTTGAGTTATATTGTGTAACACTCATTGATTTATTGTAGAGAAAAAAGTTTAGACTGTGCCGAATATTTGTCTAAACTAATTTTGAGTGTAGTCAATAATAATAAATCTTAACTATCTTTAGTCTACCAAGTGGCATTTTGCTGGGATGCCACAAGATGGAAGAAATCTTGCTGTGAATACTCACATGACTGTGTTCCCCATGACTTGTTGTGAAATTTTTGGAAATATGTACAATCCAAAGTAGTTTGCATACTTTTATGAAGGTTCATGATGTAGTTAATATTTTGTCTTACACCCATACAGGTTTTCTTAAAAATGAACCAAAGCTCAAGAAGAAACCATTTTCAAAATCTTCAGGGGATATTAAATGCAACAATAGGAAAGCATGTGTGGAGCAGCCTCTTCATCCTTCATGGGAAGCAAGCAGGAGACGCAGAGAGCAAATGTCTCAAATTACAGCTTCCAGGGGAAAAAGATTAAATTTGATGACTAGACTATATGTAAATGGAGGATTAAAAAAAAAGGGGATTGCAACTGCTTTTTGATCACCTTCGTTGTACTGTCAATATCCTTTGCAACCTATACAATTGCAACTGCTATTATTTACCATCTTAGAAAAAGCAAGATTGAGTCATTCATTCTGTGTGCTGTTAGTTCATTAATTTAATGACCATCTGTTGATTCATAACTCATTATGTAGTGCCAGCATTCATGAAATATGCTCTAACGTGAATGTAGGGTTTTTAGGACATAATTTGGCCTGTAGGAATAGTACAGTTCTTTGGAGGGTTGGTTTTTTTTTTTGGGGGGGGGTGTTTTTGGTTTTTTGTATGTGAAAAACTGTACTTATATGAGAATTTGGCTGGCAAAAGTAGTTCTATATTGTCAATCTCAGCTGAGACAAATAAAGATCTTAAACTTGAGAGAAAATTACAAATTCATCAATTTATCAGGTAGCGGGAAAACCCAATCAGTTGTAAGCATAATATGGAAATTTCTGGAAATAATAAAATACTGTGCTTTTAAGTTGTGATCTCCATCCCCTGATTATATTGTCAATTTGAAGAACTGAAAGGGTATCTTTAATACGTGGTTCTAATAGATAATCTCTGGATTCTTCAATACTTGTCTCTCGCACTTTCTGAAAGAATGTTAAAACCTGAAAAAACTTCGTACACATTTGACTTTTGAGTGCCAGTCTGACATAGCGAGTTCGTTTGATTGATACATATAGAAAAAAGGCTTCATTGAATATTTCTTTGCGTGCCTTTCCTACTGCTTAATTGAAACAAATTTTGAACTTGTAATTGATCGTTGTGTCATTAATTTAAACACAATTGCCTTTCATAATCAAATTAATTAATAAACTTGGTAAATGACTGCACTTTATTATTCATGTAGCATTTTGAGATGCCTCAGGAAAGCCCTGTGTCAGACCAAAGGTTCAGCTATCCTAGAATCTTCAAAAGTGATAAAAAAGGGATGCTTTAAGGATAGAGAGACCGCACAATGATACATAATGTACCATCTCTTCAAGCTTTCTGTTTTACAGATGGATGCTATCTTGTTGTATTATAGCTTATGATTTTTAAAAATCCTCTGGATTTCCTTTCTTCAGATTTGTCTGGTCTTAAATCCATGCAAACTTGCAGAATATGTCATCCCTTGAGGTGTAGATGGCCTTCCTACATGTCACAGTCATACAAAACCCAATTTTTATCTCAGCCAAAGCCAGTAGCCTTCTGAGCTGCATTAGAAAATGTTGCCATCACTATAAGGTAGGTGATCCTTGCCCTGAACTAAGCACGGACAAGGCTCCATCTGAAGTGCTGGAAGCAGCTCTGGTCTCCCTAGAACACAGGTGCCCGGAAGGATTGTGGAGTCCCCCTTGGAGTCATTTAGAATTTGACTGAGTCAATCCTGGGTAGCTGTTTCAAGGTGGCCCTGCTTGTAGGTTTGAACTAAATTATATTTAGAGGTCTCTTCCTACCTCATCTACTTCTGACCACAGGGGATTTACTGTAAATATCTAAAATACATAATCATTCTGTAATACCTCAGTGTATTCCACTTGGGATGGCATTAGAGTCAACTGGCAGGAGCAACTTCATTTTTTAAAATGTGGTGTTGTTCCCTTGCTGGTATGGCCAGTTCTGTCTCCCTTTCCTGCACAGAGTGAGGGGACAATACCTGCCCATTGTCCCATCCTGTGTTAAGGGGGTCCATCTGTATTCAATTATTAGCATGTTTTGCCCCACTTGGTTAGACTTTCTTTTCTATATTCTGAACAAATGCTACTGTATGTAGTACTAATCTGAAGATGAGCCTCCAGAAGATTGAGAAATTCAAACAACCTTTCATTTCCAAGTGAGTTTTGTTGCTGTTTGTCCCCATTTGAAAGACAGGTATTGCTAATGAAAGCAGGGACCCCCCTTAGAGTGGTGGCTATGACCCCCTTCCCTCCAAATTATTATAGCTTAAAAAAAATCCGGGCTTTCAGGCAGAAATGGTAAAGGGAATAACAGTTTTTACTTATAGTATATATTATAAATGTTATATATATATATAAGGTGAAACAAGTAACAATAACAATACACAAACACAGCCAGTCCCAAACCCAGTGACACCTTACTTCACCCCTTGGTGGAGATGCTGTGGCTCCCAGCTGGGCAGGGAAGATGTAGCAATGTCTCCGGCGGCTGCAGGGGACGTGATAGCACGGGTCCCGGCTGGCTAAGATCGCCCGCGGCTGCGATGATATCCAAAATGGCGAGACGGTGGATGGAGAAAAAAGTTTCTCTGCAAAACTTACAGAGCGGAAAACGCCAGTGCTCTTCTGGACAGCAAGAAACTCAGACCACAAAGCCAAGCACGGAACCGCAGCTGTAAGATGGGAATGGAGCAGAGTTCACCCCCCTGAAGCTGGGACTTTGGCAAGCGACGAGAGAAAAAAAAAAAATCTCGTGCAGCAGCAGGAATTCAAGAGAGCAGGGGCTTGGTCCTGCCAGGACTGCCGGTGGGCAGATGATCCCGAGCCGGGATTGCGACACAAAAGAGCGAGGACACGAGGCAGCTCGATTACCGGCCCGCGCCTCTGTACAAGTAGCCACCAAGCCGGAACCGCCCCTCTCCCAGCACCTAGCTCGACTATAAGGGTGTGTCAAAGGTATCATTGTCTTTTTTTAATCACTCGGCCATTAACAGGATGACTTGGCCATTAATGTATCCTAGCAACAAATGGGAGAGAAAAAATTCCCAAAGAAAAGGAACAAAAGGAGAAGAATTTTAAACCACAACACTGTCATTTTTATTGTACCATATGGAATAGTATTTAAGGCCAAAAACTTCAAAATAAAGCACAGAAACATGTTTACTGTGGGTTTGTAGGATTATATTTCACAGAAAAAGCCATGCATTTACCGACTTTATACAAACTTCCAAGATTTCCAGATGCAAATGTTAATCCTAATGCTTTAAAAGAAAATAAATAAATGAATCCTAGGTAAATGCCATACCAAGCAAGGGTTAGGTATGTGACTTCTCTGGTTCCAATACAAGGCAAAAGAAATTTCTTTTGGTAGATATCATCAGCTATAATAGTTTTTCATGGACAGCTTACCTTTCTTTTAGCAGATGAATACCTATTTTAAAGATCAAAAACATAAAGACTGCAAATAGTTTGGAAAGAACCCAAGACCGGGAGGAGCCAATGTTCTAAAGTGCTTTTTTGCATGTGCTTGAAAGATCTAGGAACATTGGTTTATCTTGGCATTTGAGCAAGTTTCTTACTGCATTATTCGAACTGTAATTTGTGGCCACAGAATTCTCCCTGAAGGAAGCCTGACTTATCAAAACATTTTTTTTTTTCTTCAAAAGCACTTCTGAGCTCCTACTTTAAAGAAAAGAAGAGATAGCATCCACTGAACATGAATGAGAAGAGATTAGGATATTGGCATTTACTTTATATTTTAGTGGGTTACTACTACTTTCTGGTGGCACTTAGTGACTCACCTGGATCACAGCCTTAATACACTATACAAACAAGTAGTGATGGTGGAGACTTGATAATATCTTTTACATGGGCAATTTATTTGTGAACTGATAAACTCAATGAACTTGCCTGGAGGTTGTTGATAAAGTTTAGAATGTTTTCATTATAACAGCATAACATGTTCAGCATATATGTGATTTTAACTCATATCTGTAGTACTGTTTGGACAGAGACTTCTCACAAAGTACTACTGACTTATTTTTACAGTGACATGGAAAGTTATTTCATTCTGTGATGATTAGATTTTAAAAATGTTGAGAACCATGCTTTCCAGTTCAGTACCATACCAGAGAAGCAGTGTCTTTAGCCAGGTACATACTGTCAGATACTTTTAGGCTGCTTCAGGTGCACAATTTTTTCACTTCAGACTTACCAATGAAACAATCTTAGATTTTTCAGTGTCTTTTAGTCAGTTTGAATGTGATTTTTAAAAAAAAAACGACAAACAGGCATATTATTGGTGGGACAAATTTGAGGACTCCCAAAGAGGCATAAATATTTATTTAATCAGTTTTTATGGAATGATTAGATCAAGAAAAACTGGGCTTGAATGGAAATTCAGTTATAGCAATACTTTATTAGTGTTGAGCTGCTTTGTGAATGTAGATGGTGATAGATCATTTTGTGATACTAGACACGTGATCTGATACGGTAATGAGATAGTAGAATGGGAGCAGAAGGTACTTGGGAAAGGAGATGCTTTATTTTCCAAAGATTTGAATATACTTTCTGCAATTATCATAAGCAATTTTTACTGCATTTTTGTATTTGCACAGATTCTGGTCCACATCAAGTTCTGTGCTATGGGAATAGCACTTGGAGAAATTCTTAGTTTGAAACTCTTTAATAAGTAGTAGGATAGGAAATATTTTGTTAAATAGAGAAACATTACACAAAGTGGGTTATAACTGAAATAATTCTACTTTTATTTTATGAATTTTAAAAGATATTACATTGGTTTTGTCTCCATTTGCTCAAAACTAAGAGTGCCATTAGTTGATAATTAAGTGTTTGACAACTTATTAAACAAGTCACCAGACTTTTTAACCGTGCTCTTCCATATTAGTCCCTCAGTGAAGGGACAAGAGATGTTTCACAACTCAAGACTGTTTCATCAGTTGAGTATACAGATTGAAGAGGGAGTAGAACACTGGCTTGTACTCAGAGAATGTAAATAATAGGATAAATTGTGTTTGGAGTAACTGCATACTTAATTTGTTAGTCAGTTTATAGAGTACATAGACTTTCTGCCATGTACCACTCAAATGTTTTTCCTGTCAAGCACAGCTTTTGGAGCAGAAATTCCAAAAGTGCTTTTTTAATTCCTATTTTACTGGGATAGATATGGTAGGGAAATCATGCGCCCTGGCAAACCATATGCCTTGTCTTGTTAAGCCTTTACATGCTAATCCTTTGTGTAAAATGAGGGGTAAGTTATCATGCCTTGAAGTTTTTTCTTTCTTGCTCTTACTGTCTTGTGAGATTTTTTCTGAGACCATGTCAGCGTGACATAATCTTCTTCATTTTCCTATAGACCTAACAGCCTTAACTGAAGCCTTCTCAGTGAGAGATGGATCTGGCCTGTGCAGTAAGTGTAATACTTCAACAAGTAGAACGCTTGAAACATTTTATTCAAGTCATTTTCACATAAACTTGCAACCATAATACGGGCATGTAACAAGAATATGAAAGTGCAATGAAGAATACAAAGCTAGTGCCTGAATATTATAAATTAGAGCTCTTCAGAGAAAGATGCAAAGTTACTGAAATTAAGACTTTTTGAAGAAAAGTGAAGGAAATAATGAAAAATCTTCAAGAAAGTTGCAAAAACAAGTGGCATTTCACTGTATCTGTAGATTTAGTTGCATAATAAAAACCTCCCAATTACATACTCTTTGGTTTTAATTCAAGTTAAAATCTTTCAGCACCTTTTAGGATTTGGAGAAAATGAAAATGCCTATTTGGCATAAATGTGAGACACAGGATAAACCACCTTTCAATGTCTCATTTATGAAAACCACCCTGCTGGTTTTGAATGAGCACACTGCAAACAATGCATGAATGACAATAGGAAGGTACATTTGATATGTGCACTCATTCTGGAGCAGAGAAAAATGAGTAGACTTTTACTAACACAGAAACATCATCTATACAATATTTTGGTTCCGTTTGGTGACCAGTCTGTCATTTTTGTTACGCTTTTGCCTAGAAATATGCAAATATCAATTGTATTTCAGGATTAAAAAAAATACGTAACAAACCCTCAATGAGCCTGACATACAATATGTTCTTTATGTGCAATTCTTATTTAAAGATTTGAAATGTGGGAGCTAATTGTTACACCCACATTTTTTGCCGTCTGGCTTTTCAGAAATATGAGACTGCAAGCCAGCAAATTCAAAGTAGAAATACCACAAAATTTAAATTTGAGATCAATGTCAATGTGCCTTTTAAAGATAATGGGAATAAGCCCAGTGTCTGGTAAAATGGAATCCAAATATAATTTGCTGTAAAAATAAAATTTTTTACCAAAACGGTTTCAGAAAATGTTTTTGAACAAAAATGCACATAATCCCGAAAATATATTCCTCAAAAATATATATGCAAAAAGTAAGGTGTCGAATCTGCAGAGCCAAGATACTGAAGATAATGGTTGGCGCTCCCCTAGTTAGAACTACTTCTACACATGCTAAATAATAAACTCTTCTACTGCATTTTGATTTACTATAGTTAGACAGGGTTAAAGTCACATTCCTTCATTTTTTTTAATCCTAAAATCCCTTATTTTTCTGAATAGACTGTTCATGTCTTAGGCAATTTTTGTGCTATTTTACATCAATGTCATGTTGCTTAACACACATTTCAAAACAAATACAATATTTTGCTACGGAAAAAAAAGCTACATTTTCGTAGCTCCAATATCCCCAATATTCAAAGTTACAGCGTTCAACACCTTTCCAAACGAGGCCATTCCCACTTGTTCCATCTACACAGATGCTCAAGGCCCTCTGGCTCCTTGCTGACTTCTGCAAGCAGTTTGGGCACAGACGTGTGAGCAGGTGAGTGTCATGAGCGAGGGGTACCCCCTTGCTGTTGCTGCTCTGTGTCCAGTTAGTGCTCTCCTATCCCACATTCAGCATCAGGCACAATGAGGTACGAGCACACCACCTCTTCCCAGGAAGCAGCCCGTGCCCACAGCCTAGCTTCCATTCAGTAGCTTTTGTGTCCATTGCCCAAGCTGCTCTCAGGACTTTGACCCCAATTTCGACTTCAGTCTACAGAAAGGTGAATGCACTTGCATCCTTTAACGCCTCTTAAACTTAAAAACTCTTTGGGCTGAGATTTCAGAAGCCTAGACTTCAAACAGGCCCTCACTTTTGCAGATATATGTAGTAAATGGCTTTCTAGTAAATCTAGTTTCCAAATTTTGCTTCTGTTCATTGCCCATACTGGTTACTGATTGCTAAAATGGATCTTGCAGCAAACAGAAAAGGGACCTGCAGGTATAAATTATATTATTCTGCACCCTCTCCCACTGGTGGGTAGTAATCACCAGGTTGTTGGTTCTCAGATTCTTTTTAAGTTCTAGTTGTGCAAATTTGTAACCAAGTTATTATTAAGGTGGAAATAAACTAAAAATAAACGTACTAAAGAACAGTTGATCCTTGAAGGATATGGTAATCCAGCAAACTTCCAAATTAAATAGATAGGGTTCTAATGCATAAAATATTTCCAAATATTGCCTGAAGTATTGTCAACAGTGATAATAAAACCTCTCCATACTCCTCAGATTTTTCATGTTTAACTATATTGAGTAGCACATTTTAATTTTTTCTTAATATATTGAGCTTCCCACATTTCATTAGGTGTTTTGAACTGCTGATGAAATTTAATGAATACCGATCAATATTTCTAGGTCGCATTGTTCCGAACGTATTCTTCATTTTACGTGATCAGAAATCTTCAAAAAAAAAATGCCAGATCCCCTTGTGATATGTCATTTCACAGTTTAAAACAAAAATCACAGCTACTGTATCTTACAGCAGGGTGCACTGCAAAAGCAAAATATTTGGGGATGGGAGGAGTAGTATACCCAGCACCATTTAAGCAGTTCAGCAAAATCATTAATTTGGGATGGAAATTTTTCCCCTTAACAATGATGCATTTCGTTCCTGAACAGCCTAAAGCATGATGTTTAATTCACTCTTTGTTAAATTTTGCTCTTCCTCTCTATATCGTATATTTTCAACTTCGTTATTTTGAATTCTGAGATATAAATTTTAAAGTCAAATACAGTACTTAAGGGGGAAGCAGGTAGTAGGTTTTCTTCACACTAAAAAGATTTTTTAAGAGATTCTGACCTACTTCTCTTTGTGGTGCCACCTGAGTTAATTGCCTGTACTATTTTGATTATTTTGATCCAACCTGTTCAAGCTGGATGTTTTTCACAGATGACTACATCAGGGACTCTTCATCAACTCTGAGAGCCCATTTCTTGACAGGTATTTTTTATCCACATTAAGTTTGCAGAAGTCTTTTAAAAGCCCACCTTGAAAAATTTCTTGAACATATAAAGGCAGGTAAGTGTTTTAATTAATTTTCTCAGATGAAAGTTGTATTTCAAAACCCCATCTGTTTTTTCACTTAAGAAAATGGAAAAACTTCTAATGTAAAAAGTGTAAACATAACTTTTCTTGCAGGGGTATAGCTGATATATATAATATATATGTATTTCTCTGCTATATGTTAATATTCCTTGAAAACTGAACATATTTTTCTCTTTCATATTAATTTGTCCTAGCAAGAATTTTTAATGGTACTGTATCATTACTCTTAATCTGTTTTTCATTATGGTATTTTCTGAGATGGTTGACATTAGTACTTTCTCTTGCATTTTATTATAATTCATTTTGGATACAATTTTTTCTACCTTTTTAAATATATTCAACTCATTCACCACTAATATTCCCACTGCAATCTATTGTCATGTAAACTCCAAATCTGAAGGAGCTAAGAAATGGTCCCATGTTTTTATGAATGAGTTAGATTTTCAGAATTTAAAGCATCTCTGCATGAACCACCAGTTTTACATATTTCAATAGCAGTACAAGTAATGCCAATTTAAGTTCTTAAAATCCAGTTAAGTTTTGATTGAGGAGCAGCTGAAGTGCTTCAAAGTCACAAGGTATGTGGGTGTATCTGTGTATGTTCTGTAGTTTTGTTTCTATAGTGTTTGCATCCTAGTGAAGTTGTATAATGATACTTCAGTTCCCAACATTTGGCACCATCTCATCCACTTCTTGCATCTTTCTCAGTATCTGTTGAAAGAAGAGAAATAATTTTATGCAGATGAGCTAGCATGCACAGAAAGAACATCTGCTGAATACCCCCTTATCAGCTGGAACGCGCAGGTCAGTGAACAATTGCAGACAATTTGTTTCCTAGCCCTGCATGAATATGTGTACATGAAACAGAGAGATAGAAAATATGGTGTGAATGTATATGTATATGTATATATAGGGTGTTAACCTGAAGAGGAGGAGGCTGGGGGGACATCCAATCGCTCTCTACAACACTGAGAGGAGGCTGTGGTGAGGTGGGGGTCGATCTCTTCTCCCACATAATCAGTGAGACACAATGAGAGGAAATGGCCTCAAGTTGCCCCAGGGGTGGTTTAGGTGGGACATCAGGGGAATCTTTTTCATGTAATGGATCGTAAAGCATTACAGCAGACTATCCAGGGAAGTGATGGGGTCACCATCCCTGGAAGTGTTCAAAAGCTGTGTGAATATGGCACTTGGGAATAGGATTTAATGGTGAGCATGATGGTGATCCAAGAGTGTCTGGACCTTGTGATCTAAAGATCTTTTCCAAACTTAACTATTCTATGTACTGAGTAACAATTCCAGAGGTAAGATGGGGAGACTAGAAGTTAAAAGAATGAAACATAAGTTTGCCTCATTTATTGATTTCCTAATACAAAGTGAGGAATGAGTACTTTAAAGGCTAATTAAGCAAGTCACATTAATTCAGTTTATTTGTTTCACTCACACTGTTACAGAAGACTACACTGGTCATCTATTTTACTTTTCATTTACTGCTCTGGAATTTATTTCATATGAAGCTCATACGATGTTAATACACACTCCTAATGCAATCCAAATGAAGTCTCTTGATAAATATTGTATAAGCAACACAGTTTTCTGAGAACTGCTTTATCTTCTGCTCTGTGTTACAGAAGACATTTTTCTGTGCTTTTCTGTGCACAGATACTAAGGTACAGTAGATCTACTGTGAGGACATTTATTAAATGAATGAATGAATGTACCTTTTTGGGGGAAAAATGTAAAAGAGGCATTGTTTGGCCTTGTTTAAACTCTTGAAGAACTAAACTGTAAGTGGAGTGTGTGTGAAAGAACTGTTTCAGGGAGGGCAGCTGCTGTGTAAGGAACAGCAAAAGCTGCAAAGTAACACACATGTGTGGGATTTTGCAGAATGTCTTAAGAGCACTGTGGCTGCTCGGTTCTGTGTGGATAGTATTAAAGGGTGCTGAAGTATCCTAGAAAGGTTCCAGTGCAAATACAAAGAAGTATGAACCAAAGGTCATTATCTAGCAGACCACAGAGGAGCAGCAGTTTTGAAAGTGTTACACATTCCAGTGCCACAAGTCTCTGAGAAAAATTCCCACAAATTCTAAAATTCCCAAAACCCATGGAACTAAATACTAGTAGTGGGGTATCCCTTATTCTGCATCTTTTAATCTGGAAGGTAGTTATTCTATCACAGAGAAACGACAGCTATGTTTCACCAGCTGATGTGCCCACATTTGAATTTTAACTATAATGAATGATCTGCAATTGCTAAGGGCTTTGAAGAGGTTTTATAAATATCTTTTCTCCTTCTGTAGACTATGACATCTAACAAAAAAACATATATATTTTGCAGCTGGAGTATTTGTGTCACTAGAATCCTGGCTGTGTCAGCATTTCCACTGGAAGCCCATATTTCAGGGGTTTGTAATTGGACTGTAAAACTTTCCTCCGGCCTCAGACTTGGCACATACATGCGAGAGTCTGAGCTGATCACCGGCTGGGTCAAGAGGGAATTCCAGCAGGACTTGGGTTTTTTGCATTCTGTGTGTTGCAAGAACAGATCAGCTCTGCCAGGAGCAATCTGTATTGGCCACAGTTAATGACACCAGATTTGAACCAGGATACATTCATGTCTGGGGGTTCTTGCTGGTGTTCCTAACAACAAAGTACTTTTCAGAAAGATGCATCTAGAATAAAGGCTACATTTTCACTTGCCTCAGATTCTTGTGTCACTATTTGCCTGAAGAGACACCATTTCCATGCAAAGCTCAGTGTGAAAACGGTCCTTGACTCTACTGTTCAAAGATGGCACTTTGGCAGGGTCCACCCACAGCAAAAGGTTGCATCATTCCTAAGGTAGAGAGAGGTTCCAACAAGCCTGTGTGTACTCAAGGATCTCAGAAGTTATTCACTCACTCAACACTTACAGATACCTTATCCAGTCTTTGGCTCATTTGTTTTAATTCTTCATTTATTAAAAAAAAAAAGGAAATAATACATCAACAGCTTTGCACAGAAGGAGTTCTGTAACAAGTGATTATAAAAGTACACAGATATCTCAGAAATGAACAACCGTTAATATTATAGGTGAATCTTATCCAGTAATAGAGTGCAGTCTATAAAAGTTGTATTTAGGTGTTCTAGTTTAGACACACAAATAAAATGCAATAAAAATAAATTCTTTTTTTCGTTAATATTATAGAAGTGAACTGTGAAATGGTTTAAAGTTAAAACTTCAGGTCTGAGTGTCTTATGTATAGAATGTTACTGGTTTCTAAAGATTAACTTTTTTTTTGATCATATTAACTTATTCTTAAGGGTTGAGCCT
>CM019236.1:55460875-55635418 GCA_009741485.1 Malurus cyaneus samueli | reverse complement strand
AAGATTATGTGTAAGAATGGCCACACTGAGTCAAACCACAGATCCAGCAAAGATCAGCATCATGTCTCTGTAAGTGGTCAGTAGCAGATTCTTGATAAGAAACGTACATGAGCAATGGGATATGTAATGTCAGGAAAATTCCTTCCACCAGGCATTTAACTGCATTTAAGACATGAGGTACCATCAGATTTTTGTGTTTAATAATCTCTGTTACTTTGTCTAAATTTTCTTGAGCCCATGGAGATAATTTTGATCTCTGCAACATCCAAGGGCAAGGAATTTAGTACTTCATTCATGTGTCCAAAGAGCAATCCTCTCTGTTTTAAAGCTGTTGTCTGATAGGTCTTAAGTTCTCACATTGTCAGGAATATCAACAGTAGTCAGTAAATATCAAAAATTTCTTCTTTCAATCCACAACCACTCAAGTTTTGGTATTATTTCTGGTTTTCGAAATGGAATGGTCTATGAAATATCTTAGCCATACTATACTGCTGATCATCCTTGTTCTGCTGGGGTTGGCTGGTTTGGATTTTTTAAGCTTTCCTTTAGCAGTTCTGAGAGATGGTGATGCAATATTTAAGGTAAGAGTCTTCCATGGATATCGTCATGGTATGTTCCATTTTCCATGTTCCCCTAATAAGCCCTGACGCCTGTGTTTGTAGGTGGCCCATCGCAGTGTCCACACAGCTGCCACTCTCTTTAACAGCCTCCTGCTACACAGGCACAGAACAACGCTCTGAGTTTGCTGTGTCAGTGCCAGCAGCTGCAGGTGTTAATGGAATGCTGCACCCTACAGCCTCTGGCTCCCAAGGGAGAAAACACCGGCTATGAACTCTGGGACCAGCCAAGGATGTCAGGGAGCAGTTTGGGGGGAATGAACACAGGGAACAGCTTCTTTACGGGCTGTCTTGAGTGCCCCTCAGCAAGCCTGACCAGCCCTACAGCCACAACTGAACTGTATTAAAACAATGTGTTTTAATACAGTTCAATTACTAGTAGTGCTGCCCCAGTGAGAGTCACTGGACTTCAACAAGAAACATGCCGTTATCAGTGAATTATCATTCTCCAGGTCAGTATCACGGTCTCTACAGTGGGGAATTCCAGAAGCAAATAGGACGTCAGCTAATTTAGGACATTGGGTGATTGAAAAGTTATCAAAATATAAACTAAAGGAGGGAAAGACACTTGGTTGTCCCCAAACCAGCTCCTACCTGCGTATGTGCTGTGCATGCATACCGCCTGTAATATCCATAGTCACAGGAAGTGTCTTCAAGGCAGAAACTTGCTTTGTGTCCTTCAGCAACTTTTCTATGTGAGCTTGCATCCAACAAGTCATAGTGGCTGAATTCATCCATGCTGTGATAATGTCTGTTAAAACACAGGTACGTTATTAGAGATGGATCAGATCTTATCAATAACATTTTAACATATTCCAAGTTGACCTACATCCTGTTAAATCTGGCCAAATTTTATTTATTGCCCAAAACATGTGGGTTACTATACTTTCCTGCTACTGACCACTCAATTCTTTTCATTACTCTAATTTTCAAGTACTACATGTAATCTTCTATAAATAAATAATAGGTTTTCATTTGTTATGGGAAAGATTCCATAGCAGCACTGTTTTTCCAAAATTTCCTGTTTCCACTTTTTCCCAATAACAATAGCAAGTATTAAGTAGTTTATATTTGAGTTCAGAATCTTATAAGTGCCTTCAGCCAGAGTTTTGCTAGGAGTGCTTACCTTACATACTATAAATTCCATGGAAGTTTGCTACTTGCTAGCAAAACCCCAACAATTTGGGTTCACATTTCCATGGCCCTTAGTTAATGTAACATATTCATATCATTGGTGAAGACAAAATCTGCATAAAGAAATCAGCTTCTGTGTACTGGCAATGAAGATTTCATTCAATGTCAACTGTTTTTGCAGTCTGCCCCTAATGCTGTCCCTATTTCAAAAGTGTACATGCTTTTGATTTAGGCAAAGTGGTGCATTTTTCTTGCTCTCATACAAAATGAGTTCTAGCTCTTACTCTGGAGTTGCTAAACTAACAGAAATTCCTTAATTAGAAATACTAGAGATTTCAAATGTATTGGTAGTAAACAAAGCAGCACAGGAGCCTCGCAAGCAGGCTCATCAAGAGCACTAAAACTGGCCCACAGATGATGATTGTAACATCGAGTCTGAATGCATAGCCAAAGTACTATTGCAGATAGTGAGTTCATTTCCAAATGAGTTTGTTTCACTGTTATGGAAATGATCATGAGAGATGCATTTTTTTGTAGGCAATACATTTTCTGTCCAAGAACCGAATCAATCATAGAGACACTGTTGCATCTGGACAGTGATAGCTGGGCTGTCGTGGCAGAGTCAGAAACTGTTTTTCAACAAATGGAAGATTTCAGCTGCTCTCTACCCATTTCATCCATTTATCAACTTTGTAAGCATGAGGGTTGAGGGATTTTTGTGATTGGCGAAGGTTTTTTTCAGGGAGTTGGGTGTTAAGCTATTTGTGGAGCTTTGTTGATAAGTCTGATTTAGTTTTAGCTTTTTGATCCTTGCAAGATTTATAAACTGAAAGTATGAGACTTTTTTAAAAGAAGCGTGTTCAATGATATCTATTTCATTCAATGCCTAAAGCCTCTGAACCTAGAGAAAAGTATGCCATTGGCCAGGAGCCTCACATCAAAGCCCCCTGCTTAATTAAAAATAATATATATCATATGTACATGAACAGAAACTGATTTTTAAGTAATGGCAGACAAGTACTCTGATGTAATTTCTGTATTTTACAACTGCTCCTGCTGAGAGGTAGCAGAATTGGAACAAATCTGCAAACCCTTACACATGAGTTTTTTGAAAAGATACAAGTTTGCAGTGTTACCTGTTCCCAAAACATTTTCAGTGTTCTACTGCATTTGCTTTGTGTTTCCAATAATGATACTATTTCTGGAGCAATGTTGTGATATCAAAATACCATCATATGATAAGAATATTGCTGATAATGGGATCAGTCAACTCAGTAGCTTTCCTTTTCCATATTGATCAGACCATTCCTTGTGAAGAACTAACTCATGAAATTCAGGTCAAGAGGTATGGGTCACTGTTTTAAATCATGTATTATTATTGGGACTATGCCAGTAAATGCACATTTTAGGGTTTCTATGTATTTTAATATGGTTGGGACTTCTATTTGCTGATTACACTTAAATGTAAGTGGACTATATGTAAAATAAAAGGAGAAAGTGCTACTGTCTAATCTCATTTCAGACCTGTGTTTATATTTAAGAGTTTCACACATATGGCTAAGCATTGTATCCATCGTGGTTTCACGTGTCTGTATAAAGAGTAATTACCACTACAGAAAATTAATCAGACAGTAAAAGTCTGAAGTTTCCCCATAGCTTCTCTCTGCTTTGCTTTAGCTTTAAAAAATGTCCCCTTACAATGGACAATTTTTTAGTGAAAAGCATAATTGGAAGAGATGATACTGAGCACTTCACTCACTGGTGACAGCTGTGCCACTCCCACGAGTAACGGGGTCTGCTAGGCAGAAAATCTGATGTGCCTTGATTTTTCACTCTTTGGGGGAATCTCAGGAGCACCCGATTGTCGTAGTCTCTGACATCTGCTCGATAGGCTGAACTGCAGTGATGCAAAACAAAGAAAACAAAGAAAAAATCTGTAAGTATATGCAAGAAATACTTTCAAAAATACTTTTTATTGTCTCAGAAGTAACTGATATCAGAGATCTTTGTAGGCCCCATCAGCCTCATGCACTGGAGATTCACACAGGAATTCCATATGGCATGGAAATGCCTGGTGTCAGACCAAGACCTGAGTAAGAGCGAGATCTGTTTTTAATTTATGAACGGAAGTTTGACCACCAACTGACTCTGTCTATGAAAAAGACCACTGCTTAGCTGTAAAATTACTCTGGTACCAAAACCCCCAAATTTATGAGTTGCTGTTGATGAAAACGACTCCCTATGTATGTAAGTTCATACAACAGATGTTTGATGCTGTTGTTAAAAAAATTAATATGTATATGTATGAATCAGGCTGTGTTTTCCTGTTCTATACAGGCATTATCTAGAGTCTGTTAAATACTGGAATATGTTAATCAACTAATAGCCAGCAAGATCATTTCAATGAGTCTTCCCTGTGTAGGTATCATAAAAAATACTGCTTCTTATTCCATGCTTTCTTTTTTCTGCAAGTGAAGAGCAAGCATGACCCTGGAAACAGTCTGCAAAAATTAATGATGCTGGTAAATAAATAAATCTGTTTTGCATGATAAGGTATCAAACAAGTTAAAATGGTTAAAAACAGCCATGTTGATTTCTTTCCAAACAAAACAGGAAAAATCCCTCTTTGCCAACTGGACAAGACCTAAATTCATAACAAAGCTGTTATTTCAACCCCTTAAGAGACTCTGAAACACTTTTCAGAGGAATTTTAGTTTTAAGAGACATTACAAGGCATAGGCTCAGAAACAATTAGCTTATTATAATCTTAATAGGAAATTGTACTGGTTAAGAATAGGGCTTTTGTTATTTGGGTTGTTGTTTTTGTTGTTTTTTGGGGTTTTTTTTTTAATGAAATAGCATATGATCTTGTGGGAGCAGAGGAGGGAGATGAAAACCAACAGATTGAAGTGGTTTTCCAGGTGCCTCCATTTCACAAAATTCAGGAACGTTCAAGTGAGCCTGACAACAGAAATGTGTAATACAACTTTTCACAACATGTAGGTTCTTCAGGAGATCTGTGGTTTGTGTCTCTGATATGGCAGCATTACTTTCTGATATGCACACTCCACCATCTGCCACAAACTTGGAAGAAGGTCACAGTGAGCTGCTTCCTGGAGCCCTCCAGCCTCACCCTCATTGTGTTCGCAGGTGGACCCAGGAGCACAGTGAACGGGCAAAAGCTTGGGACAATGCCTACCTTGCCAAGCAGTTCTCCTCGGCAGCACATCTCAAGTTATACATGGACATCCTCTGGACATATGTGGACGCCTGGATGTAATAGGGATCCGGGACTAAGTCAGGGAGACCTGCAGTTCATCAAACCAACCACATAACAGCAAGATCAACCCAGGACACGTTTGCAAATATTTGGCTACCATCCCAGTCGTTGGGAGCCGTCGTTTTGCTACGGACCCCCGCTCTCCGTTAACCCCGAATTCGCATTTACTCATGCTCTTCGGGCTTGTCCCAAAAACCCGTCGCAAGCACCAAGCCCGGATCCCCCCGTGGGCTTATCGGCAGCTCACCCCTCTCCCAGACGCGAGGACCGAGCTGCCCGCCGCCCGAGAGCCGGGGGAGAGCCTTCCCGGTCAGGTTTTGCCCCGAGTCAGGGACACACAGAGCCGGCGACGCCCGCAGCGCATCCCGCGGGGACCGGAGTGCGCGGAGCGAGCGGATCGTGCGGCGGGGCCGGGGGCGCCCGCAGGGGAGGGACGGGACGGGCGGAAAGGAGGGCTCTTACCGTACTGGAAGTAGCCGGTGCCGTAGCCGGGTCTGTACCTGCTGCCCTGGCGGGGCCTCTCGTAGGTGTCGTAGTAGTTGTAGTAGGGGTTATCGTCCGTGTACTTGTAGGTTGTAGGGGTTCATCTCTACCATGACATCCTCCCGGCCGGGCCTGAAGCTGCTCAGGGGCGGCAGGCTGCCGGTCCCGGTGCTGGTCCCGGTGCTGCTCCCGGGTGCCGTCGGTGCCGGTGCCGCCGAGGGGTGGCGGGGCGCTGGATCGCTGCGCCCCCGAGGAGGGCGCTCGGCAGCGGGGGTGGGCGGCCGCTGGGCTCGCTGAGCGGCGACGGCGCGACCCCCGGAGAAGCCTGTTAGCCGGCCTGGAACAGTGCCGAGCCCCGGAGCCCCCGGCTGCCGGCGGCGGCTGGGGCTGCTGCGGCGGCGGGCTGCGGTTGGCTGCGCGGCGGCGGAGCGGGAGGCGGCTCTCCGCGGCAGCACCGTGCCGTTGTTCCGCAGCAGCACGATCGGGCTGCCCGCCGCCTCCGCCGCCTGCCTGCGCCGGGGGGTGGTACTGGGAGCCCAGGCTCAACAGGCTGTACACCTGCCGTTGTTCTCCCACTGGATCCGCTGCCTCCAGGCGGCGGGGGGCGGCGGGGATCCCGGCGCGGCGGCTGCTGCTGGCAGCCGGCGGGCCAGAGGCAGCTCCAGTAGATGCACGCGTGAAGCTGGAGCGAGCAGAAGCCCCGGCGGCGCGAAACGCATCTTCTCCTCTTTCGTGGGCACCGGCGGGTCGAGAGATACGGGCGAAACCGGGGAGGGGAGGAGGGGAGCGACCGGAGAGCGAGGGGCGCCTTTTCTGTCGGGATGGACGGGGGGGCGGTGCGGGCGGCCGGGGACGCGGGCTGCGCCTCTGGAAGGGTCAGGCGGGCAGCGGGGTTTCAGGAGCTGCGGCACCCGGGAGGTGCCATCGGGCAGGTCGGGCCGTCGGAAAAGAAACCCGGCCCGGGGGAGGCGGCGAGAGCGGCTTTTCTTCTCCCCGGTATTTATAGGCGAGGGGATGCGAATGGGAGCCGGAGCAAACAATCAGCCTCTCATCGTCCTCCGGCCCGCGCTGGTGTCTGGAGCGAGGGAAGGAGGAGGAGGAGGGAGACCAGGGACTTTAAACTTGCTGGCACAGCTCGCAAAGTTACACAAGCCCCGCTGGCTGGGCTGGCTGCACCCCCGCCATTTGTTCACGTAATGCGGCTGGAAACGTGCGGCCCTGACAGTTCCCCCCACAGCCGCCCCCCGCCCGCTCTGCGCGGGGGCGGCTGGGGGAACGGGAACGGGGCGGCTTGGGGGAATGGGAACGGGAACGGGGCGGCTTGGGGAAAAGGGGCGGCTCGGGGGGATGGGGCGGCTTGAAACGGGCTTGGGAGGAACGGGAACGGGGCGGCTCGGGCTGGCGCGGCGGCGGGCTCCCCATCCTCCTTCCCTGCCTCCTTCCCTGCCTCCCCCTTGCCGCCCGAGCTGTTTGCCGAGCCCCCCTGGCGGCGGGCGGGCGCGCTCAGACACACGTAGGCTGCCAGAGTATGCCGTGGGGCAGCGCCAAAGTATGCAAAGGAAAAATGCTATTAGCTCATCAGCGCTGGAGAGACTAGAAACGGGGTGGCGGGGAGGGGGAAGGGGCCGCTGGCGAGAGAGGAAACATGTTTCTGGAAAATGTGCTGGCCGGCACATCTCCCGGGCTGGAGCAGCTGCTGGTGACCTTCGTCTCAGAGCTGAGTAACAGTCGGATCCCTTTAATGACCTCTTAATTAGGAGAAAACCTCCATCAAATAAACTCTTGACTATTGACTTTTGAGTTTTGTGCATATGAGTCACACGAGAAATATATTGGCGATGCTCCTCCCGGAGTAAGTTTTCATTGAAAAGTGAAATTTCACATGGGAGAGGCTTAGCCCCATCACCAGAACAAATAAACCAAGTTCGGGTAGTGTCTCCCCAAAACTGGGCTGGGGAAGAGGAGCAGGCTGCGGCCTGAAAGCCTCTCCCTTCCTTCCTGCTTTTACAAGAGTTCATCAAGGCTGTGTTTTGATAAGTACAATCACCCAGTAAGGCAAATGAATTAAGGTTCATGGATTTCAGCCAAAACTTCTTTTGGGTGTATTTTTCCAAGGGCTGTTTGCTTATGAATCCTTGTAAAGGAATTGAGGAGAATACACAAAAGTTCTCCTTCACCAGAAATTTGGTGGTGAGGATATTTAAGTGAATCCTGTCAATGGTAATCAGCCTGGGCTGGAAGTTTTTACCTTACTCAGGTAGATTCAAGGCACGTTCAGGCAGCTGCCAGCTTCCCGAGGTCACGTTAACAGTCCACATGTAACTGTCCACTGGTGGATATTTGCCACTGGATTTTGATAGTCTTGATACACTTCTCCTGTCATTTGCTGTGTTGTAATTTATTTAATCACACATTACTTTAAATGGTGCACACTTAATAACTGAATACCAGCAAAATGTGGTTCTGCATTGTGGCTGTGATGGATGGTGAATGCTGATTTACACTCCTGTAGAAATAATAATGGTAGTGCTTATCTTTAAAGTACTTTCACCACCCTGAAACCCATCGTGCCACTCTGTGTACCAAAGGTCACTCCAAGGCTGTGGGTGTCATTGGCTCTGTCAGGTACTGGCACCAGCCACTGGACACTCCAGGCTTGCTGGCTCTGCTCTAACCATAAAAAAAATCAGTCTGGAGAACACTGAGGAACACAGGGCAGGAGTGCTTCAAAGACAGCAAAGTCTTCTTACTTGAGACCATATCCAATATCCAAACGGGTGTTTGTTGGCTGGTGGGGGGGCCTGAGACTGGACTGGACTGAACCCCCCCCCCCAAGAACTGGCCAACTCTTGTCTTTCCACAGGCAGGTTGTGCATCATGCTCCAGTTAGTGCTAGCGTGGGCGACCTGCTGCAGAGGTGACTGGGTTAGGGTTCTCTTATTCATCATATTTGCAGGCTGCTCATCCCCTGTGATCTCTCTCATTGTGGCTTTGAAAATATTATTCTCCATTTAAGGGTTTGCCTGGAACAATCAGTGACTAAGGCTGAGTAAAATGGAAAGGTTGAAGATAGGGGAAAATGCAACATTGAAGGAATGAGGATTCTGTCTTTTTAATCTTCTTCTAAATCTTACTAATGTTACAAACAGCAGCTTGTTGCCCAATGTGTGATATTAGACAATGTTCCACAGAGTGGGATTCCAGCCATTTTAGCTCTGCCAGGTTAAGTGACTATTTTTCATGAAACTGGAGAAAGCATATTTGAGGCTGGTATTCTCACCCATCTATCAGTCATTCACATTGTTTGCCATTTTTTCCATAGCACAAGTGTAATTTGCTAATTAATTTAGGGTTCGTAATGCCTGAAAAGCACTATTAGCATTCCTAGAGAGTCATGCCCTTCACTTAGCATTAGGTGCCCAGTCCACTTAAATACTGTCCTCGCCTCCCAGGTTGCCTGATCCCTCCAGGTTTTTACATCATGGGTCTGAAGAGACCATCAGAAAGCTCTGTGACCTGAGGTGTGGAGCAGAAAAATTCTGCAATGCTTTAAAAAGATTTGTAAGCAAGTCAGGTACTGTGATTACTTTAAAACTACCCTAAAAACCGTCAAGCACTCTGATGCTAAACTTTCTCATATGATTGATACAGCTTCTTTGAAAAGTCCAGTTCTGACACTGATCACAGTTAATTTAGTCACTGAAACAATTGCATACCTCTTTTTCTTTCTTTTTTTTCTGGAATGACTGGTGTCCCTGGGTACTTGTTGCACAGGGGATTTTGGTTTCTACCACCTACAGAAATAAATACAGTCTATATCAACTGATATAAATAAAATCTTCCTTCACTAAAAACTGACAATAATTAAAGCAGATGTCAGTAAGTAATTGCAGTAATATCTTAAAGCCTGATAACAGATGGTAACTTATATTGAAATTTAAATGTAATTGGTCAATTGTTGCAGTCCCATTTAGATGTTACAAACAGAAAAATGCCTTCAATGGCATGAGTAGAATTTGAAGTTAACCTAATGTGTACACTACTAAACTCTTAACTCAGTTGAAAATCTTGAAAATGGAACAATATTAAAGAGAACCAAAGCTATTTGAATTTATCAAGCCTTAAAACTTGTCCTAAGACATACATTTTATTCTTACTGTTTGATAGGTGTATGAAAAAAATGGTAGTGTAGAAAAGGGGAAGCAATTTTAAACATCAGTTTACATCAACCACATTATTTGTTACTTTTAATAGTATTTTAAAAGTATTCTCTTTTTAGGGATAGATAATTTGTGTTGTTTAGTCAAAAATTGGTATGCTTACCTAGAGTCACACACATGAAACAAGAAACATAAATTATCTTAAAAAATCCTGACAGGAAACTAGACTAGCTCAATATATGTGAAGTGTATTTATAAACTGATATTTTTTCATTTGGGACTGAAGGGTTGTTTGTTGAGGAGTCACTACAAGAAAAATCATGAAAAGTAGTGGTTGTGGTTGGTTTCAGCTTTTTCTACCTGAGAAAAATTCAGTGTACTCATCTGATTTTGTGCTTGAATAGACAAAGAACTTACTCTGATTCTTCTGTTGGCATAAATACTGAGTTACAAGTAGATTATTCAAATTAATCTTACTTTGTAGAGATAATTACTTATACTTTTTATAACTTGACATTTTTTTGCATTCAAATATTTAAAATGGTGTAATTTTGTTGCACACCAGAACACTGTGGATTTTTATGAAGAGTATTTTAGGGAAGGTCCAAAAGTCTTTCTTTAGGAAGTCAACTTCTCAGTCCATTGGATTATTAATTTCTGAATTATAATGAATTCCCCTTAATAACTGGAATTAAGATGCAAAGGTATTCTTTGCTGTATGTGAACTTTACTAGAAACTAAGAACACTAAGTCCTTTCAGATTCAGGTCTGTAACAAGATTTTTTTTTTAACAAACTGACTTAATTAGAGACAAGGGTTGTAGACTTTCCCTGACATCAGTAGTCTTTTGAGGAGACAGTAAGAATTTATTTTTACAATGGTTAATCTTCTTGTTAAATTTAGCTACCCTTTGTATGTCTGATTTTGAAGTCTTTAATCAGGCAACTTTCCACTACCATAAGTAAAATGCAAAAGTAAACTTTCAGACTCCTTTTTCTGCTCTGAATTTATAAAGGAACATATAGATTTTTGTTGATTCAATGAGCTTGCCAATTTGTTGAAAAAAAAATTATTAGAATTTTATTAGCAGGTATTGTCCTCAATTCAAAATTAACAGCCAAAATGCCACCATTATTGAGCATTTTGGGTTTATCTATCAGCATTACAGTATTAGATTTTGGTTGCTTTGTTTTATAAACCATGAGTAGAACTGCTGCATTGCTCATACCTGCACCAAATGAGGTAAATTAATCACACTTGTCTGTCTCTTCAGGATCTGACAACATGATCAGGAAAAGCAGCAACAGGACCTCAGACAGCTGTTGCTCTTTCCTTGCATGGTGTGGGCTGAAGACAAAGCCTTCTGATATCGCTGGATTTTTTGTGTCAAATCAGAGGTTTTCAATGAGGTTTTAATAGCAGTGTTTTTTAAGCCTAGAGAATTGATGCTGCTAAAGCTGAGCATGAGTGGTTTCACAGGATGCAGGTATATGGTTTCTTTCTTGAAAAGATTTTAAAAGAGCATATTGAAAATTAAATAAGAAGCCTTTCACTTTCACACTTTATGGCGTGTTTCATCTCTGTATACTTTTTCTAACTTTTCTATTTGTTTTTTGTTTGTCTTCCAAGGTTTCTATAAAAGTGAGATTTCTAAAAGTGTGAGATAAATACATAAATATGCAGCTAGTGAAAATTCAGTCAGAGATCTGAAAATCAACCAAAGCTTTTTCTTTTCTTAGATATCATCATTGTGATGAAAGCTTCCCTAATCATTTTCTATGTAGTATCCATTGCAGTGGAATGCAAGACTTAGGAATACAGCCAGGTATGTTTGTTTCGATTTCAGCAAGTTGTCTGATGGCCTGCACAAAGGAACAGAAATCCAAGACATTCAAAGTAAAGAGCCCATTACCTGTGCATTAACACCTGTGATAGGTACCAGTTAGATTCATTCAGCAAGGTTAACAAAATTCAAATTATATTGGGGCAGTACATGTGTAAACAGTGCTTTATTGCTTAGGGAGTTGGGTCCTGTGTTGTCTTCACAAGCTGAGCACTTGCTAAAGAGCTGCCCACCATCTCAGACACAAATACCTAATTTTATTGAAGCTCTTGAAAACTGAGGAGTGGTTACTGTGAAAAACACAAACTGAACAATTCTATACACAGGCATGTCTTTGTTGTGGCAGTGCTCCAAAACGAGTCTTCCCTTCTGCACAATTTGCACAAAAGCAAGAAAACCTTCTAGTAAGTACAAGCTGAGGAAGGCTTGAGAAAACAATTAGTTTTAAATCGAGATAATTCATCAGGCTGTTTTGAGATTAGGAACATTATGTATGAAGGGAGAGAAATGGAAATCTTTCCAAATCTGTAATTTTCCTTCCATCATCAGCATGGGATAAGTCCTTGCAAATCATTCATAAAGAGGAACACTGTCCATCACAATGTAAGAGTGGAACAGGTCAGCAGAAATTTTGGAACATGATTTTACTATGCATCTCATCAGAAACTTTCCTACATACCTGGACTTGGGTTTTTTTCAAAGCATCTTTTTCTTCATAAAGTTCCCTAACTTTGCATGGCCATCACAGAGACAGTTAATTTCTCCTTGTGGAACTTCAATGTCTCATGGAAAAATGCTGGAGAAAAACTATTTGAAGTCCCAAGGTGAATTTTCATAATTGACATTAGAAAAATATTTGGTATTGCAGTGGCAAGGCTCAATTAGAACAGCGATCAACATTGCCCTTCACAATGCAAATGCAAATGCATGAAAAGCAGGATGCTGATGATGGTAAATCAAGAACTGGGAGAGGAACTCCTGTATTCCTATGTCTAGGATTTTAATTGCCTGCTTCTTTGTGTTCACTGAGGCATATGTACACAGTAAGCAATAAGAAACTCCTCTTGCATTTTTGCATTAGAGAGAATGTTTAGAGGTATCAAGGACTTAATAAACAGAGTTTGCAGTCTGTATTCAGAAAGAAATGAGTATGGAATAGAAACAGTTGTATGGTCCAACTTCACCACAGTGAGATCTGCTTCTAGCTGGACACAGAGACCTGACAAAGGTCTTCTGATAAGAGAGCAGATTCCAACTTGGGAGTCATATTGGCCCAGCTCCCGTAGAAGAGCAGCATTGTTTAGGTACCTCCCCCTCCTGGATATCTACAGCAGTGCTTTTCTGTATCTGATTGGGGGGAGGATGTTTCTAACAAATACCTCACATCTGCAACTCAGTCTTGGTTCCTAGTGTGGCAATATTATCAGTATTTGATATTATTAACGCATATTGGTTCTATTTTGCTCAACAGACAGCCATGTTCAGAAAGTTTTGTGTCTAAACTCTGAAAAAGGTTTTCTGTGTGGATTATGTAAACATATCTGGTGCATCCTCCTGGATGCTATGTCAAGGTATATGGATGACAGGGAGTTAATTAAAGGCAGCCAACACGGCTTCAGCAAGGGCAAAATCCAAAGAGTTGCCATCAACAGCTCAGTGTCCACACTATGATCAGTAACAAGGGGTGTCACTCAAGGCTCTATATTTAGACCAGTAGTGCTCAATTTCTCTATTAATGACACAGACAGTATGATTGAATGCACCCTCAGAAAGTTTTCTGAGTGGTGCAGTTTTCTTTTCTGGAGAGAAGGGGTGCAATGTGTATTTCCAGCCCAGAAAGCCAGCTGGATCCTTGACAATTCTACTCCTCTATTCTGTTCTCTGAGACTGCACCTGGAGAGCTCCAGGGTCCTCAGCACAAGAAAGACATGGACCTGTTGAAGAAGGTCCGGAGGAGGGCCACAAAAATGATCAGAGAGCTGGAGGGCTTGCTTATGAAGACCGGCTAAGAGAGTTTGGGTTGTTCAGCCTGGAGAACAGAAGGCTCCAGGGAGACCATCCAGCAGCCTTTTAATTTACAGAAGTGGCTTGCAATAAAGGTGGATGGACACTTTTTCCTGAAGCCTGTAGTGACAGAAAAAGCAGGGTCATTTTTAAACTGAAAGCAGGGAGATTGAGGTTAGATACAAGGAAGACATTTCTTTACAATGCTGATGGTGGACATGGAAAGAGGTTGCCCAGAGAAGCCGTGGATGCCCCATCACCAGAAGGGTTCAATACCAGTTTGGATGGGCTTGGAGCAAACTGGTCTAGTGGAAGGTGTTCCTGGCCATATGAGTTGGAACAAGATGATCTTTGAAGGTCCTCTCTTATCTAAACCATTCTATGATTCTGTGAAAACAAACAATCCTGAAACAAACCAACGTGCATTCAATAGTAGAGATATGCCAGTTTGCCTAACATGATAGTCTGGACTGGTGAGCATTTCTTGGCTTCTGAGCATTTCCTTGTCTAGGCATAACTAATTAAACTGTTTTAGGAAGATTGCAAAAAGTAGTGTCTAATTGAATAAGTCTTGGGAAAAAACTGACTTTATTTATTTACCTTCCTTACAAGATGAAGAGAACACTGAACCTATTGTGAAATTGTTTGTTGTCAGATTCTATCCTATCAAGCACAGGATCTTGGTTCTGTTATCTTTCCTCCTTCTACCCTTGTTTTTTTCTGATTGTTATGTCCTTTCTCAAGTGCATTGTAAGCTCTCCAGGGCAGGGACCATGGTGTCCTAAGTATCAGTTCAGTGATGCTCACAGTAGGGCACTCAGTCTGACTATTACTTTTGGCCACTGCTGCAATACGAAGAGCAGCCCTGAATACAGAATGCTGCCCTGAACAAATGCGACATTTAGAACATGTGAAAACCCTCATGCAGCTGTGTGTGTTATTGAACAGAGTTGACACTCAGCAATTCTGACTCAAATAAAACACCCTTGGTGGTTTTCCCTTTGGTCTAAATTTCATCATAATATTTTGTCTTACATACCAATAATATGAACTCTTTTACTATTCTGCTTTATAGTAGATCCTTTTTGAAACACATTCCTAATCTAATCCCTATTTTCAGCCACACGTAATTATCAGATTTCGCTTTAGATATTCTCGGTGATTGGGGAAATTATTTGAAGTAAAATATTAAGTCATGCAGTTGGATTGAATGGAATGTTTATAAAAAATATGTTGAAGGTATATCAGGGAAATGACTGCAATATTTGCTTTACCAACTAAGAGTAGAAGAAAAGTATATACTTAGGGCTTGTTTAACTTTAATGAGCTGAAATAAAAGTTGATGTTAAACACTCTTTTTCCTCTCAGTGAACAGACTCAAGCAGCTACTAATTGAAGATCATGTGCATCTTTTGTGCTCAGAGCCTGTCATGGTAGGCCAGATTGATTCCATTAGGCCTATTCTATCTGAGTTGAAGCCTCGCACAGTAATTGGTTTAAACTGCCCTATGTGTGTCGTTCCAAAGCATTCAAAATTATTTCAACATTCGATGTCATGTCATCACACAGAAATTTCTGTTTAAAGAGGTACTTTTAGAAAGTGTGAACATTCACCTGCATGCTGTAGTGACAGGTGGCTGCTGCCTTGAGCTGGGAAATCCAAGTCCCTTCTCCATCTCTCCAGCTGCCTTGTGCTGTCTCCCTGTGTCCTTCTGGGGTGGTGTGACAGCATCGGGTGAGGCACTGGGCTGATCTGCTGTTGGGGCTCACAAAAGGAAAGGCAGAGGGCTGAGGGAGCGCACAGACAGCAGTCTGGACTCTGGTGCAACACTGGCTGCTCTGAAAGCATCAAGGAAAGAAATGCTGTGGTTTCACATGGTGGCTGTGCTTGTACGAGTTATCTGTGTGGTGACATGGGATCTACAATAAATCTACAGTTAAACTCGCAGCCCATTTTTTTTTTGTCTAATTTTACCATGGTAATTTCTTTCTGTACTTCATCTTGTTAAAAAAAAATTTCTGTATGTATCTATCTATAAAACATTGTGTCTAGGTACAAGTGCAATTTCCCTGCATAGTCTGAACAAAACAAAATTCTTGGATCTACACAGACCATCCAAAAAAAAAATCCACTAGCAATCCTAACCTTCAGGAGATTTTATTCATGTGGGGACCTCCATCCTTTGTTATGGGGTTCTCAGGAGGGGTGCAGCTGTTCTGCAGAATGGGGTGTCTCACCAGTCATGGTGTGACAGACTACATCTTCAATTACCACAATCTGAAAGGGCTGCATGGAACTGTGCCTGCTCCAAGGTTTTCTGCTATTTCAAGTAGAATTTTCTGTACCTGCCCCAGTGTAGTCATTTTTGGGGAAGCCTGAAAGAGTTTTTCCTAAAAGTCACAAGAAATAAATAAGAAACAGAAAAGTCTTGACTTTGGTGTCATTGCTGTACTCACTGTCATGGACCTCCTGGGGAATAAAGCAGAGACTTCGGAAACTGCTACAGCAACCTCTCGGAGTCATATCAGCAAGAGACCACCTAGGAAGACAAAACCTGATTAAGCATTGGCAAGTTTAAGAAGCAAAGATGCTGCTTGAGGAGAATGCAGCTTGTTAAATAACTGGTTCCAGAGGCAGCTGTTTCTCCCTGAGACACAAAAGGAATACAAAAGTGTATTCCCTTTAAAAGTTTTGTGGATAATACTGGGTTCTAGTGAACAACTCCCATGGAAATTAATTGAGTTATGCCAGAGTGAGATTCTGCAGCTGAGAGTAGAGCATTTAACATGCTTTTATGTGACCTGTGATGGACCTCTTAAAGAAGGAAAATTCCTCCAGGTACTGTATTTTCCATACGTATTTCAGAGAATCACAAAATCACAGAATATGCTAAGTTGGAAGGGGCCCATCAGGATTGTCAAGTCCAACTCCTGGCCCTGCTCAGGACACCCCAAGAATCACACCCTGTGCCTTAGAGCATTGTCCTAACACTTTTTGGGCTCTGTCAGGCTGGTGCTGTGACCACTTCTCTGGGGAGCCTGTTCCAGTGCCCAACCACTTTCTGGGTGAAGAACCTTTTACTCATATACAACCTAAACCTCCCCTGACACAACTTCAGTCCATTCCCTTGGGTCCTATCAAAGAGAACATATCAGTGCCTGCCCCTCCTCTTCCCCTCACAGGAGCTTGTCCCTGCACTGAGGTCTCCCCTCAGTCTCCTCCAGGCTGAACAGACCGAGTGCCCTCAGCCCCTCCTCACACGGCTTCCCCTCACCCTTCACCACCTTTGGTGCCCTCCTTTGGACCTTCTCTAAATGTTTAATTTCTTTCTTATATTGTGGTGTCCAAAATTATTTATTGTAGGCCTGGCTTTGGATTTTGCTTCTCATTAAAATTAAAATGGTTACTAGCACTGTTTTGCTGTAAAACTTTGGTTAATTAAAGTTTGAATTTATAGAAAGTGCAACCACAGCACAATCTAAAAGTCCTGAATTAAGAAGGGCAAGGCACTGTATTTCTCAGACTGCTACTTATCTTTCCATCATTGCTGCACTGTCCTTGCAGGTTAGTATTTGCCAAAGACCAAAAAAATAGCAAGAAGCAACTTTGGTTTGCATCATGTAATGAAAGATTCAAAAGCACGTTATAGAAATCTTCCTCTTCACTCGTCTTTGCACAATACTGAGGAAGAGAATGTTAACTCTGTTGAAGTACTGTAAATCAGCAGTGTTGGATAAAAAGAAAACAAAATAGTCTTTTATAGAAACCTCTGGGGAAATCTGTAAGATTATACATGTTAGAATTTGGATTCACAAAATTTTAAAGCCAGGAAGGACCTGTGCAGTCTGATCTTCCACATAACACAGGCAATGGAATTTCACCCAGTAATTTCTGTATAAAGATCATAATTAGTCTCTGAGCTAAGATATCTTTTTTAGAAAGACAGTCTTGGATTAAAGAGGTCAAATGATAGAGAGCACACCACATCCCAAAGTTAGCTGATGCAATAGTTTTTCTCCCTTCCCTACAAAACAAAACAGAAGTATGCCTTGTTTATAATTTGAACTGTACACCTCACTGAAGCAGTCATTCAGGACAGTGCCTGTCATAAGAAAACATCTGTTAACATAAGTGTGAATGTAAATGTTCTAAGCATGAAAAGTGCTGACTGGAGAATTAAGAAAAAGAAAGCAAAATTTGATTCACTGTCCTTGTTCACTCATCTTCATAAGATCCCTCACTTTTCCCTTCTGGCTGCTTCCTTCATGAGCGAGGGTCAGAGTTGTGCTGAAGAACTGCAGCAACTTGAAACATCTTTTGAAATGAACTCTGCTATTATCTGGCCTTTGGAGTGACTGTCCTTTCCTGGTTTTCTAACTGAGAAAGGCATGTTGCTGTAAAGAAACAGTTTTGGATGCAGCCTCTGGTGCACTGAAAATGTATTTCTCTAACTTTGCATCCCTCCTGCCAAATGATGGAGTGCTACTGGGCTGAGAAAACCACTAGTGTCAGCTGGGAGGATGAGATCCGCTTACTCCCTAGTATTTTGGGCAGTTTTTGTATCCATGCACCTGCACATAGTTTCATGTCTTCTCAAGGAGTCATCAAACACATTAATTAGGGAAAATTTCTAAATCTTCTCTTTTGTTATATGACTTTTGCCTTGCTGAATACTGGGATCAGAATGAGTACTGCATCACTTGAAAAAATTCAAATTCATTAGCCATTCAAAACTTGTATTCAGAGCACACAATCATAGATGGACTCTATGAAACAGTATCTAGGATCCACATTGTAGTCAAAAGGCATTCTTGGTGGAGGGACTTCTCAGAAAAAGCCTTGCACCAGAGCACCACAGAGCTCCACATACTCAGTCTTACATCATGATTTGCAGCTTTTGCCCAGGCATAAAAGATGTCAGGTGAGTTATCTCCCATAGCAGAAGAAACGGGCCAGGTTCCTCCTCTGGGTCAAAAGACAGCAAACACCAGAAACAAGGGACAGATTGCCACTGCAGTTAGTGTGATGCAGGCAGTCCTGTCCTGCCTGTGCAGTCCCACTGAGTCCTGTGCACCCAAGACTGTAATGCTTACTGAAAAACACTTCTCCCAGGAAACCTGCAAATAAAAATAGAGATTACTGCTACATTCCTTCCTGTCCTTCTGGATCATTGGTGAGTGTATGGCATCTGGAGAGCATCTCTTATCTCTAGGTTTTAAAGTATCATTGAGACAAATTTGCCTTCATTTTTATTTTGCTCACTTGTAGCAGCGTTCCAATGGTAAAAGCAATGCTCTCATAACCAATAAAGTTTGTTCTCTTGAAGAATATATGATTTAATTCAGTCATTTTCTGTGACCAAAATTGGTCATGTTGTTATTCACATCCCATGAAATAATGTTTTCATAAACTATACAGGTATTTAAAATGCATTGTGTCAGTAGGATGTTCCAACAGTGAGGAAACTGTAGGTTAAGTGTAAGAAAACAATATCCTTGAGAAACATGAACTCAACTCATTTGAACTCATAAAAAACTAAGCACTGAGGTTAAACCATAAAATGTGGTGGGCAGTCTCTCACTGCAGTAAACCACCAGACTATTAGGTATGCAGGCAATATGTGTTTGTTTGCTCCCGTGGATACTGAAAGTATTCTGAATTCCTTGGGACTTTAAATATTATGTTATAAAATATTAAACCAATACCTTTAGGACAAAAACAGACTCCAACACATGCCACCTAAATTACTAAGGTTGAAAAATAAAAAATCAGGACTCGAGCTTCTGAAGATTTTTTTTTTTGGTGGAACATATTCCACTTCAGCTATAAAAAAACCTCCAGTTTAAACTCCTGCACTTGTTTATACCTGAGAATAATGATGTACCTTTTTCTTTTGCTTTTGGAGAGGGTTATTTTTATTTCTACTGAAGAAACATCTCTTTTTTTTATTTTTTTTTTTTATTTTTTTTTTATTACAGCATCTTTTCAGAGTTCAGCAGAAGTTAACATCTGAAAGGGACTAACATGAACTAAATAGGCTTCTTAAAAAGAATATGTGCTGGGAAAGAAGCAACTCAAGAGTCATGTGAGGACTTGTGAAAGCAATTTCTTAGAACAGATCTTTTTCAATGGGTTTTCCACTTCTAAATGCTGATTGTTGGGGTGGGTTTTTTTTTTGTTGTGTTCTAATGCAAATTTCTGTGGCATTAATTCTGGAAATTTTTCCAGTTAAACACATTCTTCCATTTAGCACAGGAGGAAATTCTCAGCAGTAATTCTGAACTGTTTTTTATTTTAGCAAGATGGATGAGGAAACCTTTGTTTTGTTTTGAGAGACCCTTAGACCTATTGTGTGCAGTAATATTCAACCTCAGAACTGCAGCTCCTTCAGAGCCACTGATAGTGCAAATAAATATTTACCCCTTGATAAAAAAAAGAAGAAAATGGTATACCATTCAGTAACTTGGGCCTTTCCAGCCATCAGCAATATTCTGTGTGCTCATTGCCCTCTCCTGGTTTCCTCTGGTAATTTTTCAGGTTCAACATAACCTAAATGGGTTTCCTGAGAACATTAAGCACTCCTTGGACCAGACTCTTTGCATTTCCCAGTCAAAGGTGTCACTTGTGAGCATGTTTTGTCAGGCAGCAGAAGCAGCTCCTCTCATCGGTGTGCCCGTGGGGACCAGGCTGAGAAGCTCTGCTGGGTCTCACCTGTGAGCTCCGTGCTCCCTGTGCTGCTCAGCACTTGTCTGCAACACCTACTCAGGGCCATGCAGGCAATGCTTGAATTTGCCTTTTTTGCAAAGCTTTTGGTAACATCCTGTCTTAAATACTGCAACAAAAGGAAGCTCTTGTGAGATAATAGATTATTACAGGTAGGACAGAAGTATATGTTTCTTCACGTAACACATGAGGCCCAGTTTCAGCAGCCTGCTCCAGTCCTAGGCAGGTTCTGGGTGTCTGCAGGGATGAAGATCTCACATGCTTTCTGGGCCTGTTCAAGTGTTTCACAAAGCCTGCAGTGGATAATTTTTCATATTAAGTTTCCTACATTTTAATTTGATTAGGTTTTCCTTAGAATAGGACCTTTCATTTCACAGAGGATAATACTGATGTTTTCAGAGGAACATCAGGGATTGAAAGTCATGACTGGTGCAAAGGGGAATAAGGAGAAATTGTTTTAATACTCAAAATTATGACCATTGTCAAGTTTACACTAAAAAGTTTGAGTTTTTTTCACCAGCAAATAATTACCTTGTGAACTTACTACTTCTGAGTAATGTGTAAGGCACAATGCTATCTTATTTATACATTTTCTTTTTGTATATGTGTGTATGTTACAAGTGTGTGTATGCATACAATGCGCATGTATACAATCAGTGCATTTAATTTAGAAAGTTATTCTCTGACCTGCTGTGCTCTATTCCTGTGAAATGTTGAGGCAGTAGAGAGACTTTGAAGGCCCCCACCTGAGAGCAGACTCTTCCAGCCATGGAAGTGTGACAGCGAGAAAGCCAGGTATCTTCAAGGGCAGCTTCACAACTGCACTAGCCTAGGGGTGAAACTGAGACATAGCAGCAAATCATCCCCGCTTTTCCTACTTTGAAAGGCAAGACCCTGTGTTTCATAATGCAAAATCAGCATTTTCAATTTATCAAATCCTTGGTTACTTGCTTTGTTAGAAAATTTGCATGAAGATCTACAATTATTTAAACAAAGTTTTTGATCTCACAAAATCATAGACCCTCACAAACATGGAAATGCAGGGTTGTTGTGAAAGCCAGAATATTGGGACATTCATGAAACTTCTCTTTTTCTTTAGCTATGTTATTTATTAATCTACATTTGAAGATAATTCCATTCAGATCCCAGATTATTCAGGAGGTATGTTGGTGGTTTCAAGACCTCCCAGGAGAAAGAAGTCTTTAACTTCTGATGGGATGAGACTTTAAACTGACTGTTTAGACTAAAGAATTTCTCTAAAATAACTTCATAGTGCTCCTAAAATAATCTGTCTGCCAGATTTAACAGACATTCTGGTAGGTTTTAGTGGAAATGCCCACATCCTGGAATCTGGCTTTTATATAACGTGGTAACACTGAAAGGGTTTAGAACTTTTGGTTGTCGTACGGCTAAATACATGCAGTGACTATTAGCGCACTAGGCACAAGACATCCTACCCCACATGGTTCTAGGTAGATCCACAGCCAGTATAAAAGAAGTTATATCCTGTGTCACATGGAGGGAGTGGGTATCTAAGGCATATCAGGGTCTTCAAGCTGAAGGTGAGAGAGTCTTGTAGTTTGAATTGAAAATAAAGAGATATTCTAGCAGTCATTACATGTAGATTATGTGTTAAGTGCCTACATACTTCAGAACCATCCAAATCCATGACAAACCACACAATTCTTGAGGAGACCTATGAAAATGGTTAAAAAGGTATGTATTGCTTTGTCTTTCCTTTAGTAAATTTTCATGTTTGACCAGGAGAACACCCAGCATCAGATCCAGATCCCTCTTAAGCACCTCCAGGGATGGTGACTCCAGTGCTTCCCTGGACAACCTATTCCAAGGCCTCACCACAACAGAGGAAGATCTTTGCTGATATCTGATCTGAATCTCCCCTGTCTCAGTTTGAGGTCATTTCTTCTGGTCCTCTCACTGCAGGCTTAGTAGAAGAGGCTGATCCCCACCTCATCACAACCTCCTTCCAGGAGGCACAACAGGTTCCTTACCATCTTCTCCTGGATTGTGGAGGCTTCATTGAACTTCCAATCACCAATTTCCATCTCAGGGAGCTGGGTATCTTGAAGATAACTGGTTTTGATATTAAAGACTGGTGCAAAGGATGCATTAAGAATCTTGGCCTTTTGCTCATCCCCTGTCACTGCACTACTTCCTTCTATCAACAATGGATGGAGACTTCCCTTGAGCCTCCTTTTGCTGCCAATGTGTTCATAGAAGATCTTTTGTTATCTTTAGCTGCCAAATCAAACCATAGCTGGGTTTTGGCCCTTCTAATCTTCTCCTGATATGACCTCAGGACATCCTTATAGCTCTTCCAAGGTACCTGACCCCGCTTCCAGACATGATAGATTCACATTTTCTTCTCAAAGTACTAGCTCAACTCCTCTGTTTAACCAGACTGGTCTTTTTCCCCTGACAACTTGTCATTCGACACATTGGGACAGCCTGCTCCTCACTGTTTAGCAATTCCTTTCTAAAGCACACCCAGCCTTCCTGTACTCATCCATTCTTCAGGACTGCTTTTTGATAGATCCTCATAGCTCCAGGGCCACATGTGTGCCTAAGATCAATCAATTTGATTTTTCAAATAGCATCAAATTAATAGTTAGGCAGAGATTTTCAGCACACTTTTAAAACCTTTTTTAACAAAATTTTATACTCCAGGCTCACTTCTAAGTGATACACTTTATTTATCTGAGATCCGAAAGTCCACTAAAGATTGAAGAGTGCAAATACTCTTTTGTTAAAAGGTGTTTTAAATGTATTTAAGAAACCATAAATATGAAGCAATTTTAAACAGAGCTGAAGATTAGCTAAACCAATACAAGACAACAGGTGAGAATCAATATCTTAAATGTAGTCCAGAGGAAGGCAGAAAATATGTGGTGAGTCTAGCTGACTCTATGAAAGTACACTGCTATAAAATACTGTGCTATGAGGTGGTAATAACTCAGTGGATGACTGAGCTCGGTGAAATAGCCTTCTTTTGGGTCAGGGCTAACTAACCCTGGTGTCCAGCACAAAGGTAGGAAGTGCTGTGTTGTTCAAGGTACAGCGTGTTACATGAGTTGAGGGGGGAATTTGGATTTAAATAACTTGCAGCCATTATATGTCTAGAAGTGTTCAAGAAAGAAAGGATGTTAGCCTTGGCATAAAAGCCAAATGATAAGTGAATGAGAAACTACATGCACATGAATTCCCCTTTACACTTGCATCATACTCATTGATGCAAAAACTATTTATAACTTATTTTCCCATCAAAATAACATGTATATAATAATAAATTACTTACCATGTACAAGCAAACAAACACAATTTTGCTAGATTGATGTACTGGTAGTATCTGTATTTCACTTAGTCTTCACATACACAAATAAATTCAAGTTAATAAGTTAGCAGAATAGTGTGTTTAACTATCAAACTGTCAAACAATTACATCTTGAAATGTCCCCAGTTTAAATTTAAGTCAACATTTTTTATATAGTTGAAACCACTCACCCTATGCAGTTGAAACCCTCTACAGAGCCTTAATTATACCTGTAAATTGTACTAAGGTTTTTTTTGAACTCCAGTCAATCTGATGATCTGTGATTTCTCATCAAGATGATTCTATGCTCCTGGCTCAATTGTGGTTACCCAAAACACCAATTGGAGAGAATTGTTCATCTTTGGGGGCAGGGCATAAAGTACTGCATATTTTATTTTTTTCCTCTGTCTACTTTTTGCAATAACACAATCCAAGTCTGCATCTCTGTTAAGCCATTCTATCAACCTCTATCAAATTTGTCCCAGCTAAATGGACATGATTTTTCAATTGTTTTGTACTACTGTGCTGGCAATTCCCTTTCCACAATTTGACAATGAAGGGTGCCACAGCTGGTGGCCCTGCCATTTCAGACTTTTAGTCAGTATGAACTATTTCCAAAATACAAACTAAATCATTAGTTACTTCAATTGACTGCCCAACTTAACAGGAAGAGAACATTATTCCCACATATCACTGCAACTTAGTTGGAAGGGGCCCATCAGATTGTCAAGTCCAACTCCTGGCCCTGCTCAGGACACCCCAAGAATCACACCCTGTGCCTGAGAGCATTGTCCAAATGCTTCTTGACCACTGTCAGCCTGGTGCTGTGACCACTGCCCTCGGGAGCTTGTTCTAGTGCCCAACCACCCTCAGGGTGAATAATCTTGCCCTGGTATCCAAGCTAGACCTCCCATAATACAACTTGTGGCCATTCATTCAGTCCTGTCACTGCTCACCAGAGAGAAGATATCAGTGCCTGCCCCTCCTCTTCCCCTCATGAGGAAGCTGTAGAACTGCACTGAGGTCTCCCCTCAGTGTCCTCCAGGCTGAACAGACCAAGTCTCCTCAGCCACTCCCCACAGCGCTTCCCCTCAAGGCCCTGTACCATCTTCATTGTCCTCCTTCAGGCACTCTCTAATAGCTCAATGTCTTTTCTAAATTGTGGTGCCCAAAACTGCCCTCAGAACTCCAGAAGATCTGTATAGGCTGGAAGAGTGGGGTAACAGGAATCTTATGGAGTTAAACAGACAAGTCTAAGCTTTCGCACCTGGGAAAACATAATCCATGAATGCAGCAGGAGCTGGGCTCTACCCAGCAAAGGAGCAGCTCTGTGGGAAGGGACTTGGATGACCTTGGGCAGCAATTTCAGTGACCAGTCCTGCTGTGGCAGAGAAAGCCAGTGGGGTGCCAGGCTTTTTTGACAGGGAGAGATAGAGGAGTCATTATCTCACTGCACTCAGCACTCGTCAGGCTACACCTAGAATGCTGTGTTCAGTTCAAAATAAAAGATGTTGATAGGGTGGAGAGAGTCCAGAGAAGAACCAGAAAGCCAGCCAGATGGGAAAAGACTTAGGGAAGACCTAACCAGTGTGTTCCAGTATTTAAAGTCTCACTACAAAGAAAATTGAGAATCCCTTTCCACAAGGAGTGACATGGAAAAGATAAGGGGCAATAGGCACAAGCTGCACCTGGGGATATTCTGTTTAGACACTAGAGGAAAGTTTTTCACAATGGGAACAATAAGCTATTGGATTCATCTCCCCAGGAAAGTCATGAATTCCCCAGCATGACTGAGGAATTGGGCTGAACAGGGTGCTGGGTCATCTTGTCTACATTGTGCTTTTTCCAGGAAAGTTGAACCAGATGATCCTTGAGCTCCCCTTCCAATCTTATATGATCGTTCTATACAATAGACAATAAATCAGTTGCTAAGTAAAACTACTAAGCAATTTAATTATTCCTATATGTATTATTTCTATGTTATGGTTTCAGTAAGAGTTGAAGGCACAAAAAAACCCCAACCTAAGGAATCATCACTGTATTTTAATAAAGAAATTATTTTGATTGTAAACATTCTGGCAAACCAGAAAAACAGCGATTGTACTGCCATGAATTTTAAAAGGTTGATGGCTTTATAAATTGTCTTTTCCTACTCCAGAAGAATTCATAGCAGCATCCTCTCAATTCTTAGTCAATCTGTCCCTGTCCTGACTGGCAGGCACTCTATAAAGCTGAATTAAAATAGTTTGTACTTGATCCATTTCACCTCTCCTTGTGTGCCAATAAGTACTAAAAATGGGAGAGGCTTTATTTTATATATACATTGAGTGACCCCATACAAATCATGGGTCAGTAGGAAACTGTCAGACAAGTTTCTTTAGGACAACACCATCCTTTAAATATATTGGCTACACATACCCTCTTTTTCTCTTCCAAAAATATCTCTTTCTCATTTTCTCCTGATGGCATTTTTTGCTCTACTCCTGTTTTGAGAAATTGAGTTCTGAAAAGGCAAGAAAAAAGGAGGCTAGGAAAAATAAATATCTCCTAGAATCAAATACATGAGAACTGGAAACCTCTTCCTCTGAAGACCTTCAAAAAGGCAATTAAATGTGAAAGTATTTCCTTGTTTACTTCATCGTACTTCAGGATCCAGGGCAGCCACAATGTGTTCACATTGTGTATGCAACTTGCAACTTTCAGAAGTTTCTCTATTGCAGTTTTGTCTGTTTTCTTGCCCATATGATACTCTGCATTTTGCTGCTTATAAATTGTGTAAAGCTCAAGCTATTTAATACTAAAGGACTGGTACAGGAAGGATTACTGACATCAAGAGTTCAGAAGTTGTTTTAAAATCTGCAGTTTCTCTAGTTGCCTTCAGAATTCCTTACTTTAAAATATTTGTTATAAGTGTAATATTAAACAGATGCTGATTTTTCTGTAATGTGTTGTAGCAGCTTGGATCAAATATGCTTTAGCCACCACTGTCCTTAATAGATTGTTTTTTCCAGCCAAGACCCGACACCACAAATCACTTTCCACACCTAAGATGCTGTTACTCCATTAATCCTTCTTATCTTAACTCTTGTCCCTCCCAGCTTTGGCAGTCCAACAAAAAAATGGAGGGATCTTGTAAGATACAGATTTGGTGGCTGAGTTACAGGCAGGTGAACACTCTGACTCTAGTTCAGTCTGCATCAATGCATGGGGTTTTTTCTTTTTGTCACAAATAACTGCATCTGTGTGTTTGAAATGTGTTACAGTATCTGGAGTGTGCAGATTCCCAAGTTCCCCTTCTTCATGCCCAAGTTCTTTCTCTTCATGCTCTCACTCCCTCTTTTCCTTTTTTTCATCCCTCTCTTCTTATACACAGGCACAAACACAGATACCTGGCTGACATCTTTGTTTAGATCACCAAATTTCTGTAGATGCATTATTTCCTTTCTGATTCATCTTCCTGCCTGCTTCAACCTATGATTTACCATAATGTTTTCTGGAAGTTGAAAGCAGATGTAGATAAATGAAATTTGCTGGGAAGAAAAAGAACACGAAGAGTATTTTTGCAAATCTTCAACTTTAATACCACATTCCAATCACAGATTTTTGTCACTTTGCCTTGCACAATGTCACAGCACATAGTGATACACCAAAACAGGCATTATGACCGGCACTTCTTTGCACAGTTAGGAGATATAATATTATTTATTGCTACTGTGTCCACGGCAAGGTTTTTGCATGGGAGTGGTGTCTGCAAGAGGAGACCAGGGGCTGCTCCACACTGGCCTCAGTGGCTCAAGCAAGCTCCAGTGGATTCACCATGGCACATAATTGAGCCCTTCAGCCATGCTGCTAGTGTCTCTGGGAACACTTATTTAAAAAAGGGCAGAAAATGTCATAAAAGGAGAAGGAGAGAACAAAAGGAATGAGAAGCAGCACAGGCAAAAAACCAGGTCAGACAAGGAGAAGGTTCTCCATGCCAGAGCAGAAATTCCATGAGGACCATGGAAAACCCATGCTGGAACAGGTTTACCCTGAAGAACTGGAGTCCACGAAGAGCACCCTCACAGGAGTATGGGAACAGTGTAAGGAGGAAGCAGCAGCAGAGAGGTGATTGCTGTGTACTTACTACAGCTCCCATTCAACTCAGGGTGGAATAGACAAATCAGGAGTGAAGGCGTCAATGTGAGTCTTGGAAAGGAGGGTAGCGGGGTGGTTCCACTGATTGTATCTCACCATCTAAATCTATTTTAACTGGAAATAAAATGCATTTATTTTCCCCAAGTATGTTTTCCTCATGACTGCAACTGGTAAGGAACCTCCTGTCTTTATCTCAACTCATGAACTTTATCAACCTACTTTTTCTCCCTCCCTGCTGGAGAGGGGTGGTGAGCATCTGGGTGGGAGTTTGGCTGCTAGCCAGATCTAACCCACCACAATATATTACTGTGTTATGGTGGCATGCAGAGGTCACCGTTGTCATTAGACAAGGAATGACCCTTGACTGCAAAGATTATGCAGGAAGACCACCCTGGAGCAAGACCCAGAATTCCTGTGCCACATGTTTATGAAAGAGCTACAGAATCACCAGTTTCTCTCATGCTCTAAAATACATATCACGGGGGAAAAATGAAAACTTGACGTAAAGAAACACCAAACTTAATTGGTACATCATATAACAAGTAATTACTGATGTACATTTCAGCTTTCAAAAAACTAGACTCCATGGACTTCCTGTGGTGAGACACTGCAGTCAGGAAAACTCCAGCAGTTATGAGGACTGATCAGATTAAAAATTGCTACAGGAAAAATCCCTTTTCTTACATTTTCTCTAGTCAGTAGCAGAACAGCAAAAGAAAATTTGACTCCACTGAGATCATAATAATGTAAGCAATGGCTGAATTTGAAGAATATTTCAGGATTATGTAGTAAGGCAAAAATCCTCTGTATTGTCAAGTAGTTTTCAGTTATTTTTGTCCTTAAAAAAAATAGAAAAGAAAGAACCTGAGATGCTGAAACTTATAAACTTACCCATAAACAGAAGCATTCTTCCCATGCCCACCCTGCCAATCAGCTTGTCCACAGGAACAGGCTTTCCTTTCCTCAACATCAAATGGAATCCAGTGCAGCTTTAAACAAAGTCTTCTTAGAGCACCAAAGAAAGAAGAATGGCTCATTCTGGGTTTGTTTCCTTGGATTTCATGTTTTTAATTAAAAAAAAACAAACCGCAAAAGTTTATGCTCAAAGTTTCATTTTAAGCATATTCAAAGTGCGTGCCCTCAACAGCTGGGGATGAAAACAGTTTTATCTTAGGGGGCACTGGCTAGGCGGCCTGTGTTGCTACTTGTTTGCGAATAGTTTGCACTCAGGAAATCTGTCCAGCAACTTTGGAAATGATCTATGTTTAATCTGTCAGAAAAGAAAAAAGAAAAGAAAAAAAAAAAAAAAAAAAAAAAAAAAAAAAAAAAAAAAAAAAAAAAAAAAAAAAAAAAAAAAAAAAAAAAAAAAAAAAAAAAAAAAAAAAAAAAAAAAATCTTTTTTTTTTTTTTTTTTTTTAGTCAGTATTTATTGCTCCAGAGATCCTTGCTGCGTACTAATGCCCTATTTTCATGTGAGGTTGCAAGTTCATTCAGGGATGTTTTTCTTAACTTTCACTGTGCAGAAAAAACACCTACACCTCACTTTACACATGTAAATCAGTATTCATCTGAGTAGTGGCAAGAAGTATTGTTTTAATATCTCACAGTATAAAAGTAAAAAAATGCACAATGAAATATATGTAAAATCTTTTTGTTTACCCAGCTGGACCAGGCCTTTGCTAGAAATTGTTTGAAGTGGATGGACACTGATGTAATTTTGGAAAATGCCTTAAACAGGGAAAAAATGTTTTTCTTTTATTATAAGTCAATACCAGGAGGGAAGGAAATACAGTAAAATTTGCCGCAAGCAGTATCTCAGGGGAACAACAAAAAATGACTGCTTAATGGACATGGCCTTCTAATAAATTCAGACAAGAATTTATTGAATTTTTAGGGATATGCAGAGGCTGTTTGTAGACAAAGCAGTCTGATAAAGTTTGTATTTTTAGTAGATCTTATAAATAATTTCATTAAGGAGAATGTTTGTTCATAAAAGAAGTCTTTCTCTTAATAATCAACAGTCTCATTTAGTAATTCTTCTGCAACAAAAAATTTTGCATAGAGTAATGTGCTGAAATATGTGGTTTCCCATTTGATTAGTTATTATGTTCTAAATATATTTGTTATTGAACCTTCAGGACTTCTCTCTTGAATAAAGTGAGACTGCTTGAAGGGACTACCAGAGTCTCTGCTTGTACTTTGAATAGACAAGTGTTTTCCAAAACAGGAAAATGTTTTGTTAAGCAATACTGAGATCAGACATAAAATGACAGTGGCTTCTGACTGACTGGCTTTATGTGGTTGAGGAAATCTGAACCCTATTCTTGATGAGAAGATGAAGTGATAACCTACACAAAACTCTTCCTTGAGGAGTACAGGCAGGAACTATCATGCTGCACTCTGTAGGATAAAAGATATGACTCAAAGATACTGAGAATAATCACTCCTTTGATCTGTTTATAACATGGAATATATTTGTGCTGCTGACGCTCTCCGTAGTGTCACAATGTATGTCAGGGTCCCCGATGACGCCTGGGAGGATTACACTTCCAGAGAAGGGACATCAGATTTCAAAGGGACATCAGATTTCACAGATCTAGTCAGGCACACAATTGCACAGGAGGTTACTCCTTTTTGGCAGGAATTTAATATTTTACTAATGGCATTGTATCACTGTCATCCACAAGTTTCTGGTAAGAAACAGGTCCCTGCATACTCTGGTCATAGCAGAGAAAACCTGGCCTGTCAAGTTCACTGTTGGGGTGTGATTAAAGACAAAAGAAACAATTGGAGAATTCTGGTCAGAGGGAGACGTTATTAAAACCTCAGCTATCTGAATGTGTGAGGACTATTGCTTTTACTGAAAAGTTAAATAACTTGTGATCCCAGGACTCTGAATGTCAAGTAAGAAGAGCTCAGCACTGATATTGTGCTACAGTTAAATCCCACAATTTTTAAACTATGGAACTCATGACACTGAGATAACAAAAATGGCACTATCTAGAGCAAGAAGCCATTTCTTGCCTTCACAAAGGAGTTGCCCAATGTAAAAGCAATGATGGTGGGTTTTGTGCAGCCTATTCTACAAAGATGACATGGGTTTGACATTTAATAAATGTGATGTTTAATTGTGAAGCTTAGACAGCTGCTTTTTATCAGAGGGTACATGAAAGGAGGAAAATGGCAGACATTTAACAAGAGCTGATTGCAAATGGAGGAGGTAGTTTGTATGTATGTCACACATACAGCAAGTGACAGGAAGTAATGGTCCAGTGCTGCTTTAGACACTAATGCAGCATGCTTATTTTGCTGTTTTTTATTTTAGTCAAGTTTTCATTCCACTATTCTGTTAGCGATCATGCAGCTATAGGATTACATATAGGAAAGCCAGACTGCAAAAAGTCAGAAATCAACCATGAAAAGATTATGAAAACTGGATGTAACACAAAACTGAAATAACATGAGAAAGTAACTCCTAAGAAACTGCATGAAACACATAGTGCTGTTCTTTAAGTGCCTCCAGTGGAGTGCAACAGTTTGCCTTATAGAGGATACAGCCCACAACTTTTAAATTTGGTAATTTCCCTTTAAGGATCAGATAAACAAAAATGTCAATGACCTTGGCAACATGACCTGAGTGTCTTAGTTTCACTAGGATGAACTGTTCTTGGAAAAAATTCTCCCCTGTCTGAGTCACAACCAGGTTTTTCCTTCTGGAGTAGGAATGCTGTTCTTCCCCTGCTCTCTTCCCAGCTAGCAACGCAGGCAAATTCCAGCTCACTAGTCTGGCATTTCAATTTCTGTAGGGTCCTCTCATGTTATGCCAGTGTAGAAGCTTTAACATTTTTTGTAACATTCTTTTGAAACAGATCTCCTCCAAAGCACCTTGCTAGAGTCCAATGAATAAACTTCGAAAAGCATGGGGTTTTGTCTTTCTTCACAAAATGTGCAAAAGTAAATTTCATTCTCTGTGTTATATTGGACAGGCCTTTAAGCAGTGATTGCAAAAGTTATTACATTTAGGCTTAAGAATACAGTGGTAGGGATACTCATGTGAGAAACAAGGTGATGGCTACCATGCCACTTAGTTATATTGTACAAAAAAGATACTTTTACCTTCAGTTGAACAAAAAGTAAATAAAAATATATGTATTGTTCAGATCAACTTCATTTAGTGACCTTTTAATTTCTTTCTGTCTTCCTCTCCACAGGCATATAAACTGGCCAGGAAAGAAATCATGCAGGCAGTTCACATGTTTTTGAGAGAGTGAATGCCAGTGGCAGTGCTTTTAAACATTAATGAAGTGTCCAGTGCAGTCAGTAATATGGAGAATGCAGATCTGATGCCTCCCTCACATCACAGGCATTATGGTTTGAATATTCTCAAGCGAAGAACAACTTCCTGCTCAGCAAGCCAGGAAGCATTGAGATGATTCTGCTCTCAAAGCTCCTGACCTGACACTGGTTTGTCGGAGAAGCTGGTCACACTCACCTCCAGGATGGAGAGTCCTTCTCTCTCAGTAGCTGTCAATGCATTTCAAGCAGAGTAAGCTGGTAAGGTCCTTGCTTTGAGCTTGCCTTCCTCAGTGCTAGGACACTGATGTAACAAGAAGTTCAATCCTTTCCCTGCACCAGGCTAATTTTCAGTGGGATTTCTGTTCTCTTAGTCTGGCCTTCAGTAACACCATTTTCTCTAAAACAATGGAACCATACTCTGGCATGAGCCTGTTCTGCATTACACCACTTTGAAATAGTTTTTAATAGCAATACTCCAGCCAAAAATAATTATGGTGAATTCTCCATTATCTGATGAAGAAAAACATGGATGATGCAAGTACCAGGAGCAGTCATGGAACCAGTTCTCACGATACTAGCCAGACTTAGGAGTATCCCTTCACTGTATGCCCCTGACACTCCAAACTGGAGGAGGATTTACTCATTCATGCACAGCACCCGACCTTAATTGCTCTCTAAGTGCTCTACATTTCAACAGAGATAACAAGCTTTCTAGGAATCCAGAGTGATCTGCAGCACAGTAAGAGCCAGATGATGCTTGATATGGCATGTACATAAAATCTGCTGGTGTTCTGATGGCAAAGAAGAGCCCCTTGAATGTATTTTCAGAGGGTTCCATAGTACTGGTTTGGTGAGTGTGGCACAGAGACAATAAATCTGGCTCTCCACTTAGATAATCCCAGTCCAAGCCTATGCTACACTCTGCATAAACTGCATTTTGTCTGAAGATAACAACCCAAGGAGTCTTGTCACAGTTGATCAGCACTACAGATCCATTACTGACAAATAGTTCAAGTAGGGAGTATATGGAGAAACATGTTTTTTGCTTGTGCCACTTGATTTCTTATGTTTGCTCTTTTGCCACTTGCAAGGATATGAAAGTCAAGAAGCACTCTGTCCATAAAACCTTGAAACAATGCAACTGCTCTCTATTATCAACAACATCCTTAAGCATCTTGAAGGTAAATCTCCAAAAGTCTGCTACTAGCAATCCCTGCAAAGAGAATTAGGGGAGGTGAGAAGGAAAAAACAAGTATAGAAAGGATGATACAAGTAATCTAGCTTGAATGCATATCCAAAACTGCCAAACACTATCCTTAGCAGTCAAAGATCTCATGTTTTATTAATAGATTCAAAACTTTTAATCATGGTTTTGTACTGATATTACAACTGATGCCAAGCAAAAAACAACGTAAGTCCCAATTATGACTCTAAAAAAAATACCAAAGTTGAAAATGCAAATGTCCTAGCATTTTTACAGTTGACAGCTACCTATTACAAAGTGATTGTTAATATTTTTGTTCTTTGTAAGACAGGCAACCTCAAGAAGGCCCTGAGTGAGGTCTGAGCTACACTTCGAGTGTCTTCTGTAACACAGTTAAAAAAACAAATAAATTCAGCATTTGCCATTAACCAAAAATATGAAACAAAGTATGGAGACAGGATTTGCAAAATTTTCACCTGTATTTTCAATCATTGTAGAGTGAACTTTTCTAAATTATTTGACCATGCAATGCTCTTTAAAAATAATCTCATATGCTCTCTTTAATCTGTATTGACAGCATTCAAAACAGAGCACAGTGAAATTGAAGCTAAACTCATATTCTCAGTTCTCAGTAAACAAAAGGATTGAGAATAGTCTTGAATTTTTCCTAATTATTTCCTTTAAAAACTTGATTTTATGTATACACAGTATATCCCTTTTTCTTTTGTGAAGCAGGTAACAAAAATTCCACTCTTCTAAAAGCTCATGAAAGTTCCTTCTAATTCCTGCAACAACAAAAATTCCTGTTCATGTGCAGCCAGAAGCAAAGCATAGAAGTCTGCTGTAGAATTAAGAATGAGAAGAACTACAAGAAATGTGCTGTCCATACAGCTTGTGAACAATTCAATAAAAGGCAACTATAAATTCCCACCTGCAGTGTCTACATAACACCACAGGTACCGTCAGCCAAGTACAGAAAAAAAGCAGAGCAAACAAACCAAATACCCAAACTGCCTGCAAAATTAAGTGAAATAATGTTCTAAATCCTTTATTTTCTTGTTATTAATATTTCTGTTTGTGTCTCCCTCCTGCAGCTCTTGGCAAACACTGCACTTAAAATATTTGGAAAAGCAGTTGGTTCTTCCCACCTCATCTGTGCCTTTTCTTAACCCCCAAAATCATTAAGCATTGTGGTCCTTGCTGAAATCCTGTTTACCAGAGTTGCTTTGTTACGTGGGTATTTTTAAGTTTTCAAAGGAACTTTTTGTTCCTACAGAATGAAGCGTCCCCATGTCATGCTGCAGCCAAGTTAGCCAAGGTGCTGATAGCCCCCTGCAGTGAAAGAACATGAGGAGAGAGAAAACTGGGGGAAACAGAGCAGTCTTTTCAACTGTCAACATTTATTTAAATGTAATCATGAAATTTGGCTGTTCCTTGGGCCATGTGGTGTCTGCCCATTCTGCAGGGTGGGGCTGGAATTACTGCTGGCATGAATTTGTTTGGCCTCTTATTTTCATAACCCGTCAGAGCCACACAAGGGGAAAACAAGAGGCTACATAAGTACATTTGAGGGCTAAATGTTTGTCTGGCATGCTTGCATCATACAGGACTTGGAAGGGCTGAGGAAAACCTCTGAGCTTAGGGAATGTGAGGTGAGCTGCACAGTTTAATATGCAGACAGCTGAGGAGATACAGAAAGACAAAATACTCTCAAACTGGTACTGAAAGGGGTCAGTATGTGGGGATCAACGTTAGACAAGAAAATAGATGAAGATTAACTCCATTGTATTCCATTATAATGATTTTAACTTATAGCAAGAAGATTGATGGGGCTTCCCCTACTACAGGAAAAGGGTATGCCCCTTCATTCCATCACTCAGGTCTCTGATTTTCCGAAGTCTTTTGTGAACACTTTTATTTCCCTGCAGACCCTGTTTTCTCCTGTAGGATCTTGGCCCCTACCTCTTCAGAAACCTTGTGATGTATATCTCTCCCCCCACCGCCTTGCAGGTTCCCTCCCTGTGCTCAGCCAAACTGTCATGTTGCCCAGTTCTCCTCATTAGGCTGCAAAGAGAGGTGCAGCTGCTGCTCCTGCTTCCCATCAACAGGAAAGATGGCTTTAGCAGGTGGCAGCAATTGGAAATGGCTCCCATGTTTGTCTTCAATTCCTCTGAATCTCTTCAGCAGCAAAAACTGAGTACAAAATAATGAGGATGGGAAAGCCTAGACAATTTGTGGACTGCAGTGATATCTAGACAGGCTGAGAGAAATCTAGATGATTCAGAGAAAGTGGCAGAAATACTGAAGGAGGAATTGAAGTGTTTTTTGTATGAGTGAATTAGATCAACACAGTGCTCTCTGTTACAAATTATTCATATACATTGAATAATAAATCTGGATACAGGCCTGAAGAAAACAAGCATTGAAAGAGTATCACTGACAAAGATGGATGGTAGGTGTAGTTGTTTGGGGACATGAACATAATATTTGGGAAGCTGAAATAGGTAACTGGCTTAGAAAGAAGAGAAACTGCTCTAACAGTACAGCTGGGCAATGAAGACAAAGTATAAGCATGCTGAGAAGTGAAATGAGAGGGAAAGCAAACTGAGGCAAAAGAGGAAAACGGATTGAAATGGAAGTTGGCACTGGCGTGTTTGCCACAGAACAAAACATTAGCAAAGTCCAGTGCTAGGACAATAAAGAGCAGAAAATTAAAAAAATATAATAAGTGACAAAGAACAATTACAATAAGGAAAGAGGAGGCAGAGAGAAGAAAGGGAGATAGAGACCAAGGTGACAGTAACAAATTCTTTCATTTATTTTTAATACAAAGGGGCTGCTGGTCTTGCAAAGTGGTCACCCTGCCTCTCACACCCGGACTTTGCCTAGTCTTTTTCAGAACACAAAATCAGGTTCTCAGGAAAGGGATCAGTGGATGTTTTACATGTTTGGCATCTGATGCCTTGACAGATTCCACACTGGAGGCCTTCAAGTATTTTCAGACACATATGAAGACTGGAGAATCTCTGAATTTCTCACTATTTGGTAGAGTGCAGAGAGATTTTAGAGCCCATGTTCCATTTATAATATGCAGCTGTGTTTTAGAGACATCTTGGCTTAGAAGTATGGGATAAAAATTGGTCTAAGTGCAGTACTTGACTTTTTTTGGCTGTAATTAAATTCTGGATCATGCTTATAAGGGATTTTTAAGAACTGTAAATCAATCCTTTCTGCTGGCATTACTCCTGGCTTTTTATTTCAAATGAAGTTAATGGCAGGACAAAGATAGAGAATAGGGAATCACTTGCAGCTTCTTCTACTTGGAAGCCCCATTTTGTTGGGGCTACTGTGAAGAAATCGGAAGAAAAAGGCTGATAGGTTAAAAAATAAAAATCTTTAGCATGTAAATATTAAAAGAAATGGTAGAGGTTTAAGTCACAAAGACTCAAATGCCTGTAGGGAGCACTTAAGAAGAATTACTTGACTCACAGATTTTAGGCCAGAAGGGATCAACAGATTGTTAGTTTGACCTACTGTGTAACATGGCCACAGCATTTCATCCAACTAATTTTGCAGCTAGCTTAAAGCCTGTCTTTCCTGAAGTCAGGTGGGCTTGACATAGAGATTTGAGGGGGTGAAGAACTCATGCATTTTAACAGTCCTTCCTCTGGTAGTCTATTCCTTCTTGTTTAATATACGTTGATTTTATATTTAATTCTAGACAGCCTCTTTTTTTTCTTTTTGTTGTTGTTGCTGTTAAGATTTTTCTGCTTTCTTGGAAGTCTTTGTTACCTATTATTTTCTTGATGTAAAAGACAGCTCACAGATGGCTCAATGCTGTGATAGCAGGGTAAAGAGGGCTGCCCTGGAGACAAGGTGATTCCAGCTCTTGGGACAGCTTTTGGCAGTGGTGGCTGCCTATGTGGGATGTAATAAGAAGGGAGAGAGTGTGAAATGGCAGACTGTAAGAGGCTGCAGTGAGTCAGCCACTCCGAGGGGGCTGGAAGAAATGTATAGTCTGTATAGAGGAGCGCTGGGCTAGAGCTGAGCTGGAGGCGAGGAGTTCGGATTTCTGTAAATCCAATTCTTCTGATATTCTTGGCAGTCAGGGGAGGAAACTCACAGCAGAGAGCTCTGGTGTGTGCGGAGTGATGATTCTCAGGCTGCCTTCTGAGAAGGCAGGCCAATAAATGTGGCTACCATGTCCTGCAACAACAGTCCTGAAGAGGGAGCATAAGCTAATAGCAGGGTCCAGGGCAATGCAATAGGCATCCTTTGTGATGGACTGAGCAGTGTAAGACTAATGGCTACAGCACTGCAAAAGCATCTACAGGAATAATTCATATACAAATGACTTCAATAACCCTTTTTACCGATTTTACCCCTTTTTGCCAAGAGAGAGAAACTCGATGTGCTAATTAAAATTGTTCATTCTGCGAATTTTTTTTAGTAGTTCATCACCTTACAATCATCATGCTGCTATTTATTCTTCCATTTTTTCTAAAAATTGGCTTTTTTCCTTTTCTGTCCAAACACAAGGGTCCTTCTTTTCTCTTATTGCATTTTGGAGTTTAAAAATTCTTTCTCAGAATTTCCCTTTCTCTTGCAGATGACACTAATTCAGAGGATCTGACATTCTTCCCACCAGTCTTTGTTACCGAGAAGTATTATCAGATGTTTTGTAGGAGTATAATTGTGAGGTAAACACAGTTTTGGTGAAAAAAGCACTAAGTGTTTTCAGGTGGTCACATGGGGAAATGTCATTAACACTGTGTAATTTGCTTGGAGTAGTCCAGCCTTGGAATGTGTGGCAGTATTTCACTGCTGAAAAATGATTGTTGCTTCAGCTGCAGCCATATCCATCTTCCTGGGAAAACTTCCAGCTTCAAAGAGAAATCTGGTTGTTCAAATTTGAACTGTGTTCTTAGCTGCAACATAATCTTTTCTGTCTTCTGGTTGTCCATTGAAAACTGTAATGAAAACAAGGCATACCTTCCTCTCAGCCTTGGTGTAACCTTTCTCTTCTTCAGGAAAGAAAAGTCACTGAACCCAGAGGGTGATTAATTTACTGACATTCTTTCAGATGCTTTGAAGATACGCTCTGAGGGAGGGTCTGCACGCTAATTTGCAGAGTAAAGCCAAAAGATGGAATCTAGCAAGGCAATGTCAAAAAAATGAATACATTGGTCTTCTAAATAATGCCTTTGCAACAACTGAATCATATTAAGCACAGACTGATTTCATGGGCTGAATAGACAAGTTCTTAAATCTTAGCTACCAAAACATGTTGTCATAGGAAAATCTTCAGTGAAGCTAATATTACTGGTTTGCACACAGGAGAAAAGGAATACTGGTAATGGGAAAGACACATGACAAACATTTCCAAACTTTCAGAAAAGCAAGCTTGAATATAAAGATAACGCATAATGAAATGGACTTCCCTCATTTGTTTTCTCTCCATGAGCAAATGAGCTATAATAAATAGTAAAAATAAAGAAGTTTTAGTAATTGATGACCTCTCACCTTCACCCCATCCAGGCTGCTTTTTAAGGCATTTTTCATACTCTTGGTTTATTTATTGTTCCTCTGCTGCTTCCAAGCTGACCTTCAGATAGGATCCCACCCAGAGGTTTGCAGGAAGCAAAATAGGGCAGCAGAAGCAACAGAGTTAGTTGGAATGATGGTTACAAAAATATGTGCAAAGCAATTATATCATGGCTGCTCCTGTCTTGCTGGCATACAAATATTTTTATTGATATTTGCCTCAGACCCTTTGGGAAAATTATCAGACACATTGATATCCTATCATAAATTTCCCATGGCTTCTCTATGGCCCTTCCTGTTGCTCCAGAATGCCATAATTGTGTATGTATATGAAATGTAAATATGATAAAGCCTGTTCTAGAGAGTATCTTGTCCACTATGTGATTGAATAAGATACACAATGGAAAGCAATTCATTTCTACTGTTTTTCTTTCCCTGGCAGAAGTAATTCCTGTGGTTTTTGTCTGTATTCTATCTAGTCAGCAACAGTTGATAATGGACTATGCAAAATATACAAACCAGAAGAAATGAAAGACAATTTTGTACTGTTTAATTTAAAATAACACAGAGATCTGTACCAGACAGCTGCAGTAAACCACATGTATGGCATATGTAATATAGCAAACATTGTTCAGGGTTCTCTGCTTTTGTTTTTTCAAATACCTGAACATCTACACACATACAAGCATACATACATACATAAAATACCAATCAGCAATTCAGCTGAAACTTTCTCACCGGTTTTTAATATATTATATATGAATTTATACAAAAAATTACCAAGTTTTATATACATAGTAACTTATTTAAAACCTATTATTTTATTGACTATATTTGTAACAGAAGACATATTCAATCACTTCGATGAGAAGTTTGTTAAAGATTTGGGATGGACTTTTAAATTGGAGTAGAAGTATCGTTTAGTTTGTTACTCATTTCTAAATATTTGAAAATACTTTTATTCATTTAAAGACAAAAAACAGTAAGATGTTGGGGTCTTTTGCCTATAAATCTTGTACTGTGATTACATCTCTTGCTGTTTTCAGACCTTTTGAGTTGATATCTGAGACAGCTCATGTAGGAACAACACTTACCTTTCTACCACTTAAAATCATACGTTAGAGAAAAGAAGACACATGTTCTGAAGACACATGGGTGAATGAAGGTGTTTACAACATGGAAACATACTTCTATTGCTGTTTATAAACTTTCTGTTAGGCAGAGGATAACTTTAATCTTAGCACTTCCTAGATTTTGGCTCTGTAACCACACTATTTTTCTTTAATATTTATTTATATGTCTGTTACATGCAGACACAGTTTTGTAACCTCAAATAGCTTGAAACTCACAGTCGTGGGATTTAGAATCAGTGCTGAAGGTTAAATAATATTTTCTTCTACTTTTTTTCATGGCATCAAAGCATTCTGCAAGTACTACTAAAAAGAGGGTCCGCATCTTAATTCTGTCAAAAGGTGGGAGCCCTGTGTCACGCTAACAATAAATTTGGTGCAGTGTAAATTGTGTTTAACTCCTAAGGCTAAGTGCAGGTTAAATATCATTTGCTTTTGATCCAAATGCTACTCATTTGATGAACCTCCTTTGCCACACACAGCCAAAAGCTGTATTAACTGCTGAACATATTGGTGCTGCAGTGTAAGAAGGCCTCACCTGTCACTTTCCTTCTTTGCACACTGACGTTTTGCAATGCAACTTGGTCTAATCAGACAACCTGATTTTACTTCTCTGAAAGCCTTTTTTGTTATTTTAATTTTGGGTCTCAGTCCTGGGTATTCACATGGTTGAAAGACGTGATATTGTAAATGCCCGTTTGACAGGTTTGCTTCACATCAGCATACACAGCACACCAAAAATTTCAAGCAGGCACTAGAATTTGTTTGGGTAGATCTTTGTTGCTTAGCAGAACACAAGACATTGCTCTTGGCAAGACCCTGTGCAAACGACGCCTGCTGAGCATTTTAAGGTTCTCACTATGTGAGAACAGCAGAAAGGGGCTGCATGAAAGTGGCACTGCTGGCTTGCTCTTGGCACTGCCACCAGAGAACACTTGCCACGGGAATTTTTGAACCAGTGGTGTTTTCCTGTTTTCCTTTCCAATTATTATTGTTTCTGTAGAATTTACTTCCACGGAAAATACGAAGCTTGCAGAATTTAAATTTGGAAAAATGTTGAAAACAGCCTGGCCGAAAAGTGTGAATTTTTGAACGAGAAGAGTGCTTACGTGGGAGATGGATTTAGGACTCCTCATGCTTATCCTCCTATGCTGCCTGGGCTTCGCAATGACGCCATTTGTCCCTTCTCACCTAGTTAAGAGGGGAATGGGCGTGAGAGAGGGGTCCTTGCGCATGGATGCAGAGTCTGTGGGAGACACATCCCACAGAACACTCGCCGATATTCAGCTGATCAGACTTTCCCCGCACTCGCACTTCCCCGGCAGGAAAAAGACAGGCTTTGCACCAAACCTGAGGGGGGCCCCGCGCCCCTCATCAGCGCCCGTCGAGCCGGGGCGGACCCGCCCCTACCGGTGACTGACAGCCACGCCGACCAATCGGCAGCAGCGCCGCCAGCAGGGATTTGCATACGGTGCGGCGTTGCCGTGGTAACGCCGGCGCGCGCGGTGCGGCGGCAGGACTGGGCCAGGCCCCGAGCATGTGAGGGGTGCCCTCCCTCCCTCGGAACGGGCACACTGAGGCACAGGGCAACACAGAAACCCAGCCTTGGGGACACGAGAGAGTTTTGATCCAAGCGGAGGTAATAGGTGTTTAGGAGTACATGAAAAATTAGGTGCCATCCACGGTCTCATGAGCCTTGGATCTGAATAAGCCTGTGAACTTCTCTTTCGGGCAGGGCGGTGGAGGAGTGGTTGGGTGAGGAGGAGCCCTGCTTTTCCTTCTTTCCCGAAGTCCAAACCACTCTTCTGCCTGGCCAGCAGGCACGAGATCCTCTAAACTCATAACCCAGTTTTGCGGGTTTTCGCCTGATTTCCCTGTGAAAATGGTGATGGTACTGACGGCGTGCCTGACCTGAGGCTCTGTCAGCCAAGGTTTAAATAATGCTGTCCTGTGTCCTGTGCTCATCCCCCTGAAACAGTGCTTGCCCTGAGTACCAGATGGCTGGATTCCTGCAGAGGTCAGGCCCCCGTTATAAATAAGTAGAAAGGTCAATGAACAAAGATTTGAGTGACTTTCTACCCTTAGACCATCCAGTTGGTAATAAATTCATGTGTAGTGGTGCAGTGCTTACTGTGAAGAGAATGCATTTATTCTCTGGAATTTGTTTCTGCACAGGTTTGTCTGGCAAAATGGTGTGTGAGCATTTACCAGGTCAGATGTTCTGTCTTCCTGGTTCCCCACTTTTCAAGGGGAGTAGACTGAGTTTTTTTATATGTATATATAAAGGGGCAGGAGAATACACCTGGAATAATCATGGCCAACAATGTGGATACTAAAACCTAAACATGTTACTATGTAAAAGGCAGTCCTACCTGACACAAAATTACTGATTGTCCTATATAACAGAAATTACCTTTTCCAGTTCTATTCCTGGAAAACATGTGGTGCATAACAGTAATGATAAGGCTTACTAAAAAGATGTTTTGTTTTCTTTTCGTTTTGTTCGGAAAGTGCAATAGAAACTGAAAGCTTTGCTGTCCTTTCCAAGTGGTTTATCTTAAAATTTACTACAAAATTTATTCTTAAGGTACTGTCAGTGAACTGATTGCTCAAGTTACAAATTCGTACCATTTCCTTCATTATTAATTTATATATTTTGCTAAAATTTGCTTTTCTATTTACTTTGCATCCAACTTCACAGGGCAAAGCAGAGCCCCTTGGTAACACAAACTGAGTTCGAGAACTGAATGCAGCAAATTGGCAAAGTAAGGAGCTCAGACATGTCTCTTCATTTAAGCCACATTATCTGGGGATATTCCAGGTTTATATTCCATATCTGTTTCGGTTGGCACATGGAATTTAATCCTGTGCTCTCAAAAATTATAAAACAGTAAACAGGACAGTGTGAACCAATGCTTCAAATACAAACTGAGAAAAAGATGGTTGTTAAGCATGACAAATTGTATAATCTTCAGGACCCAGGGATACCCAGTAAAACTTTATGACCTTTGTCTGTTCTGCCCTCTCTCACCAGTCAGGAATTACTGTTGATCTAACCTGAGAGACAAAAGCAGTAATGTAAAAGAATGATGCTTTTAAGATTTGTTACAAACTAGAACTTTAAAATGAGTGCTATAATGCAGTCAAGACTCTTGCTGGGTATGATAGCCCTGCTAGCATGCTGTTTTCTGTAACAGATTTAGTACCCGACCCTTTCTTTTTTTATGTCACTACATCATGAATGTTCTGCAAAGTATTAGGATGTGCTGTATTATTCATGCAGAATACAACGTGTATTTAATAATATCTTGTTAAGTTTTCCAGCATTTCACAAAATAATTGGAACATCCAGAGTTTTGCTTTTCTAGACATTTTCCACTTCACATAATTTCATTTCCTGGTCTAGATGCCCTCAGTTTCTCTTCTACTGTTGTGGCTTTCTGCTTAATGTTTAGTTTTCATGTTTTAATAGCTGGTCTGTCTTGCTAAGCATAGTAATTTCCATGGTAATCAGATTGTCTGAGTATCCTATTCATGACAAAAGTTCCAAAACCTTAGTTATGAAATAATTTATCAGCAGAAGCACTTTCTTTCTAATCAAAGACTATTAAGATTGATTTACACTGTAAAAGAAAAGAACATTTACCCCTTTGGATTACTTTATCCTGTATAAAGTTATTTTGTTACTGCAGATTATTGAGAAAATTGGCTTTTCATCACTGAATCATTTTGTACCTCCAGTGACAGGGTCTCAGCACATGTGCAGTGTCATCCTTTTGATTTCAACTGAATACTGTCAGCCTGTACATTCTGACATTCCTGACTTATATTCTTTTTGTTTCAGATTCTTAACTGAATATCAACTTATCCATCCACCTATTTTTGTCTCCCAACAGATGAGCCTACATTCTTGAAATAATTGCGTAGTCATCATCAAAATCACTGAAAAAAAAAAAACCTGATTCTGCACATATGAGTTCCAGAAGCTGAAATGAACAAAGACACTTGAGCCAGAAGGTACAGGTAGCTCACTTTGAGCTGTGTAAGCATACTTGTTTCAGTGTCTGCTTACTCTCATACCCTTGTGCTGTGGGCAGGGTTAACATACCCAGTCTGTTCATTATTTGGTGCATATCTGGTGTGCCATCTAGGATTTGCAGAATAAATATCACAGGTATATTTCAGTAACTGAAGCTGATTAAGAATGTGATGCGCAAGCATCCCCATTGTAACCCACACTGGGAACATGTCTGCTGATTTTTGCAGAAGAATAAATGTGGAGGTAGTGATCTTATTCCTTTAAAATATGAGTGTTAAATAATTGTGAGTAAAACAAAGATAATCGTTATCTTGATAAGCTGTAATGCATCACTAAGTAAAATACAAAAACCAAGAACATTGTAGAGCATAAAGGATATCTGAGATCTGAGAGAATGCTGGATTTGGAATTTTAAAAGCTGGAGAAGTTATTGGTTTTTTTCCTAAAAATGTTCCAATTTTTTCCCATTGTTTCAACTAGTAGCAATCAAAATTCCTTCATATAAAATAATGATTTCATGTGATGACTGCTGTTGATATCAGGATTTTTTGATTGGTCCATGACATTTTAGGCATGAAGATAACCATATCCAAAGAAAGGCATGGTCATTTTCATTAATCATTTCATTTCAAGAAGAAAAATACAAAAAAGCTTTGATTATGTTGGTTGTCTCATTACAATGAACATGTTAAATAATTCTATGTAAGAACTGGATAGAAAGTTCTAATTATATATTTCCCTTCTCTTTTATTGTGATGGACCTTTGCACACATGCGTAGACACAGAGACACACAATTTCTCTCTTATATAACTCATGCTGGTACATCTTTGAGGAAACTTTCAGTTTTGTCTAGCCAAGTCTTTAAACAGTGGGAAAAATGCTCACTGGAAAATTTCCAGACAGTTCTAACCTGTTTGGAAATATCAGAACACAATGGCTTTTTAACTTGTCATATTTGGTTTTAAGTGTTCTTGTCCTGTGCTTCTATCTGGTTGCATCCACTTTTAACAAAGGCATAACCACTACCTTCTGGGCTGCAGATTGCATGGGGAAAAGGGTATGTGTGCAAAGATCCTCTGACAGAACAGGCTTCACACTTTGATGTTTCTGAGTGTATGTTAAGATATTTAAGCCAGGTTGCTGTAGTACTAGCTGTTACAGACTAACAAAGTCTTGAAGCTGATAGAGGTGAGGTATACACCAATATTTGTATGTTTGGAGCTTGCAAGTAGTTTCTTGAGAGAGGAGGATGCATAAAAATGTGGATCATGCGCAGCTGTAACAAGATGAAACATCCTGACATAGTAGACTTTGAATTTCCTATATCTCAGTGGTATTTATTTAAGTTCAATAGAATAATATATTATTCTTTCACATGACTGAAGGAAATAATTAGTCTCTAGGTCTAACCAAAGGAGACTCCTTCAGCCAGAAACTGGGGAGAGAATGTAGTGCTGAGCTGGAAAAATGTGGGGTTTTTAATGTGTGGTTAATTTGCTAAAAATATTCTTGGAAACATGAGAATGTTTTTTTGCTTTTATCTTTCAGTGAAAAACAGATCCAACAAAGATACTACAAATTGTCCTATATTTTTGTCCAGCTTATGTTTGAGTACTTTGTCTTAAAGGATTTCTAAAATGATTTATAATTGAGGAATACAAAACATTCAGCACAAGAAAAAATAAAGCTTAAGATGTTGGTTTAATTTCATTTGCTTTCCCTTACAGAATAGTGAGAAGACTCATAGAAAACATTTTATTTGGAAAGAGCCTGAAGCAAGGCTTTGTGGCTCGCAACAGAGGATGTCAGTTTGGTCCTTTCTGACATCTCTTTTATGTGTAAATATAATGAGAACCCAGGAAAGTGGAGAAAAAAAAAACTTTATCTTGACTATAAGATTAGGGATCAGCCTTAGAAAATCCTTTGTGACCAGACTGATTTAGTACTGAGATGCTAGCAAATCTAGATTTAATTGCCTTCTTTTTCAGACTTTCTGTGTTATGCTCAGCTGATCACTTCATCTCTCTATATATATTATGTCCTCTTGTACTGAGCTTTTCTCCTGTCTTTATACAGTCCAGCCCAGACTGAGAAACCAGGATCTCGGGGTGCTCTTGTAGTACTAGAATTTTTTGCTTGTCACTTCTCATTTAAAGCTATTTGAGACATTTCCAATTTATATAACTGTAAAGTTAGGTATTACAAATAAAATCTTTTAGAATACGTGTGAATTTAATCCAATGTACATAAATCACCCTTATTAATGACCCATATTACACCATGATGTCGAAAACAATGCTTATGGCTCCAAGCACTGCATGGTGAACAGGCAGAATAAGTATACCACATTGAGTGTAGTATTGAAGAAAAGGAGAATAAAGGGAAAACTCAGAGTGAAGTAGGGTTTTGCATAAATGAGGGCTCACACAGACAAGAATTCTTGAATCCAAGATAATGAATTAACCAGTTCCTTTCTGCTAGCTAAAATTTATCTATTTTATTTTTGGCAATGACAACCTGATCTGTAGTTGTGCCTCCACCAGGATTTTGTGTTTGGATGCTACTGTTTTGGAGCCATAAGTTTGCCCCTTCATTTAATGTATCTGTAGCCTTTCACACCTTCAGGGAGTTCAGCCCATGCAGACATTCTCATAGCTCTGTTATGGGAGTCCTGATTTTGTAAGCACTCTCCAATTATAGATGACCTCTTCCAAGAGCCTTCTGGATTTAAGCCACTGTCACCTGAAGCAAGGAGTTTATATAAATCCCTCTCATTGCTTTATCTAGTACTGGTTTCAAAAGATAGCAAAGAAATAAGTTCCCACTATTTATTTTTCTTGTTTATGATGTTCCCTGGAAATTGTCTGATTTTCAATTAAACCAAGCCTGTCTTGGGGCCCAAGAGTTTCTTGGGGCTTTTTGACATGTAAGCTTGAAAGCTCTGTGATCTTTGTATTTGGTGCAAGGATTTATTTTGTCCCTTTCTGTGGTGACAGATTACAACAGTGACAGTAAACCAGCCATACAGATTAAACTGAGTTTACAGTCTGATGCAGTTACATGTGGAAAGGCTGTGATACCAGTCAATATTCATAAACTGTACAAAAACAGATTCCTCAAATTCTCACAGCTGTTCCTGTATTTTGTTCTTTGAATAAGCATGGTCATGTCCGGGTAGTAGGAGTCTTCATGCAGTGTGTTCTTCCATAAGGTAAACTTTGGCTTTTTTTCAGCTCCATGTGGAGGTCTCCATGTGGAATTCTAAGTCAAAAGCAGTAGAGTTGAGAATTCATTGGAAACAGCCAATTTAATCCCCCAGCTCACACAAGTATGTTTTGTTCAATTCAGTCAAGAAATCCAGGCTTATAAAATGACCTTATAATGGTTTTTGAGGAATTGTTTACATGAGAGAATCAAGAGAGATGAGAAACAGAGAGGGTCGCTTTTCAGAAATGGGCTGCGCACAGGAAATAGGAAACGTTTGTGTCAACTTTTCTTCCAAGTTCCAACACTGACATGAAACAAGACATGAAGAAGGCTGCTTCAGGGAAGAAGTTTTCACTTACTCGTATGGGTTGAGTCACATGGCAACTAAGAGGAGGCAGAATAAGTGAAGCATGGTTAATATTACTCCTGTTGCAATTTCTGATTAAGTGAAGGTTAAAAGCTGTGTGAATTAGTTGCCGTTCCCTCTTCAGGACAAGAACATGATAGATGTACAGAGCTATTTGAGCTCTTGTCATTCTATTCTGTTTTGTTTGACTGAAGCTGTTAGCCTGATGCTAAACTAGCCACAGTATTTCCCTTGCTTTTCATTAAATTGAACTTCTCCACTCACTGTAAGTGACTGTCACTGCAGTTCATGAAATTGTTTTTAAATGTTGTCCTCAGTGGAACTGCAGAGGAGAGAAATGTTTTCCCACTGCTATACACAATGATCAACTGTACCTTCTCGCTTTGTTAAAACATGTTGCAACACTTTTAAAAGAAAAACATAAGAAAGTTTTGTTTTGAATTGTTAAATCCCAGTCCTGATTTACTTCCTCATCTTTACCATTGAGCTTGAGAGAAGATTTGAACAGCTCATATGCCTTTTATTTCACACTGAATTTATAGGAAGTTTCCAAATAATAAGTCAACTTGGCAGGAATAAATGTAGACCCAATGGTGTAATCCCCACAAGGAAGCATAATTCTCTTATGAAGTATTTACAATAGCAAGCTTGGAAATCCAACAATAGGTTATATTGTTAATAGATTGTTTATAGCATCTTTTATTGACTGATTCATTCCTAATGGCAACAGATTTAGTCACCTAACATTCTTCATATGGCAGACCGTTCAGTGCTCACTGTTGCTTTAAGAATCCTCTCAGGTATAAAAAAATTTTGTTCTGACATAAATCAATACATAGGACATAAATAGGACCTTGCAAAGTTCAGAAGTTCCCTGCAATATAACTGAACTTCATGATGCTCCCTTCCTGTGACCCGCCAATAACCCTTATCTCCCCTGCCTTCATGACCCTTTAATGTTTCCCTGGCTCTCCAGTCCCTTCATCCTCCTAAAGAGCTTGGCTAGTTCCCAATTTGGATTCATCCAGCAGGCCACCCTCCTTGGAAACTCTCCCAGTTTTTGAAACAGCCTTGCAGTACAGTAGCGTAAATACTAATTTGTGCATTTAAATTTCACGTACTGCTGAACCTGTTGTTTTGATAGTTGAACTAAAAATTCCAGTGGTATAGTTTTGTATAACCATCAACTTACATTATATGCACCTGATGCACCTGATACACCTGATAGTTTCAGACATGAGAGGATACTAGAGCCTTGTACTTTACTTTATTTTTCAGCATACTGCAGTTATCTAATAAAGTTTTGGACGAGGTGTTAACTTTGCGTCCACAAAGTATAATGTCACTCGAGAATTTTATTTTTAACAGCTAACTACAACATATTTGCTCACAGAAATTTGTTCCAGTATAAATCACAGATTAGGTCTGATGGTCTTCACATTTTCCAGTTTGCCTACAAATAAATATGAGCTTCACAGGAATTTGTTTAAAAATAAGAAAGGATCACAGGCATTCCAGAAATATGCAGCTTTGTGAGTATTTAAGCAAGCAGTGTCAACACAGCAATTAAAGCATTTTTGTGTGCCTGGTGAAAGGATGACTCACGTGAACCTGGTGACAGCTTGTTTTTTCAGTTATCCCTGTACTTAAGATAACCCCTAGAATATTTGTGAGAGACTAGAATGAGGTCTGTGCTTCTCAGTGACACAGAAAAAATTTGTCATCTCGAAGGTAATGATGAAAGTCATTGCCCTTGGGTACAGTAAAAGCCAGCCCATGGGTTCAGAGATGGGACAGATAAGGGTGAAAAGGCTGATGAGTGGGAACAAAGTCTTCAATGATGACAAAACAAAAAAGCAGTAAAAAGAAGATCCAGGCTGGATGGCTGCAGCCGAGGAAGTGAACCAAGATGGCCAGTGTGAAAATGCTTGTGTGTTAGAAGCCCCCTGCAAGTTTGGTAGGATTGAGATAAGGTCTGGAATATTCAGTAAGGGCAAGATGACTTTAGCCAGATGTTTCTTCTACTATAGATGAGGCAGACTCTCCTTGGCAGTTACCTATCTGTGCAATGTGTTAGTTTGTTTTTCAATTTTTCCTTGCAATGGAAACAGTAGCCTCGGCCATGTATGTGTATGGTCTGAACCATATTTTCTGATCCTTGGAGGACCAGCATAAAATATTGTAAGAAATGAACATTTGAGGGATAAAGCACAAATTTATCTGTTTACAGGGATAGACTGGATATTGAAAAGCTGAAATATATTTAGTACTGTCTGGAGACTAAACAAATGCAGTGCCCTTACCATGTCATCCAGCATGTGCTCCAAAGCACCTCACCTTATTAATAAACCTGCTGCATTTTATTAATAACACTTCTGAGAATCAAGGCTGGTCAGAGAGTTTGAGACACCACAAGTGCTGAATAAAGAGGCCTAATAATCTTCAACTAGTAGACTGGGAACACTTTCCTTTCTGACTGTCCATTTGTAGATTGGATATTGGCATCTCTCTGCTATGGGTCTTTTTGTTATGTGCTAAGGGACTTTTTGTTATGTCTCTGAAGACAGGGAAGTTATGTTTAAGTATCAACATAAAAAACTTATAAATTGAAGACTGCCAGAAATACCAGTTCTCTCAGTGACTGAAAATAAAGCATATTGATTATTTTGCAAACCACTTGCATTTCATCTGCTTCAATCTGTGCAAACCCATATTCCTTCATGTTTTTCATGATTTTACAGCCTCTGGGACCAGAATTTTATAATTACATTGTTCAGCTGATCATTATGGGTAAGAATATATTGGATGTTATTTATCTGCTATTTAAAAATATGACAGGTTAACTGTTCCTTGTGATAAACTTGGTTGGTAATCTTAACTAGAGGGAATGCATTTATTAATTTGTACTAATTTCATTTGTTTCAGAGTTGTGTAAGAGCAAAAGACAATAGGAAAACACACAGAAACCCCCTTTCTCTACTGAAACGGCCATTAGGTTCAGTGTTCCAGTTTTGAAGTTCTGCATATATTTTGGCCCATGAAAATGGATTGAGAAGATGTGGAATCATTCTGAATACCGACTTTCCCAAGCCCTTTATGTGTAGGAGAGAGAGAAGTTGCCTGAAATGTTTCATGGGAACAAATGTCAAGAAAAAGAATGTGAACAAAACTTGTAGTATTCTATCAGGTGCTGAAGAAACCTCTCTCAGTATCTTTAGCACCTTGCCTTCAGAGCAGGTTTCACCATCTAATGTGCCAGATCTTCCCAGAATTTTTCCTAAAGTAGTACACCTGGAAGCTGGATCACAGAAGAGGTGACCAGGCACTGCAATAGTATCAAAACAGTCAGATTCTTCAGACATGTCTGCAAAACCCTTCGCAAGAAGACCTGCCTTCAAGGTGTGCTATATTTGTGGCAGAGAATTTGGGTCACAGTCTATTGCTATACATGAACCTCAGTGCCTAGAGAAGTGGCGTATTGAGAACAATCAGCTACCAAAGCACCTGAGAAGGCCAGAGCCCAGGAAACCTGAGGTCCCTATAGGTCTTGGTGGTTCCTATACACTTGCAGCTGAAAATGAGGCAGCTTATTATAGTGCTCAAGGCCAGCTCGTGCCTTGTAGTATCTGTGGCCGAACCTTTTTTCCTGACCGTCTCCCTGTGCATGAAAGGTGTTGCAAAGGAGGTAACAAAGGTAAAGGACCAAGAACTGGACCTGGAGCAGCAAGTAATGATCCATCTAAGGCCCATCAAGGAAATAGCAGGGCTGCACCAGCTGTATCAGACCAGGTAAATTTCTATGCATGTGCTGTATGAAAGAGTGTGGATGCATCTCGATATTTGGCACTCCAGGGAAGACTGGCTTCCCATCAAATTTGAAATTACTTTTCCTCAGAAAGGCTTTTTAGCTCTATGCACGTGTTCCTCTGCTAAATAGAGGATAAAGAAAATGGAAATACTGGCTGCATACAGGAAACTACTTACTTCTATTTTGATTTTCCCTTTGAATGGGAGTGGTTGGGTTCTCTGTCATCCTTTAAGTGTTGTGTCTTCAAGAGGGACCATTGTTTGATATAGTTCCCTAGGAGATTCTACTGAGCAGCTTAGACAAGGTTTGGAAATTATATGTTTTAGGAGATACTTGGTATTTTTATTTAGTTAATATGAAGTGGAATGTTTCATTGTCCTATAAGCTTCCAGCACTTCAAAACATGATTTTCATATTTTACTGTTATTCTTAACCTTGGCATGGAACATGAGTTTACTGAGGACTGCATGTTCAAAGGCAGCAGCTCTGGGTATAACAGCAACAAAATAAAGAAGACATTTTTTTTCCACTGAATTTGATCTAGGATCCAAGAATAAAGAAGCTGATTCACATTATCCAAAAGCTACACAGAGTTTTGGAAAATGGCATAATTTTCTTCTGCATTTGCTTCTGCACAAGCTGTCTGTTGGGCCAGGAGTTTTGTCAGATGATGTCTAATTTAGGCCAGTGTCACAATTGAATGGCCTTTTTTTATTTTTTTTCCTCTCAAATATGGGTTAGAATCCTGATTGCCTACATTACTTTGGAAAATGGGATGTAGCTCTCTCAGTCACCAAAGGAATGCAATGCTACCAGAGATTTTAAAGATGCTTGTAGAAGTCAAAGTATGTTACATGGTAGTTTACAGCTGCTGAGTAAAATAAGATAGATAAGCGATTACCCTTGTTCAAGTGAGACTAGTCTAAGACATCATGAGCCCTTTTTTTATTACACTATATGAGGCCACTAATTTATGGATATTGACAAATTAAGGTTCACTCCTCAGCAAATTTTTTATGAGCAAATTTTACATAATCCACAAACAGTTCAAAGTGATGCACAGCTGCATTTACATCTGTAGGAAAGGTGATGCTGTTTGCAGTCATCTATTGTACTCTTCACCAAAGAACTGTCATTGCACTAAAAGTGATTGTTCCATGAAAGACATGGGTGTGAAACAGAGAGTTTAGTCCATTACACATAATTCTGGAGGTTAAAAAAAAGCGGGTGAGGGGAATGTTCTATAGTCACAATACCATTAAAAAAAAAAAGTCTAGAATGTGGTTTGGCACTGACAGTGACTCTGTAAAAAATGTTACTCTCTTGCACAACGTATTTGTTCCCTTTGTGAATTCACTCACATCTGCTGACTTGTTGAACAAAAACATTTTTACCACTTTTTACTTCTGTGAGCTCTGCAGAGCCAAAATCAAATCTGTTCAAATCTGTTCTTCCTTCTGTGTGAACAACAGGTTTCCTCATTTACTTCCAGGCAGTTACAGTTCATCAGTTGCAGCAGAACTAATGAGGCTGTACAGCTTGCAGTTTGTAACTGACTTTATTATTAACAGTGACTTTCAGGAAAGGATGATGGATTTTACCTCTCTGAGGTCTGTTGTGCTATTTTTAGAGCTGTTCTTTTGTACAGACATGTATTGAAGGCAGAGATGGGATGGGAAGACTGAAAGAAATATTCTGTGATCCAAGGGGGTTCTTCAGGACTCACAGACAGCTTATAAGAAATGCTCAAAGAAAGTCACTTTTCTATAGGTTTAAATTCTCTGTGACAGGATCTTTATTTCCAGTTGAACATTTTGAAAGGTCCACACATTGAAGTGTGAGAAAAAGCATTAATCTTGTGGAATAACTGCAGATTAGCTATGAACAGGGGCAAGGTCATGTCTTCTCTACAGTCTTCCTCTTTTTCCAGCTTATGGTTTTAATTTTGCTCACCTTACTAGCCACTCAGCTGCTTATTAATTCTGTTAAAAAACAGTGCTTCACTAGTGGTGGAACAAAATGGCAACTGTTTTGGTCATGGCTGGAAAGCATTTGGGGTAGTCCCTGTCTTATTTGACATATTTACTCACTGACAGTGAATTATTTAAATACTTGCCTAAACTCCTGCTTCCTCAAAACATCAGAGGAAAGGAACAACTGAAAAGAACAACCCAGTCCTTATAAACTGTATTTAAGAAAAGTAGTGCTACTGTAAAAAAAATTTATGAAAAGATGCCCTAAATGAAAAAGCTGGATTTTCATAATTTTCAGAATAAAGTTTTGACTGATAAAGTGGTACACCATATAAAGGGCATTTTAATTTTACAACTTCAAACACTTCACCCTGTGTGCCTCTGCCTGTATGCCCTGGAGTTCTCTCCCCTTCAGCAAGTGCAGAATCAACTAGGCCAGTATCGTTGCTGACAAACTCTTACCCAGTTCTCGGCCTTAAATGTCTTTAGAGGTGGTGACTGAACAGCCTCTGTAAACGATCTCTTCCTGTACCTGTCCTGGCTCTCTGAACCAAAGAACTCATGTCTGGCTTAGAGTCTTAGAGGCTTAGAGAACAGTCTATGCTTAGAGACTCTCAAGGGTCACATCAGCTCGGAAATTCTTTGGATTCTGCTGTGATACCTCAGACAATGGAAGTGGTTTCTGGAGCTACTGAAACACAGACTAAAACAGAGTCTGTGTTTTATTGTTTCATAGACCAAAATGTGTGATACATATAAGTGAGCATCAATAACTTGCTGGGTGTATATGAGTTATGGGGGTTTTGACAACAGTGATCTTAAAAGCCTATTAGATGGTGCTGCCATCTGCTGTTTTCTTCTTATCTGGTTAACTACCTAAAAATATTTCGCTGATCTTCCTTTGCTGAATTGTAAGGTGTTTTAACAAAATATAAATCTTGAAAATTTGTGTAGAACAACCTTGATGTTGTGTTTTGCTTTAGCATAAAGCCCTGTAGCATCTTGGTAAAAGTAAGGCCCCTTCAGGTGCAGTGTAGTTCTGACTATGGTGTGAAGCCAATGATGAGCTTTTTTTCCTCAGTGCAGTGGTTTTGACCACCTTCTTAGGAGAATACTGGCAAATAAATTTGCAAATATTGAAAGTTGGATGAGAATGGACAGTGAATGGGTGATTTGAATGAAACTTACTGAGTATTATCATTGGGAATGATTGAGCTTCCTTCCTTTGCTTGTACATTAATGCCATATTCATTATGTTGACTTATTAAATTTAAAAAGAAAGCACATCAGGAGCAAAACAGGATATTTTAGTGCTTCCAGTTGAATAATATGTTTTATTATGTGAATCATCTTGCAGAATTACTCTGCTGTTCAAGGAAATTTCTTACATGTGCATATGATTAGTCCTATCATGAGTGCTGTTGTATCTCTTTCAAAGACTTAGTAGGCTGTGAAGTGCAGCTTTGGATAGTCATGAAAGCCATGCTATACTTTGTCCCTGATCCTTAAGCAAAGTACCTTTTACTTTGCAGAGAGGAATGTGTGGAAAGGGCTGCTTTCATGTAATAGAATGCTGCTGCAAACTACTTGTACCAATCTTTTGCTGAGCCTCTAATTCTTGAACAATTCAAATCTGTGACAAGAGCTCCTTCACTGGGCAGGATGCCTCCCTTCTTCCCATTAAAATACATGGATAATTAAACAAATAGGAAAGGCAGAGGTGTGTGCAGTCCTGGATGATAAATATTTATGTAGTGGAGTTTGGGAGTCAATCTTATTGTGTGTACTTAAGAAGAAATAAAAAGCTTTGTGCAGTATGGAAGGATTTGACCTCATGTAACACCGTAACAGCAGCCTGGGGCTAACCTTAAGTAATGTCAGGTCTATTGAAAATACATAGCTGCATAGTCCTCTGAGCTAAATAACTTCATTCATAGTCACGCAGACATACTTAGCAGTCTTGGAGTAAAAAAGAAAATACTGAGACACCAGAGGAAAGCCTAACTACACTGTTAGGTATTTGTAGGTATTTTTATAATAACACATATCCTCAGAAACAGACCTTCCCTACAACCCTTTTTGAAAGTTAAAAACAAAGCAGTGAACAGACAGCCTAGCCACTGGCCTGTGAGTAGTTTGGGTTGGAAAATTGTGGTGTTTCCAAAAATAGTTGAGTTTCAAACTGCAGGCCTCCAGATGTGCCATTTGGGATAGGCATCCTGAATATAAAAAGAAATAAAGGGTAAATATCATCAGCTGTAGAAATTCCAAGTAAAGCTTATCATATGTTGAATTCCACAGTGAAAAAGGTCTGTTCCTCACAATTGTTAGGCTAATTTCCTTCAGGTTTTGAACGTGTGTGCAGAGAAGGATTTGTGTATATAATTGTATGTGTGATGATGGGTCAACTACAGTATTTTTCTGAAAAAAAAAGAAGTATCCTGAGAGTGATCTGATTCCTTTCAATTAATTCTGCTTTCTGCACCATTAATTGTGGAAATTACAAAAGACAGACATTTCTACTTGAAAAAATTTCTACATTTTTGCTAGGATTCCTTTTTCCCGTTCTGTTAGTATATAAACAGTCCCTACAAACTGAAAGTAAATCAAATTTCTGTTTCCTAGTTAGCAGACAATAAGTAACCATTTAAATGAATGGCAGGAACCTAGCTAATGAAAACTAATCGGGAATATGTGTTCCCAGTGTTTTTACACATAGCATTTTTTAATATGCCTACCATTTCTCAAATAATGTAACCATACCCACAGTAGGCATGCACACCAAAAAGCATTCTCTGATCACAGAGTTTAGATTACAGTATCCTTATCTAAAGTCTCCAGAGCCAAAAAAAACTTACAGTGTCTTCAGAAGATTTTGTATTCTGGACCCAAAAAGTCTTATTTCAAAATCAGACAAGTTCTAGCTCATGACTTGAAGTAAAGAAGTAGGTGAAATTTGATAATGAAAAATTATAAGGTATTCTTAAAGCAGCTGTTGCTGTTCCATCTAAAAATAGGAGAAGGCAGCTGTATTTTTATACCTGTTAGAAAATACGCTTATATAAAATGCTGTGTTATCAAAGATAGCAAAGAAATTCCATTTGAAAGTCAAGAGGATGTGTCCTTGGAGAGACTCAAGACATTGTGAGAACTTTGCAGATGAAGTCCAAGTTTTCCCAGTAAAAATACACTTTATAGAGTAGTATTTCTTTTGTGTAAGTGAGATTACATGTGTCATACAGGAAGGCAATCTTATGCAGATTGTTCACTGATGACATTTTCAGACTGTAACATAAATGCAAGAAGAGCTGCCCAGAATTGAACACATTGATGGGCTGGCAGAAAGAGTCATAAATACTTGAACAGGTTATGCTTTGTTTCTCAGAGTAGCAGAGGGAAAAAAATGAAACCCCCACCACCCTTGCTTGAGTGAGAAAAGTTTCCCGTATTTGGTCTGGAATGACTGTGTGTCTAATTTGAGGAGGGCAGGGAATAACTCATCTCTTACTGGTATTCTGCAGTCAGAAGTGTAGGAAGTGCTGGCACTTGTGAGACCCATCTGTGTGCCTCAAAATGCCTCTCTACAGAGTGTTTTGGTCCTACTTTCTGGAGCATGGCTAATACTGACACCACGCCTAGCCAGAGCGCGCCTAAGGACACAGCCAAGTCTATAATCTGCAATACCGCAGTAATTATACATTTTGCAGCCTTAGATTATGTATTTGTGAGGTTTGGGGTTGAGGAATCTTTTTCCTGAGTTGTTGGGCTGTTTTCTCTGAGAACAAAAGCAGATCTTCAGTGTGGAAACAATGATTTGCTTGGAGTCCAGTTCTGCCCTTGCTGCAGTCACTGGCAAAGTTCACACTGAGGCCTTTGGGGTAAGCAAACACCAGTTCCTATTTTGCCCCTCATCCTGAAATATCCTGGACTGGTTTTAATCTTTGAAGGGCAAGCATTTATCTAACTCACCATCTAACTCATCTATGGCAAAAGTGGGGTAAGGAACCACAATCACCTCTTAGGACAGCTTCCCTTGCTGTCTGGTTTAAGAGAGATACTAGCTCTGGACACAGAGCTTTGATCTGTGTTCTGACAGAGGAAGGAGTCTTTCTGTTACTGTATAAGACAACAGGAATTCAACTGAATCTGTTGTGCTTTCCATTTTACTTCTGCTTAGTAAGTAAAAAAATGGCTTCAACCATTTAAGGTAGATGCTGCATTGCAACCTGATGAAGCAGAGGAGTTGCTTCTGCATATGAAGGCTTAGCATTTTCATGAACTTGAAGGTATGAAAATAAAAGAGATGAGCTTAACACAGCTAAGTTTTAATAGTCACACACATGAATTTTCAGCCCAGCATCTGCAGAAGAACCCTGCCTGTTCCAGTGCCCAATTAATGAGGCAATATCTCTTACAAGCTTGAGGACTGAATCCAAACAAAAACAGACTGAAAGAAACAGTTAGACAGATTTCACAGATATGAGGTTCCTTATCGACTTGATTTCTTTCATAAAAACTCATTCTGATTCAAAATTGGTATTGAAAACTATATTTATTCTTCTTCACCATTGTTATTTGCAGCCAAAAGTAATAAGACGGCCACCAACAGTGATTTGTTACTTATGTGGCCGTGAGCCACAATGCCTGAAAAAATGGCACCAGGAGAATGACAACCTTCCAAAGCACTTGAGAAGGCCAGAACCCAAAAAGCCTGAAGTCAGAACTGTGCAAGGTAAGCTACAGACCTAATTAAGAGGCATGAGAAAAAAAAGTGTGAGAAATTAAAAAAAAAAGAAAAAAAAGATGATAGTTTAAAACAATAGATAAGCCGTTTGCAACTACTTTGTCTTTTTCCTGATTACTTTCAAGAGCTTGTTTTAAGCTTTCCTTCTGTGAAGCATCCATGAGAAGTAAGAGTAGTCATTATCTTTGGAACATTCCTCCTGGGACAGTCCACTCTATGTGTCAATATGTTCCAAATCAAAACACAAGTAGATTAGCAACCTGCTTCAAAAATACATCAGTATCTTTTTCCTTATAACACTGTAGACAAACATGTCTTAAAATAAGCAAAAACATCCAAGAATAATGTGCAGACATGATGCAAGGAATCATTAAAATAAAATCTTGTCAGGCAATATAGGTATAGATACTTCATCAGATTCTTCTACAGTCAACATCCTGTGGATGTTATTGATCCCTTTTTATTTACGTGTCTGAGAAGCTTTAATTGTGAGAAACTATAATATAAACACAGTGGAGAAAAAAAAAGTAGTATGAAGTAAACTCTTGCTGCCAATTTTGCATGTTTGTACTGTGGGTTCTGTTTTGTAAGATTCCACTTCAAATCAGCGAACACTGATGATCCCCAGCACGCACAGAGATGAGCTACCATATGTATCCCAGGATCATATGCTCACTGTAGGACAAAAAGGAAATCCTATCTGCTTTGCCTGGAAGCTGTTCCCAGGACTTCCCTATTCCCACATTAAGTTATTTCACCTTTTCTGCTGGATGCTTTCCCTGGCCCTGCCAGCTGGTCTGAGCTACTTTGGTCCAAGTTTGGACCACTTCCTCACAGGCATTTAATTCACACACACTTTTTTTTAATATTCCCCACAATTTCCCTCAGCTTCCCCTAATGTCTGGAAAAGTAGACAAAGTCTCCTACAACTCACTGTGAAAGAGTCATACACTAGATCAGTTTACAGCAGTACAAAGAAATATGTCCTCAGAAGACATGCAGAAGAGAGCAGGATCACTGAGAACACCAACCAGATGTTAAAAATAATAATCAAAGTTCAAATAATATCAAATTGGAACTTGGTTAACAAATGCCAAGTGGCATAGTTGAATCTGCAGTAAAAGATGTGTTCAAAAGGCATTTTCATTGTGTTTGCTCTTTTAGATGTTAAGCACTTTTTAATTATTACTCATTGTGTGGTAAAACAAATGGAGAAAATGAGAATTCCATGTGAAAGGAGGATGCAAAAGGACAAATCAGGTTATTTTGAAATACACTATTCTTATTTTGAAGGAGTGGAAACAGAAGGACAGCCACTCTTTGAGAAAACAATCTAGCAGAAGGCTCCCAGATATGAATCAGAACATTGTCTCATTTACCCGATGAGTCATATCAGGCGCCTTGCATCTCCTGTGAGGTGTTGTGTGCCCATGGTTCCTCTGGGGATACTGACCTGCTTCCAGCATCTGTTCCTAAATGCCTGCTGATGGAAGTCTGATCTGTAGCTTGAGCTAAAATTGTTGTTCCCCCTTCAGCTGCCTCATAGTCCTGGGCTCGAGAAAATAATCTCAGTGTTGTTCTTTTTCCATAAGACGTACTCTTGATCATGTGGTAAATGCTGTAACTGACCTTGAGACCACATGCATGTACTGCATGTCTCACAGTTTCTCAGCTCAGGGGGGAGGGATTACCCCTGTTGTTGAATGAAATAGACGATGTTAAAAAAAAAGCTCAGAAATATTAACTGCTTGCATAAAGCTTTTTATGACTTACATAAATCTTTTTCTGAAAACTCAAGTGTCACGGGAAGACAACCACTGCCCTCATTACACAGTGTTTTGTTTGTGGAATGCCTAACACATGCCTTCAAGGAGAAAGTCGTCTCTCTCTCTTTTTTTAATATTCCATAAACTTTCCAAAGTACAGAAAATACACATTCATTTCCTGCAAGCAAAGGGGATAGTTGTCTCAGCCAAGAAAAAAACACTACTTGGTTGCTCTTCTAACAAAAAGAACATTAGGAACAGGCATATTAAGAGATCTAAGGCTTATTGTGGTTATGTGAACCATTGGATATGAATCATATTAAAATTGTATGGGTCTTTAATGAAGAGCTCGATCATGTGCCAGTGACAGAAACCATGGAATATTTTTAAATGCACAAATCCTTTTTCAAAAATTGTCTGCTGCCAACAGTTCAAAGAAAAAAAACAGATTTTAATTTTTTTTATATTGTCATACCAAATAAGAAGGGTGAAGGAAATACATCTTCAGTTTGAGCCATGTGGATTTTTTTTGTCTGCATGTACTTCAAATGAAACCTCTTAAGATCTAAATCCAGGTATTAAGCAACCTGCCTGGCCTTTTTGCAAATCAGTTTGAAACAACACTGTGTGAAAATCCATTTCAGAAGGAAAGTCTGTTTCAAGATGAAAGTAAACAAGATTTTTTATACCCAAATAAAATCTTGAAAATACATCTGAGTGTTTGGAGAATGCTCCTGAGTTTTCAGAGCAGTCATTCTTCCCACAGTGGAAAACAAGTGAGGGTAAGGCTGGATTAGTGTTTAGAGGACAATAGATGCATCAGTGCAATAACCTCACAGGAACTTGTGGCTTTAAAGTACTGTAGGCTTTGTAAGGTTTTAGGCTTATCTAAGATTTACTCCACTTTTTAGTATAACTTGCATAGACTCCTACAGGAAGAAAATTGGGCCCCTTTTCCAGAGCAGTACAAAGAGCATATTCTCAAGTACGATACACTCCCGCCCATAGCCATGGTCAGATAACACATGCTTGCTGAACAGAGCTTGAAGTAAAGCCAAAAAGTGAATTTGCTGATAATAGTATGTATGCAAAGATGTTAATAATTAGTTGAGAATGCAGATCATAACACACAGCATGATGTTTTCTCTATACTCTCATACAATACAAAATGATTCCGTTTGAAGTTAATTTAATTCAACCCCTGGGACAAAAAACAGAGTCTTTTTTATATATTTTTTACTCTTTTGCTTCCTTCTTTTCTTTTTCATTTGCAAAAGCAATATGGTTTGGTTAAACTGAAAGGCTCAGTCAACAGGTATTTCCTGAAAATATTTTCCATAAAGAGTTGAATGTGGGTCTCCAGAATGAAAACTGATACTTTCTTTTTCTAATTTTCCAGCCAAAGGTTTCTATGATCTTGATGCTTTAAATGAGGCTGCCTGGACCAGTTCCCAAGCCCAGCTAGTTCCATGTGATATTTGTGGGCGTACTTTTCTTCCAGACAGACTGATCGTCCACCAGAGGTCCTGTAAACCGAAACGTGCAAAGTGAAGTGGATGTAACATACACGCATACAAATGCAAGCCTGATTACACACCCACACACACACACCCACACACACACCCACACACACCCACACACACACACACACGCATGCACACACACACACACACGCACACACATGTTTATCCTAAGCTCAGTAAAATCTGTGTGTGTGTGCGCGCGCGCGTGTGTGTGTGTGCTTATGAATACACACACATGTGCCCGTACCTTTCAGACAAACCATGAGAGAAATAAAATTCATCTGGAGAGCCATGGTCATCAAAACTTTATTGTGTAATGATATCATGTGCTCCAAAGGTCTCCAGAGTAAAAATCCAGTTGCTACTAAACTGTAAAGTGAAATACAGAAAATTAATTCTTGGAAAATTTTGTTACCCCTCTTTCAAAGACTCTTCTGGTTAATGTAAGGACTTTTAGCTGAACTTGAATAATCAGAGAAACCAAGTAGCTCATCTAAGTTTGTTAATTTTTGTTTGGGTTTTTCAGTTTTTTTGTTTGGAGCACTCAAGTGTTCTCATCTCATGAAGCTCTTGACTGCTACAAGTCAAAGCTTCCCACACAAAGGAAGTCATGGGGTAGAAGCAGACACTGGCTGTTTTTAAAAAACACCCAGAAGTGTCTTTTGCTTTAGAATGATACTGATGATGTGATTTATCCTCAGCTCAGTAAACTGATCATGCCAAAAAATTTGTAAGTCAGAGAAGCACATCTCAGTCACGAATTCAACAAAAAAAACCCCAACATTTTAATATCAAGACAAAACAAGCATGATGTGCCAGATGGCTGGCATAACCTATCACCCTGCCCTCCGTACCAAATATGGTTATACAGAATGCCAGTACTGTCAAGAAAGGTAGGTATTATACAAGAAGGCTGTGGGAAACGTGTTTGAAGGTGCTATTTTGAAAAATGCTATTATATTGTGTAGAGAAATGAGTGCCAAAACACATCGGTATAGGAACAGGCTAAACACACGAAGGAAGTAATACTCCCTTTTACAAGGTACAGCAGAGAGCAGTTATTATTATTTTACTTAGTGAAGCATTTTATTAAGTGGTGAGGTTATTCAAAAGGTATGACAAAATCCATTACAAGTTGTGAACTAGCAATTTAGGCTTCCTGGTATCATGAAAGAAATTGTGCCTCATCTATGGGCTTAAGGCTTAGAGTTGTCTGTTATATATTATGTGATTGATGTGACTTTTCTCAGAGCATTCGCACTTACTATTGTACTTACAAATCAGAGGAAGTGAATACTTTCATACACACTGAAATGAAATATGGGTACCAACAACTTTTCTTTTTCAAGCTATCAAGCTGTGTGATTTGTGGAGTAAGTGAAACAAGAAGTAATATCATTGTTCTGTTATTAGAGAAACACTCCTGGCTCCAGCCCTGAAGGGCTGTTAATTCAGTCTGGAGAAGTACCAGCATTCTTTGGTAAAAATAATTTCCAAAACAATCAATGGTACCTCAGCAGCCCTTTGATCTTTGGAATGGGGATTGTGTAGTCTGAAGATAGATATCTTCAAGAGGCAAAGGTTCAGTTTCTGTTCTACAGAACAAAGCTGTGTAAACCCTGCAGATTTGTTCTTAGTGTTTCCAGTGTAAGGAGAGGTGCTGTCGAAGCTGGACTGGTGCCATCCCTCCTCCTTTTGGCTGGGGGAAAGCATGCGGCCTGAGGACAGAACAGGGCCACTGGTTTGTGATTGTTAGACTGGCTCCTAGGAGCTGCTGGCTGGCAACATACACTGGGAGCCCCTGAGCTGTTCTAAGTCACACCAAGTGCTGGCTCACTGACTAGTGGTTTGGTAATTGGAGGGTTATGGATGTCATACACTCTAATCTTTATGTCTCTTCTTCCTCTTCTTGGAATGCTCTCTTTTCTTAACATGATAAGCATTTTTTCACTACATCTGCGTCATTGGATGATCAAGATTCACTACAGTCACTTCAAGAACAAATCCATATTTTAAAGAAATAAGGTCTTTGCAGAGTCACTGTGTGTTTGGCATTGCCTTTTGGTGAGATTGACATGTCAGAGTCCCTGTGTTATTCTGAAAGTTGGACTCAGTGTCTTGATTATCCTAAATCTGTCAGAAATTTCATCCAGAAAGTTTTTTTTTGTGTGTTTCATTGTCAGCTCTACGCTAGTATATTTTTTGGTTTCTAGATTTTTTTTTCCCAAAAAGCAATAAAATCTGCCTGATGAGCTGAATGTTTACAAACAATAAAAAAATACCAATATTAAGTGGACGTTTTGTGTCTTATCCACAAATACCACTGTATAGGAGCTCCTGAAGCCATTGCCCTCCCAAAGAGTATGTTTGCCATATCATCTTTTCAGAAAGTCAAATGAGGATCTGCCTCTGCTAGTAGGTGATTGCTGCTGAGCTCTGAATTTAACATGGATTTGAGAAATGGCAAGCCTTCCTGCTCATGGAGTCAAGTCAGCATTGGGCTCTGAGGGGTGATGGTGAGACCAGAGCATGGAAGATCTCAGCTGGATCCGACAGCCTTCAGAAAGATCTCAAAGGTTGTAGCAATCCCTTCCCTCCCCAACTTCATGGGAACAATGATTTCCAAAATACGTAGAAATATAAAAATCACTGACAAAGGAGTGCATATCATTCCATTTTAGACTGTCACTCACATCCCAAGGTTACTGTCAGAAGCTTTTCTGCTGAGCTCAGTAGCACTGGTGTTTGTGCCAATGATGATGATGATGAGTTCAAAGCAAGCTTTGTTCTCTGGGAGAAGCACTGAGAGTGCCTTCATGGTTTGCTCTCAACAGAGTTAAAATGAGACCTTATGAGCATTTTTCATTATTGTTTGGCAGGTATCATTCTGAGTTTTTTGCAGAAGAGGAAAAGGAAATGAGAAATTGAGCTACTTTGCTTCCTTTGTTTCCATACTTGAGTGATTTGTCATTTAACCTCATCACATCCACAACTCAATGCTATTTCCAGCTGAATCCCATGTTTCCTACTGTCACAACACATTAAAAGAGCTGAAAAATATCTTCTGGTACTTCAATACCACTGGCATTTCATTAATTTTCCCACAGTTGTGCTGATAGCAGCTAAAACTCTTCCTTGACAAAATATACAGAAAATCAGGATGTGGATTGACAAGCAAAGTTCAATCATATTAAACATTGTGATTAAGCAATCTCATTAATGAAATGAGCATTTACTTTCAGGTCATAAATAAAAGCCATGGCTTATGTTTTAGTTCAGCCATTTGAACTTACCAGTTCCAAATAAATAACGAGATATTTTAGAAAAGCAGGTCTCAAGAACTTTGTCAAGCCAGAAGAGTAGCTGCAGTCTTCAAAAACTGGGCATTAATTAAACAACCCATAACTGCAGATAACTATAAGTAAAGTGATATAATTTATTGAGTTGGGAATGTCACAGTTACCATACAAACTTCTAAAAGTCCTGTGTCTTTAAGGGCAGTCACAAAAAATGCCTAATTGACTTGAAAAAACAGTTTCATGGACCTTTTTACTTAAAGACTACTAGGGCTAAATAGACCACAGCTTGAGGAACAAAAACATTTGTAAATGCAATGTCAGTTTCAAATTAAAGATAGTGAGAACTTACATGGATCTGTGAATTCTCTTGGCACAGCACAAACCTAGAAAGCATATAGTACCATGTAGAAATGATGTGTTCAATACTGACTACGGACAATTTAAATGCTTGGGTTTTAGTCTGGGATTTCTAAACGTGACATTTGTTTCTGTACTTACTGAAACAAATCCTACAGTAACATATGTGTTCAGGATCAATCAGATGCTGGTGTATGTATTTATCTTGATCAAATTAGATCCTGTCTTTCTTTTATGATGGCACACAAGCTTTCATAGCCTATGTTTGCTTAGCAATAGAATTTCATAGTTAAGAATTTTGGTTTTATTACCCACTTTAGGAAGCTGGTCCACACAGAAGGGGTTCTAGGTAGGCTTTTGTCTGAATCAATATTTTCTTTGAGGGTCCTGTATCCAGGTGATTAATTTTGCTTCACTGTCAGTGGTGATAAGGTTTCTGATTTCTGTATTTCTAAACTTGTCAACCACAGTGGATAAAAATGAGTTTGCTCTATCTGAAGACATGTTCCCCTCAGCTACACAGTAGAATTGTGCAAAAGCAAGATTCAACAGAGGCATAAAATCCACCAAAAAAGCAAAACCTACAAGGCTTAGAAAACCCTCCAAGAAGTTGCTTGAAGGGCTGTTTAAATTCTTTTTGCTTTTACTGCTTGTTCCTTTTTCAATATCGTAACTGGGACACACACAGAGTATTGTTAACTTTGGAGCATGCAAGAGTTAGGTATTCATCCTAGATCCATATTTCTTTAAAATTTCTGGCATTTGCAGTTCAAAAAAAAATTATAATCTTCATAGAGTTGACAAGAAAAAGTTGACAACAGAGCAGGAAAATTTACCTGACGAATGACACTCCAAGAGGCCAGACTGTTTAACTTTTCAAATAAAGATAAAATGCTTCCCTGATACCCTGTACATATCCAGATTACAGAGACTTCTTTCCAGAAGAAAACAAATGAACAATTTCCAAGCAAGAATTTGTTGCTAGTCAGCTCAGAAGTAAGAAACTCAGAATTTTCAAACTGTTTACGAAGATTTTCAGTAGATTTTCTCTGGCAAGATTTTCACAAACAACACTTTAAAAAAAGTGTGCATATGCATAGGTATAATATGAATCAATTTAGGCCAGCCTTCTATTACATTATAGCCTGTAGAACACTGGACTCTAAGATTCTTTCAGATTATCATGAAATGTAATAATTCCCATGTATTAAAAAAAAATACCAGTTTGAGAGGTCTAAGAAAAATATTGCAAGAAGCCAGTGGTACCTCTGAGTTTAAGACTTGAAAGTTAGCAAACAAAAAGAAGTGAGAGATGCGTATATTTAAAAACAGTGCCATCTCTCCCAGAAAGTGGGCCCCCCATCAAACATGTAAATAACAAGACTGAACTGCTTCTTAATGTGTTTAACTTGGGTTAGGATTTGTACCTATGTTTGGAAGCTGAATCAGACTGCCTAGTCAGATTGATAAGGAGGTCTTCAGAGCAGCAGTGTGAGGTCCCTGGACAAAAAAATTGCAAGATACACTCTCAAATGGAAGATAAGCTGCCAGTCACATCAGAAAGAGGAGATTGATTTCAAAACAAGAAAGTGCTTTGCCTTCCTTGCTTTCTCTGGCACCTTAAAGGGAAAAAGATTTACCTAGGTTAGCTCATAGGACTTGTAAATCCAAATAGCTAGGAAACTGGCTGTTTCAGGTTGGTTTCACACTTTATTTTTGTAATAAATCCAATTCAAAACAAATTATACTTACTGCTGTCTATTTATATCAGGTTTGAAGGCTGGAAAGATGCAAAATAAGGGCTCTGCCAAATGCAGCTTGTGATAAAATCAAATTTCCAAGATCTCCTTCTCCAGTCAACTCCCTCTTTGTGAAAGTGTTGGTTTGTTAGACACCATAGCTTTCCCTGTATTGTTTTCCTCCCTGTGTCCCCTCCTCCATCTTTTAGGCTTATTTGATGCATTTGGATAGAGGCATCTTCTCTGAATAACTCTTGGAGAAGTTACACTTCTCAGTGTAGTGCCATGAGGCTGCAAAATGTGTCAGCATAGAAGAAGCCAGAATCAGGAATGTGGATCATGCTTTACACTCCATGTTAAAAAGCTGTAAATTGGATGCACTCAAATAATAGAGCAGAGCCACATGGAGGGTTTTTATTCCCTTAATATGAAATATTTGCATTATATCACTTGGAAGATGTAAAAGGAGTTTGCATCTTGAAAAACACAGTTGTGGCTATGAGAATGAAGGGACTCAGTCTGTTCAATTTCTCAAAGAGAAGACAGAGAGGCTGTTTGATCTGTTGTGCATGCCCTATTTCAACTCTGAATTTCCATAAAACAAACCAAGCACAAGAGTAGAAATGAGCACTCATAGGATTCCAGTTTTGCATACTTAACCTTGCCCAGGATCTTGAGCACGTTTTACAAATTTCATCTCATGTAGGTAACATAGTGGACTAGATACCAAATTCAACATTATTGTGCCAATAGAAATACCCAGTACAACTTACACAATACCAGCCTTAGCAAAATTAAGATTTCTGAAAAGACAAAGGAGTACACCCACATCAGCTTATCTTGGCTCTTTTGAAAAAGTCCATGGAAAGTATCAACATGTTCTCTAGTGTTTTCCATGCAGTCTGGTCTGTGAAGCTCACCTGAATACCAGAGAGAATAAATAGACAGTTGTCAGAAATGGTATGAAGTGATCTGGACAGGTAGTTTCTTTTCAAGGGAGGCAAGAAGCCTTTTGCCTTCTCTGTGCATCTTTGGTCAAAGTGGTTAGGTGCCTATATACCTCAAGAGATCCAGCTGTTTAACTACAGAACTATAACCTAGCTAAATGATAGAACAAACTGTTGGCTTGTGCAAAGATTTGTCATATGTTAGGATCTGAAGAAGGTCTGAGGGCTTGATGATGAAGACAGGACAAGTATGAATTTAAGCAGCATAGTATTTCTAAGACTGAAGAACAAAGAGAGAGCCTCTATCCAGTAAAATTCCAGCAATTTTATGTATGTGTTATGAATGTCTGGAGGGTTTTTAATTAGAACTAAGCAAAAATTTCTGGAGTCTTTTCAGATCTATAATTCGATTTTCTCCTGAGTGTGATCTTCTCAAATATCAGTAGACTGCTATTTTAAGGGAAAATTTGTCTAGAGAAAGACAAGAGAAGAGGAGGTGGTAGTATATATCCCAGGGTTCTTGGTCAGTGGCTCCAGACTAACTTCCTTGTCAAGGGGGCAACTAAATGTCACTAAATGTCAGCCTATTCCAGGCAAACCTAGGACTTTCACAGCACTCCAAAAAAGATCAGGGAGGACAACTCTGACGCTTACTAGCTGACACTTCTTTAAAACACAGTTCCAGCAATCCAGCCTGAAGTAAATGGAAAGATAAACTCAGTTATTTGAAGTTAAAGTTTAATAAAACAGCCCTTTTTCATTTTTCACTGTTTCTTGAGAGTGTCCTTAGTTTAGTTCATAGTCTCCATCTGTCTGTATCATCCACAATTTAAGTCTGCATTTGTTTTCATGCTCAAAACCTATTTACAACACCTCTCTTTGCAAATGGTTAACAACCATATGAAGTAGCTATTCTTTTTTCATCCACATGCTGCAGTATCATACTGGTAAAATGAACCAGAACCATTTAAAGGTATTTTTTATGGAAAATGTCTACATGAAGGTATGTCACAGTTTCACTCCTCCCATTAGTAAAAACAGTCATGAAAACCCAGCTTAGCTGGCAGTGGGAGTGGCAGTCTTCAATGAAAGCAAGATGTTTGTCATGAATAAAGAGTGGAGCAGGAAAAGGATGCCAGTTGTTGAGAGTAGAGTTCCAGTATATACCCACTGCTTTTCTACTTTGTATTAATACAGATGTTTCTGATCAGTTCCACTTGGGTCAGTGAGGAAGTTTGTGCCTGAGAGGACAAGCCGCAACTGAAGCTGCCATGCTACAGTCTACAGCACTGCATTTTAAATGCCCAGTAAATTCAACTTACCAGGTTCTGACCTTCAATGCATTCTAACCATGATAATCCAAATAGGCTAACCACACTCTGTTTGCAGATAGACTTTGCAGCGTGCATGATGTTTTTTGATCTGAGCTGCACCCATCTGTCCTGCCTTAAAAAAAACCCAACTATTTCCAGTCATGTTGTATGTCTCAGTGTGCATCACCTAAAGTCTTAAAGAAATGGAACGTTAGAATCCCCTGATGAATGTCAAACGTACATGTGAAACACGTTTTTCAATTACATGTTTTCACAGAAAAACTTGATTAAACAGTCGTAAATCCTCTGACCTGGGAAGTGGAAAGAACAAAAAAATTACACAGATGAAAACTGAGAAACTTTAGGATTGTGTCTTTTGCTAGTTTTAGGAAGTTGTTTATCCCTGTTCTATGGCATAATGGTGAAGGGATCAAAATTTGTTCAGGAGTAAAAGTAGAGGGCCAGACCATGTCTTCAACTTTGATTTTGAATTTTCAAAAATATTTTTCCCAAGTAACTTTTTATTTAATCCAAAGAATTTTTAGATTCAAAAATCTCCCAAATAGATTGTGTTCTTAGATTTAATTTTACTTGTTTCCTAAGAGCTATTTTTGTTGAAGAAGGAATACTATTATTACAGAATATATGACTTTTTAATGGCAAAGTCCCATACATACTTGTTCCTGCTCTCATGATTTTTCTAAATCTAAAGAGAGAAAAGGTGTTCAGGAAGCACCTTGTTCGCTGCAAGCTTGTCACCAATTTGGGCCACCACTCACATCTACACCACGTGTGCGGCATCCGCTTGTAGATGAACTGCATTGCATAAAAAAAGAACCAAATGATAACTGCATTGACACAGTTGATTATTGGAAAAGGATGCAGTCTCCCAGCAGCAGACACAGCACTCTACAGTATTCTTGCAACAACAGAAGTGACTAATTCGACACATAGAAGAGATGTAAATGATGTTATTATAAAAGGTTCAAGTACTTACTGTTACCCTGTCTTTGTAGTATTAGATACTGCACTGTAGCAAAACCAGCCCTCTATTCAGTATGTCAAATACATTTTTGGCCTGTCTTGTAAACAGTGGTACCAAACATGGACTTTAAAAATAGATTCACTTGCATTTTAACAAAAAAAAAATTGAATAGTAAGTTTTCTGAAGAGGACTTTGGGTATTAGTGAGGAGCTCTCTGTTGGAACTTGGAACCATTAGCACATTAACACTGATAGTTTCGTTTTACTTTGTTTTTTTGGTTTTGTTTTGGTTTTTTTTCCCTCCGTGACTCTGTTCATTCAACTTTAAATTATTGGCGACCCTTTATCTACAAGAGACACTTGAAAAACAGTGTGCTCACTGGTCTGTCTTGCTCGTGAAGCAATGAAGCCCAGCAGATGGCAATATAAGCACTTCTCGTAATTTGAAATCCTTGAACTCTTGTAATCCAATAGCATTATGGTTTAGTCTTTTATGGCTGTGACTTGCATGGAAAATAAGCCTCAACACTGAAGGTGATTCTAGTCACTAAAATAATGCAAAATCCATGTGTGAGACTCTGGCATTCTTTCCATCTCTGGATCCTTCTTGTGTCTTTGGGATTTACTGAGTATCATTGCATTCATCTCAGATTGAGCAGTGTCTTGTAGCTGCTGAGATTACATCTAGAAACACACGTCAGATATTTTCTTAATTTCTGTAAGTTGACAGAGTGAGCTCTGACCAGAAATTTCTCTTATAGTGCTGTTTTAAGCAGGTTTTGTATATGAGTCACATGAAGTAAAAACTCCCATCAGATTATGATTTCAAAAGTTTTGCTCTATCTGCAATTAATCAGTTTCCTTCAAAACTATGACCTCCTTTTGCAATATGACTTCAAGGTCACATTGCCTGGTGGTTGACACTGATTTCCAGCTTCTTTTGTACATGAATGTACTGTTCAGAGAGAAATGAAAGTACTTGAGATTGGACTAGAATGTTTTACTTCTAAATCAACTCAAAAAAGAGAGTTGTAGTGGACATCAAGTTTTTTTCCAGGCTTCTGGGTACTGAAGTAACTGGAGAGTCCCCCAGGTGAAATTAAGAACTGAAAGTGCTGAAGAGCCTCTAGGAACTCTACAAAGAGTGCTAAGGGATCTGACAGACTCCAATAAGCATAATACTTCACACTAGCACACTTCATACAGAGCTCCTCAAGTACTTTAAAGTCAGCCATTGGTTCAGGCTTACTGTCTTTGCCAGTCAAGGCTCATTATCACCACTCTAAAACTGTAAAACTGTTTGCTGGAGTGCAACTTTAGAGATCAATCCTGTTTTCCTCTGCCCACCCTAACCGCCAAGAAATGGACCCTAGCTCAGTGGTTTTTCTAGAAAATTTCTGGAAGAATTTTTTTCTAGGAGGTTTGCTGGAAGCCTTCTGAACTATAGCAGGCAATGTAGAAGTAAATATTTAATATTTCAAACCAGTTCTAGAATAAGTCAGATGCAGGTAGATCAATATAACTATGTAAGATCTTTAGCATTTTCTGTAATGCTGAGGAGAAACAGGACTTTGCAAATGCATTCCCAAATGGGGATTATGGAGAACAGAACTGGTTTCTTTTGCTCATAGTCGTACTGTTCTTGAGAAATCTGTTGATTAGCAACCTGATCCATGCCAGGTTTTTTATCCCTCAGTAATATTTTTGTAATACCTGCTACCCATACTTACGTCACGTGTCTGGAGTGAAATATGCCCACACCTGAGACTAGCAATGTATAAAGGAGAAGCTTCACTCCAAGCTTTCCTCCTGACTCTCAGAGGCCCCTTCTCAAGAAGGAATCTTTCAGTAATTTCTCAAGCTACTATATGCCAGGATCCTTATGATGTATGAGAACAATTCAGAGGATGCTATAAACACACTCATCTGATATGCTGCACAATATTTTCTTAACATTTAGACGCTGACCTTTCTGGTATACTATTTGCTCTTTTGGCTCTAATTGTGTTTTTCGTTTTGTTTCCTATTTTGCTATTTTGTTTTCAAAAAGAAAATAAAATAAGAAAGAAAAATGAAAAAAGAGGGATATAAACACCACAAAATGTGCTCTCTCAGGCCCAGTCACAATCTCAGGGCTAGTCACAGTCCTAGTCACCCACAGGGCTCATAGAAAATCACTGTCTGCCTTCTGACCAGGCTATACCTGGAGAGGGCTTCTGGTTTTCAAGTGAAGATTTGTTCCCAGAGGCAACACCAGGAACCTTAGTAGGTTGTTTCTGCTGGCTGTGACAAGAGCTGAGGCACTGCCAGTGAGATATGAAGACCATCTTCTTTCTAAATCAGACTGTCTGACAGACTCCCTTGAGAAGTGACCACAGTCTGACAAGCAAGACTCAGTGTGGTGTCACAGTGCTACTCGTGGTTGTGACTCCCTAGCCTTGGGGCCGAGCCTTCAGACAGACCCTGCAGAAGAAAAGCACCAGGACTCTGGCACACTATCACCATCTGGATTTGATGAAAACAACTCAGAGTCAAGGCCACTCATTAAACACTGGGCACAGGCACCACGCTCTCCCCAGCTATTCAGCCTTACCTAGACCCTCAGTTTGCAGGCAGGAGCCCCAAAGCCTGTGAGGATACATCTTGCTTGACATGTTTCAACCTGGGGAAAGAGACATGGGAGCTAGCTGGGAGAAGGAGCACGTTTGGGAGTTTCTGGGTGGATCATGGAAACTGTCGGCAGTTTCCAGTCCTTTCCCACACCTCTCCTCCTTGCTTTGTACCACCCACAGGCAGCACAGAGGAGTTTATTGCCTTTGCGGCAGCTTCCCATACCCAGAATCGCCACCACCGTGTTGCCACTTGGCTGCCCCATGACTAGGTGATGCACATGGTGATGGAAGTGTGCCATTGTTCCATTGTGTGCTGGTCTCCCTCAAAGCCCTGCCAGGTGTCCACAGCCTGCTGTAGACCTGGCACATGTGGGAGATTCATAGTGATCAGTCACAAAAGATTGGATGACCATCTCTAAGGGGCTTGGATTCCCAAATTTTGAAGAAACACAAATGTCCTTAGGTTACTTTTCTTAAGAAGGGGAAATACATGTCATGCTCATCAGTGAAGTGTCAATAAGGCTCAAATCTCTCAGTGCCTGAGTTACATTTTTTTAAAAAACATGGGTGTCAAATAAAAAAGACACACTAGTCATGAAGGCAAGGAGGTGAGCCTTTTGGATACTAGCATTTCATTTTCTTTAAGCTCTTCTGTTTCACCTTTTTTCCCTCTCTCCTATTTTCATTTATTGTCTATGTATTGACCATGTCTGTATTATCCTGCTTTAAGCTTCAGCAGATGTACTTTAAATGTTGCCAAATCTTGACGGGTAGAATTTTATTGTGTATGCTCTACCACGGACTCAGAATTTTTGTGGATCAGAATCATGGTGGAATATCTTACATTGGAAAAAAAGCAAAAAAAAAGAAATTGAAGCCCGAACTCTGGTCTTGTTTACATCAGAAAATATAGTGAAATTGTTTTTGATTTCTGTGCATGTTATTGAGATCAGACTTTGGCTGCAGCCATGTGTTTTGTCAAAGGCAGAAGACCACAGTCACCTATGGGATATTGATTAATTACAACCACCAGGCTGTCTTTCCGGTGCAGGTGGTGCATTGTTATATTGTGTGTTTATTCTCCCTAAGTATCTAGCTAGATCTGCAGACTTCCCAGCCTTTATGAAGTGTTCCGTAACATGGAAGAAATTAATGATCAAAAGCAGCAATGAGCCTCAGAAGTCAAATCCAGGCTGGATCATTGTAAGAGCTGTGGCTGGTCAGGAAGGTATGGTTATAACGTTTCAGCTCATCTGATTACTATGGAGAGGGAATGGATTGGGGGAACACGTTTGGCATCTGCCAATGTCTGCAGGTGCTCAGCACCAGTTTAGGCAGGGCCCAGAGTGAGTACTTGTAAGTGTAAAAAGAAATTGGACTATTCCCCCCCACATGCATGCAGGATTACAGAGAACAGCAGGAATAGCATTTACAGGAACCTCCTGACCTTGAATTCACCTCATCCTTTTTCCGTACATAAACTATTGTAAATATCAGATGTGACATACTGCAGTTTGATGCTAGCCAGTACCAACTGCATTTAAAGAAGTACCTCCTCTTTTAGCAACTGGGTAGAATCAAAGATGACCCAATTTCTGCTGCTTCTTACATGCACCCGATATTTGCTTCAACAAGGTCTCAGTTACTGCTAGAAACACAGGATATATTGTGCAGTAATGACAAAGGGAAGAAGAGGTTTGCGTTGTCCTGAAGATGATTCATTTTTTATCCTGGTAATACAATTCACCTCAATATCTACAGGAAACCCCAAGCTGAGTATTATTTTAGAGGGTGGTGAGAGCAACATTTAGAGGTAAAAGACAGCCTTCCTGATTTGTGCCCCATTTCCTTACTGAATGAAAAATGCAGTTCCTACGGCATATTGGAACACAGGCAGGGCCAGCAAAGGTCCCCACAGATGCTGCTTCCTAGAATAGAGAACAGATTTATTAAAAGGCTGGGCATGTATGAAGAGAACACTTGAACTTGGTTTTGGAGAAGAATATGCTAGATACTGGATGATTATCTACATAGGAGAAGTAACTGCTAAATGGTGCATTAGTAGTGACTTGCAACAGTCCCCCTGTATTCCCTTTCTCTGCCTTATTCAGAATGCCAGCAAGAGCAGCTGCAGCTCTTGGAGGCAGACACGTGTTAACCAGCTCCAACGTCTGAGATCCATCCCAGTTTTCAATAGCAAGAATAGCCAGCCTCTGTTTCCATGCCAGAGTCTCCCCAAGGAGGATGATATTTCCCTTACACACCAGGTGTCTGCAGAACTAACACCCTTCTTGATCTGCTGCATCAACCTTTCCCGGATGCTAAAATCAGTACATCAGTTTCGGCTGGGTTTCTTTCCTCACTGCGCACATCAGTCAGGCTCTGTCTCCAGCAGTCACCCTCCATGTGCTCTTGTGATGGCCCAGCATGGGAACAGAGACCTAAGGTCAGATTCTGAGTTGGAAACAAAAGAAAGGGCTATAAAATCTGAAAGTGATTCCAAAAAGGAACTGATAGATATTTTGAAATAAAATGCATCCTCTTCCTCCACAGAATGTTAACTATATGTGAGCTAACCAATAAAAAATAAATTTCAGAACAAAATCTATCCTCTAATGTGGAGATGGATATTTCAAACTCCATCCATCAGATTTCCTGAGGAAAGAATATCTCTACAAATATAATGGGCAATGTTAGGGTTTTACAAGTGAAAACCAGTTAAATATTCTGCAAAGGATCAACAGAGGGAGATCCAATTTTAAAAATACTGAATTATGGGTTAACTTTTGCCAAATGCTTGTTTTTTATCTTTGTATGTATTACAAGCTTTGAATTCCAATCTTTGTATCTATAAAATGTTCTAGGAACAATAATAAAAAGCCAGGTATATGGAAAAATTTACATTAAATACTTTCAAATTTACAAAAGTATTATTTTCTGTTTTCTATCCTATACCTGAAAAGTATTTAAAATTTGTAGTTATGAAAATTTTTTTAGTATGTATTTTTATTAATTACTAAGAGACGGTACATATCTAAAGAGAAAATACCCAACTTCTAGACTTAATAGTTATACCCCTACAAACAAGCCAATATACAACAGTAGTGTGCCTCTATTTGTTTGTGTAAGAAAATCAGGCAAAGAAAAGGGAAACCAAAAAATTACTTCTAAGGAGCTGAAATATATACGGAAGTCTTTTTTGTTTCAGCATGTCCAAGATTGCTTATTGTATAGTTAATTTACTACTTTTTCACAAAGTGTGAAATGTGCTTACAATTCTGGGTGCAACACAAATATGTCATTGTTTAAAAGTTGATATATAGTACCAGGAAACACCACAGGGATGGATTTTATCAAAAAACAGGGGCTGGGTGAACCTGGCAAGTTGAAAGGGATCAGTAGCCAAGAGATTATTATTCCCTGGTGGTTTCATATTAACAATACCAACTCCATTTCATTTTTGTTCTGTTGGAACATGGACTATATGCCGTTGCTGGAAGGCTTTAAACGTCTGCTTTAAGAACAGACAAAATCTCGTGACAAGCAGCAAAAGACTGTTTGTTGATGTCTGGAGCACTCCAGAGGGTCTCATCTTAGCTCTGTCACTAGTGTGCATGTACAGTCATGTAGTGCTTCAGTTTCCAAGTATGATACTGCTATTTAGCTTTCCCAGTGATGATGTTTCTCTGTCTCAGGCATGCACTTTAATTGGGGGATTGCAGAAGTTCATTTTACAGTGCTGCTGTTGTTAGTCACAAAGCATAACAAACTAAAGACCAACCGCTTTCTTTTGCCACTGAAATGACATTTTCCATTCTCTAGGGCCTCGGATTTTATCTTTGTATCTGTTGTGCCTTTGTGTAAACTTGTGTAAAGTCTTTGTAGCAAGAAAACCCTAAAGCTAAAGTCTTGATCCTGGAAGCCAGAAAAAATCCTGCCTTTGATTTTGGTGAGGGCGAAAGATTCTGGGACATTTACCTGACATAATTCTTCAAATGAGTTGAACTGTACTAATTGATTATCCTCTCAATGGTAGCATAATGCTCTGTGTTTCTATCAGGAAAGTAGTATTATTTTCTTCTGTGGCAGGGAGTTGCAAAACAATCTTGGCTCATTACACACAAAAAATGTTATGATGTGTTAGCAATAAATACTTAAGTGAAGCAACTCTAGATTTTCAGAACAATACCCATAATCTGGGTGTTTTTGAAAACTGCTCCTGAAGTTTTGAAAACGTTTCCTGGAGATACAAATTTCTCATCATATCTTTTCAACCTGTCCTCTAAAAATTGCTGTAGTTATCTTACCTCTAAAAGACAATTTATTTAGATTGATGGATGGCTTGCTGTAAATTTTTTTAAGCTCTAAGTGGGTAATAATAATACTAAATGAATAATTCATTCCTTTGAGCCATTATTTCAAATTTTAGCAGCATAAATTCACCTATACTTTTCCAATCAAATAAAATTTCATGCCTTTTTCTTTATTAGAAAATTATGAGTTCTACTAATTATTCTCTGGCTTTTATTTTTTTTTTTTTTTGCAAGAGATTTTTCAGCACATTTGATTATTCTTTATTTCTTCTCTTTATTGCCTAATGTATTTCATGTACATTAGTTTTCTCTCCTTCATGGAAGAGGAATAAAACAACTGGTGATGCTGCACAGTTATAATCCCTTAAGTGCTTTGTAATAAAACACAAACAAAAGAGTCACTGCTGTGTGAAATAAATGTGAAATACGGATCTGTATAAAAATTGTTTTGTGGCACAATAAGATGTTTCAAAAAGAACATTTTTAAAAGGCAAAAAAGGAAAAGAGGTGGTGACAGATTATCTCATCATTCTTCTAATGCACCAGTGCCCTGCATAACTTATGCCAGCCTTTGAATTAGTGCTCTGATTTCATCCTTTTTATAGGGCTTTTTTATATTCCTAATTTTCCAGTGCATATAGGAACTGTATTCATTAAAGGTTTGGAAAAGAAAAGACTTGTTTTCTTTTTAGGCTTATACAGTGTTTATGCTGTCTTGGAATGTTTCTCCAAAGCATACTTGTTTCCAAAGGATAAAGGCACTGGGCCCTTCCCTTGGTGAAGTGGGCAAACTAAACAACATCATTTTTCAAGGAAGTAGCATCAACAAAAGTAAAAATATAAACATTATGTGGAAAGCACCCAATTTCCTGTTCAGAGAACAGCAATGGGACAGTATTGACAAGCGTGACTGTCAAATAGCACAAAAACATTCCTCCTGATTTGAATTTATGCCCACTGAGACCTCAGTTCTGCAGTGCTCTGCATGTTTCATCACCAACCCATCAGCAAACATCACCACAGCAGAAGTCATAGCATAGTTTTTCTCTATATGCATATTGTTCACCTGCATTAATCTGTCACATTTTAAACATTTAATTTAATAATAAAAAGGTTTTGTAATTGCAACCAATGTCTGCATGTTGAAAACTTCCAATAAGAATGATATGGAAAATAATTCACAGAAATAAATTAGGGTTTCTTCATCTGCATTTTGAAACCAGTTCCAATACTGTTATATGAGAATTTATATTAATGCTGTGATCTTCATTTAAGCTACAAAACATGTGCAGCTAACTTTGCCCCAGATGGTGGCTTCTCCTTGAGTAGCAATGGCATTTTTTGCTAACAAAATCAGACTTGCTGTATAAAACAGTAAAACCTGTCCTGCAGCTTCTTTGTATCAAAGTACTGACCCAAAATACCTCTAAAGCTGCTATAGCTTACAACAGAAGCCCAGATTCTAATAGTCCAGAATGATAGTCAAGACTTAATGGCATCACAGACTGTATGAGCCTAAAGTAAATAGACCAAAAAAAGGGCATACATATATTGAGTTTTCGTGCAGAAAAACAAACAAACAAAAACGCCTTCATACTTGGCATTTAATATTTCAGAGCCTGTTTCATGCTTAAAACCATACCAAAGCAAACCAAAACCTACACTTGTCAGAAACAATGTGCTTTCATTTTAGAGTACTTTAAAAAAAGTATGAAACGGGAAAAGATATGACAGACTGGGCAGGCTGACAGCAACCCTTTTTCATGGTAATTCAGTTATCAGAAAATACACCAAGACTTTGCAGCTCCAGATTCAGTCACATTGTCTGCCTTTGGAGATATAAACAGTTGCCTTTAGTGTATTCCAGCCACCATGCAATCCAATACCTGGGAAGTCTGGAAACGGGCTTGTGAACTGTTTTATTTTTAAGTCTTCCACTTTGTATAATGCACAAAATAGTTCTTGGAAGACAAAATTGCTTCCTCCCAAGAGAATGTCAGAGGCATTCATCAATGCAAAGAGCATCTGCATCCTCCTTTGCAAAAAAAGCATTGCATACAACATGAATAATCTCTTTTAGAAGCAGAAGAACTTCCTTGTTTGTCTAATCCTTTCTGAAGTGACCTGGGATTCAAATTTATTTGCTGCCTGAATAGTGTAAAGAGGAACTTGTCAGTTATTTCAGGATGAGCTGTATCATATTTGAGAGAAAAGGATGATACTACTCACTTCATGCTACACCACTTAAATGGTGACACCACAACCACTGATGAAATCTCAAAAATTTGGCCTACTAGTCATTAACATAATCAGGTTGCTGGATGTTCATCAGCAGGACAACAAACCTTGCAAATGGGGAGTGAACAAAAGGTGGAAAAATACTTTGGTTTTTTTTTTTTCCTTCTGATTTTGCATGAACCCAGACATAGAGGAAAACTTACATTTTATCTTTTTAATTTATATTATTTAATGTCCCTTGAATGGATGAGGTCGTTGTTCAAAAGGTCCATCTTGTTTCTCATTTCCTGAGGTTGGGGCTTCAGTAGCTCAAACATAAGGGCCAGAACATCAGCTTAGCGCTTCTTTCTCTCAGCACAAAAGAAAATATTTCAGGTCTTGGTTAAGCCCTGCATCCCCAGCCATGCCCACCCTGGAGGCTGAATCACCCTATGGTTAGTGGGACAGCTGAAGGCCTGGGTGACACACAGGGCACACACAACATAGAGCTTTTGGGCAAGGGAGCAGCCAGATGATCAGAAAGAGCTGTACTGAGGATCCTGAACCCTCATTAAGGTGGTGGGCATAAGGAGCACCTTCCTCCCTTTCCTCCCCACCAGTACCAGCTGCACCTGACAGAGAAGCCAAGACAAATCCTCCTTGTAGCTTCCCACACCTGGTTGTAGGAGGTAAGGGATCAGAGAGCAATGGAATGTCTGAGTGTACCAGCAGGTGCACGCTTTCTGTACCATTCAATACAAAAGATAATTGATGTACTTTTTCCTTGATTTTGAACATTGTACATTCAGTAAAAAAAGACAACTCTTATTGTCCCTATACAACCTCCAAAATCCAAAAGGATCAATAATATCCATGGGAAGCAAAGCCTGTGCCACTGACTTTTGCCTGCAGCCTTTTTGGATCTGATACATTTGGATCTGATACATCTGTGGCGCCATTAGCAGTGAGTGTCTTTTATGAGACATTGCCTCTGATATTTTTATCATAGTCTCCAGACATTATATCATGACAGCACTGTCAGTGTGGTGCTGTGATTCAATATGACACAGGGTTTTTCCATAATGTAGCTGAAACTGTCACAAGAAATAGCTTAGCATGGGTGGTATGTGAGGGCACGCAGCTTGTGTGCCGGCGGGGAGATGTTTAAAGTAGTGAAAAACATAATTCTGCAGTAAGAACTAAGGGACTTAGTCTGCATTTCTTTTATTGTTGCCAATGGCAGCTTCTTTTATCCAAAGAGATTATAAATGCTCTTAAGTGCCTGCAAAGCCCAGGAATGTGTGGTTTACAGCAGTATTAAGAGCTGACCTATAATTACAAATAGACGTGGCACTAGTAATTTATTTGGTGAGCTTCTGAAATGCTGACTGTTTCATTCCTTCTTATAGATTGAATTTAGGTTGTACAAAAGCAGGCAAAGCAGGAGGTCATGGTTTCCCCCACCTCCCTTTCCCCCAGGAACTCAAACAAAGCATGTTATTTCTGGATGTAGTCTGAGTCTGAATGTTTTCTTCCCTTTCGAATCCATGGCACCAAAGTGTCCACGACTGTGTCTAACCCAACCTGAATCTGGTCAGTAGTTTTTTAACATGATACTCTTACTGACATGGACTGTCCACTTTATAACAATGGTCTCTGCAGATAAAACAAGAGGTCAATAAGGAGAATTTACAGTGACTTGGAATAGCCTGTAGACACCACCTTGCTGTACATGCCCTCTTGTAGAAAGCCTTGCCACATTTGCTTCAGGAGAATCCAGACACTGATTCCTTTCCCTGTGCCATGTGAAAAGACTTCATCAGACACTAGTCAGTAGAAAATGGCAGCCTTCGTCTTTACAGTTCATTGATGTACTTGCTCCATCACTCATGTAGGACAGAAATGTACCCATCACCTATCAACAGAGGACTAGCCCTCGGAACATGGCTTAAAGAGCCAAACTGTCTTATATGGATGAACTAATGACTGATTTTGTGGCTATTGCTCTAACTCAGCTCTTAAGGTTTTTTTTGAAGAAATAAAATTTTTGGTCGTATATTTAACATTAAGAAGTGAAATCCACTGATATTTTCATCTCATATGTTGACTTACTTACTTCAGCAATGACATATTTTTAACTGGAATATCCAAAATTAAGTATTACAACAATAGAAGAAAACTAAGGTAATAGTGTAGCCCTGTGTCAAGCATAATTTGAGAATTTCAGGTTTAAGGTTTAAATAAGAATTCCTAATGTCTGTCCTATATAATGAAGGAGATTATTTCAGGATTGACATTCAGGAAAGAGATAGGTACTAGCTGGATCAGTTGCTCTTAGCAGTGGCTTTTCTGCCACTTTGTTCTTCATGGTTTCATAATTCCTGAAATTACATTAGTTGAAGCTCTGACTCTTTCAAAATAATTTTTCTTTGAACATGAAAATTTATCTTTACTGAGTAGCATGACAGGAAACACGGTAGTTAAACTGCACAATCTGTTTTAAATAGTGTTCACAGTATAGTAAATGTCGTGATGCTGTACGCTAAAGGTAGCAGCTGGAAATGGAAGATGCTCGTAATGCTTGCTAGAGATAAAGCTGGAAGTGTGTCTTCCTAGGCAGGTGCAAGCCCCACTGCCTGTGTCCCAGCAGGCAGATGGTGACGGGTCTGTTCCAATCTGGAAGTGATTTCAGCAGTGACAGTCAAGTGCTGTAATTCAGTAGGGCCTGCTGAGTGTTCTGCTGATGGGCAAATGTGCTCCATCAGTGAAATGCTAGGGCATTGTAGCTTCAAATATCCACTGTCAGCCTGTCACACAGGCATGCTCTCAAACTCAGAAACTGAGTTCTACTTCTGCCATTCTCTTGGTACATCTAAGAAATTGCAACTAATTCCATCACAGATTTTCACACGAATAGTTTTTAACAGGAAATTAACAGCAACAAAAAAGAGCTCAATTTGATGGTTATTTGTTACAAATAATGGATAGTGTCCAGCAGCAGCAGAAGTCAAATTTCATCACCTTTTCTTTGTGGATATAAAGCAGGTAGCATGACATCCTTTACAGGAAAAAGACTCACATTAAATTTGCAGTTGTAAAAGGGGAAGTACCATAAGAGATTTAACTTAAAAAGAAAACATGTTGTCAAATACTCCTAGTAGAAAAAAATATTTAAATTTTGAAATACCCAAGAGTTTTACTCATTCCAGTTACAGGCATGCAGCAAAGCTCAGTGACAGGAAGAGAGAACAAATCACCATGACTCGATTAAGACTCGTTCCCTATGCCAAAGGGTACTACAGAGACAGCAATGTGGGCATTTTTATCTCCATACTGTCTAACCTCAGTTTGAGCTCTTCTATAATGCATTTCTTATTTGGTACCTTTTCCTTCATTTTGCTGCCCATTATGCCTGCAGCCTGCTTATTTTGGCTGGTTATCCCTTTAGTCTTGTCTACCATCCTGTGCACAGAGGGTCCTTCTCTACTCTATAATAACCTGCTTGTTACTGTGTATTTCATGGATCTCTGACTTTGAATCAAATTTCACCGAGAATATAGAGAAAGATAAAATGAGTGACTTTTTGGATAATGTTATTGGATATTTATACTTTCAGGAAAGGTGAACACAAAGGACAGGTGAATTTTCTATGGTATTTTCATGGTGTTTTTGTTTTCCAGAGGCATACCAGTTTGTTGCGATTGTTACAGTTGACCAGGAAGTATGAAAATTCTGTGCTTGCAATCCCTTAATACACTGAGATGTATCAATGTTTCAGGAGGAAAGCTGGGGGAGCAAGTAAGTATGTTCTTTTGCCATTTCTAGTCACCTCCAGTAACAGCATATGCAATGCACCCAGCCATCAGGGTCTTCAAGTGTTTCAGCTTATCATGGAGTACAGGCGCTTGTGTTTGTTCTTCTTATGTAAAAGCAAAAGTCATTGCAGTAGAGAAAACATTGGTCTGATGTATAGTCCTTTATGTACAACAAAAAATTCTTTTTAAAGCAAATGAATGTACTTGCATGTTCAAACATGAGTTGATAGATCTAATTCCTGCCCTACTTTTTAGGCTGCTAGTCTCCTTGACTGAAAATCTTACATGATAAACTTTTCATGAATTAGACTTTATGGATTATAACTGAGAAAAACAGTGACTTATAAAGGTGTTCATTCATGCATAAGGAGAAAGGTTTATCCTGCCTAATCCTGTTACAGACTCTCTTTGCACAGCTCGTACTATTACCATGGCATGGCTCCCTAATACTTCTGTAGCTAAAATCAGTCAGCATTTCTCCAACACTCATTGAACAGCACCCACCTATTCTTTTGTATCTCTTAAATTTCATAAGGATATGTGTTTTAAATTAATTACTTTGACTAAACAAGGCACATAGGTATTCATACCTGTGCCATAACATCAAAAACATGAACAAAAATAAAAACAAAACCAAACCAAACTAGAAAACCACCACAAAAAGCCTGAAAACCCAGAGGTAATGAACTTATTCCTTGGTTTTTAATAATGACACATTGGTGGAATAAATAAGTGTCTATTCCCATCAACTATCTGCATTTTTTATCTTTCCATATAATGTCTTCCCTCAATCAAAAAGAAAATAAATAAGCCTAGAATTATCCATTCTGAAATAAAACATTGCTTTTAAAACTGTCAGAACTGAGAGACCTGAAAGTACAAGAATAACATGAAATCTAACCCGATTCCTACAAACCTGAAAGTATCTTATTTTAAACAGTGACAACAGCTTAATTTCAGAAGTATGGAGCTGCATCAAATAGAAGATTTTTTTTAGTAGTCTTTGCACTTTACAAATCCCTCAAAAAGTGCCGAACTTTATGTGTGTCACAGTATATGCAAAAAGCAAGCACAGGTTAATGGCCAAACGAGTTGACTTTTGCAATACGGAAATATGATATCTATCAAGAGAAATACTGGCCCCAGTGAAGCCAGTGGAAATTTTGTCTTTTTCTTTTCACTAGAGCCAGAATTACACTCTGCACATGACTTTTCAATACTTCAACAAACTATTTTGAATCCTGTACATCTTAAAAAAGAGAAAAAGTAAGTATGAGGGAGAGAAGCATAAAAAGGATTGTTTTAACTTAGTTAATCCACTTCTCTTCATCATGGATTTACTAACAGTGTGCAGTGTATTCTGAAGAGCAATGTCAAAACAGCAAAACAAAGTATGATTTAACAACAACTAGTAGCTAATGACTAGTATGAACCTCTCTAGTTCCTGAGAGATTGAATTTGTCCCAAAGAAGTTGGACCTGTTACTGCATGTTTCATCCATGAAAAATAAAAAAAAAACCAAAACCCCCAAACTTCCATTATCTTAAAGGACAGAAATATTCCAACAGGGTCCACTAAAATTCACCAAATGGCAGTTAGCAGATGAAGAGAACTTAGAGATGTTATATATTATTTCTGTATACTTACTTTTCCCTTAAATCTTAAGAATGGTGAGGTTTCTGTAGCCAACCATAATTTTGATTATAAACCTTCATCCACTTTCCCAATGGGATAGCTTTTCAGTGTATCATGATGTTCACAATATATGTGATACCTTCTGTATTTGTGACTACTTATGTTGTAAATCTAATTTAACTCTGATATGGGCAGTGCTTTCTGATGAACGTGAATATCTAAGCATATGATGAATTTGCCTTGTCTTGTTGATGGAGTAATTGATGAAGCAGTTGAGGCAGGTTAGTTTAATTCTACTGCAGGATGCTCACCAAGCACTCTGTGCTTCCCTAGCACATTTAGCCTAATCCATTCTGCAATCAGAATGATGCAGCCCTAACCGGCTTGTCTATGCTGCCATTTCTTGCCAAAGTGTTGTGATTCTAACCATGAGGGAAAATGCAGATAAATGTGGAGTGAATGTATGGAATGGCAGGATTCCTTAAATTATACATCAAAATGAAAGGGGCTAAAGTAGGAGAAGGAACTACAAGACCACAAGATGAATGATAAATGGATCACATCTACCCCAGGGAAATTAGATGTGGCAAGAAACTACCTGCATCATTATGCTCAAGCTTTTGGGTCAGATGAAGATTTATTTTGTTCATTAGCTTTTCTGATAATACTCTTTTGAGTTGTTTGGTTTTTTTTTTTAGTTATTTATTCCATACTGGAGAATGACATAAACTAGGAAAAAAAAAAAAAAAAAAAAAAAAAAAAGAGAAGCAAATAATGCAAACAGAAGGGATATGTCAAGTCAAGGATATTAAGTCTAAAGTGGCAGCTGGCTGAGACAATGCTTGGCAAGGGGAGGGACAATGCCAGAGATATGCATCTCACTGCTGGGTCAGGATTACTTCATATTCAACTGCATGAAATATTTTATTGTTTGCTTTAGGTCAATAAGACATTGAAACATCATCCAGCAGTGCTATTTCTATGCAATGCCAGAGCAGACAATTGAGAACAATCTTAAACTGGAAACAGTTTTGGATTTTTGTGTAGAGAAACAACCAGAGAAACACGTGGAAAAATTCTTCCACCTTAGAAATGTCAGTTTGATGTCGGCATGGATGCTCCTCCCAGTTATTGCCAGCTAAAGGGCAATTTTGTCCCGGGGGATCAGGCCCAGCATGGCCAGCCGGGCAAGGGAGGGGATTGTCCCGCTCTGCTTCTGACCTGGGGCGGCCTCAGCTCCAGTGCTGGGGGCAGTTTTGGGTGCCACAGCACAGAACAGACATTGAGCTGTTGGAGAGTGTCCAAAGGAGGCACCAAAGGTGGTGAAGGGTGAGGGGAAGCCGTGTGAGGAGGGGCTGAGGGCACTCGGTCTGTTCAGCCTGGAGGAGACTGAGGGGGAACCTCAGTGCAGGGACAAGCTCCTGTGAGGGGAAGAGGGGCTGGCACTGATCCCTTCTGTGTGGTGACAGTGACAGGACTCGAGGGAATGGACTGAAGTTGTGTCAGGGGAGGTTTAGGTTGGATATCAGGAAAATGTTTTTTACCCTGAGAGTGGTTGGGCACTGAACAGGCTCCCCCGGGAAGTGTCACAGCACCAGCCTGACAGAACTCAAGAAGTGTTTGGACAATGCTCTCAGGCACAGAGTGTGATTTTGAGGGTTATGCTGTGCAGGGATAGCAGCTGGACTTGCTGATCCTTATGGATTCCTTTCAACTCAGGATATTCTATTATCCTGTGAATACATTTTCTAATTACTCCATACAGCCTGAAATTCCTTGAAGGTATTTCTGTTGCTCTGACCTATTTTCTCTCTGAATCTGATGACTGTGTTCCCAGCCCTCTTACATGCCATAATCAAATTCTCACCCACTCACACTGGACTCAGTAAAATCCTTTCCTTGAATGTTTTCTATTTTTCTAGTGGTGCCTTCCTTTGCCTGCTTTCAGGAATCCTTCTGCTTCTTGTTTGAACCTGTGTTTCAAAAAAAATATTGTGAACTCAGTCTCTAATCTTGACAGATTGCTGAGACAGCAAATTCCACAGCTTTCCTTAAATTGTGTGGTTTCAAAGGGAGATGCAGGATTTTGACACACATTGGGGTGAGATCCCAATTACTCTTGTTTTGTCTATTTTACCATTGAAGTTCACAATCCTTCTTAGCAAAGTCACAGTTACCTCCATAATCTCCAGTGCTTCAACTTTCACTTATATTTTATTTTTGCTATTATCATCCTTAAGTAAGAACTAACCTCAATCCTTAAGTCAGGTTCTAAATTGTGCCTTTTCATGCTTCAATATTTAAATAAGATATCAAAAAAGCAACAGCTGACAAAAAAAAACAACTTGTTTTTTTTTTTTTTTGGCTGGCTAGGAGACAGTCTATTTTGGCTAATGGAGGATGACTCATGACCCTGTGAGCCTTCAGTCCTCAAAACTGCAGTGTACCTTATTTGGGCCAGGATAATCTCCCAAAGGGTGAAGGATGTGGTAGCCTATTGTAATACAAATTCTGACTGAGTAGGTTTCTGGGTTAAACTCTAGTTCTTGGTGTAGATTGTCTGAGATATTCAATTTTAGCTTGGCAATCACACAAAGGGGTGTGCGGGAAGGAGGGCTGAATAGCTTGGTCCTCAGTTGATCCAAGGCCATGTCTCAAAGGTCATCCGACCCAAAGGCATTTCTAAACTACTTAAGGAGCTCTGGAGGAACCATCTGCCAGGTCTGCATATCCCAGTGCAGCTTCCATTTCTTGGTCTGGGAGGAAAATTGTATGTAAGGAACCACCTAGATGCTGATTTAAGGCTTCCTTGGAAATTATGAAATTCTCTTCTAGTAGATAACAAGTTTCAAACCCCTTGTTAATCCTCTCATATTGCTAAGAGACTAGAAGAAGGAGAAAAGATATAATTTCACATCTTCATTTTCTAAGCTCTAAACAGGGTAAGTGTTCTGGAGTTTTTCTCATTACACAGGCACATCACAATAACAAGTATCTAGAACAATGGAGTTGTCACAAAGCACAGATGCTGGTGTTTGCATGGTGGCCCATGAGCGGGGAACATGCTGCCAAGAAAGAGTCAAATAAATCTGTTTTGTTCTGGAGAAAAAAAATTTGAACCTGTTTCATTGCCATTTCAAATAACAATAATGCATCGAGGGGAAAGACACAAAAGAAAGGAGAAACAGAAACAGCTGGAGAAAAGAGAAAAATAACTCTAATATAGTACACAATAATACAAAGAGACAAATACAAAGAGAATAGGAATGCTATGCAAGATGTATTATCATTGGCTACCATTATCCTCTTTAGGACATATTGGAAGGAAGTAAATAAAAAATCAGAGTTGGAATCTTCATGGGTGCAAATCAACATCGTTCTTCGTTGATTGGAAACTGTTATGACAATTTAGAACAGCTGTTTTTTGCCCCACGTTGTTTTTTAGTGTTTTTTCTGATCTTATTTTTGTAAATCACAGCAATGATCATGGGACAGAGGATGGATTGACAATATGAGCTGTGAATCCCACGGGGCATGACTGCTGTTTTGAGTTTTCAAAGTCTTTTGAATGCCTAATACAATGCTATTTAAATAACTAACGAAGTTTTCTTTGGCAGAAACCCTATTTGGTATCAGAACAACTTCAAATGATAATTACCAAACTGTGTTATTGCTGGTTCATTATTGCATGTGTGAGCACTGGGAGAGGGAAAAGTTAATTCTGTGTCATTGACCATGTCAGCAGAACTGGTATTCCACATTCAGAGGATATTCTGAGTTCAAAGGGAAATAGTTTAGACTTCAGTTTAACTTTTGCTTTGAAAATATGCCTTCTTTTTCCTGAAGAATAGTATGCTGTTTCTTAATTCAGTTTTGGTTTATTTTACCCACACTCCTTTATCTTCTTGTCAAGGGTATTTAAAGAGAGTACTGCAGCCTAATATGCCTTTATAATTGTGATTCTTTTATGAATTATTTATTACAGACAAATAGGAATATGTATTGCTTAGTAGCAATGGCAGAGTAGTGCAGAAAGAAAAAAAAACCATAAATCGTTTTTTCTTCCATTGCCAACACTTTAAAGAGATATCTGTCAGACATCAAAGATGGCAAAGAGATAGGTAATTACAACAGTGAAAGAAAACAACTGGGAAAGAGAACATAGGAGAGCCAAAGGAAAATGCTGCCTGAAATAAGCTTGTTAATAACTGTTGCTGTGCAAGGTAAGAAGAGAAGCTTTTCCAGTGGTTCTGCCCTCTGCTCTGCTCTGCTCTGCTCTGCTCTGCTCTGCTCTGCTCTGCTCTGCTTCTGCTCTGCTCTGGTGAGACACCCTGAGTGCTGCATCAGCTCTGAGGTCCCCAGCACATCGACCTGCTGGAGCAAGTCCAGCGAAGGCCACGGTTGATCAGAGAGACGGAGCACCTCTCCCACATGGAAGGGCTGAGTAAATTGTGTTTTTGCAGCCAAGAGCAGAGAAGACTTCAGGGTGACCTAACTGCAGTCTTCCCTTACCTGGAGAGGCTCATGGAGAGGAACTTTTTCCAAGAGCACATATTGATGGAGAAGGGGGTAGGAATGGCTTCAGATTGAAAAAGAGCAGGTTTAGATTAAGTATTAGGGTGAAGTTCTTTGCTGTGAGGGAGGTGAGGCATTGGAACAGGTTTCTGGAGAAGCTATGGATCCCTTGTCCCTGGAAATGCTGGCCAGACTGGATGGGGCCCTGAGCAGCCTGATCTAGCAGGAGGTGTCCCTGCCCATCGCAGAAACGAGATGATCTTTTAAGACCCTTCCAACCCAGTCCATTCTATAACTCTGATTGTATAGAAATCAGCCTGAAACCTGATTTCTTAATCTGAAAGCACTCAGGTTAAGTCAGCTTGAAGATTCACGAAACAATTCCCCTTTTCCACTAGGAATGTGTAGTACCATGTAAAAATCTTTAATTCTAGATGTTAATTAGGGTAAAGGAAAGCAGAACTCTCCTGTGTTTTGCTTTGTTCACAGAACTATTCCCAGTTAGTTAAGGAAGTTAAGGCAGACAGGTGGTTTTACTAAACTCTGGTAAACACGGATTTAGGAGTCACAACACAAAAACACAAATAAGGAGTCACATGAATGGGAATTTTTATTCTTCATGTGAACGCTAACATTCAGAAGCATCTTGTCAGCCACTGAGAAAATTAAAACCCTCAATATCTGATAACAAAAATGAGACTCCTTTGTTTCTGATGCTACATGTGAACTGTCTTTTTTCCCAGGACAAAGCAGCACCTTTACTGAAGGTGGCTGTAGCCTCCTGTCGACTGTTTACACCTTTACTTTCATAAGAAGCAAAGCAAAGCTCTATGCACTCTCATTGGCTGAGCGAACCCAGCAAATAAACCCTCTCTTCTAAGGGATTCACAAGGAGTTAAGGGGGATACAGAACTGATGTTTACTTTCCAAGGAATGATTTCAGGGCTAGTTTAAACTGTCATTGTGTCAAGTTATTTTCGTATAGATAGATATGTGTGTGTCCTTGTGCAACTGCATGTGTCCTCTGAGATTCAGTAAGACAAGAAAACAGGAAGCAGCCATCTCTCTAACCACTTAGAAACACTTTGTCTTTTCCCTTTGTCCCCCAATTTCCCTCCATGGGCAATTATTGCAGAACTCTTTATTTCAGCAGAGAAGTAACAGGCCCCAATACTCTGGTCAACTCCCAAAGTTGAAGCTTTTCTGCTCTAAATTTTTAATAGGAATTTTCCTTCCTTTTAGGCCTTTATTACAGTCAGCTGGTTTACAGGCTTTTCTCTAGAGTGATTTATTAAATCATTATTTTAGCAATTACTTAAAGATTGTTTGAAATATCTTGCTTTGATCTAATTCAGGAAATGGAGCCTTCTGCCAAGGGATTGACATTAAGCATGGATTTAAACTTTCTCAAAAAATTGGGGCGTCTTCAAACAGTCAAATCAGTAGTGGTGTACTGGTTAAAGCTATGGAGTTTTTTATTAATTCACAGGGTTGCTGTGACCGGAATTCACTTCTGGCTCTTACAATAAGTTTATGGCAGTACAGATTTTGCTTGAGGCTCAAGTGAAACATAATATTTGGTCTTAATCCAAGTTAATGTGTTCCCCAGTCAGGATTTCCTCTAATGACTCATTCATACCCCTAATGAATTGAAAAGGATATGTGTAAATCGACATTGAACTTAAACTCCAAGGCTTTTGACTTTTTATCTTATCTCTGAACTGGCACCATACAACATCTTTATATTCTAATCACACTGAAAAAACAAATCTTCTTCCTTGTTTTTCTTGCCTAATGAGGTCGTGTCAGAGAATGCATGTCACATATACAGGATGGGGAAAAAAGTAGAGTGTAATTCTGGACAGCCAACCACACATGTATTCCCAGTATAAAACAGTAGCCAAGTAATCCCACAGAGCTCTAATCCTGTAAGATAATGCAAAAACCGGTCAGGTTCAGCTGCTTTGTGGGATCTGCTTCTGTGCATGCTCTCATCCTCTGAGGAGTGTGAATTCACTTGCCCCTTAAACAGGAGCATTCCCCTAGCAAGTGATTTGGCCTCAGCATGGGCGGGAGAATGAGCTACACCAGGACAGTTGTGGAGCAGATGGTGCAGTCCAGTGCTTCAAATTCTGTCTTGCCTTATGGCAAATTGCTTATATGGCCATATTCAAAGGTGGTCTTTGTACATAAAGCAGGGGAATTACAGAGAGGAAAAAAGAGCAAGATTTATTACCATCTGTAATTAGTTTTGAGGATCACTTAGATCACTTTGAGGATTACTTTCCAATTTGCCAACATTAATTTCCAAACTGAAAATCTGTGATACCAAATATTCATAAATTCAAAGTTGTGGACTTGCTTTATTCTCAAAATATCAAGGAATTTGAAGAAATCCTTTGAAATCTATCCAAAACATTTTGGAAGGAGGCTTGAAAATATACTGGAAATACATAGATGGTAAGAAAACCTATGAGAATGGACAGCTTCCTATTTGTATTGGGAAAGTTAGAATCTCAAAACCTAAATAGCTGGAAAAGGAGATGAACCAAGAATACATAATTTGACAGTGAAACTAATGATCTATTACAACAGTGTTGTTAAGAGTGTGGTAATCAAGATTAGATCAGTTTCTGAAAAACATTCTCTAGTTCAACCAGGAATTGTGGGGCTTTATGCCAGAAGCTGGAGTAGCTGATTATGGTAATTGTCCCTGACCTTTGATGTAGCAATGGCAAGTAGAAGCTTTCCAACCATACATACCATTTTCAGTTCTTCTGCACAGCTGCGCCAAATGTGTGAGCAGGACCTTGGATGTCACATTGTGAAATTCTCTATGTGATTTATCCAACAGAATAGATCAAATAAATAAGCATTTAATAAAGCCCAGGCTTGAGTCTCCTCTCCCCCCATGATGTTGCCAAATAAATGGCCTCTTAAGATTTCAGAAAATACTTTCTGCCCTATCCCAGAAATGAAGCTACATGCACTGAAAGATAATTTTAAACTAATTATTTAGGCTTTTGCAGTCCTCTGTTTTCTTATGGATGAAGAACTGATCTGCACTCTTTTCAAAACAAACTCTTGCTCTCAGAATTCTGCTGATGTCAGATTGGCCCACTGAGGGCTAACAGAGCAGGTTCAGGCATTACAAGCACTGAAAACAATGCAAAAACACAGCAGAAAAACAATTGTTTTATTGAAGTCCCAGCTACATAGGCTTAATTTTCCTTCAGATATGGCAGTTCCATGAATCTAAGATAGTCAACTTACTCATCAGCATATGTGTGGTACGTTTTTCATAATCAAAGTGAAACAGGAAGTCATTACTTTTAGCAGTCTATGCAATATTGTCATCATTTCAATGGCCTAATACAATTGTGACTTTACCATTATTTGCTATATTTTTATGTGCTTCTAAGAATTAAAATATTTTTTCAAATTGAGCAAAATATTTGTTATATTTATTGCATGGTAGACTGAAGGTGGGAATAATTAGAAATGACGCTTTTTTAAAGTTAGATGCATGGATTGATTTGATCTGTGTCCTGTTTATCTCCAGTCAGAATCTGAAGGTAAAGTCAGCAACAATTCACCTAGTTCGGATTCACTCCTTTGAAATCAGTACAAAATTTCTGTCTTGCTCTAAAAATGGTAGTTGTTCTTACTGATTCTCAAAGCTAAATGTGTTTTTAATATTTTTAATTTTTTTTTTAAGAGAACATCTGTGTGTTCCAATGACTGCCTTGAATGACTGTGAGTCATCATGGTTCATCATTTCACTGAGCTAAAGCTTGTTCTCTGTTATATCAGGAGATACACGGTAATTGTTACGTTTTGCTTACTATGATAGTGTTGGTGATTTTCCTTGGTGGAGACACCACACATCAGCAGTCTAGGTCACCATCTAGAAGTTCACAGGCTGCCTTTATGTTTAATTACCCAAAGTCCCTAGGGTTACCAACTGTTTGAGTTCCCTGTACAACACTGATTCCCAGCCTTGATGCTCTGAGAAAAATTGCAATGTCCTGTATGTTGCCGGACTCATCTCTTCCAGGTCTCTGCTGCCTCTTTTCTGTTCCTGTCGGCCTTTTGCTTCACAAGGCTGCTGTGCATTTTCAGGAACAAGCACAGAGACACAAGGGTTGGTCCTGCACAGGAATAGAAAATATCCTGCAGGACATGTCTCTGTGGGCTTTGTGCCTTCAGTAAAATGTGGTCATGTCTTCATGAGCAGTGTTATCAAGCACATTTTAAAATCTGTCTCAAATTCATCTCCTAGAAGAATTTTAAAAAATAATGGAGGGTTTTGTCTTGTGTCTTGTGTTAAAGTCAATGGATGTGAACACTGATGGATGCTGTGACTTCTGCTGACTGCCAGATCAGTGGGCACACAGATCAGACTGCTCTCACATGGACGCAGCCATCTGCCAGCGTACACAAATACTGGTCTTGGCTTCACCAAGTAGGAATGTTGAGGTTCAACAAGCCACTGATGATCCCGGAGAGACATTGTAGAAACACAATGGGCAACACATTTCTAAATCACTTCACTCCACTGGGAATAGGATTATCAATGACAAGTTTTTTTTCTATTTCAGCAATTTTTTGTATTTGCACGCACAGCAAGAAGAGAGCTAATTTTCTGTGATTTTATTTTAGACAAAAAGAATGATGGGGCCATATAACTGGCAGTAAAAACCCATCCTGAAGTTCTTGCAAGAACAGAAGTTGTATATTGTAATGTACATGTTTTTTTACAGCCATACAGCCTAATCAGCACTTCTTATTTAAACAATATTTTCAGCAATGATTTCAGAAGTACATACTCAACCATGGTTATCAGTACTAATTGAGATACTATTATATATAACACATACAAAGAGACCTGGCAAGCTTTTATATTACAAACTGTATTTGCATATGAATGGTATTTATAGACACTAAATTAAAATAAGATTTTTTGTTTTGTTTTTTCATCAGGGCTGTTTGTTAGGCAGGCCATACTCCTATGTGACATGGTATTCTGGAGCTGACCTGCATTCCTTTCAAACCATTTAATCACACATAGCTGACCAACATTCCTGGATAAAACCACCTAATCAAGTGCATTACAAATACCCCAAATGGTTACTAATCTCCATATATGTACAAGTGTGAAATGTGCAGTATCCAAATGTGCCTTTTCCAAAAGTTAATGACATATAAGCAGAAGACCTGTCCTAAGTATTCCCCCCCTACTATGCACAGATATTTTCGAGGTGGTTAAGATAGTAATTGCACAACAGAGTGGGCCTTGGACATAAACATTAGGGTCCATCATTGTAATTAATATTGAAGCTTGTTTTCTTCACACCTTAAAAATGCAATTTGAGAAGAGAGAAATATAACAGCTTTCCACTTCTGGGAGAATATATAAAAAAAGCTAAAAATGCATGACATTGCAGCACCTAGATAGCTCAAGTAACATCATGGAGGACTTTATTTCCTCTTATCTCCAAGCTGCTTGGTTCAGATGACAAGCTTCTCAAGGTTGTTACTCTCTGATGACTGTGTCTGAGGATTAAGCAGAATTAAGCTGAGGTGGTGGTGGTGGTGATGGGGTGGTGGTGTGGTGTTATGCCCCCTTTGATTAGCACTTTCGCTAGAAATCCCTACAGGAAGAACAGAGACCTACTGAGCTGGAGTCTAAACTGTTTTCCCCATTTCCAGAGACACTCATCCAGAGCAGCGCTACATGCTGATTGATGTGGACATGCTTGTGGTCCTGATGAGTGTGCTCTATGTGTTCTGTGGGCAGTAGTTTTCCAAAATGCCAAACTAGCATAGATTCACTAGAATTTCCTATACGCATCTCTTGGGCTTTTGTAGTGCTCACTCATCAAAATAAATCAAATTTAAGATGTTCTGTGTTTGAACGGTAAAAGCATATGAAAGCAGTGGAAGGTGGAAAGGCTTTAAGAGACAGGATGGAAAATGTGCCTATGAAAAGTAAGGGGGAAATAGGCTAAATCAACAAAGAGGAAAATCAGCCAAAGGCTCACTTCTTTTGACCTCCTGCTGCTGCCATCAGATGCCTGCGTGGAAGGGCACCGTGCTGTTGTTACTCGGGCTAACCTGTCCAGAGGATTCCTTTCTTGGCGCTGCCTTCAGAGCCAGAGAACCGGCGGGTTTCTGCCGGGCTCACCGGCAGTGCACCTTCGGCAGCTTTGTGGGGAAAAACGCTGCTTTCTCGCCAAGGCAGGTGGGACCACCTGGACGGGCAAGTCTATGAGGGTGCCACCGCCTCCGTTTTCATAAATTCATGAACAGAGTAAAGCAGCGAGGCTTTCCAGGTTTTATACCAGACCAGAATTTCTTTAAAAACCCAAACCCTACCCCCAAACCCTCCGAGTTTTATTTTAAACAGATGTTAGCGGATTGAACTCGGCATTTTCAGGTTGGAACTCTGCATTTCCACGTATTTTTCGCGCAGCAGGGGCGCACGCACCGAACACGCCGGAGCGGCGTTTTCAGACGCCGCGGCAATCGCTCCCAGGCGCGCCAAGACCCGCGGGGGCGGAGCGGGGCCGGGCACGGAGCGGGGCCGGGCACGGAGCGGAACCGAGCACGGAGCGGAGCCGGGCACGGATCCTGAGGGGGGTCTGGCACGGAGAGGGGCACGGAGCGGGGTCGGGCACGGAGCGGACCGAGCACGGAGCGGATCGGCACGGATCCTGAGGGGGGTCTGGCACGGAGCGGAGCCGGGCACGGAGCGGAGCCGGGCACGGAGCGGGCGGGCACGGAGCGGAACCAAGCACGGAGCGGAGCGGCACGGATCCTGAGGGGGGTCTGGCACGGAGCGGGCACGGAGCGGATCGGCACGGATCCTGAGGGGGGTCTGGCACGGAGCGGATCGGACCGTAGCGGAGCGGACCCCTCACGCCGCCCCCGCCCGAGCCGCCCCCGCCGCGGGGTCCCGCGCAGCCCCCGCGCCCCCGCCCCGCGCCGCCGGTCACGTGGCGCGCCCCCGCATTGTGACGCAGCGGACCGGGCGGGGCCGCCCCTCCCTCCGCCCTCACTCCCTCCTTCCCTCACTCCGTCTCCCCTCTCCTCCGCCCGCTCCCCGGCCGCTGCCCGGTGGCAGGGCAGGGGCGGAGGGCGGGGCGGCGGGAGCCGCGCCGCTGCCGGAGCGCTGCCCTGCACCGGCGGGGAGTGGCGTGGGGGGCGGCAGCCGAGAGGCGGCACCTGGGTCCTTCCCCGTCTCCATCACCCCCGGCTGCCGTGGAACGGCCGCGGCCGAAGCGGAGCGCAGGGGTGAGGTGAGGCGAGGCGAGGGGAGCGGGCGGAGCAGACGGGGCTTTGTGCCGCCGACAGCGCTGCCCCCGGGGCGGCGGCGAGGGGCGCGGAGCCGAGCCCGGGGTGATCCGCGGGGGGTTGCGGTGCTCTGGAGGGTGCCTCCCCCGTCTGCCGTGTCCGCGGGGGCGCCGGAGCGGGGCTGCCGGGAGGCGGGAGACGCGGGAGGCGGCGGGAGCGGCGGCGGGGGGCGAGCCCGGCCCTGGGCCGCCAGCCCGCCCCGGGGAAGTGCTTTCCGCATGAAATCAGGGCTGAATGCGGGGGGTTTTGCTGGGGCTGAGCGCGTACGTGATGTCAGCCCTGCGAAGTGCCGCCGCGAAGCCCTTGTAGCGCAGTGTAAGCCGCTGACGCTCGGAGCCGACGCAGATCTGCCGCTGCTCTGCTCGGAGCCGGGCGTCCGGGCGGGGACCCAGCCGTCAGCACTCTCCTGTCCCGCCGAGCGAGCCGAAATCGAAGAAAATCAAGTAGGAGTTGCATGTTTGTAACTGTGGGGAGACAAGTGCTAAGTTGTCTGGTAGAAACATGCACCAAGGCATATACTCGGGTCAATCAAAAATCGTGTTTTTGCAGCAGCAGGGATCAAACCTTTTTCATACCCTCATCAGTGAGTGTTTGATGTGAGCAAGTGCAGTTTATATGAAGAAGAGCTGGAGCATCAGGTCCTGATGGTACTGGGTATGAACCAGCACCTAAACGGTCTTAGTGTTTCATTGTCAGTGTTATCATCTCACAACACTTTCAGTGGTTGGCTTAAAGCCACATCTCTTACAGAGGTATTGATCAGTCACAACTGCTCTTCAAATAGTCCCCCCACCCCAAAACTCACCAAAAAACTCCTAGGGCCTGTGCTTCCATGGAAAATGTTAGCATCTTCACCTCATTTTATACCTCAGCAATCCAGTGAAAGGTAGCTGAAAAAAAGTTTTAAAAAATTATTCTGAAGCAAATCACTTGACTGTTCGACCTTTTCTGCTATTTAAATAGGTGAAGAAAGGTATACATCCAGAGTGTTGGGAAATCAAAGTAATTTTGTATTTTGTGCAAATAGCCCTGGTCCTGCGGGCAGGAGTTATGTTGAATGATGTGCATGTATTTAGCCTTGTGCAGAGTGCTCTAGCAGACTTTAATAGTGTCCTGCCCTTACTGAATATAGGAGTTATGTGCACTGCATGTGCTTCCAGCAAGCCATAAAAAGCATGACCTGTTGCCTTACTACCACCCATAAACATGAATTTCTTCACCCTAAAATCCTCAGCAACTAGCTCATGGGTGAGCACATGCTTGGTGAAATTGGTAAGCCACTTTTGTCTTAATACTGTTAAGCCTGCAAATATGCCTCATGCAATACTGGAGCCATATTTTGAAGATTTTGCAGGTAAGCTGAAAAACTGTCTTCAAGAGCAAGCGTGGGGGCTCCCTCAAGAGGTAATTCAAACATAGTGAGAAACACTTTTCATGTGAAGACAATTAGAATTTGACCTGTTCAGTGGTCACAAGAAGACGCTTGCGTCGTCGCTGTAGTTAGAGTAGGAACATTGTAACTTCTCCTTCCTTAGTTAACACAGTTAGCCCATGTGTGAAGTGGCCTGTTGTGAAAAGGCTTCAGTTCTAAGGTGTGGTAGGCTTAATTTCTGCGTGTTTTCATGTGTCAAAGACTGGCTCATGCAAACTGACCATTCCACTGGACGCACGCAAAGTGTCCTAAACTGACCGGTCACTTATTCTTCAGGTGTTTGTGATTTCTGGTCTGTGTCACTGATTCAGTGTGCCACAGAAACAGTGTGCCACTTGACTTGTAGCTTGTTGAAAAAGTGAGTAAAATAGAAATGCATCAGAGGACTGGCCCAATGAAGAGTTACTTCCAAATCTGAGGACCTTGTTAACAGGAAATGTTTTGTTTGAGCAGTCCTGTGTAGGCTATACAAAATGCTTTTAAGTGGCATTTTGGCAAAAGCAGATGGACGGTCTTTCATGTAAGGAAGTTCTGTGGAAGATAGTAACTTACATTGCCTGGAAGTTGCTTATCTTAATTGTTTTTTTCTAATGACAGCAACATGGCAAGTGTCATGAGTTCTTTGGGGCCTGAGGTGGAATTCCACCTGCATTGGCACAACTCTCTCACACTCCAGTTCCAGGATGTCTCAGACCTGTATCTGTTCCTGTAACAGCTCTGTACTGGGACACGTGTCTGATTAGAAGCAGGAAGGGAAGGTGTGACAGCCCTGCTGTGGCCACTATAGCTTCTGTCCTCTGAAATGGAGACATGTACATGGCGCTTCCTCCACGTGCAAGGAGATGCTGGCAACAAAGGGGGAGCACACAGCCAGAGGCAGAACAAGACTCCTGTGGGCAATGGTTCAGGGATGATGATGCTTGTGTCATTGTTTGGTGTCATGGACTGGTGCTGCTGCACATCATCAGCACAAAGACCTGTAGTTCCAGCAGCCTTTGTGGGATGCAGCAAGTTAGCTCCCTCATCAAGCCTTTAAATGTTTTGGCTGGCCAGATGAGGTGTGTAGCAGAGCTCTATCTGCACCCTTGTCTATCTCTTTTGCTTGAAGCCCTGGAAGCAACCCGTGAATCGTGACCAAGGAGGGGAAGAGAAGGAAAGAACTGGTTTTTAATTTCAATTTTACTAGAATAAACCTGCATCTCTTTTCAGGTAAAATATCAAGAGGAGAATATTCTCATCCTTCTTTATGCAGCCATGACAATTAAAATTAGTGCCAAGTAAAATAAAGAAAAACTTGCATTTTTCATGTGAAAATCTGTAAGTAATCAATTTGCCTATGCCTTACTGTGTGTTGCTTAGAAAATACAGTGGGGTTTTTTTTTGTTTGAAATGTATACGTTGGTTGTCAAAATGAAAAATACATTAGAAATAGTTGAGAAATACTGGATTTTGGAAGGCCAAATAGTAATTATTTTCAGCTCTTACCAGAACAGGGCCATAACTAAACTAAAGGAAATGGTGCTTAGACGATTTTCAAGAGGTTTTGGAGTAGTGTTGTGTCTGTGCTCCCTCTCTTTCTGGCAGATCTGTTGTTTCTCAAAGGAGGTAGAGAAGATATGGAGCAGGTGCATTGTAAACACAAGGGATTTTCTGTTTAAATGCAAATGTGGTTCTGCAGTAGATTTATATGCACAGTGGAACCACTGGAAACAAGAAAATAGAACATATGCATCAGATACTTTATTGATTTCGGTCCCTAAGGGAGTTTTAAACTGAGGGGTAAAATAATTAATTAATGTTTGAGGTAAAAATATCATCTGCAACTTACCTGTCTAAGGTGGAACTGTGATTTCATCTTCTACAATAAAGCTTCAAGTGATTCAGAGGTCTGAAGGTCTTACAGTTATCAAAGAAAAGTGCAGTAGAGCTGTCACATTTTGGCAAATCAGGCAACCCTTAATTGGATCTATTTTCTTGTATTTTAAGGCATTTTTACAGAAGCTTATTTTGAATATGAACATGGTTGATTTGCACTTTATAAAGAATTATGAAGTGACACTTTAAAGTATTATTTTCTGGTTGAAATATAGCATTAGGTTTGTGAGGTTTGCTGTAAGCATTTCCTTTTTGGTTCAATTTCCTCCTCTGTTCTTGTTTGCAGTCCAACTGCTGTCATTATTTTTGTTTATACCAGGGAAAAAAAGCATTGTCTTACTTATCTTTTAAACTCAATGCAGTGTGCTACATGACTTCTTCTTATGTATAAATCCTCCCCCTTCTCCCTGCTTCTGTTTTATTGTTACTGTATCAGTCTGGAACTTTCCATTTAAAATGTAATTTGAATCAGGAACTTAGCACTTCCCTTCAACCCCCCTATTTTACCAACTTGTTTACATCTGTGGATAAAAATCAAGCTGTGCTACGTAGATTTCTTGGAACAGCCTGCCCGGAGAGGTCGTGAGGTCTCCTTCCTGGACCAGCATGGACATGGTCCTGTGCAGCCTGTTCTGGGTGAACCTGGTGTTTCAATGATCTCCAGATGTAGCATCCAACCCCAGCCACTCTGTGAATCTGTGAAGTGCATGACAGGGGCATGCATGTGATGGTGATTTGGAGCTATATTGCTCTGTGGGTTATTTGTCCAGGTAGTTCTTTTGCAGAATCTCACCATACTGACTGACCTTTTTTATTTTAATTAGGAAATACCTTTAATTGCTTAGATGTGCATGTACATACCTCATGTTCTCTTTGACTAAAATTCAGCTGTAAATATTCTGCTTTTTGTATGCTATGCTGACAGTTCCAGTTGAGTCACAGTAGTAAATTTATGAAGATCCAGAGTGTCGCTTTTGAATAGACTCAGGATTTTAAATACTGAAGTTGTCAGCCTGGTGAGACACTTATTTGAATATTTGTCGAAGCTGCCTCCAAGATGAAGGAAAAAAAAAAAAAGCAAACAAAAAAGCCCCAAACAAAATACAGCAAAATATATCTAGGAAATGTGTTGCACACAGAAGCAGAAGAGTACTAGTAAGGTAAATATTCTGTGTCATATTCCCTGACCCACATTCTACTGTGCTAAGTCTAAGCGTATTCATTTCTCCTCTTGTTACATGGAAAGAATCTTAAGGTGTCTAAATTATGTTAATTTCTAGGTTATTACCATTTTGCAAGCTCATATGCTGAATGCTGGATAAAGCACAATATTTGTGCTTGTTGCTAGGACATGGACAAAACTTATCTCAAGTTACAGAATGGAATCACCAGGAAAATGAGTTATACTTACATCATTAATAATTTGCATTTCATTAACGTTAAAACTCTGACAGGCTTGGTGCTGTGACCACTTCCCTGGGTGAAGAATCTTCACCCTCTTTGTGAAGAACCTTTTCCTAACATTCCAGTACCTAAACCACCCTGACAAACTTCAGGCCATTCCCTCGGGTCCTGTCACTGTCACCAGAGAGAAGAGATCAGCCCTTCCTCTTCCCCTCACGAGAAACTTGTAACTGCAGTGGGGTCTCCCCTCAGTCTCCTCCAGGCTGAACAGACCGAGTGCCCTCAGCCCCTCCTCACATGGCATCCCCTCCAGAGCCTTCACCATCCTCGTGGTCCTCCTTTAGGCACTCTCCTAAGTGTGTCTAAAAACTAAGATAATTTTAGATCCTCCTTATGTTGTGGCACCCAAAGCTGCCCCCAGCACTGGAGCTGAGGCTGCCCCAGGTCAGAGCAGAGCAGATCAATCCTCTCCCTTGCCTGGCTGGCCATGCTGGGCTTGATGTACCACAGGATGTGGGGTATTCTCAGTTTTGTTCAACAAAAGAGCAATAGTGCTCGTGTAGGTAGCAAGTGGACATTTATAAGGTAGAGGAATTACTCTATGTGCTTGATGCCCCCTAGGACATGGTTGGGCCTTTTGACTACCAGGGCACAGTGTTGACTCAATCAATTTGCTCTTGATCAGAGCCATCAGGTCCTATTCCATGGGTTCTCTCATTCCTTCTCCAACCTCTCAGTCTGTCCTTATCATCCAGGGTTGCCCTGTCCCACGTGCAGAATCCAGCTCTTGTCCTTGGTAAACTTCATGTGGTTGGTGTTTGCCCAGCCCGCTAATTTGTCAAGGTGTCTGCAGGGCATCCCTTCAAGGGAGTGAGCAGTTTCTTCCAGTTCAGTGGAATTTGTTGAAACAGCTCTGCCTGATGACTGAAGAGTTCACTGTTTGAGTGCTGAGATGCTCAGGTCCAGAGAACTAATTGGAGCACAGCTATTCATGTGCTCAGGGTTTCCACAGGGACAGGCAACAGCGCAGAATGTTTATCCTGTACCCAAAACTTTCTGTATTTCGCTAACTTGCTTCTTCCCATGGTAAACTAGCCTGTGTGCAATCCCTGCTGCTGTGATCCAATTCCTACTGGATCTTTAATTGCCTGAATCAACACTAGCTCTTGTGCGTCCTTATAATCTCCTGGTAAGGCAGCAAAGTGTGTTGAGTAACTGCATTCCTTCTTAATTTGTATTCTGGTTGTGATCTAGCAAAATGCACACAAAATCTCCTCCGAGTGAATTACACAGTCAGCTTAAAAACATACATAGATTCCTTTGGTCACTTGTTGGACGAATGATGATAAGTCATCCTTGAGAAGATATAGTGTCTGTGGTGGTTTGTAGTTTGTGGCCAATGCATGTAATAGTGTTGCTGCCATGCAGCAAACAAACCAAGAGAGTAGGTCCTGAATTTGAAGGACTTCTGGGTTTCTGCATCACAATAAGTTCTGCCCCAGGTAGCAGCAGTAATAGATAAAGCCAGTGTTGGTGTCTTGATGTTCTGAAATAGCTGGCCTTGACCCAGTAGATAACTAATACACCTGCTTGGGTTAGGGATTCAGAGTCAGACGCTGGTTCTGTGGAGAGGAATGAGTGCTGTTTACATGCCACATAGTTGCCCCCAGCTGTTTGTACAGTGTACCTTCATCAGACATGTCTCCATGAGACAGTAATGCTGGGTGAATTGCTGTACCTGGAGGTCCAGGTTGATCTGGCCTGACTCTGAATCCCCACAGGGAAGGCCAACTAAGGTGTTACAGGAGTACAAAGAAAGTCCTCCAGGAGTACAAAGGAGGCAGGCTGCATAGAGGGAAGAATTAGCACAGCTAATAGAATTTAGCAAAATGGACACTCTCTTCAGCATATGTTCCTCATCAGGTCACATATGCTTTACAGTATGCTTCCAGGCTTTGCCTTTTGCAAATGCACTTTTTAGATGAACGTATCTACAGTAGCACTATTTCTGGATGTGTCTACACTGCAGTCAAGTAGTGTGATTGCAGGACATGCAGACAGCTCTGTAATTGCTTTGATTTGTATTTGATGTGAAGACATGCCAGCCTAAACTTAAGGGAGGGCTTTCCAAGCCTTCTGGACAGATTATTAAACCATGCTGAAGTCTGCTTTCATCTGTCTCCACTGCTATTTTTAACTGCTCTGTAGATTTGCATTGTCGTAGATACTTGTACACATGCTGACATAAATTCACGGCTGCATGCCCACGTCATGCCTCCTACAACGTTCTTGGTGGATGCTCTGCATTTAGGCACAGATTCCTTATTCTTTGTACTGAGATAGTCTACTTTGCCACTGAGTTTAGCTGTTTCACTGTTCAATTTCCCTCTGTAAAGAATTATAGAACAGGCAATCCTGTGTCAGAGAAACTTCTGGCAAATTTCCACTCCAAAAGTTTATTTTATAGTCCCTATTCCAGATTTGATTGTTAAACTCAGCCTTAAAGAACCATGATATCCAGGCCATACATTTTTGCATGTGTTAACATCTAGATGAGAGATGTTAACAGGTTCAAGGTTCAAGGAGTACTGTTAAAAAGTGAATATTAAAAAATGTTCTGTATCAAAACATTGAATCTAGAGCACAATTAGGGGGAAAAAAAGAAGTAAAATCATATCAATTATATGAAAGAGCAGCAATAATAGTAAGGTCACTACAATATATAAAACACAATCTACTTGTGTTAAAAGGATTCGAAAGTATTTTTAAGAGAAGGAATGTGGGTTTTTTAACATTTCAAGGAGGAGCTCTGCATTGCTTAGAGTTTCTTGTTTTGGTTTATGGAGGAATTTTTTGTTTGGGTATTTTTTATTATTTTAAATCTATGTGATAGGGGTTAATTTTGGCTTGTCAGATTATTAAATTACTCCATATGCTTGTCAGTGAAGTCCATGAACCTTCTTATGAAGGTACTCTATTGTATGAGTGGTGCTTGACAGCAAGTATATTTGCACATCAGATTTAAGTAATTTTTTATTTAGAAATTGACTTTTCTTTCCTCATCAAAAATTAACCAACCTGAAGAAAACAGTAAAACTGATCTGTATCTAAGGATATAATCTGAAAATATCTGTCAAGTATTGAATTCTTTTACTGTGCAAGTTTCATGCTATTTAACAAAGACAAGGAAGAAAACATGGCTTAAAAGTTAGGATATAAAAGGATTAATTCATGCAATTCCTTTTCATGCCACAAAAATATTTCACGTAAAAGCAAGTACTGTCAGACAAAGAGGAATACAAAATAGACTCCAACAAAGCGTATGTTATTTGACATGAGATATACCATAGAGGAGTAAGATGAAGCTGAGCTTTTCTGCCTGATGGAATGCTGCAGCTTACTTGTCTGCCAAGAAAATATTTTGTTTCTAGATAAATGGTTAAACTGAAACAAAGAAATGATTCTCTCATCTTTCATCAAACAGTTCTTTAAAAGTAGTGGTTTTTATGCCTGTCCTTGACACCTTTCTGAGGAAAAAGAAAAGGCTTAGTTCACTGGATGGTGCATAAGAATGCAAGCTAAGCCTGGTTCCAGCACCAACACAAGGTCTTGAATAAATGATCTAATTATTTTCACCTATAAAATGAGAAGAAAAATTAGTAGAGAACTACAAATTGACAGCAGCAACATCTTTTTGTAAAGTGATGATCAAACAGCGCCTGTTATTTTTGTTATGAAAAGAATTCATACTTTATGAACAGCTCTGGGACCTTCAAACTGTGAGGCTCAGAGTATCACCCATGGTGCTCTTAGTCCTCCTCAGACCTCCTGGTAATCCTGCACAATGCTAAAGGCATTAGGTAGTACCACCCAGCTGTTCTCTACACTGATAGTTCATTGTGTTCTGGAAGCAGAGAACTCTGTCTTCTTCTGGTTGCAACTCCTTGGAAAAAGCCTCCAACCAGACATTATTGGAGATTACATTAATAGTTAACAGATTTGGGATAGTTACAAAGTAAGGTGCTGCTAAATTTAAAAAGATAAGAGCTGCTTCCCGATGTCCTTGCTCTTACAGTTTTTAGCAGATTGCAAGGATGTTTAGTGGAGGTCCTTGGCACATTTGCTAATGGAGTTGGAAAGCAGATGAACAACAAACAGGTAAAGAAGTAATTATCATAGAATGTTTTAGGTTGGAAGAAATCTTAAATATAATTTAGTTTCAGCCCCCCTGCCATGGACAGGGACACCTTGCATTAGACCAGGTTGCTCAGAGCTCAATCCAAGCTGGCCTTGAACACTTCCAGGGATGGGATATCCACCACTTCTCTGAGCAGCTGATTCCAGCCCCACAAATACCGAATCTAAACTGGCTGTTTTTTAGTGTAAAACCATTGCCCCTTGTTTTGTTTCTACAAGCCATTGTATAAAATGCATCTCCAGCTTTGTTGTAGGCCTTCTTCAGGTATTGAAAGGCCACAATTCAGAGGCTTCTCTTCTTCAAGCTGAACAATCCCAATTCTCTTGGGAGACATGCTCTGGCTAATCATCTTTGTGGCTGTTATGATCTGATTTAAGTACAGAAAAGCAGAGGAAACTAAGTGTCTGTGAAAAAAAGCCCATCAAACAAAAAAGGTTCAAAATATTCCCAAAATGAGATTAAAACCGAATGTAAATGGCGATGCCAAAAAATTGATATACTTTATTTGATAGTAAAAGAGGCAAAAGAGAAAGAAAGAGAGAAGAAAGAAAGAAATAGAAAGAGCATGTATGCGGGGAGAGACAGGGAGACAGGGAGAAGGTGACAGGGTCTGTATGGAAACACATCACCCTTCTGGGGGTCCCAACGACATCTCGTTGCTCCCCTCCATCCAATGGTCTGGGTGCTGCGGGTCCCCGCCCCTACTGCCACACCAAAGAGCGCGTTAATATACGTTTTGGGCCACTGGGAACGCCCATGCAGGGGGCTTGGTTTGACACTGGATTTGTTGCATGATTTCTGGTGTAGGGTCTGCGGACCCCTTTGGGAGGGTCTTTGGGCCATGACAGCCCCTCAGGTGTCCAAATCAGTTTGGATCAGCTTGTCTCGGAATGCAGGGCCCCACAGCTGAGTGAGCTCCTTTGCGCAGCAGTGCACAGACGTTTCTGTGCCTCTGACCACAGGCACACCCAAAGCCTCTCTTCTCTCATCACCCTTTGAAGTGAGGGTCTGTGCTGGCCTGGCAGCTGATAGCCCTGGGGGAACAGTCCCCACCCCAAAGGAGCTAAGCATGTGAACATGTTCTCTGCAGCTTTGAGTTGTTCCATATCTTACCTTTGATCAGTGGGCAGTGAGCAGTGTAGCCAGGGCCCCATTCAGGGTTTTGGTGACTTGCTCTGCAGCTTTTGTATAGTTTTGCTATAATATGCAAAAGGTCCATCATGAAAATGTTTAAGTCATAAACTATAACATTTCAGTCTCTGACAGTGACCTTCTTCTGGACTCTCTCCACCAGGTCCATGTCCTTATGCTGTGGCACCCAAAACTGCCCAACACTCAAGGTGAAGCTGCCCCAGCCCAGAGCAGAGGGGCAGAATCCCCTCTCTCCCCTGCTGCCCACGCTGCTTTGGATGCAGCCCTGGATTTATTGTCTTTCTGGGCTGCCAGTGCACTTTTGTTGTCTCATGACAAGCCTCTCATCCACCAGCACCTCCAAGTCCTTCTTGACGATACTTCCAATCCCTGCACCCTCAAGCCTGGGTTGGTACTGGGGCTTGTCCTGGCCCAGGTGCAGAGCCTTGCATTTGGTCTTGTTAAACCTCATAAGGTTCCCATGTGCCCTCATCTTGAGCCTGTCCAGGTCCCTTTGGATGGCATCCCATCCTTCAGGTGTGTGAAATACAGTACTCAGCTTGATGCCATCAGCATCCTTGCAGACGAAACAGTTTGTTACGGTGATCAAGCACTGGTGCAGTATTCTCAGAGAGGTGGTTGAATCCCCTTCCCTGGATATTTTCAAAGCAGTGTGTATGCAGTCCTGGGCAACTGGCACTAGCTGATATTGCATGGACAGGGCGTTGGACTAGATGACCTCCAGGGGTTCTTTACAACCTGAGCTGTTTTGTGATTCTGTGAAACACTGAAGAGACATTAGTACAATTCATATGCACACGGCTGCAGTCAACAGCCTGTGCCTTCCTCTGGATGGTAGCCTTGCATGACATGACATGACATTGCTCATGGCCATGAAGGAGATGTGCTTTCATATTTGGATTGCCTACACTGAGACTTTTAGTGTCAGCTACATGCAGTAAATGAACTGCAGTGAGAGCCACTGCACTCACACTTCTGGCAGTGATCAATATAGTCTGGAGATGTGAACAGGTACACAGGAACACCCATGTGCTCCCATGTTGCTCATTTTGGCCCTTCTACTGTGTTTCTGTAGTTTCCTGTTAGCCACTTTGCTTCCAGCTTTTGGATGGGGACAATAATGCTGTCTCATCCTGTAATCCTATGGGACTGTGAATTGAGGAACGTTTGTGGAACACTCGGATGCCACTGATGAGCATCCTTGAAAAAAATAGCAAGGATACATATGTATCTTCTCCTGACTGTGAGTGGAATCCACTTTGCGTCCATGGGAAATTTCACTTTGAAATTTCAAGTATCACTGATTTCTAGAGTTTAGCTTTTAGATAGTCTAGTCAGTTTCAGGGAGCAAAGGATTGGACAGTGGAGCTGATAGTCCAAAAGATAAAAACAAAAGGAGAGAGAATAAAAACGGGTGCAGTTGTAAGACAGAATAGGAAAGTGATTTAAACCTTGTTGCAGAGAAAATGGGCTGCCTTCAAGAGAGCAGGATGATGCACAGACTTCACACAGATGGTGGCCACACTTTGCATATTGTGACCCTTGAAGCAGAGAATGTTACTTACATAGGAGTTTTCCCTTGAATTTGTAATTACAGCTTACATGAAGCAAAAAATCATCATGGGACTGAATTCAGGATTTTGGCAGGGATATGTTAATGGGCAAGTTCTAAATTTCTAGCTTCAAATACAACATTTGAATGTTGCAAACTGAAGAGAGTATTGTTTGGCATTCATTCTTTTCCAGGATATTTCTAGAAATAATTGAGAGGGCCACTATGGTACTACAAGGTGTTGAAATTCTACTGGACATTTATTGAACTTAGATTGAGTAATTTAAATGGGAAAAGGAAAGATGCAGGGAAGTGTTTGAAAAATGCCTTTTCCTCATCCATGTAAAAATAAGAATAATTAAAAAACCCTCAAACCCCAACATGACCTAACAGATGCTTTCAGCATTAAAAATATGTTAAGCAAAGATATTTTAGATTACTTGGTTTATTGAAGCAACACTTGTAAATGAAATGTATTCTTCAGTGAAAAGAAAGTGCAGCATAGGAAGATTTATGGGGATGATATATGGATTAAATTGATTCCATGTTTTCCTATGATCAGTATCAGCAGAAGATAAGGTGAATAAGAGTGTTGCAAAGGCATTAAGGATAGAATCACAGGACCTGTGTCACAAAACTGCACGACCAAATGATATAATTTCATTGAAATTACTGTACTCAGAGCAGAAACTTACAAAGGATTTTTGCCCCCAGTGCTGCTGCCATTGATTCAGAGAAAAAAGAGAAACCTCAGTTTATGATTTTGAATGAGAATGCAATGAGTCACATCTGCTTTATTGAAGACATTGACACAGAATCCTCCATCTCTCTCCCCTCAAACCAATGCATGGTTTGGAAAGCCTGAGCTCTGCTATGCTTGATTTCATCCTAACGTAAGTGCTGGAGCCTACTTTTGCTGCAGTAGTTACCATAAGCCCCTCTGTTGCTCTGTCTTACTTCGGGGCCAAGTATCTGGTTCCTTGTGGATGCTATTACTAGGATGTATTATTTTTGGATTTTTGCATAAGAACTAGGCTACCAAAAGAAGGCATATTTTTATTTCTGAAGTTCATGAACTCACAACAGCCCTGCAGATATTTGGTATTAATTACCTTTGCCAAAAGACTAGAAGTTGTGAGCGCTTTTATGGCGCAGTACTTTTCAAATTGTACCTGGAGGAAACTATTAAATCAAAATATCATGCCTATTTTTATGTGTAGTTTTCTTCTTGAGTTGATTGGGAGCCATATGAAACCATTAGTGTCTTGAATGTTCTGCTTAATTCTCCCAAAATGCAAATCTCTAAAGTCTTCCTTAAGTAAGTATGAGGGCAATGTGTACACACACATTTTCTACTGTGTCCTTTTTTTAGTAAAGTTTTGTGCTGCTTTGAGGTAGTTTTAGATGACACATGGGCTTTGCACTTTCAGCTACCATTTAGGATATAGTGATTGAATTTTCATTTTTTTTTTGAGTATTTCCATACAGAATGTGTAGTGGTTGATGTCTTGACAAATGGCTTATGGAATTTTACAAGGCCTAATAGGGAATGTAGACAAGAAAACAAAGATGTTATCAGTATTCAGATAGTTAATTCCTTCTTATTTGACGATGGTACTGAATAGTTACACAAGGGTCTGTGTTTTCTGCATGTACATTATCCGTGTTCTGGTTGTGTAAAATACCTCAAGTCTTGGGTCAGCTGATTTCCCAGTCCTCGTTTAGCAATTGCCTCCTGAATTTGAGGGCATAAGCACTGACTTTATTGTGGAATGCACTCTATTCGTCACTAATATTCTTTGAAATAATGAAGTGAGCTGCAAATAATCTTGACATGAAATAACACAGTGTTTTATATCTCTCAGTGTTCCAGCTGACCATGACTTGATCCATGTAAGTCTTTGGTTCAGTCTCAAATCTGGGTTTAATGGAGGATTTACAGAAATGCTGAACAGCACTTGTACTTTTACATGATTGATGCAGTGTTCTATATATATTTTACAGTTCTGCATTACAAATTATTTGATGTTTAAGTATAAAAAACAGATGAAAACTTAGAGCTTTAGCATTATGTATGCAGAGAAGATGGATATATACACATACATACGGCACTTGTGATTGTTGAATCTCTACATATTGAAATGTATTATTCATTTCTGCCAACAGTTGTGAGTCAGTGGAAAATAACGGACGCAATCATTTGAAAAATGCACATTCACAATTTGCTTGTATTCATCTCAAAGTTCAAACTGCAGATGTGTAACCACTTATTTTACTGTTGTCAGTGATGCGTGTCAGCCTCCTGAGGATTCTCATTTATGAACTTCCAGCATTGGCACTGGTAGAACAGATAGGTAATACGAAATAAAATTTATTTCTGCCATAGCATTTACTGACATAAGAGGTGTTACAAAAAAGAATCAACACTCAACCTGATTTTGTTAGTTCAGCTGCTGTATTTTCACTAGTGAAGTAATAAATTCAATTTGCAGTGGACATTTCCTAGTAATTGCAAATGTTGTATGTACATTTTCTCCAGGGAATCATCACTTTGAAATAGCAGTACTGGGTTTTTTCCCTGAAATTTTGCAGGAAGTAGAGAAAAAAAAATGAGTGTCTTATAAGATTAGTTTGTTAAGAAAGCTTCTCTGGTCAGATTTCACACTTCTAAAATGACTGAAGAATAGAATTGTTAAATTCCTGATGTTTCTGCTTAATCATAATTTTCCGTGGAAAATTATGTCATACACAATCTCTAGATCTATATGCAAATGTATTATTTTAACCTGGTTTGGTGTTAGCATTGATTACCAGTATTCAAAACAAATGTATTTGAAGACTTCTTTGGCTAGTTCTGCTTAAGAAAATATTTTCAAAGCTCAGAGGAAGTACGATGAATTAGTTGCTAGCTCTACAATTTAAACCCGAGCCTTTGTACATTCAGTGCTACAAAATGTATCAATGGCAGGTTTCCCACTGTTGTGTGGGTTCACTTTTATTACTGATTGTTCCAAATTCTGCTTCTGGTCTAATTTAACATTATTTAAAGCTTGATAGGATAAGTAATTTTTTTCCTTAGGGTCAGTTGTTTTTGTTTTGCTTTAGTCCATTAGTTGATATGATATCCTTCATGTTTTTTTCAGCATTCCATAAGCAAGGGAAAAAGCCCTTTCATAGACTTGACAGAACTGCTTTTTAAATGTTGCTGAGATCTTGCAGTTTTAGAGGTGTTGATTATGGGGATAGTGCAGTGTGATAAGTCATAAATTCAATCTTACTAGAACCTCCATAAGAAAATATTGCATTATCAGTCCTTTGCTGTAATTTTGGCTATTGAAAGAGTTTGGAATCCAAATTTTAAAAAAGAGAAAGGCTATTTTTTCTTATTTTATTAATGTTTTAAAACATGTTAAGACTGCGGGTTGTGACGGGGAAGAAACCAAAACCCATGTTTTTAACTACAGGTATGGTGTAATGTAAAGTTTCCTAATTGTATTTCAGATCTCCAACAGCAACATGAAAATTCAAGTTTCACCAGGATCAACTGAAAAAATATTCTTTTACCATAAATGGGGTGGTTTAAACCAGTCAGGATGCTTGGAAAATTACAGCACTCGGAAAAGCTTTTAAAAATACTTACAGGTCACAATTTTTCTAGACATGGGCCTGCAGAATGGTGACATAATAAACTGCTTTGAAGGAGGTTGTTCCCATAAAATTGAGAAAGTGAAAAAATCTCCAATGCTGATGTTTACATCGCTATAATTCTGCAGAGTGAAGGAAATCATTCTCGCTCCTGCTTTCTAAATTAAATTTAGTACACATTAAAAAGGAGATAGTAATTGTTTTGCATCCTTTACTCAAACCCTGTAGCGTACTTTAAGATGTCCTGTCCTGAGTGACAGAGGTGGTGGTTTGGAGTCAGCACAGCTTGTTCCAGAATTGCTACATCATTCAGTGGTGAAAGTGGAAGGGTGATTGGTGCTCCTAGAGTCTTCTAGACTCAAAGGGAGCTTTTCAAATATCTGAATTGAAAGTACATATATGTCACAGCTTCTATAGGGGATTAGGAAAGTACATATATGTCACAGGGGGTTAAAGTACCTTCACCTGATTTCATTTTTGGAGACTGACTGATGTAGCAACTCTGGATTTCAAGTGGATGGGTGAATCTGTTATATTAAGAGCAAATCCTGCCTTCTTCAGTGTAAATCTGAATTTTGGGTTCTGTGGTAGATTAGTTAGAGTGGGATATTTTGTAGAACTGCTTATTATATTCAGTCTTGGTTTCTATATGTACACAAATATACAAGAGTGTTTTCTGTCCTAGTGAGGTGACCAGCTGATTCTGAAAGATCTTACTTAGACTTGACTTTGCTTAAGGAAAGAGCCTCTTTCCTCAGCATTAAGGGATTAAGCATTCCATGCTTAAAGAGTCCTGCTAGGTCTTTAAAGAATTTGTACAAGCATTAACTAACTTGCAGGCAAAAGGAAAGCTGAGTGATCTTGCAGGGAAGAATGTGGCTTCATAAGTATTCTGGTGATAGGCTCTTTGAATCTATCAGTTAAGGGAGAGATTAGTGTCTTTACCACTTACAGTTCTACAGATGTGCATGATCTCTTGTCCAATCTCTTTCATAAACAGCTTAGTAGTTTCTTTGTGTGACTCTCAGCACTTTATGGCTCTGCATATGTTTCTGCAAAACCTCAAATAACGGTACTGCTACAAAACTCAGTTACTACACTTTTGACTGTGCTGAATCTGTGAGTGGATCTACTCTTTGAAACAGCCAAAGAGGGTGAAATTCTTCATTAATGGTCAGAACTCTGAGAACTTGGCTCTGAGGGCTGGAAACAGTTTGATCCAGGATTTCAGGCAGATTGAGAATTCACTTGCCTTCTCTAAACTCAGTATTGGGTTTATGGCAATGAAGCTATAAAATCTGTTTTCTGAATAAATGTCTGGTCAGGGCAGTGTCTGTACTGTAGCTTATGTAAAGTTTTAATGTGATATCACAACTATTCACAAAAAGGAACTGGTGTTGATGACATAAGGGACACTGATATTTTACATGAGCTTGAATCATCAGCTGAAGAGGACTTTTGACAGCTGCAGACAATGCACCCTTTTCTCTCCCCAGCATGGTTCTCCTGCAATTGTAAGACATCATCTCTTATTTCCTAAGAACATTTGTGAGAGTAACAACTGGCTTTTGACTAGCAAGAATATACTTTTTGGAGGACAGATTTGCTAGATAACAAGGAACCTAACATTATATTCATCAGTAGCAACTAACTGCTGAACTGACATAGCAGTCCAGAGTTCCTTTTCAGCCTGTATGGTTATGATAAATATCAGCCAGTCATCTGTGTAATTGAAACACCATATGAACATCCTGGACCACATAAGGTTCATAACTTTGTCAGCATTCCAAAATTCAACTTCTGGAATTGGCAACCCTTTCTTCTGTGCAGTAGGATATACAAAGCAGGAAATCCTTGTTCCTCTTTGCTTACCAGATGTAATGCCCCTTTACCTTGAACAAGTGAATGGAAAAGATTGGAGCTTGTTTAAAATGAATGATCTCTTAAACAGTTGCAACCAGTGCTGATTTGCTCTAAGTAGTATTAAAGATGTCTCCTCCGCCTGAAACTGGGACAGATCCTAACTGAAGTGTTGTTGCTTGTTTCAGTGTATATCTGTGTGAAAAAGAGGCAGTAAAAGAAGTATTCCTTTGTTGGAAAAAAAATGGAATTAACAGTCTCCACAAGCACAAGCTTTCCTATGACAATATTGTTTACTGAAAAACTAAACATTATAACATTGATGCTAAATTGCTTGCGTAGTTTTTAAACCAAGTCTAGCCAATCAGTGTTTCTGCTTACTTCTCAATTGTGAACAACTAAATGCTTGTGATGCTAAGATGCTGTTTGCCAAATGTCTGTTTAGGGAGGTTTTTCCCCTTAGTAGATAGATCTATTCCCAGTTTCTAATTTTATTCTTTTTCATCCTCCTAGAACTAGAGTAGAAATGTTGGCTGGTATAATCTTTTTTTGCCATTCTTTCAAATCCTGGTCAACAGATCATGCTAAATCTAACAGCTATTCTGGTGGGCTCAAGAGCCATCGCTAAGAAGAGTTTGTGAATGTATTTCAGGCCATCAGAGTGGGGGTGGAGGAGTTGAGGGGATCTGGAAATGAAGACAATAGTTCAGTAGTGAAAACTCAATTATTCTCTTTGTATGATAAGCAGTTTGGGTGTACAGTTTATGTATTTTAAATTGAAGTCCTTCTCAGAAGTCATCCTAGGCTATATGTTTATATAATTTCACTTGTGAAGGCTAGTGGCTAGAAATTAGAATGGCGTATTAGTTAACAGTGATCAGAGATTGCAATCAACTGCTTTTGGCATGCTTTTCTTTTCGCTGTGAGCAGAAACATAGCTGCATAGTTGGTGTGGAGCAAAACTGAGGCTACCGTGGAGTAAAAAGCTTAATTTCAAATCAGTCAATAAGTAAATGTAGCTCTGTTTTTCCTTACTGGTTTGCCACCAGGGCCTATCTGAACATCTCTAGCTTTTAAACATCCTAATTCGCTCTGTCTAGCTGACTACATGGCTTGATATGTTTGCAATTGACTGCATGTTTAGTGAAGTTTGAATAGAACATTGAAAAAAAAGTGGTTTAATTTGCATAGAATATGCAAAAAAAAAAAAAGAATGTTTTAAAAGTGTTTTACAAGTTGTGATCCTGTAGACTCATCCTTATAACTTCTTGAGGGGTTTTGGATACATTTGAAATTTTGAGGTCATTGCCCCAAATTTCCATTATTTTGAGGCTGAATTTTGTTCATTCTGCTTCATATGCTTGAAAAAGAGGCTCTAATTAAACTGTTTCTGTCAGCTGCAAATACTTCCTGTTATGCAGCTCTGGTTTTTCCTACTGTTGTCACCCATGTCCATGTATTCTGATGTTTTCCCAGACAAAAAGGCTGCTTTTTGGCTCCTTCATTTCCTTTTCATGTGTCCTTAATTAACAGTGACACTCACAGAAGTAGCTAGAGTTCTTTAGGCAGAGTATTTAAAACCTTGGGTTTTAAGAGAATAACATGTAAGATAGAGAAGGAAAGTCTGAATAGTTTCTGGAGAGTAGAGTCCTGGATGGAAAGTGCAAATTAAAGTTTTTCTGTTTGTTTTAGTAATTTATAGTGTAGAGTCAAAACCGAGCGATAGATTTAAACTTCAGTGGTAGAACATTTGTGGTCTGGTTTCCAACTGTAGTAGCAAGTCATTGCAGCCAGCTAACATCCAGAAAGTTAAAAATACTGCAGCATTTTTGCATGTGGTAAAGGAAAGCACAGTCATTTGAAAATTAATTTTACCATCTGTGATATTTCAACATGAAGGACACCGGTTATAGGTTTTTAGGTTTTTTTGTTCATTAGAGATCTGATGTTTTTCTTTCCCTCTCCTGCGTATTCTGCAGCTATTTCTACAAATGCAGCATAAGTGTGAGCAAAATGCTGGTAAATGAAAATAAAGAACTTCTAAATCCACTTTTTACAAATTTAGTAAATTATACAGGGCAGAAGTGTACCACCCTCTTTCTTGTCTGTGCTGTCTTTTAAACACATAATTTCAAGTTGCACAAATTGTAAAGGTCAGTGCTGTTCCAGTGAGTAGAAAACAATGGGACATGGCTGTTCATCTGTCTGGTAAACAATTCTGGAAAAAACAGCAGTTGAGAAAGATTAGGAATGAGACAACATATACAGTAGTTCTGGCAGACTTATGATTGCTACTGATTCTGATTTTGGGTATAAAAATAGATAATTACAGTAGGTGGTACTGGTTCACAGAGCTTTTCAGAAACACTAATTGCTAGGTTTCTGATTAGGAATATCAAAGAACTATATTTAGAATAAAAAGTTCAAGATATTTCTTGCATTTTTCTCTGGTTGCACTCAGATTGTTTTCATGTCTAATGTGGTCTCATTTTCTTTAACTAAATTGACTTGTTTGATGCAAGAGGGCAAAAACTCAGTTAAGAAGTAGTGAAGAAAAAATAACTGAGAAAACTATGCCATCCATTTCAGATTGTGCGGAGTGATCTACATTTTCCAAATGGTGAAGTTTTTAAAAATTTTCAGCGATGTTAGTGTTCCTCATCCAGAAATTTGTGACTTTTATATGCCCCTAATAGCTTATAGATATTTAGCTGAATGACCATTAGTAAGGGAGTTGTGTTGTCTGTTTGTGTTCTTTTTGCATATCATCAATAGAAATTAAAAAAAAAAAAAAAAAAAATTAGATCAATTTCAAAACCTCTTAGCAACCATATAAAAAATAACTATTTTATTGATTTTCAAAACCTCTTAGCAACCCCATAAAAAATAACGACTGTATTGATTTCTCTGATAATTGCCCTGGAAGAATGGTAGGAGCTTAGTGGTACAAATGTAATGAAATGCATTTATCAATAGACTGTATGTTGGATAGTCTGCATTAGAAGCCTACAGGAAGGTGCTGCTGGTAGGGGATCTAGATGTAAACTTTCATAGCCTCTTTTACAGATTCATGGTAGTGCAGAAATAATGAAAATAGGAGAGAAAGCAAATATTATGGAATACCTGTTGCAAGAGGTAGACATTTGGAAGGAAAAGCAAGAATAATGTCCTCTTCATTCATCTGGCAAGGTCTTTAAAAAGATGTGAAGCACAGTCTGCCATACATATGTTGTAGATTTTATGTAAGAGACTTTGTGAGAAATATTTTCAGACCCTGCTGGGATATAGTCAGGATTATGGCAATTTCCCATAAGAACATCTGTTTACCAGGTCCAGCTTCCTTCTGAAACACTACTAAAGAATTGCTTTCATGAAGAGGGTTGGGCTTTTTTCTGGTTGAACAGGCAGAACAAACAGGATATCTTGGTCATAATGAGCAGCATAATGAAATGGTAAGTACAGCCTAATTGCAGCTTGTTTATGTCATGATTATGCAAACAATTTTCATAGGTATTTCTGTTTCTACATACATTAAAAAGCCTTTTAAAAGCATTTTCTTATTTTTGTTCTTATCTCTCTTAAATACTTCAATACATAAAAGGGACACTAGGAAAAAAAAAACAATTGAAACTATGCCAACCTGGACAAATGCATATAAAATGCAAAATTAGTGTTCATCTCTGCCTTGGATTTAGTTCTCAGTGTTGGATATGTAACATTACTAGCATTATTATATCCAGTGTTTGAAATACAAATTTCCTCTCACTGAGTTTTACACACATTTACAAACAAGCAAAATAATAGAAAATAAATGCTTAGAGAAAGAAGTCATTGTTGATGTAATAACCATCAGTACTAGTCCATACATTACTTCAGGGATCTGCTTGAAAGAATCCCATATGTACAGTCCTGTAAAGAAGAGTCAGAAAGCACTTGTTGATCATAGAATCGTAGAATGGTCTGTGTTGGGAGGGACCTTAAGGATCATGGGCCCTGATGGGATACACCCCAGAATAATGAGAGGACTTGCAAAACATCTTGCCAAAACACTTTCAACCATTTACCAGCAGTCCTGGTTTAGTGGAGAAGTTCCAGCTGACTGGAAATTAGCAAATATAGTTCCCATTTACAAGAAGGGTTGGAAGGATAATCCAGAGAACTATGGGCCTGTCAGTCTGTCCTGAGTATGAGTGGGAGCTTCAGAGAAAGTTTATTAGCGAAGCCCTCCTGTTTTCTGAGTCATGAGGCTCAGAAAGGATCCTCTTGCTTTCTCCTCTTCAGGAGCATGGGTCAGCTGAATCCAGTCTTAGCTCCAGACTTTGTCAACCTTTTAAGTAACTTCATCTCACAGAATTAAGGTGGCATGTCAGATGTATTTATATCAAATGAATTATTTATTGTGACAAATGATTTGACAAAATACCTTAATCAGAAATTCTACAGTATAAATACTAAAACTAGTATTAGCATATAAGATATGATAGTGTACTATGTCATATTTAAGCTTGCAAAGAGAAACAGTTATTATGTAGAGACTGATGTAACTCATACCAATGCTTGTGGGCACATCTCTTTCTCTCGCCTGGAGGTGTGTCTGTGAAGGGGCATCCCCACTTCAAGGGAGGAAGCCTCATGCATTCCAAGATGCACTATGTTAGCAGAACCTACTACATGGAAGTGGACTGGACTTTTATAGATTAAGGTGATTGATTGCCAGTCACTTGTCCCTAATTGCTTCACTATCAGAGTGTTAATTTGGTTTTGGTGAATCAGACTGGTTTTAGCGTGATTCAACACCAAAGGCAGCACATGACTCCCCTTCTTAATCCACTGCTGATTGCTTTGCGAGTAGGAAGGACATTATCCAGTGGCTGAACCACATTACAGAGCATCCAGCGCTACACATTCTAACCTCCATTCTGGGTAAGGTTATGGAAGAGATTATCCTGAGGGCCATTGCCCGGCACATGCAGGACAACTAGATCTAGCCCAGCAAACATGGATTTATGAAATGAAGCTCCTGCTTGGCCAGTCTGATTCACCTTCTGTGACAGTGTGACCTGCTTAGTAATTGAAGGGAAAGTTGTGGATATCATCTATCTAGACTACAGTAAAGTATTTGTCACCATGTCCCAAAGAAGCGTCCTAGGAAAACTTGCTGCACATGGCTTGGATGGGTAAATGTTCAATGGATAAAAAATGGACTGAATAGCTGGGCCCAGAGAGTTGTGGTGCATGGAGCTAAATTCAATTGTAAGGTAGTCCCTAGCGGTGTTCCCCAGGGCTCAATTTTGGGGCTGGTCCTGTTTAACGTCTTTATTAATGATCTGGATGTGGGGATTGAGGGCATCCTCAGTAAATTTGTAGATGGCATCCAGATGGGTGGGAGTGTTGATCTACTGGAGGGTGGGAAGAGTCTGCAGAAATGCCTGGACATAGTCAATGGGACACTGCAGGAAGTTCAACAAGGCCAAGTGCCAATCAGTGTTTTGGGGCCATGGCAACCCCCTGCAGTGCCACAGGCTTGGGCAGGAGAGGCTTGAAAGCTGCTCAGTGGAAAGGGACTTGAGCTGCTGGTTGACAGCCAGCTCAGTAATGAGCCAGCTGTGCCCAGGTGACCAAGAAGGCCAATGGTATCCTGGCCTGTATGAAGAACAGTGTGGCCACCAGGACCGGGATGTGGTTGTCCCCTGTATTTGGCACTGGTGAGGCCACACCTACAGAAGTATGTTCAATTCCAGGCCCCTTACTTCAAAAAGGACTTGGAGGTGCTGGAGCATGTCCAGTGAAGGGTAAAAAGGATCATAAAAAGTCTAGGAAGCATTAAATGTGATGAGCTACTGAGGGAGCTGGGTTTGTTTAGCTGAGAAAAGGAGCTCAGGGAAAGTCAGTCTCATCTCTCTCTGCATCTCTGTGGAAGGAGGCTGTGGTGAGGTGGAGGCCAGTCCCTTCTACCTTGACTGCAGTGAGAGGATCAGAGGAAATGGTCTTAAACTGAGACAGGGGAGACGGAGATTCAGATTAGATATTAGAAAACCTTTTCCCCTGTTAGAGTGGTCAGACATTGGACAAGTTGCCCACGGTGGTGGGGTTACCGTTCCTGGACGTGTTTAAGAGCGATCTGGATCAGGCACTGGGTGATGTGGTTTAATGCTTCAGGGATTTACAGTGGCAGTGCTGGGTTGATGGTTGACTTGATGATCTTAAAGTCCCTTCCCACCTTGATGATTCTGTGCCCCCCAGTGATGGGTAGGGACTTCTTTTATTACACCAGGCTCCTCAGAGCTCCATCAGCTCCTTAATTCCAGGGGTGGAGCATCCACCATTTTGCGTAGCCTGTTCAGTGCCTCACCAACCTCACAATGAAGAATTTTTTCCTAATATCTGATATAGGCCTACCCTCTTTCAGTCTGATATAATTTCTCTTCTATTGTCACTAACTTGCTGTTAGTCCCTGTCCATCTTTCATGAAGCCTCCCTTCAGGAGCTAGAAGGCCACAATGAGGTAATCCCTAAGTCCTCTCTTTTACAGGCTGAATTATCACCCTTTCCTCATAGGAGAGGTGTTCTCTCCTTCTAATTATATTCATGGCCCTCCTCCAGACTCACTCCACCAGGTCCATGTCTTTCCTGTGCTGGGATCCCCAAGATGGATTCCAGGTGGGGTCTGACCAGAGCAGAGCAGAGGGACACAATCCTCTCCCTGGCCCTGCTGCCCGTGCTGCTTTGGATGCAGCCCAGTTTGTCTTGCTGGGCTGCCAATGCCCATGGCTGGATCATGTCCAGCCTCTCACTCACCACCCCCCAAGTCTTTCCAGCAGGGCTGCTCTCAATCCCTTCATCTTCATTTACAGCACTTTGCTCCCCAATCCCCATCCTACTGTCCATCCATTTGGGAGGTGTGGGATGAGAATTTTCCACGGAAGACTGTGGCAAAAAAGTTGCTGAGCCCCTCAGCCTTCTCCTCATCCAGTGTTACCAGTTTGTCAGCATAGTTTATTTGGGATTGCACCATCCCAAGACCTTTCTTTCTTCCTTTGACATCCCTTCATAACTGTAGAAGCACTTCCTCCAAGCCCGAGAGAATTCCCTTCCAATAAACAGAAATCAAGCAAAGGTGGCAGGAGTCAGTCTGCTTGGTGCAAGGATGGACCAGGAGCTCCTGGCTGAACTCATACATGAAATGTACATAGTCAAGTGATTTGGGACCATTATGATGTTGTCTGATCTTGCATGGATAGGGCTAGGAAACCCCAGGCTGACCTGGAGTTGAGTTTGGCAAAGGATGTGAAGGGTAACAGGAAAAGCATCTCTAAGTACATAAACCGTAATAGAATGAGGAGAACATGAACCCACTACAGAATGGGGCATGGGAACTGGTGACACAGGACTCAGAAAAGGCCAGAGTATTCAAATCCTGTGTCAATCTACTGCTATCAATCTCCTGGTGTGATGTGCCACAAGAATCCCTGCTATCTTAAGATCAGAGAAAAGGTCTGGAGCAAGGTAGGAGGAAGAGAAGGAGCACTTGAACACACACATCATCTGTTGGGCTTGATATACTTCAGCTGTGCGTGTTAGGAGATATCACTGATGTCATGGTGTGACCTCTCTTGATTATCTTTAAAGGTTATGGTGAATGAAGTCTGGAGGAGACCAAATTTCACTCCTGTCTTCAAGAAGGGCAAGAAAGAAAACGTGTGGAAGTAACCACACTGATCAACCTTACCTCAGTCTCTAAGTATGATGATGGAGACAATCTTCCTGCAAAGCACCTTCAATCATGAAGGGCAAGAAAGTAGCAGTGTAGAGCAGTCAACACTGATTGATGAATATCACCTACCTATTCTGCATTTGGGTGACTACCTAAATGCAAGAGGATGCAAGTGGATGTTGTTTGCTAAGACATTTGATATTAAGTCACATAACATCCTTATGGACAAGCTGACAAAGGCTGAGTTAAATTAATGTACAGGGAGATGGATTCAAAATTATGTGGCTGGGCCTTGAGAGAGGATTATGGTTAGCAGCTCAAAGTCTAGTTGGACTTTCTTTCTGTCAAGTCACTAGTGATCCACCGCAGCAGTTGGTACTGGTGCCAATACATATTAAAATTTTCATATTAGCTGTTAGACAGACCTGGGCAATGGAACAGCACAGTCTCTTTAGTTCACAGTTTCTACAAAACTGAGAGGAATTGTGCTGTTTTTCTGAGGAACCTGTACAGTCTCAGGGACTGAGAGGAGAGGAATTACAGGAAGTTCAAAAAAGGCAAATACAAAGTCTGCATCTGGGGAGCAATGACCCCATACACTGGTGCATGCTGAGGGCCAGCTGTCTGGAAATGAGCTCAGCACAAAAGGACCTCAGAGTCAAAGCTGATGAAGAACCAGAAATATACACCTGTGGCCAGGGCAGCCAACGGCCTTAAAGGCCATTTGAGGCAGAGTGTTGCCAGCAAGTTGAGAGAGATGGTCTTTCCTCTCTACTCAGCGCTGATGAGTCCAGACCTGGAGCACTGAGTCCAGACCTGGAGCACTGAGTTTTGAGGTCCTCACCACAAGACAGGTACGGATCTACCAGAGCACGGATCTATCCATCACAGTGACACAAAGAATATTAAGGGACAGGACTTTCTTTCATTTGAGCAGAGGCTTGGACTCTTGAGAGAGAGCTTGGACTCTTGAGTCAGGAGAAGACAAGGGTCAGGAGAATCTTGTTAATATGTATAAATACTCATAAGACAGAGTGAAGATGAGTGAGGCTTTTCTCCGTGAAGACTTCTCCAGTGTGCATGGACGATAAGGAGGCCATTGACACAAAGTGAAACACATGAAATTCCATCTAAACACAAGGAAACACATGAAATTCCATGTAAACACAAGGAAACACTTTTGCTGTGAGGCTGGTCAAACACTGGCACAGGTTGCCTAGATACTCCATTTTGGAGTACCTGTCCTTAGAGATACTCAGGATCCAGCTGGGTGCAGCCCTGGATTTAGCCTGCTCTGCTTCACTTTGTGTGAGCAGGGCAGTTGACCGAAATTATTTCAGGCAGACCCTTTCAGCTTATGACATGCTTTAACCTCAGCTGCTTTGTGCTGCTGTTTTGGGTGATAAAGTTAATCTATCTGCTAATTATTTCTTGAGATAAATAGAGCTGTTAAAAATGTCTTTGCTCGCTTTTTCATTTTCTCCTTTGAGAAAATGAATTTTTTCTAAAAATTTATTTTTTGTTGATGGAAAATAATCTTTTAATTCAGTTTTTGCTGTTAGAGTTTCTTCTTGTAAATGCAGTTTTTAACTCAAGTGTCCTTTTTGAAATTACAGGAACATCTCATTTGGGAAAATAAATTATATTTCATGAAGATGATGCTGGTCTTTTTTGTGGGAAGTGTCCATTTCATACATGAATGATAAGAACTTCATGCTTTAAGTAGCTTTCTTTATTTGTGACTATTTCTTATGCCTCTGGGTGACAGATTTTTAAATTTACAAGTAAGTAATTTCAAATGGACATTAGTATTTCTCTCATAGTAGAGATATGAGAACTATTCTCTGCATTAAGCAGAAACACTTTGTTATTTTAGAGTCATGCTGTCACAAAAATGTTTAATGTGAAGACTGAACAAATTCATTTTGAGAACAAGTGGTAACTGAAGATAACATGACAATAAATACATGTTCACAGAGCAGTCTAAGGGAAGAAGCAGAGGTTCATTACCATTTAAAGACCCTTTTTAAACAAGTGAGGACAACGGCCCTCATGCCCAAATAGAGTCAGTGGCTGGCAGGAAGTAGTACTAACTTAGGTAAGTGGCATGAAAGCAGCAGTAGAAATAAGTAGAACTATAAGATATTTTGCATGCTTGACTAGTTTTATGGCCATTAACAAAAAATGGCTAAGAATGAATAGTGCATTGTTTCATTTAATCTCCCCTCACAGGCCGAGCCTCTTTTTTTATATGGAAAATTACTAAGGAAGGAGCTTACAGCCATTAATGGTTAGAGTTACTCTGTGGTTCCTGTGTGCAAATATAACAGCATGTCACAGTGAAGAGGAGAGGATGCTGCTGCAGTGCACTCAGTAGAAGCTGCACCTCTGCGTGTGGTACCTGGCTAAAGCAGTGCTTTTCTTACTGGCATGAGTTGACAACTCTGTAAGTGGCAAAGCCAGATCAGATTCCACTTCTAATGCACAAGTTAAGATGTTAGAAGTTGAAATAAATGCCAGTACCTGCTTTTCTTACAGTTTATCTGGGGCTATATCCGAGGCAGCAGCTGTATGTTTCACTCCGAACACAGTGTCCAGTGCAGCCACCATCCCACTCTGGCCTCAGCTGCCAGTAGATCACTCCCTACCAATGTGATATTGTAGAAACAAGTTGTGATAATGGACCAGTGTATGTTCTTGCTCTGTGTTCTAGTGAGATTTTTGCACACTCTTTCCCCTTTCACATACATGTACATATATAATTTACAAAGGGAGGTTGTTTGATCTGGTTTTTGATCTGCATGTCAGTAAGTCCCTACAGCATACAGAAGGAGCTAGCTGGTCTGAAATAACTGAAGCAGTTGCCATATAAGCAAGATTGCCATGAGATAAGCATATTAGATTTGCATGACTGTGGGGTATTTCATGTTAAGAAAAAATAACCATGTAGTACTTCAAAGAGGATAAAACCATAAATTAACCAAATACAGCCAATTAAATATTTTTCAGCAGATCAGTTGACCTCTTACTTGTTTTGATCCTGTCATTAAAGTTAAGCAGGCAGTTAAGCTTTTTTCCAGTGCTTTAATTGTATGCTGTTTCAGTTTTGAAATAACAGCTATTAATTTCCAACTCCTAAGGTTTCTCCTTCAAGGCTAATTGAAACAAACAACTTTATTTTTCTAGGCCTCACTCCAAAATGCTCAAGTGTATATTTCTGGCTCAACGCTTGGAGTCCAGCTTCCTATATGCTTGAATGTTGAAGGAATATAAAGCTATTGGATGGAAAGGATGGTTTTGTTATAAGAAATCTGGGGTGGTCTGCAGTGAGCAGATGTCTTTCAAGCTGGGTTACAGTAAAAACAACTCTTCAGTTAGTCAGATCACCCAGTAGCCTGAATATTAGTTTGTTTTTGTTATGTTGCTGTGTTATTTTGGAAATGAAGAAGTAGAATCACTCCCTTTTAATATTAAGTGTAATGGTTGTTCACGAGACAGCTAAATGGACCAGAATTTAAAAAAGAAGGAGATGCTTCCGACAGCCAGATAGACTCTCCTTGCCTTAAAGTGGGTAACATCTTACACAGATATCAATGGCAAAGCTTGCTTGTATTTTTCTGCAGCTCAGATGTCATCCTTAGGGTAACATTTGTGGTAAGTTTTCTGAAGCATTATTCAGTCTGCTGAAAAAACCCCAACCAGCATAAGGAACTGTGTCTTAATAAACATGCTTTATCTTCACTCTGTGTATGCTGACATACACCTTACAGACTACACAGTGCCAGTCTTTGTAGAAGTTAAAATATATTTGATATTAAAATGCCTGAAGTTGTGATGAATTTTCCATTCATTTCATGGAAGTAGAAGATAGAATAAGTGAACTGTATACTATTACCTACTTCCACATGACTTCAAAACCATAGAATCATAGGGATATTTAAAGGTCATCTAGTCTAAATCTCTTGCCATGCAGGGACATCTTCAGCTAGATCATGTTGCTAAGAGCCCAGTCCAACCTGACAGTGAATATTGGCAGATGACAAGTTGTCAACTTGTTCCAGTGTTTCAGCACCCACATTGCAAAAAAATTATTCCTGATGTCTAGTTTAAACTAATTAACCTTTTGTGCTATCACTGTAAACCCTTAGTGAAAAGTCTGTCCCCATCTGTCTTGTAAACCCAGTCTGAAGTATTGAAAAGCTTTAGTAATGTCTCCTTGGACCCTTCTCTTCTTCAGACTGAACGTTCCTGACTCTCTCAGCCTTTCCTTGTAAGGTACGTGCTCCATCCCTCTCATTATTTTTGTGGCCTTCCTGGGTCCAGGTCCTTTCCTGGGCTGAGAACCCTAGAACTGATTGCAGTACTTGAGATGAAATCTCATGAGAGCAGAGTAGAGGGGCATAATCCCTGATCTCAACCTACTGATCACGCTGCTTTTAGTTTTTACATGTTTGGCTTGCTGGGCTGCAAGTGCACATTATCTCTGCATCTGCCTTAGGACACCATAGGATTGAATCACAGAATCATAAAGGTGTAGAAAATCCTGAGTCAGTAGGTAAACACAACGTCATCAGTCCAGCTCCTAGCCCTGTGCAGGACACCCCAAGAATGACACCATGCATCTGAATGCACTGTCCAAACACATCTTGGTCTTGGTCAGGCTGATGCTGTGACCACTTCCCTGGGGAGCCTGCTCCAATGCCCAGCCACCCTCTGGGTGAAAAACCGTTTCCTGATATCAAATCTAAACCTCCTCTGACACAACATCAGGCCATTCAGTCGGGTTCTGTCACTGTCACCACAGAGAAGATATCAGTGCCTGCCCCTCCTCTTCCCCTCATGAGGAAGCTGCAGAAGTGCTGTGATGTCTCCCCATCTCCTCCAGGCTCAACAGACCAAGTGACCTCAGCCACTCATACGATTTCCCTTCAAGGTTCTTCACCATCTTCATACCTTTTCTTTGGACACTTTCTAATAGCTTTAGGTCCTTCTTATGCTGTGGTGCCCAAAACTGCAAACAGGTCTCAAGGTGAGGCCGCCCCAGTGCAGAGCAGAACAGCTTCGTCCCACCCTTTGTATGCAATCAATATGGATGAACATGTGTTCTCAAGGTCTGGGTATATGACTAAGAGAAGTTCAATTAAGTTTGGCCAGGAATAAATACATTTGTTCCTATCTTAAACCACTCCTGTATGTGCACTGGCTTCATTAGGGACTCGATGTTTGTGGGCTGTGGGTGGATTGTTCCCTCATGTCTGGAATACAGAGTTTTTCTGAAGTAAAATTTTGCAAACAACGTTTCTTGGCCTTGGAAAATTGTTGAGCTTTGCTGAGTTCTGCCTTGCTGCCCTATCAGTGTAGCTCGTGTACTGATAGTACTTGAGTGGTGATTAAAAGTAGTGGTTTTATTTTTACTTGCTTTAGAAATATCATACTATTATGAATTGCTGCTGTGAACTTTTAAACTCAGGAGTATTCCTGAATAAATGTGATAAGGGATTAGGTAATCCTGGTTGCAGAATACATTCCTTCAGTGAAATAAACCACGCATTTTTTCAGCTTCACAGTAAATTTTTTTTAAAAAATTGTTACTGAAAAGCCATCTTAACTCTTTAGTATCTTCTAGGCCTCCTATTGAGTCTTTTCTTTATATTTTTGTATTTAAGATAGGACTTGATAGATACTTGGAATGACAAGTTGTGGAAAAAAAGTTACATCACTTAATTAGAAACACACCCTTGGAGGACTAGAGGGTAACAAAAATTGGTTGCACAAGGCCATTCAGAGTATATTTTATTATTAAGAATATGATATGACTTAAAAATGTCAACATAGTCTAACCATGTGTTGCCATTTTATTTGAATACATGAAGTTAAAGTATGTTTGAAAAGCAAAAAAACCTCAATTTGAGCTTCATTATCACTCTTTATATTCCTGAAATCATGTTGCTTGAAATTTTATTGATTATTATATCCAAGTAATTTCCCCTGTAGAAATAATGAAGATAATAAAAATACGATTTAGAAGCTGGGTTTTTCTAAGAGTGCATGTATATATAAAGTCTTACTCATGCCTAGATGATCATGGTAGGTCGCTTCCAACTGAACTGTTCTCTTCTAAATTTATACTTTTTCTGTGTTGAATGGTTTCTATGTCTTTGATTCATTCTCCTGGACTTCTGCATTTATCACCTGCAAAGGCACCATCTGTATTTAGTGAACATCTTTCGGTGACAGATGTTGTCCTGGGGATTCCTGCAAGTTTCAACCTCTTCCAGAGCCTACTGCATTGTATTTGCATTATGTTTATTATTTAATTGAATTGCTCTTGCACCACAAAGCTCTGTTCATAGACAAAGACACCAGCTATATGAAAAGCCAGACAAATGTAAGTGACCACGCAATCCCTGTCTTGAAGAACCTGTAATCTTTAATAGGAGACAGCACACAGCGAGGCACCAGGGAGCATGAGAAGCTAGAGAGTGTTAGCAGAACATAACGCTACTAGGGCCCAGCAGCTAAGATTTCTTGCCTTTATTCAACAGTCCAGTTCTCAAATCTCCCATTTATGGCAGCTCTCCTGGATGTACTGTAGGGCTTTCCTCACATTGTGTATTAAATAGATTTGAAAGGCCAAATTAATTTTTGGTATAACATAACTGTTGCAGTAGAATGTGAGGATGGAGAAATTGAGTTCAGTTTTAGGCATTTCCTGGTGTTGACGTGCCTTCCTCAACAGTAGATTTTAATTCAGTGCTAGGCTTTTCATTGCATGCTGCATAGATTTAACAAAATGTAATGTTACACTGTTCTGTTTGTTTGAGAGTGAAGAAATTTGGTGTTATTATCTTGGTATTTCTTAATGGTAGGGAATAAAATTCAGATGCTTACCAGATTTCAAGCATTAGTTGAAACACATACTGCGTGCTTAAATTAAAGATGTTCAGTCTTTCCTTTCTGCCCACCGATCTTGTTCATCTTGAGCTACTGCAGCTCCTAATGCTTAGGAAAGGACCATATGTTTATTTTGTTATCTTGGACCTATAACTGAAAAATGTAACCTATCTCTGAATTAAAAAGCAACTGTCATGGCATTGGGGCATTCAAATCTTAAATCCTTTATATTAACTGTGCAAAAGGATACTTAGAAGTATTTTACATCGGATTCACTTTACATTTGATTGAAAGTTTAAGTAAATCCCCAAATATTTTGTTGAAGTAGTTCTGACATGTGGAAAATAAAATCCCATGTGGCATTTAGCAGGATTTCTTTGAGTTACAACTGTAATAAAGATTTAATTGACAGCAGATCTTTTATTGGTATTTGTTCTTGGTTTTTATGTATCCATACATAATGTATTTTCAATTACTTGTTTTTATTTTGGCTCAATAAAGGACATTTTCCCTGTGCTCCCTGTTGGATTTCGTCTTTCATATGCTTCACTGAGACTGTTTTTGTCTGAGATACTGGATTAGTTTCCTCTTGAAGCTACTGAATTCACTACAGCCTTGTTGCAAAGGCATCACAAATTAGTTACACTTTTCTGTTCCATGGTTTTGCATTGAGCAGTCAGAACAAGGACCTGAACCTGACATTTGCATATATCCTGCCTGCTGTATCAGTCTCTTCATTCACTCTGTTCATTGCCAGATAGCAAATGCTCACCTCTATGGCCTATGAGCACTAGTATGGGTTAATCATGCAGCTGACTTGACTCTTCAGGCATTCTTGCCATTGCTGCATGGAGTCTACTTCATCCTCAAAAGGCACACTGACCCCTAGGGATTGCTGGTGGTGTGAATCTTTGTTTGACACTGGAGAGAAAAATCAAGGCTAGATATACCTTAGAAACGAAATCTGTGAACAACTGTAAGCATTTCATCTATTGGTACTATGTGCCATCAATCCAGAGTGGGTTTTTAGTGTTTGCAGATATTGATGGATTTGTTCCCTGCATCTAATACTTCACTGCTACTATATTAGTAATGTAAGTATTATTCTTGAAATTGCTTTTCACCCCTCATTTATCTGATTTTATTGAATGTCTGTTAGGAACTGGGTTTGAGTTCAGGTGTCTAGTTTTAGCTGAGAAGGAGAGCAGCAGAGGAAATCTGTTTGGAAAAAAATGAGAGTTGCATGTGCTTGAAAGGAGAAGGATGAGTTTGGTTTCAAATACTACTATCTCTTGCAATGCAACATATGCAATATTTTATTGTACCAATAATACTATTATTACCCCATTTCTGTGTAGTAATGGGGCAATTTTTTATTATTTAGCTCAATTTCTCCTAGTGTACTGCTTCACAAAATTGTAAAAAGCTGTTTTTTCCAGAGTACATATGGGTGATGTTTATGTGGTTTTCATCTTTTGGTTTTGAATTCTGAGAATTGCTCGAACTTCTTTTACCTGTATAAAATATGCATGTGTGTGCATATGTCTATCTATAAGTCAAATTTCCAGACAGGAAATGCCCTTTTTGTGGTTAAAATTTTGTGGAATATTAAATTACTAGCTTCCAAAATACAGTTAGGAACAATTATAAGTTAAATGTCAGACATTTCTGCTGACAAGCCAGAGACAGTCATCTGTATTGCTGTGATTTTGGTGCTGGAAACACATTATTCATCTCATGTCAGCCCCTGCTGGCGGTTGCAATTTTGGTTGCAATTATTTCTACCTTGAATTTGGCCAGTTGTGCTTATGATCCTCCTGTGAATCCTATTCAGATTGTTTATACTTCTGGTGGTGTGCTGGATTCAGCTATCACAAAGCTCTCAAAATAGTCACAGCACTGGGTACTGTCCTTACCATATGGTTTGTGTTATGCATAGTGGAGTTCCACTGTGTAAAATTGGGTCAATACACCTTTTGCATAAATCTCCAGGTATAGTAATGAGAAGTCTAATTTAGTCATGGTATTTGATCTGAGGTACTGTCCAGTTTTACTTCATTAAGAAAAAATTAAAATCTTTTCATTAAGAGAATACATTCAGCTCTTTCGCTTTTTTCAAATAATTGAACACTGTCTTCAGAAAGCTTTTCATAGAGAAAACATCTTTGTTTTGGTTATCAACTTTGTCTTCAGCCTTTGTGTGTTTCATAGTCTTTAAGCTTTTGAAAGGACAGAAGATAACATTTTGGGGCGGTAATGATGCAGGATGGTAGACTGACTTCATGGGTTTTGTACCTCACTAGGTGAAATGAATTCCTTTTGTCAACTATGCATGGGTACAGCAAATTTTTTTGCCTCAATGGCTTCTTACAATTTAGAATGAAAAATTAACTCTGAAAGATATTTCTGTTCTAAAATCATGAGATATATGATAGTGATGAATAGTAGTTATTTTGCTAAAGCTATGAAGGATTTTTTACTAGCATTTTTATTAACTGAATAATTTTAACTGAATAATTTTATAAGTGAATAATTTAATTTATACTATAAAAACTAGTTTCAAATTTTTTAAAAATTTATAATTTAATCTTAACTAAATAATTTCAGTTTTTAGTTGAAAATAAAAAGTCTGGTCACTTCTTGATTCATCCTTATGGTTATGGTTAAAGTAGCTCTATCCCTGCTGTTGACTTTTTAATATAATGAGTGGGCAGCTTTTGATCAATTTTTTTCTCGTGAAAAACTGAATCTTATTGAAGCATTGTTTTCAGGCTGTTTGTATGTTACATGGTTCATATATGCTTTTAACTTTTAACTTATACTTTAATGCTCATTCCTACTTCAACATATTTGTCACCTTCGTAGTAATACAGATTAATTTTCTGTAGACAGTATGTACAGAATCGTACAATCATACAAAAATATTTTGCGTTTGAGGGGGATCACAAGGATCATTGAATCCAGCTTCTGGCCCTACACAGAAAGCCCCAGGAATCACACCATGTGTCCAAGAATATTGTCCAAACAAACACTGAACTCTGTCAGGCAGTGACAATTCCCTGGGAAACCTGTTCCAGTGCACAACCACCCTCTTGTGTGCCAACATTTGTCAAATATATTTGATATACATAGTCAGCATATGTCTTGCTTCAAAAGCTGACAGTATGGTTTGAGCTGGTATCAATAGTCACAGTGATAGACTGATATCTAGTCTCTACCTCTTAGGAGGAAGGTCACAAGTCCTGCCTACACACTTTCTGTATGGCCTCCATTCTACACAGGCTCACAGGTCCTGCCAAGCGCCTTCTCCAGCATGGACTTTCCATGATATCACAGCCTCCTTTGGGCTTCCGACTGCTCTGACTTGAGGTCCTCCACAGGCTCCTCCATGGGCTGCAGGGACACAGCTGCTCTGCTGTGTCTTCACCACAGGCTGCAGGCAAATCCCAGCTCTGGCAACTGAAGCACCTTGTCCCCCTCCTTCACTGACCTTGCTGTCTGCAGGACTGTTGCTCTCACATATTTTCTCCCCTCTCTCCTGGCTGCTGTTGCACAGTACCTGTTTCCCCTTCCTAATCCTGTTATCCCAGAAGTGCTACCACCATCGTTGCGGGGCTCAGCTCTGGTCAGCAATGGGTCTGTCTTGGAGTCATCTTACACTGGTTCCATCAGACACAGCAGAAACTTCTAGCATCTTCTCACAGAAGCCAACCCTCTAACTCTCCACTACCACGTCCTTCCATTGCCAATTGCTGAAATACAGTGGCATTGCACTTTGCCACAACTGAGCTGTAATATCTCCCAAATACAAAAATCTTTTAAAAATGTATTGAAAGTTTATGTTTCTGTTAAGGAAAATCTGTAATGCTGAAATTTGTAGACTTGAATATATCATGCCTTTTCACAATAGCTGTTTCCTTTCATTGTTAGACTTTTGTCTGATTTTAGTGGTTCCCTGCAAGAATAAACATAGCATTTTGGAATGTGCAAAATGAAAAGCTGATGAGTTTCACAACAGAGACACTTGAGCCTCACTCAAGTCTAACTGTCACAGTAAGAGCAAATTGTTAATATCTAAGGTTGTTTAGTAGGGGAAGCAAAAGCTGTGTGTACAAGCAAAGCAAAGCCAGGAATTGTTCATCTCTTCCCATGGGCATGCAGGTGTTCAGCCATCTCCAGGAAAGCAGGGCCCCATCATGTGTAACAGTGACTTGGGATGACACAAACACCCTCACTCCAAACATTCATTTTTTTCCTTCCTGCAGCTTATTACGCACATCTTGATGTCAACTGCTATGGAATATCCCATTGAATCTGCTGTCCCAACTCCTTTTGTGTCCCCAGCCCGCTCACTGGTGGGAGGGATGTGAGGAGCAGAAAAGGCTTTGGCTCTTAGTGAGCGCTTCTCAAGCAGTAATGAAAGTATCCCTGAATTAGCAACTCTGTTTGCCGCACAAATCCCAATCCCAGCCCCATACTAACTACTGTGAAAAAAATTAGGTCGATTCCAGCCAAGATCAGAACATTCACTTAATGAGAAAATTATGCTGATATTGCTTCGGTAACTTGGTGAGAAAAAATGCTTTTGTAGCTATTTCAGCATAAAACAGGAGTTTTGCCCACTGGTTCTCTTTCTAATAACTTCAGAAGAACAGGTGTTTTAAGGTCAGCTTTGTGCTTGGATAGTGTGCTGTTAGGGAGATTAATTATTGTGGTTTTCTTTGCAGGTGGCATGTGCAGAAAAGCAATTTTTTCAGGCCCTATATCCTAGGACATTTTTAATGCATGTGAATGTTTCACAAATGATTTTATTTAGGCCTACACAGTTGATTTCATTATTCGTAAACATATTCCTTGATAATTGTCATATGAATAAATTGGGTTTTTTCTTTAGGACATTTCTTTTTGTTATGTACACGTACTGGAGGTTTTAATTTTCTTCTATAATAATACTTAATCCTTATGTAATGCCTCACATTATTTAAAAATACATTGCACTTGTGTTGTTCAACTTCCTTTAAAATACCTTCCTTTTGTACTTTTACTTCTGTTGCATTGTCTCAAGTGACACACCTTCATTCTAGTTAGGATTGACAATGAGGACTTCGATCTTCTGATTGTCTAAGCTTTAATTTATTCACATCAAATATTGACTTTTCCAGTCAAATTTCTTGATTTGCAAGAGCATTTGCTCTTCCATTTCTATTGCTGCAACAAAATGGTTAATGCCTATGGTTAATGGGCATTAGTTATAATATTGCTTAATAATGCCCATAATAATGGTTAATTAGTGCACATGAAATAATTCTGGCATTGCAAGCATTGCCATTCTGGGGGATGCGCACTCACAGCCTGAGGGGTGGTAAACCATTAATCTGTAAAGCGCAGGCTGCATTGTATATTAAGTCTGCTTGTAAGAAGAGATACGGTGTGATAGGATTTTGTTGTCTGTGCACAGCAGGATTCTCCGTTCTTTTCTGCAATCTTGGACAGAAGAAAACTACAGCAGCAGGTGTTGCTGTGAGTAAGTGTCTCATGGTTGAGAGAAGAGACATCATTAGCACAGCTTTGGTTGCAAGGTCTTGAGGGTCTTCAACTTAGACCTTCAGCTTAGATCTTTATACCTGTATTTAACTTCTGGAAGGACTGTGATGCTGAATCAAGTATATTTGGCTTTTATTTCAAGTAACACTTAGCTATTCTTGCAAAAAATTGGAATGTCTACTTCATGATATGCAGAGTAGAGGTGGCAAATCATATTTAGCTTTTAGGATTAAATTATGAAAGAGTACTATCCAAATTAAATGTTTCCAGTAATTGAGCAACAATATGAAATCACTTCTGTGTGCCTTTGACTCTTTAAAGACAATTTATTTCTCTTTTCTTACTTAGGTCTTTACTAATGTGCTGACTCACCCAAGATGTCCATAGAAGAATAATGGAAGCCCCTGAATACCTTGATTTGGATGAAATAGATTTCAGTGACGATATATCGGTAAGTACAAGTCTAATTTTATTTATTCAGGGTGAGACAACTTAGATATCTCAGTCCTAATTGCAAAAGCAACACTGGGGTTTGTTAAAGCCCATTCTTTTTCCTTCAATAAATGATGTTTAGGTTGAACCTATAGTAAAATAAGATGTTTTTTAAAGGAAATATCTAATAATGAGAATTCCATTTTCTTGGAATGGAAACTTGATTCCTCTCCTCTACTTGCAAATTAGATTAATAAGTAAGTTTCATTTTTGGGTTGCATTTTCCTAAATGTGCTATATGTGCTGTGGTGCTAGCCTTAGACACCAAGATTTTAAGCTTACCTTTTTTTTTAATTGAAATAAGTTCAGTTTTAAAAAACCTGTTTCTCTCACCTCTGCCCTTTCATCAATAGGTATTTCCCAGTATGGAAGGATTTTATCAGTAAGTGTGGTAGTGTGCAGAAAGAGGCAGAAAGACTTGCAGGGATTCCTAGGCAGCGCTGGTCCTTAGTGTCACAAATAAAATTGCAGTGAAAGATACTGTATTACTGTGTTTCTGTCTATATTGGTCATGTTCTTGTTGGAGGCACTGATACAATGTATTTCTGTACAACTCATAATACTACTCTTGCTGCCAGTGTTTCCATTTTTTGTGCAATGGAGTGTTCATGTGTTAAATACTTGATAAACAATACACTTGAATATATAAATTAAATCTCCAGTAAAATAATTTATTAATTCAGTTTTCAGATGAAAGTGTGCCACCATCTCCTTCCACATTTCATAGTTTTGTAGTTTCTTTTTTTTTTCTTATTCTTAAAAACAAAGGGCCTGGTTTTTCTGTTAGCATTTGCTTCTCTTGATTCATTTTAAAACATTCCAGATGGTTTATTCTTCCTTTTGAAGAGGAATGTTATTTTATTTTTTTATTTTATTGTACTGTTGAATTTTTATTAAAGCAGAATATGGCAAATGCCCAAAATGTTACAAGACAATGAGCCAATCTTGAGTGAATACCTTATTATGGGCAACTTTCTTTTTATTACTGTTATATGCTAGATTATGTCCTGGTATCTGTTTCTATACTTAGTTTGGTAAAACTGTAAAACATAATAGATATAACCTTTCCATGTCCCTCCCATTGTGGCTGTTGCTGCATACTGGTGGGTTAGGTTACTCACTTTTCTGCTGAACAGCTCCGGCTGCCTGCTTTAATAGGCTGTTCTTTCAGTGGATGCTGAGCATTAAGTAAAAAAACATCACAAATTACTGAGGTAGCAGTTTTACTCCCTGCTTGAGCAAGTAAGAGGACAAAGGATTTGTCACCAGAACCAAGATCAGCATGAGAATTCGTGGTTGCTTAGTGTTGTACTCACATCTCACCATACATAGTTTGGAGATATCAAACCTTCCTTCACCTTCTATCATTAGCCAGCTCTGGTAAGAGCAGCTGCAGAGCATCTGTATTAGTAAATCGTATTATTCCTGCTAGCCCTCTGGTTCTAATCCAGTGCAGAAAAGTGACTAATGTTAATGGCAGCAAGGAGGCTATTGAAATGGTGCACTTACAAATGAACCTCAGTTAGAAAGCCATTTTTTGTTGTCCAGATGCTTGTAGTCCATTTCAGCAAAACTGGCAAAGTGTAATAAATATAAAAACTAGACAGTAATTTGTTTTAAAAAGCAAAAATACGTATTAGTCAGGGGAGGAAGAGGAGTTTGTCTGTTTTTTTGTTTTATTTTCCTGTGTTGGTTTATTTTTTATGCTCAATTTGTATATGAGAAAAGGATACTGTACATTTCTCCAATATCATAGAATCATAGAATAATAGAATCATAGAATCATAGAATCATAGAATCATAGAATCGTAGAATCATAGAATTTTGGTTGGAAGGGACCTTCAAAAGCCATTCAGTTCCCATGCCCCTGTCATAGGTAGGGACACTTTCCATTTGATCAGTTTGCTCCAAGGCTTATTGTGATGGGTTGACATTGACTGGTCACCAGGTGCTCACCAAGCTACTCTGTCACTCTCCCTCCATCCAGAAGCTTGTGCTTCAAGGAGAAGGACTCCACTCACCAATTACTGTCATGGGCAAAAAAGACTCCTCTTGATGATAATGATTAAATTTACTGACAATCAAACAGCACAGGAGAAGGAGAAACAAGGAGAAATCTAAAAGCACTTTTTCCCCACCCTTTCCTCTTCACAGTCTCAACTTCACTCTAAAGTGCTCTGCCTCGCCACCTTGATAAGCACAGGGGGATAGGGAAGGATGAGGTTTGCATTCAGGTTATCACAGTCTCTGCTGTTCCTCTTCATCATCCTTTTCATGCCTGCACCAGCATGGGGTCCCACCCACTGAAGAGAATCCTCTCCAATGTGAGTTCTTCCCATGGGCTCATGGAAAGCTCATGGAGTTCTCCATGGACTGCACAGAGTGCATCCTTTCCGTGAGATACAATCCTTCAGGAACAGACTTGGGCCTGCATGGGTCTCACAGGCTCACAGTTCCTACCACAAAGCCCGCTCCTATGTGGTCTCCTCTCCACAGGCATTAGTTCCTCCTGGCAGCCTGCTCCTTCACTCTGTCCATAGGCTGCAGGTTCCTTCAGGGCACATTGACATACTCCATGTGAGATCCTCTGTGGGCTGGAGGCTGGATGTCTGCTCTACCTTGGTATTCCCCTTTGGGTGCAGGGGAATTTCTGCTCCAGCACCTGGAGCACTGCTTTCCCCTACTTCTTCACTGACCTTGATGTCTCACATATTTTTATTCCTCTCTTCCAGCTGCTGTTATGCAGTGTTTTTCACCCACCCAGAGGCACTACCTACATCTCTGATATGCTCAGCCTTTGCCAGTCCATAATGGAGTGAGCTGCATTGGTCCTACATGGAGGCAGCCCCCTCTCTTAGTTTGCCACTTAAACCAAATACAGTTATGTACAGTGGGCATCCACAACTTGTCTGGCAACCTGTTGCACCACCCTCCCTCTTAAAAATGTCAGGTTGTATTCTGAATTATGTTCTTTCATTTTCCTTTTGTCCTGTCTCTACTGGCCCTGGAAAAGAATCTTTCTCTGTTTTCCTTAAAAGACTCCTTTAAGTATTGGAAGGCCATAAAAAAGTCTCTCTGTGTCTACCTGTTCTCCAGGATGAGGACTTCTAACTTGCTCAGCCTTACTTCACAGCAGAGGTGTTTCAGCCTTCTGTCTATTTCATGGCCTTTTTCTGGACCCACGGAGCAGGTCCATGTCTTTTTTGCCCCAGAGACCCCAGATCTGGAGGTGGTACTCCAGATGTACTCTCCCAAGAGTGGGAGGATCACCTCCCTCCCTCTGCTGGCTGGACGTTTTGTGTAGCCCAGGATCCATCTGGCTTTCTGGTCTGCAAGTGAACATTGCCAGTTTATGTCAAATTGTTCCTTCTCCAGTATGCTGAGTTCTTCTCTGCAGTTCTTTGTGTGTGGATACTGGGCATTGCTCTGACACTTGGGCAGGATGTTGACCTTCTTGAACTTTATGAGGTCTCCATGGGCCCACACCACAAGCCTTCCCAAGATCCCTCTGGATGGCATTCCCTTCCACCGGCAAATCAGCCACACCACGCAGCTTGGTGTCATGTGAAAACTTGCTAAGGGTGTACTTGATCCCATTGTCTTTGTCCTCAGTAAAGATATTAAATACTATTCATTGCTGTATGCAATCTGAGGATCACCACACTTTATTGAGTTTCACTTGGAGATTGAGCTGTTGGTTGTAACTCATTGGACATGGCCATTTCCATCTATCCATCAAACCTGTATCTCTCCCAGTCAGAGGCCAGGAGGTTGAGCTTGGATATAGTGTGTCAAAGGCATTGCAGAAGCTGAGGCAGATGGCATCTGTAGCTCTTGTCACTCTTGTCTACTCACTTGTAGAAGACCTGTCTTAGTCAGGTGCAGTTTTCCCTGTGTGAAGCCATGCTGGCTTTCTGTAATCACCTCTCTGTAATTTATGTTTTAGCACAACTTCCAGGAGGGTCTGTTCCGTGCTTTTACTGGACACTGAGCTGTGGCTGACCTGATAGTAGTTCCTCAGGCTCTTCTTTTTATCCTTGTTAAAAATGAATGTGGTACTCAATTTTATCCAGTCATTGGAAACTGACTGCTATGAATTTTAAGATATTATTAAGGGCAGCTTAGCAGCTACATCTACCAACTCCATCAGCGCTCTAGAATGCAAATATGATTCTTATTTTCTAAACTAAGGGGGTTCCATTCTGTTTCTAAATGGTATGGTATATCTGACTGTAGTTCAGTAAGCAGAATAGGTTTGTGCGCTCTTATTTACATTGAACAAAAATAATATTCTGTCTGCAGTGACATCAAGCAACCCCACTGAATATTTTCATTTGTTTCTCCATGAATAACTGCTCACAGAAAGGAAGGAGGGAAAAAAGACCTTCAAGTTGCATTAAATGATAGACGCATCATCAAATGTATTTTATGCTTTCACCTTTTTCCCATTTCACCTGGTTTTGACCATAAATTTATTCCTGCTCCAAAGTTTTATGCTGCTGGTATGGTTACCTGAAGATCTCCTAACCCTTTGATTAAAATGTAAGATTTATTCTGCCCTGGTGAATAGAGCAAATTGAAACTATTTTATTTTTTGGTTTGCAGAAACAATACAAGATAACCTCATCATAACCAGAGTTCCTGATGCTAAGATGCTCTTAACTGTTAGAGATTGAGTGTATGTATAATTGCTTTGATCATTCCATAAGCTCTGTATGAATGAAAGCTTAGCTCAGTGATGCCAGTGAGGGACTGCGCCTAATTTAAAGTTTTGTGAAATGCAAATGCAGTAATTGAGTTCAAATCTAAGTAAACAGCTGTTGAGTTGTCAGGGATTTTGGAACAATTTAAAAAACTTTGCATGGATCCTTGCCTGTCAGGAAAGATGTAGTCTATGCCTGGTCAGGAGTGTGCCCAAGCTGCCAGCCTCTCAGGTATTTAACAGGGACCCCTCCTGAGCCTGCTGTCACCCTTCCTTGGCCAGACGAAGAGTGGGGTCACCCCTCAGGCTCACACGCAGCCAGACTTTTCCTACCCATCAAACAGTCCTGGCGCACTCAGCATGGAAGGTTCTACTTCACTGTGCAGGCACAATCATTGTCTGCAGATTGATTTCTTTACCGTCCAGCTGATGCTCTCTCACATTTCTTTTTTCCTGTCTCCCATGTAAAAAAGAAGCAAAATGCAGATGTCTCCTAAGCTGTTCATAGGAAGTGTTAGTTTCAGACAGACATTTTGTACCTCTAACAGTGTTAGTGTCTATATAGGTCTCCTCTGAAGGTAAAGGGAAGAATAACATATCGAGTGTCTATATAAGATGCTATCAGTACATAGTACAAATAACCTAACCAGTGCTCCAAAAATGCTTATTGCAGCTGTAAGAGAGATGTTTCTTTTGGAGAGATGATATTTCTCACATGCATTGCACGAGTCTCATCTCTTTTTTCTCAGATTTTTTTTTTTTTGTTTGGAAGCTGCTTAAAGTGACCCTACTATTGAGAAAAACCTTCCTGCAACATCAGACCAAGTGTTGTTCCTTTACTTTTTCTTAACATAGCTTGCTACTCCCAAATAAACATCTCAGAAAGACAGTGACATTGTGCAGTTAATAAATGATTAAGAAGATGTATTGTGAAGTTGCTAATTTGATGGGATTTTAATATCAATGAAACATTTTGATTTTTCCACTATAGCAAATAAACTGAAATGAGACTCTTAAACTGTTTACTGGGAGGCACCTGAAAAAAATTATCTGTGATGAAGGAAGGTGTCTATACAAGTACCTTGCATTTGTATGGATGGTTTGTTACTACTTCTTGTCTCATTTGCTATTGATACTGCTCTTCCATCTTACAAAGTTATTTAGTTTATTAAAATTCACTGTTTGGAGTTGGACATAGGCATGCCTTAAATGCAGAAAAAGAACCAGACCTCAAGCAATACTTAAAAATTCCATTACATGTATTATCTTAGGATCAAGCGTTTAGTATGTTACTGAATATCACCATCAACCACCACAGACTTTAATTAAAAACCGGAGTAAGTATTGACTAAGGAAGCAACATGATGTGCTCAGTTCTTACATTGTCAGGCATGCCTTTGGGCATGGCTCTCAACTCTGGCTGGTGTGGTCACTCTAATGGTGAGATGTGAGAAGTGGTGTTTAATAATGTATGCAAAAAAAAAATTGGAATTCTTGAATAAAGAATTGGAAGTAAACAATTTAAATGTCGTTGAATAAGCTTTCAGTCTAAAATTCTGTTCCAAGGAAGGATTGCAATCTCAACCTCTTTTGCTATCCTGTGTAACCTAGAATTTTATTGCTGAAGAAAAGCTGGAATACGTTACTGATGATCAGAACTCAAGCTACAGTATGGGAGAAAGTAGTTCTAGAGGAAAGAGATGGGAGTGCATTGTTTTTATGGTTGGGAAACATCTAAAAGTAATTTTAGTTGCATCCTGGACCAAAAGCTAATTCTTTACATTTTGGCCACAAAATACAGAAGGCAGAAACATAAATTTGTGTTATTCTTTTTGAGCCCAGAGGTAAGTAGTATGAAATCTGTTAATGAAATCAAATCAATATGATTAAAATGTATAATGAAATTATAAAAATTGAATAGAATTTTGGTGGTTGGAGGTAACTGAATACATTTTAGAGCAATGTTGAAACAGAAAATATCCATTCTTCCAGGAACAAATAAGAAAAAAGACAAAAAGAAAGATGGTTTCTGGTTTTGAAGTTGACTGGCAAAACACATAGCAATGGAAAGGCCTCTTTCTAATTGAATTACAAACTGTGTAATAGTTTAAACTGCAGCAGCTGGTCTTATGAAGCTACCATATTCCTTGGAGACATGCTCCTTGGGTTCTTTTAAGTATCTTACTAGACCAGTTCAACATTGCATTGTAAGTGTTTGTGCTGAAATAGCAAGATGTATAGCTTAACAGCTCAGGCTTTATTAAACAATAACTAAAGTGAAGCACAGCACATGGTGTTTGTCCCTGTCTGTGTTTAACTTGTATTAATTTGTCTTTAGTAGCATCTTTCTTCCTGTCTCTGTTCTGTTCATTTTTGCTTTAGGCTGTCACATCCTGAAGCAGTCACAGCCTTATAGACAGCCCCTTGTTTAACGGGATTTGAATCTCTGGGTGGTTCTGGAGTGCTGCTACACATTTTAATTAATAAGTTCATTGTTGATCCTGGGAATACTTATGAGGGTTCCTTCTTGTGGTTGAGGTTTCTCAATACATCCCTCGATTAGGCTGGCAAGGGAAAAAGTAAGGCCTGGGACATTTTCTAGGCTTAATGAAGTAACTACAGTCATTTGAGTTCCAGTCCTAAACTTGCACCAAAAAAGTAAATTATTCTGCAGTTGGTCAAATGAGCTTGAATTTAGATTGCTTTGAAGGAGATTGCCAGCTGTGCTTTAGAAATACGTCAAACACTTAATGACGAAATGTCAGCAAAAACCAGGACAATGCATCATAGTTTGTTTTTTTTATGTGGAAAGTTCATATGATTTTATATGTAGTTGTTTTGCTTCATTGGTCAACAGCACACCAACTAAAAATATCTGTTTCTTTGAAAACATATGGTGTTTATGTATTCTTAGAAAAATTTCAGTTATGCTAATCCTGAATGTTTTTCTTTCTGTTTTTGTTTCCAAAATACTGTTTTTAATAGGGTCTTTTTTTTGCATAAGCAAAGTAATTATCTTTCTTTCACAGAAGCAATGATTTTCATTTGTTTTAGTGGAGATTCTTGTAACATTTAATTATTTGATTAAGGAAGACTTGCTATTAAGGAACTGCATATCAGAATGCATGTTTTTATGACAGTGGGTCCTGTGTTGTTCCAAGGGTATTCCACAAATTTAGAAAGAAAAAAACTTCTGTTTAGTAAAATACCTATGCCACCTCTGTGTTTTTTCCCCCTTTTTAAATGGTTCATTCAGAGAATAACATGCTGATTCATATCAGATGTGTTTTGTCACATCAAAATAATAATACAAGTTTGCTTTAATAAAACCCAGGTTAGAGAAACAAACCTGTCATCTCATATGTGAGTACACACACCCACCCCTGAAATCTAATCTCTACAGACTCTGCATCTCTTTTACATATTGGTTTGTGACAGCTTGAATTCTGATTTTTAAGCATGGTGATTATTGCAGTGCAATCACCATAATAGATGCCCAGATGGGAAAAGTGAGACCCTTGAAGTTTATAGTGAAGACTGGATGTGTTCTGACCTCTGATATATCTCACAATGTGTATTTGTGACTTAAGTAATGATGATGTGCAGGAAGGAGAAATCTGAGGTGGGGAGATGATTTGCTCTAGCTTTGAAAGTCTGTTTCATATACCTCAAGGTGGGAAGCAAAAGCAGATGCTATCTGCTTTTGTCATGCAACCTAAGAAGACCATCAGACTGACAGAAGTACCCTTGGTTTGTAGGTTTAGTTTGTGTCCGTGACATTTGAACCCCTTGAAAATCTTACTTTTTATCTTTTTTTAATTATTACCTCTATGCATTTTTTTTTTTCTTTTTTTACAGTATTCTGTAACTTCTCTCAAGACCATCCCAGAGTTATGTAGAAGGTGTGATTCACAAAATGAAGACAGATCAGGTATGATGCCCACTCCTGTCCACCCATCATTTTTGTGCCTTTTTTGTTTTTATTTAAATCATGTACGATTTGGCAACAATAGCTTCTTGGCAGTGGCCTGCTGTTTTATTTTTTCTCATTTCTGTACAGTGTTCTGGAAACATGAGTTTCTTTTTTTTCAACAGATGTTAGTTCATTAGAAGGAAAGAAAGTTCCAAAAAAGAATTTGGCTGTATACAGATAAATGTAGGGCTTCATCTCAGCAGCTCCAAACCACAGTATGTGCAACAATTTACTTGAAAACCCGAGAAACCATTGGTGACAAGACGTAATAATGTAGGCGCCAATGAAAAAATGTTGGATACATTTACTACCCATATGGCCACGACCAGTCTGAGGGATGATGTTTTGCCAGAGTCTGAAACTGTATCAAGGATGCTACATGATAGAATCTACTCTAAGGCATACTGTAATAGTTAAAGATTAAAGCTGAGTTTTTCAGTTTAATAGTGTAAACTAAATGAAGAATCATGGCATATAGATGAGAACCAGCTGGAGACCTTCCCCCTGCCTCCCTGACAAAAAGTGCATTCAGTGTTGTTTTTCACTCTGTAAATCAGATTAATCCACTTTTATTTTTCTCTTCCTGATGGAGGAGAAATGAATTGGTAAGAGAAGCATTTTTGTTAAGCTATGAAAAGTTTATTGTGCTTTTTGATCTTTTAATTGAACTTTTGTTAATATTGTTTCATCAAGTGCTTTTATAAGAGAAACAGGACACCTGGAGTTCATGGGATAATAGAAGGCCTAAAGAGCCATGCTATACTTCAGCCACTTTTATTTCTGTATTTTCTTTCAGACTGTTTTATATTTCTAATGCATTTAACTTAAACTGAGACTTTCTGATTGCCGCTTCTTCTAACAGAGTCATTAAAGGACAGGTCATCGCATTCCACTGTCCTTGGCAATGAAGAGAAGCAAAGTCTCCTTGCCATACTTGTTAGCATGTTACTCCCCACACAGGGCATTGCAGTGGCACACACATTATTACTTGTTGCAAGCAAAATCAGGGAAGAAGTGTAAAGGGTGAAGATTCCTGATTCACCCCTCTCATTTTGCCCTCATTCTACTCCAGTCTCCTCCCATCCTCCCTTCCACATTCCCCTTGTTCTTCCCATCCTGCTCCATTATACTTTCCTGTCCCTCCCTTGCCTCACCCCTATTCCTTTTCTTCTCTCTTCTTGCTAGTTCTTCTCCCCTTCCTCATCCCTTGCATCCTGCATCTTCCCCTTTGTCCCATTTCCTTCCCCCTTCTTCCTCTCCTTCTCTTCTTCTTACCCATTCTTACTCCCATTCTCCCCACTGTCTCACCATTACCCTATTTTCACACTGTTTCTCCACACTGTTCTTCCCTGCCTTCTTTCATTCCTCCTACCTCCTTCTTGCCTCCTTTCTTCTTTCTCACCCACTTCTTCCCATTTCTGCTCCTCATTCTTCCCTGCCTTTCTCCTTAGCATTCAATCCCTCATTGTTGCCCACATGCTCCCACCATTGTCTCCAGTATTCTCCTCCCATTCTTCTTTCTCCATTTAAAATTCAGACAGTAGTCATAAAGTAAAATGCAGGCTGATAGCAAGGATGGACTGGTTATGATCTTTTCCTTTAGATTGTGGGATGCTGACAGCTTATTGTGTAACTCTCTTGTACCATGGTTGCCTCTGCAGATGGACATTTTTCAGTTATGATTTTGATTACATCTGTGCTCATCTATAGCCTTGTAAAGGGGTTGACAGAAGCAAATACAGGGATTGCTGGAAGACAGTAGTAGCTCTGGGGAGTCTACCAGTGGAAGTTAATTGCAGATTGGTTGGAAGTCTTGAGCGAAAACCAGGTCTTAAGCACTATTAATGGTACTGGTAAAGTGGAAACAGTACTAACAGCTACGTTTCTTGCTACTTATCACTTACTTTGGTGAATAGGAAGTAGTACTAAAATATTTTCATTTTTACTCTGCCTAATCACTGAATAATAACACTGCTGAACAGGAGTGTATCACCTTACATCTCCATACAGACATTAATATCTCAAGTATCTTGAAATACCAACAAAGCTGGATTAGTCAATATTGTGTAAGGCCCATTTGATCACTTTTCGTAGTGCTTTTTACACAGTCTTTTGCCTTCCCCATATTGTAGATCATTAAAAAGAAGTTGCCAAAGTATTGTCATTGTGTTCTATATTTTATGAAGATGGATTATATAATAAATCCTTAGTGTGTATGGCATTCATACTATTTTATGTCTGTTTCCACTGTTTATGCAAGTAGTTGCGAATAGAAAAACTCAGTGGCTTTACAAAGAGCTGATCCAGTTTTCTACCTCATATTGACTCTTGCTTAGATAGAGCTTGCATTTCTCCTTTGAAACAGAGACGACTATGAAAGCAGAACTGTCAGAGAATTATTTTGTTAGAAGAACTAAAACTTAAGCAAAAGTTGACCATAGATAAGATACGTCATGGTCTTAAAGACAGTTGTCTGTCATCTTGTCTCAGGAAAATATTTAAGTCACTAAGATAGTTAAGAAAAATTGTAGTGAAAGTAATATACAACTTTATACTGTAAAAAAGAATAAATATATATATAGCCAACCATTTTCACCAGCAGGATTGTAAGAACAGATTTAAGCCAGACAGTTCCTTCTTATGGAATTACATTTCTTAATTATATGGCTAATAATATGGAAGTCTTACTATTTTTTGTTTGCAGATAAGTTTGATTAAAAAGCCCTGTAATTTTTCTTTCCCTCTTCCATGTAGATGTTCAATAATAAGTTTGTAACATATGAAAGTGTTTGGTTACATAGTTTTCAAATTACCTACTTTTAATCCTAGGCTAATTCTGGTGTTTAGAAATCAGTGTGCCTTCTCAAGCATTTCACATAATTCCTTCAGCAGAATTTTGGATTTAACTATTTCTGATTGCTTGAAACTTTTGCTCAAAATATTTACTCTTTTGGAAAGCGAGGTATTAGAAAGTCTGAGAAATGTTTTCCCAATGTGTAGATTTTCCTCTCGAAAATCCCACCATCACCTCCCTTCACTGGACAGCACTGGCTGGGTGTGTGTTGTCCTGGTGGGAAGGTCCTGTTCCTTCCTACGCTTTTGCATAAAGTGCATGAAAGTGCATGCAAACTTAGCAGCACAGTCTCTGTCCTGCCTAAGAATCACAGCACATTTTGAGTTGGAAGGTACCCAGTAGGATCATCAAAGTCCGCTCTGGGCCATATACAGGACACCCCAAGTGTCACATGATATGCCTGAGAGCATTGTCTAAATGTTTCTTGAGCTCTGTCAGGCTGGTGCTGTGACCACTTCCCTGGGGAGCCGGTTCCAGTGCCCAGCCACCTCTGGGTGAAAAACCTTTCACTAATATCCAACCTAAACCTCCCCTGACACAACTTCAGTCCATTCCCTCGGTTCCTTCACTGTCACCACACAGAAGGGATCAGTGCCAGCCCCTCTTCCCCTCACAGGAGCTTGTCCCTGCACTGAGGTCTCCCCTCAGTCTCCTCCAGGCTGAACAGACCGAGTGCCCTCAGCCCCTCCTCACACGGCTTCCCCTCACCCTTCACCACCTTCGGTGCCTCCTTTGGGCACTCTCCAACAGCTCAATGTCTGTTCTGTGCTGTGGCACCCAAAACTGCCCCCAGCACTGGAGCTGAGGCCGCCCCAGGTCAGAGCAGAGCGGGACAATCCCCTCCCTTGCCCGGCTGGCCATGCTGGGCCTGATCCCCCAGGACACGGGTGGCCCTCCTGGCTGCCAGGACACTGCTGGCTCATGGTCACTTTGCCATTTACCAGGACCCATGGGTCTATTTCCATGGCTCTGCTTTCCAGCCTCTCATTCCCAGCCTGCCTGTACATCCAAGGTTGCCCCATCTGAGATGGGGCAGAATGTGGCACGTCCCCTTGTTAAACTTCATATTGGGGATTGCCCAGATCTCTGACTTGTTAAGGTCTCTCTGCAGGGCCTCTCTGTCCTCAGAGGGACTCAACAGTTACTCTCAATTTTGTATACTCTCCAAACTTAGTATTCCTTCAAGTCCTGCATCCAAATCCTTTATGACTTCTCTGAGTTCTTTTCAGATTTAGGTAATTCTCACTCAGGAAAATTCCAAGGGATCATTGGAGCCAAAGTATCCCCAGATTACAAGGGGAAAAATATATGGGATTGGCAAAAAATTTCAGGGGAAATAATGGTTTATCCACAATAAAGTGTGATTAAGGGTGATTGTTTTTTCTACAATACTGCATTAAGATAATGGTATTTTAGGTAGCATAATAACAATGAAGGTAGAAATAATTTCAGTTGGTTAGAGCAAGATGCTAATTAACTCCAGGATTGTGGGTTTAAGCCCTGTACTGGCCGTTCACTCAAGAGATGGATTTGATCCATGTGGGTCCCTTCCAACTCAGAACATTTTGTGATTCTGTCATTGTTTATCTTCAAAGATAGAAAATTAAAGAGTGTAGTTTAGAAATGGACCTAGCTAGCACATTTTTCCTGAAATGAGGTGTTATTCAGAGTGCCTGTTGATTTTCAGCATTGTTTAATATGATGAACTGAAACAGAAATCAGTCCTTTATGCTTTTGTTATTAAGCATGAAATTGGTTGCATTCTTTCTGGGCAAATTTTCTAAGGACACTTGAACAAATAGCTCAAGACATCTGTGTTCAGCAAGCTCCACTGAGCCATGTCATTGTTGAAGTATATTCTGTCATCTGTGATGACTTTTAGTTATTATAGTACCACTCTAGATCTTTATTCACAGATTGATAAAATCAAATTTACTTTTAGTGTCCAGAAGTTATCCTCCTGCCCTGCTTTATTCATTCCCAAATTAACTTTGATTTGAAAAATTATTCAAAATATTGGTTCCCCATTGAGAAGAATGAATCAATCAATGAACGCAAAGTTACAGACAGTTTCTGTCTCAAGCTCTTGGTAGTTTTAATAGCATTAGAAAATAAAGTAAAATTTGATCTGAAAGCAGTGTTGAAAGACATCACTTTCACAGACTTTTGTTTTTTTCCAAATATCTCCCTGGTAAACATGGCTGAAACAGCGCAATACTGCTTGGATCATTCCTTGGTAGAATACTAAAGAATTTTCTTAGTAAAAAACAATCATGCTACCTACATATAAGCTCTTTTCCTACCTAATTTTTGCATTCTCCCTCTTTCTTTTTCACACATTTTGTGCCAGAATGACCTCTTCTGATTTTTCATTAGAACTTTGTTTGCTGCCTTATTTTACATAGGTCAGTCTGTACAAGAGTAAACCCAATTTATTAATTAAAAAATTTTCTTGGTCTCTCCTCTATTCTCTACTTGAGAATCTTTTTTATTATTCTTCCTCATGCCTTCCTTAATTATCATTTACTCTGTATACTCTTTCTTTTTTCTTCACTGTGATTTCAAATTCCACTCAAACGGGAACAAACCATCTCTGTTCTTATCTATGCAGGGTTGTTCTTTAATTAAGGTTCTCATAGAACTTACGTTAAAGGACTCTAATACGTATTCCTGGTACAAATTATTGAAATATTAAAACTGTAAAACAGTGCCACCTTCAGTTAAAATGAATTCGGTTAAATATGAATTTTGTGATATTGAGAGAAGAGTAAACAGATACTCAGGTCTGGCTTTGATTATCCATAAATCTGTGAGAGACACCCCTTCCCCTTCCACTTGGAGCCCACATACTGCTGCCAGTGTTAGAGATACATTGGTGATAATAACCATGGTTTTTCTGAAAGTTTGGCTAGTGTAGTCAACAACTCAGCACCTGCATACAAAATCAGGATCAAGTGCTTTAAATGGACCTGGAAATAATGCAACTCTTAATTAATTCAAGAGTCTCTGCTGCGGGCATATCACAAGGAAGAAGCTCAGGCATTTCTTTCAGATGTCAGTAGAAATCCGACTACTTTGTGTCGATTTACTACAAGCCCCCTCCCCATATTAGACAAACAATATGTTGCAATACTGCATTAAAAAAATATGGGTAGTTGTCAGTGTTACTCACAGACTTTCTTAATGTAAAACATGCCATTTTTGTGATTTTTATTGTACTCGGGACAATTTAGAGGTATTCCGATGTTTGGCATTAGAGTGTAAGTATCACAGAAACTGCCTGTCACGAGGGTAAAGTTTCATCTGTGCATGAGATTGCCTTTATTGCTGGAGAAAACCATTACCCTGTAGTTCTACAGATGCTTATATACCAGATAAAACTCCCACTCTCAGCTTCCCATGCTCTAGACATAGAGATGACTAAAAAATACTCCAAAGTTAACAGATGCTTCCAGCTAGAAATGTCCTATAAGGATCAATTCTGATTCCTAAAAATAAAATAGATGATGACAAAATTGTTAGAGGGGTTGCTTACCAATTGCCCACTTTTCTGTTTTTTGTCCCAGTAGTTCTAGGACATCTGTAAGTAAATAAATATTTTTGAAAACTGTAAGTAAGTCTACAAGACTCTGGATTAGTTTGAGTTTTGTCTTCCTCAGGAAGAACCCAGAGCACACTATATGGTGAAGATCTACATCTGCAAATTTGACCCCTGCAGATTTTCACTCTATAGAGGGGGGTTTTGTGCCAAGGAAATACTTTGCATCTCATGTCTATTAGGCAGCATAACACTTCTTTCATTCCCTGCTGTGAATAAAGTCTGCAGTTTTTGTTTTCATCTCTATTTTTGCTTCAGTAATACAACAATAGGATTATCCAAGTCTCCTATATTAATGAATGAAAGTTAAGGAAATAATTTTGACAACATAGTTGGGAAAAAAGTATTTTCATCACCTCTTAAGAGTGTACTAGAGTTATTTGTCAGTTTCTGGAATCGAAACTAGCTGCTCCACATTCTAGCCTCCTGCTTTAAACTCAGACCATCTTTTACTGTTGTTTATAAAAGAATCAAACCGTATTTATTTGACCCAGACTTTTAATGGTCCCTGTCTGAGTTCATAAGTATGGGGAGATGAGCAAGAGGCTTTTCCTCTGGAGCAGCTGTTTAAGGCTATTCAACATAACTCCTGCTGTGCTGGTGCTTTGGAGGCTACAGGCAACACTTGCTTTTGCTTCTTTACGGACAAGCATCTGAAAAAAAAATGAAAGAGGCTCAAGCCTTGTCCAGGTCCACTCCAGGCTATAATTTCAGTGTTGCATGAAGAAAAACCCTAAGGGCTAATGAAGCTTCCAAGGAGTAAATGGCACAAAGAAGTACTGTGTCTGCTAGTCTGACTTTCTTTCTTCACATCAGCTATATGGTTAATATATAATCATTTATTAAAAGCAGAGTAAGTACATCATATCAGTTAAATGAAGAGGATGTTTTTAAGTCAGTAAAAATATTGCTGGTTTTGGTGTTCCAGTTTTTTGTCTGGGAAAACAATGTTTGTAAAGAGATGTTGGAAAAAAAAAGAAAAATGGAAGTACCTTACTTTGCTGTAACTTTAATGAAAAAAGGAGGAATACATGACTTCACAATTATCCAAGGCAGATTTGTAACGGAGGTTGTTGCCTCTTCTCAGTGTCTGATTTTACAATTTGGTCACCAGTGGTTTATGTAGATGCATGTTACTAAAGTTAAAAAGTGGAGAAAGTGAAGCAACAAAATAAATGTAAGCTGAAATAAAGTGACGACAAACAAAATGTTGATGCCTTTTCCTCTGTCTAGACCCCTGTGTTGAAAGCAGTGTTTTCATAAAACTCAGACAGAATTCATTTCCATACTGAGTGCTTAATAGTTCCTGTCAGAACAAAACAGCTGGGCAACATATGGTATCCATTTCCCTGTATCACTTGGAAAAAATTTCACATGTAAATAAAACCAACATAAAAGTGTAGGCCTTTGAACCTAGAATCTTATACAATATATAAATAAGTCAGTACAGCGCGTTCTTTGTATTGGCCCACTAAGTTACATGCCTTTTGATTATTATTATTTTTATTTCTTCTTCAGAAATGTTTTCTTAAGCACTTCCAAAAGTATTAATGTAATTTTCAGACATCCATAACTACTAAGCCATACTAATCTTTTGCTTCAGATATTAATGTTGCACTGGAAGTGTATATATCTGTTTCCTTGGGAAGGTGTTCATGGCAAATTGTGTGTTTTGACCGCAAATTAGATCCCACTGATATGCAGTTAGCACATGTTATAAATCTGCTTTGTTTAAACAGTATTCTTGACTTTCAGAATGCATTAACTCTTAGTGTACGTTGAAAGGCACATAGTAACTGCCAAATGCTTTCATGGTTTTAGTGCTGTCCCTCAACTGAAAATAACAAAAGAAAGAAAACTCTCTGCCAGAGTTCCACTGATTATGAGGATCGTTAATATCACCGGCTGCGAAAGAATGCAAATTCAGTAGGATTGTGTTCAAGTGCAGTAGGATTAAGAGTTCAGTTGACTTGAGCTCCCTTCCCTCTCTCAAGTCAGATTCACTGGTCAAACTACCCTGCAGTGCAGTGAAATAATTGTATGGAAGGTCCAGAGCTATGGGGGTGTGTGGGTGTAGGGGTATGCAGGTTATACACATAAGGGATAGAAAGTTTGACAGAGAAGCCCAACACAGAGACAAGTTCAGAAGGAAGCGTCATACCTCATTAAGTGTGCCTAATTTTTGGATCAGAGAATCACAAAATTGTTTAGGTTGGCAGTATCCACTTAAGATCAGCTAGTTCAATGACAGTCCTTAGACAATGGCAGCTAGGGCAGGGGTATGTTAAAGCAGGGGTGTGTCCACTTGAGTTCTGAGTATCTCCAAGAATGGAGATTTCACAAAGTCTCCTGGGTAACTGTGCCTGTGTTGACCAGCCTCACAATAAAAAAATGTGTTTTCTTTTGTTCAGGTTGAATTTCTTATGTTTTACTTTGTGTCAGGTGCTGCTTGTCCTGTCAGTGGGAGAAAAGCCCTGTTACATTTTCTTAGGTAAAGATGTTGCCTTAATGACCAGTTTTGAATTATGAGACAGACACGGTTAAGGGGATAAAGGGTTTTACCTCAGTATTTTACTAGGATCCCAGCTGCACAGCTTGACAGGGTGGAAAATGCCAAAGATGCACCCTGCCTATAACATGTATACAATTTGTATAGACTTCACAAATTAGCATTTCTATGTTCAATTCTCCAGCAAAAAACTTAACAAATGAAGTAATGTCCTACGGCTCTAAAGAATCCTGATGGGATAAAGCTATGGCTCGGTTTACACAATATATTCCAGAGAGAAGGCTTCAACCAAGGCTGGAGCCTCTAGTTTGAGATAGTGTAGGGCGTGTTTGGTCTTCCCACCTAGCTATGATATCAGATTACAAGAATTACAAGCATGTAGACTGGGGGTACAAGGAATACATAAAGGGTACCGAAAGTGTCTACAAGGTATATAAAAACAAAAGGCAAAAAACACCAGGCATCAGTGAGATTCCTCCTGACTCTCCTTCCCCAAGCTGAGCAGTCCCAGCTCTCAGTTGCTGTTCTTATGAATTTCTCATTCTTGTGAGAAAAACACATCTTCCAGAGGAAACAGGCCTTAAAAATGCGTTGTTGTTACTGGCATTAAAACAAATCCACTGAATAGTTTTGACTAACTCTTTTGTTGCTCTCCCAGAATATCATCCTACTTTTGTCATGCATCTCAATGCAGAGCAGAGTGCAAACTAACTGTAGATGCCACTAGGCCATTATGCACAGAGTGGGTCAGGCTGGAAAGCCACAGCAGGTCATCTGGTTCAGCCTCCTTGCTCAAGTAAGGCCATCCCAGAGCACATGGCACAAGTTTGTATTTAGGTGCTTCTTGAATATTTACAGTGAAGGAAACGCCCCAGCCTCTCTGGGCAACCTGTTCTAGTGCTCACTCACTGCACAATAAATAATTTTTGTGATGTTCATGTGGAACTTCCTGTGCAATTTCTGCCTGTTGACTCTTGTCCTATTGCTTGGCACCACTGAACAGAGTCTGGTCCATGATCTTGACACCTTCCCTTCAGATACTCAGAGACATTGATGTGGTGCCTTCTCAGCTCTCTCTTCTCCAGGCTGAGCAGACCCAGCTGCCTCAGCTTCCCTGGTAAGAAAGATGCTCCAGTCCCTTAGTAGTGACAGCCCTCTGCTGGGCCCACCCCGGGAGCTCCGTGTCTCTCTTGTACTGAGGAGCACAGAACTGGACACAGCACTACAGGTGTGGCCTCATCAGGGCCAAATGCAGGGGGAGGTTCACCTCTAGATCATTGCTGGCAATGCTCTTCCTAAAGCACCCCAGGATACCTTTGGTCCTCTTGGGCAAAAGCACACATTGTTGGCTCATGGGCAACTTGTGTTCTTCATTAGAACTTGATAAGAAGTAATTATTGGTAGTTATTACAATACATATCCTTGAAGGAAGTTTCAGGAATCTCAAATTCTTCAGTTTTGATAGAGGTGCCATTAAATCTGATATGACTATGGCATATTATCATGTAATTCTTGTTTTCACTGTTTGGCCAGGTATATCTTTAAAGCATGCTATCATGTCACATCTTGCATAGCAATCACTGCTAAATCAAATTCCTCTTTTCTCTAGTTTCCAGCAGCAGCTGGAACTGTGGAGTCTCAACTCTTCTTGGAAATGCACAGAAACCAACGGGAATTGCAGATATGTGCAATAAATTCAGACCAGTGAAGAGAGTTTCCCCATTAAAGCACCAGCCGGAAAGCTCTGAGAACAATGAAAGTGATGACCAGAAGAACCAGAAGGGAGAATACCAGAAAGGCAGTGATTCTCAACCTGCACCTCCAAATGATGACCAGAGTCCAGGAGAGGGAGAGAGCCTTAAAAACAAAAGCACCGAGCCTGCTGTTCTGCTTGGGGAGCTGGAGCACTATGACCTGGATATGGATGAAATTTTGGATGTGCCTTATATTAAATCAAGTCAACAACCTGTTCCTTTTACAAAGGTAGCTCCTGAGAAAAAACTTTTGAGTGCATGTTCAACAGTGAATGGTCTAAGTGGCAAGACCTGTCCCGCAGGGAGCACAGAGAGCTCGCCTGCTGGCGGGACACAGTTCTGTGTGCTGTCTCCTGTGAAAGGCGCTCAGCTGAGAAAAACGCAGTCCATTGTCCTTGATCAGCACAAGCATTCTGCTGAAGAGTTAGAACTTTCACAGCCTTTAGTTAAGTGTGGCTCAGTTCATGAATCTGAAGCCCAAGGCAAGGGCTTCCTCAGCAGGACACTTGTTGATCCTCATGTTCACAAAGCTGATAAGGCTATGCCGAACTGCCACCGGAGGACTTTCCACCTGCAGACAGCAGTGGCAGAGAGCAAGCAGCTAGAGGAGCTGAGTATGAACTGGAGCAGCACAGGGGGCCCAGAAGAGAGGAATGAAGAAGTGAAAAAAATTAAGAGCATCTTAAACATTGTAAAGGAAGGCCAAATATCTTTACTGGTAATATCTTCTTTTTCATAAAAAAAAATAGAATAAAGGATCAATGATGTATTTATAAGCCAGCTAAGCTGCTGAAATTTGTGTTTTGAACCACTGCCCTTTTTATCTTGTACACTCTTTAGAAATAAAGCATATGGGTTCCCACACGGAAAGCATTGATATTTAAATAAAATACGCAGCAAGCCCAAGAAACTAGTTTTGTGTATGCATGGCCAAGATTGCTGCTTTATACAGTACACTGAAATTATAAAGAAGGCAGATATTTTAACTAATAGGATCTCTTAAATATCAAATTCAAATACTAACTGAGTTTTGCCTTTCACATTTGTGGGTCATTTTGCTCAATAATTGCTGGTTTACTGCAGTTGTTACGTAGGGGTTGATGATGGGAACAGAGAGGCTTCTGTTGTATTCTGATTATTATTCAGGAGTGTTTATGCTGTCTTGTTGCAGCAGCATTCTCAGGCAGGAGCTTTCTCTAAAGCCTTGTTGGCTTCTGACCCATATGAAGTTTTTTTAGTAAATTCTAGCACTGTGATCAGCACTGTCAATGATGGTTTCCAAAGTAACTGTTTGCAAGTTAGCACAATGATGCAGAGCATGTGATCTCTTCACGGAACAGCTGGTGAAGGCACAGTGTATGTATAAAAACTGTTTTTGTTTACTAGTCTAGCTCAAGCACAAAGGCATGCTGTTAACATAGAAACAAGAACAAAGGAAGATATTCAAAACTAGACAGAGGCAGAAGACAGTATTAGATTGCTCATTAAGAGATAAAAGCAAGTTAAATTCATGCTGCAGTAGGAATGGCGGGGGGGCCATGTTCATCATTGGTAAGAAAACATGGTTTTGTTTCAAACTGGTTGAAACTTCTTCATGAAGTATGCTCATGGAACAATAGTCTGGCAAGACTGCACAACTCTAGGAACTTAGTTATTGCTACTCCTTGACTCTGTCTTCAATCTTCTGTCTTCCTTTTGGAGTTTCTCAATCCAAGTATTTTGTCTCTAAATTCGAATTGGGCAGAAATAATCTATTACATCTTGGTGGTGTTGAACTTAGGGTGAATATCCCAACAGTTTTTTTCATGGAGACAAGGTATCACATATAAGTCTTTTGTCATGTGCTTTAACTGCATTTTGAATAGTGTGAATAGTAACACAAGTTACCATTTTCATGATAAGCAAAATTAATCAGGAATGTCTTTCAGAAGTCATGGATGCCTTCTCTTCAACTACTCATGAATATAACGCCAGAAAAAAAAAAGCAAAAGGAAAGGAGAGAAAACTCAAAATAGACAGAAATTATGAAAATGTAGATTTTTTTTGCAGCTGTAGATATTTGCTTGCATTGACCAGACTTAGTGCAAAGACTTTGAGCCACTCAAGATCTTGCACTGTTGTATGACAATTGCATGAGAAGGAAAGAAGCTTCACAGCCAATCAAGCCAGTGAATATTCCACCTCTATGCTTATGCTAATAGTAGCCAGGTTCTATACAGTGACATGAAAAGTTCCAGATTTTAACTCATAAAAGAACATGCCTTTTGGGAAACCTCCTTGTGTTTGGTTTGCGTCTTGGGCTGTGAGGATAAATGTATCTTTCTATCCTTAGTTTAACTAACATACGCTTTTTTTGACAGCCACATTTAGCAGCAGATAATCTGGATAAAATCCATGATGAATGTGACAACAATCTGTTGCATGTAGCAGCATCAAAGGGACATGCAGAATGCCTGCAGCATCTCACTTCTTTGATGGGTGAAGACTGTTTGAATGAGCGAAACATTGAGCAGCTAACTCCAGCTGGATTAGCAATAAAGGTAACAAGCTCTTTCCTCTACTAGGAAATGTAATCATAAAGGTCATTTAATTTCCACCTGTGATGCCAGTAAGAAATGCATGCATCAGGATGTTATTTTTCAAGATTTTAAGTGAGAAAAAAAAGCCCTGTTGGCTGGTACTATGTAAACAAAATAAAGTGGATTACTGCACAATATGTAATATCCACTGTATCAATTTTTATGTTGTTGTCAATGCATATACATTAGTTTTTAAATCAGTCTGCTGACTCTGAAGTCTATTTGTTATATTTTAAGAAGCTTTTGCATAACTTGGAATTAGTTGTTTCTTTAGGGAACATAACATTTTCTTGGGTTTTTTTTCAAATACTGGTATAATCTTGCTAGACAAGTGTGAAAACATGCTTACAAAGCTTAAAAGCATCTTGAGGTGAAAATTCCTGGTTGTCTAAAGCAGTTGCATCAAAGTTAAAATATATGTGTTGCAGAGCAACCTGTTAAAATCTGGAAAAAAAAAAGTCCAAGTTTACAGGGAAACTTATTATGTAGGAAGGTATGAAAATGTATGTTGTTACTACACTAAAATAAAAGATAGTACAGCAAGGCTAATGATTTAACTGCAGTCATTCTGGCTCTTTGGTAAGAGAGACTGAATGGTTGTCTGTCATTCCTTTTATCCTCTAAGTACCTTAAGAATGAAAAAGGGAAGGGGTGAAATACAATGCAAGAGTTTCTGCTTCTTCAGGGTGGTTGTTGTTATTTTCTATTTGGGCAAAGATTTTGCGACTGAGAAAAGTTTGGTGGGTTTGAACCTGCAGTTTTGCATATTTGAGACATAATTTCAATGACCCAGGGTGCTCACGCAGGTGGCAGGGCTGGGTTTTTTGATTTTTCTGGGTCAAACCTTATGAATAGAAATTGGAACTGCTACCTTGTTGTACTAACAAAATGCTTCAATATCTTGGTCTATGTCAAACTGTTTAGTTACAGTCTGTCAAGTTAAAGCCTTACAAAATTTTAACTACTTTTCTTTCTTGTTTTTTCAAGCTAGGTATATAATATGTTTGTAAGCCAATAAATTGTGACACTTATCACTTCTGTGGAGAATAGGTGCACATCCCACATGTTATAACATTATGTGAGTTACAATGATATGAAGAAGAACGAGAAAAATAAATGCCATTGTATGAGTGTTGGAAACCACTCTGGAAGTAAGGATTAGGAGGTACAAAATTTAATTATTCCACATCACTTAAAAGCTCTTACAGAACTTTGCAAACACCGAGGACAAGCTCAGTCATGCAGGTCATCATTAGAAATACTGGTACTGGAGTACGCTCACTTATAGAAGAATTCTGTCACATTTACACTCTCTTCTGTGCATTATTTTCTTCTATGAAAGCCAATTAAGCCAGCCTTTCTGGAGAAAATGATGAAAGGTTTCATTGGCTTATTCTTTCAATTTTAAGCAAACTGGAAATTTTAATAGCTCTGATAAGCTTTTCACTCTTTAGTAAATGTGTTTGGGATAGAGACAGCTGGAATTTCGTTTTTGGGGTTTTTTTTCTTATTTAGAATGGTCAGCTGGAGTGCGTTAGATGGATGGTGAGCGAAACAGAAGCCATTGCGGAACTCAGTTGCTCAAAAGACCACCCAAGCCTTATTCATTACGCAGGTTGCTATGGCCAGGTATGAATTTCAATTACTTTTTCAAATAGATTACCTAGATTCTTATACAATAATTTTAATTAAAGCATGTGTGTCATTTTGTAGCTTTTAATTACAGGTGTTCTGAATTAGTTCAAGTACAGCAAAATCTTTCTCAACTTAATCTGTGTAATTTTTTCATCATTTTCTCTCTTAGGTTGTTTGTTTGTTTATTTGTTTTTTTTGGTAGGTTGGTTTTTATTTTATAAACTTTGAGTAATGGCAAGGAGAAGATTACTGGCCAACCAGTAAATCCCAAGAACATCTGTGGAAATTAGGTGTCATCTAGAAGACTCATAAGACACATTAGAAGAGCAGCAAATGTTTTGGGATAGTTCACATACTCTTTCCAGGAGAGACTAATCTCAAAAAAATTTTGCAATTTAAGAATTCATTTTATTGGCTGTGAAGGATGGTAGAACTTGAACATCATCTATCTAGCTTTAGCCCCTTTCATTGAGAACTACATGCAAAAATATGTTGTCAATTCATAGAATATTCTAGGTTGGAAGGGACCCACAAGGACCATCAAGCCCAACTCTTAAATAAATGGCCCATATGGGGACTGTTCCCACAAGCTTTCTGTCATTGGCACCACGCTTTAGCCAGCTGAACCAACTGTAAATCAATCCTGTTTCACACCTAACTTACCTATTAATATAATGATAAGACACCACTGAAGTACAGCTTTCTAGTGCTTTGTTAATAACTGGAGGAACATAAATGCCACTTAATTACACTACATTCTCTTCTCACAACATCTGTTTTTTCTTAAGCAGACTTTGCAGTAACCCTTCTTCAAGGAAGCTTCTCCAGGATGGAAGGAGTAGGGATCAATTATTCTTGTCTAAACTCTTTGGCAGATGGACCATTTTATCCCCCAGTTTCTTCAATAAACATTAAAGATAAATCATAGAATCACAGAATAATTGAATGGTTTGGGTTGTAAGGAACCTTGAACTTCCAATCTCCTAGTTCCAACCTCCCAGACAGGGACAGGGACAGCAAACCTCACTGATTTTGTGCTAATATTTTTTACCCTCATTAAGAGAGAACAAACAAAATATAAGCACCAAGAAAATCATTCTTTGCTGTGTAAGTATAGTTGTCTCATTCAATGTCATACAAACATTCTGGCATATTTCTGCTGCTAAGTTCTTCTGTCCAAGCATGAGTTTACTGTAGGGGAAAGGAAAGAGAGGAGGCAGGTTTGGAAGGCTATGGAGCTGGAAGTCTGCCCTTCCTTTTGCTGTTTCCGTAGGTACACAGACACCCTTGTTTTCATGCTGTGCAAAGACCTCCTTTATCTTCACTCACCTACTATGCAGATGTTAGTGGTGCCAGATAGGACCCTGCTAGATGTACAGATTGATGGTGTCAGCAAGTTTACTGTAAATCCAGCACTCAGGATGGGGAAAATGTGAGCCAGATCAGAACTGGATTAGAGAAAAGAGTGTTCGCTACTGGGAAGAAAAAGTTTGGAAGGAAAAGTTGCATGTGAACTTAAATTCATATCTTTGCTTGATTCACCTAATTTTGTCCTCATCTTTACAGATATTTATATAAACTAAAGCCAGTGAATCTTTAGGCTTTTTCAGTGAGCTATGCTATCTACTGCCAGAAACAGATCTGGCACACTTTATCTAGATTCTTTTCAGAGCAGAATGGAAGCTCTACCACTTAAGAAACACTGGCTTATAATCAGCCACCCATGAAATTTGAAAAGGTGGTATATAAATTACTGACAAATTTTCTTAGTTAGTTGAACACCGAAGAAAGTTCATATGTAATGTCAATTATGGGGTTTTTCTTGAATCCATAAACAACCTGCAAACATCAGGGAATATTGAGGCTTAAGGGCTGCCAGACTATCTTACCCAACTGTGTTAAGGAAAAAAAAAAACTTGGAGAAATTTAAATGCTTACTTGGCTCTGTCCTTGAAGCTTTAATTTATTTTACCATTACTTACATGAGAGATAATCCATGTAAACACTGGTCTTGGCAGAATTACAAGGGTAATATTTTTACAAGGAAGACCTGTTATTGAATACTGTTCTAAAAGAGTCAGTCCATCCATTGTTTCCCCAGGCATTAGACATGCACGCCATATTTTTCTTCAAGAATTATAATTTAGAATGAGAAACATAAGGGAGTTCATAGCAAAGCTTTTATGCTAAAGGTCTTCAAATTACAGTCATGGCCTGTCTCCATGGACATGTCAGCAACATCATGTTTTTCCAATGACAGAGGGACCACATAAATTAATGTGATTGAAGAGAATGAAAGCTCAAAGTCAACCTGTAGCCTGGTCAGCATACTGCCTAGCAATGGTTTCTTCAAGCATGAGATTATGCAAGAGAAACCATGATGGCTGGCCGGTGTCTTCATGCTGGGCATAAGTCATGAGTATAGGGCATGCCAGCTGTGCCTGGCACAGTCCCCGTGTCACAGGAAGATGGTGATGCAGTCCTATGTGCACATCATCCTAGTCCAGGCTAAGAGCTTCACAGGGCTGTAAAAACCTTCTGACAGTGACCTTGTGGGAGTATGGACTGCACAGGTGTGAGGCAGAGGGTGGGGAATGCCAAAGGTTTGTGGTTTCTGAGCTCCAGAGAATGTAGGGGGACTTTGGGGAACCAGCCTAAAGCATGACTAAGGACCTGGAAGGGATCCTGTGCACCTTAGTGGTGGTCTGGTTCTGGAGAGCAAAGTGGGGAGGAGTGCATGACATTCAGATATGCAGATACCTAATAAAACACCTTTTTATTACACCTCAGCATATTTGCCTTACTGTCTAATGTAATTTTTACAAGGGTAATGTTTTATTTTCACTTACTCCGACTCCTCTTCTGGGAAGGGATATGGGAAAGGCCAGCTTAATTAATTAATATCAAGTGATGGAGCTAAGATTAGTTGTAGAGTCCAGTACTCTTTAGCATGCTAACCCTTCCCATTTTAGGCTATGTAATGATTTAAATGGTCCATGTTAGTTGTACTTTCTTCTCCAAAAATCCTCCAAACAAAAGTCAGCAGTATGTCCCAAATTTTCCTGAAATAATTTTGTAGGGGAATTTGAATTATTGTAGGTCTAGAATATGCCAGACGGATGTTAATAACTGCTAAAGCATAAGACCGTTGGAGGTTTTAAACACAACAGATGTACTGAATAATTCATCAGGGTTTATCAATTCCTATTACTTAACAAAAATGTGATTATTTTCCATTATCTTAAGCTGATGAATTTTCTTACTATCTTTCATTTTGTATGAATACATTGTCTGAATAAGTTTATTCCTGAGAACATTTTTCTTGCAAATATATAACATGAGTGTTAGTAAAGTGATATGTGGTATACTTGGATATAAGATGATTTTTTCCCCCTAGTTTCTTGGGTTTTTTTGATCAAGGGTAAATTTGTTGAAACACAAACTGTTTGAGTAGAACTATGACTTTGTGTCTGTGACGATTTGATGCACAGATATTCATTCCTAAGTGCAGATGATTGAATATAGCCACCCAGCCACTTGAATTCCTTGTTGTAAAGATAAATGAGTAGAAAGCATCATTTGCTCCATGCTGATTGTGATCATAAAATTATAGAACATGCTTAACATTCTCTCTATTATGTTTCAAAGAAATATATGATTTCAAAGCTATAATTGTCTTCCAGTTCTGCAGATAACTTTTGCTAAAATATTTTTCTTTTAATTATTAAAACATAGGGGCAATTCATAGGAGTCGTATAATGCTTCTTCATTGCTGGCCAACATAACCAGCATGTTGAGAAAGTGCTCAAAAATATTTTTAAAGGGATATGTGATCTGAGGTCATCTCTCTAAGCTGGCTGTCAGCCATTTTGGGCATTCAGTCAAGGAAAAGTCAAAATACCTATGCTTTCACCTTGTGATAAGAATGAAATTGCTTCTAAAGTGAAGATAAGAGGAATATAACTCAGAGTACCCTCTGAAGTAGTAAGTAGAGACCCAGATGCTTGAATGGACAGAATAATCTAGAGTAGCTCTAGAAGAGTCTGACAATCCCTCTCCTTTTCATTGAGACTAAAATTTCTGTGGTACTTTTACACAAAAAATTACAAGCTTATATCCAAGCTTTTCCAATTTTTCTTCATTTTTATTCTTTCTCTTTTCTACTTAATTACTGCTCAGAGTTCTATATGTGCTTTCAATATTGTTTAATTTAGATACACTTTCATTTTCCACATTTGTGATTTTGGGTGATTATGTACTTATGTGTCACTGAAGCTACTGAGGTGCTGCAGGTTAAATCCATGGATCAGTGTTTGCCTCAGCAACACCAAAATCCACAAGCCCCCTTTGAACTGGGGCTCTGAGTCAGTATAACACATGAGAAATATCAATGCAATATATTGAGAGAAAAAGGTGTTCAAATAAAAAAAAAAGTTTTAATCTGTAAGTAATTTAGTGTTTTCACCTATTAAGAGAGAAAACTGGGAATGATCTGTAGTCAGCTGCCATTTAATGGGCTCTGCTTTTCTATGTACTCTGTAGATTTATTCTAGATTTTCAGTATGTATCAGATTCAGTAGGGCAAAATGAAATGTAATCTGGAGAGGCAGGGAAAGTTCCTAGAGAAAAGGGATTTTTTTCCAAATAAACCTGCTTAGTGCACTGTATAACTTTCCGTTGTTGGAAAAGAAAACCCAAATATATGTGTATTGCACCTATACACATGCATAAAAACTGATGTTATAAAAGAAATAAGTTTCTACCTCAGTTTTGGCTTCCAGACTTTTAGTGACAAGTTTTTGCAGTCCATGTCTCCCAACATACAGGATATACAAATAATTCATGAGTCAATACACTGAGATCATTTCTGGTTTTAGTTGTTTTTCTTTAGCACAACCACACAGAGATGAGGAATGATTACAGATTTAAAGAATCTTACTGCTCAGCTCTGTCATCTGAGTGTAATTCTGTTTTAATTTTCCAGAGTGGCTTGTGAAGTTTGATCAAATTTCACAACCTGATTTTCAGATTGATATATGGGTTGCTCTGCCTCAGGTTTCATCAACAACAGAGGCACATATAATCTCTTTGTACGATTTTTCAGAATGTTACAGTAAAGTGTTACAATACTCATATATTTCCTATTACTTCTTCCATAAAATAAGGTATTTCAGCTTTTTCCCTTAGGGGGAAAAAAAGAAACCCCAAACCCCCCAAAAACCAAAACAGTTTCATCATGCACTAAGTCCTGCAAAGAGAGACTGAAAACAAAGAATTAATGGGTCGTATTTGTAACAGATGAGAGAACCAGTTTTCCTCTAGTATATTTAGCTTTTCATTATTTCTCATCTGTTGTGACATTTCTTTGCCCCTAGGAGAAAATCCTTCTGTGGCTTCTTCAGTTCATGCAAGAGCAAGGGATTTCACTGGATGAAGTTGACCAGGATGGAAATACTGCTGTTCACATAGCTGCTCAGCATGGCTATCTAGGATGCATACAGGTACAGTGATAGTAGAAACCTCTAAACTTCAGGCTTGAATGACAACAACTAAAAATTATTATTGGAAATCTAAGTGGGAATAATTATTGATACATTAAATTGTATGAGAAGGAAGAACTTTAAACCATAGTAGTCAAACTGAAATACGAAAGTTCTGGATTTTTGATTCTATTCTCAGTAATGTTGCTGCAAGCCTAAACTAACTTGTACTGCAAGATGAAACAATGATTATATTGTTTATACATAAACAGCTTGTGTGTATGTTTTTGTGTTACACGAGGACAGCCAGTGCAGATATGCATATTTTTCTTATTACTCTGATACTCTCCTTCTGTTTCTTTTTCCTTTGGTAGTTGTAGCTTTCCAGCTTTGGAGAATATAAGAAATAGGTTTGTCGAAGGATTTACACCTTGAGTAAATCATCCTTTTCTGACTTATCATTCTGGAATGAATCTGTGCTATACAATGAACACTGATGCTGATTTCTAACTGTTTCTTGATGAATCATCTTGGCCACTGAAGGCAATATAGTTCTGCTGTGTAGAGGTATAATAAATCAGTTTGGTTTCTTGTGTTCAATGCAGACATACCAAAAAATTCATGCTGAACTCGATGGCAACCATGGAGTCACAGCACCATGCAGTCATTAAGATTGGAAAAGACCTCAAAGATCATCAAGTCTGACCAAACTAGCACCACCAGCATGTTCACCATTAAACCATGTCTTCAAGTGCCACATCCACACTGGTTTGGAACACTTCCAGGGACAATTACTCCATGACTCCAATGTTCCAATGCTTAACAATCCTTTCAGTGATTTTTTTTCCTAATATCGTATCTAAACCTCCCCTGGCACAGCTTGAGGCCACTTCCTCTCATCCTGTTAACTTGTTACCTGGGAGAAGAGGTCAAACCTGGCTACAACCTCCTTTCAGGTAGTTGTAGAGAGCAATGTCCCCACTCAGTCCTTTTCTCCAGGATAGACACTCCCAGCTCCCTCAGTCTCACAGGACTTGTGTTCCAGACCCTTCCCCAGCTCTGTTGCCCTTCTCTGCACATGCTCCAGCCCCTCAATGTCTTTCATATTATGAGGGGCCCAGAACTAGTCACAGGGCTCAAGGTGTGGCCTCACAAGTGTCCACTGGCCACATTATTGCTCATACAGGCTGGGGTGCCCTTGGCCTTCTTGGCCAGCTGGGCACAGCTGTCTCATGTTCATCCACTGTTGAACAGCACCCTCTGGTCATTTTCTGGCTGGCAGTTTCTCAGCCACTCTGCCTCAATCCTGTAGTGCTGCTTGGGTGGTCCAAGTGCAGTTGAGCCTCATCTGGTTGGCCTCAGCCCTTCAATCCAGCCTGTCCGGATCTCTCTGAAGAGCTTTCCTGCCCTCAGTAGATCAACACTCCCACCCAGCTTGCTGTAATCTATGAGCTTACTGAGGATGATCTTGATCAGGGGATCCACGTTTTTGATTATGTTGATTATGACCCCAGCACTGAGCCCTGGGGAACAGCACCAATGACCGGTCACAGTCGGGATGTAAATACACTCCCCACCATTCCCAGAGCTCTGCCACCCAGCAGTTTTAACTCACTGACATCCATACCATGCAAAGTCAGTTTCTCTCAGAGAATACTGCAGGAAACAGTGTCAAAGCTTTACTAAAATCTAGTAAATACATCCACAGCCTTTTCCTCATCTCCTAGGTGGGCCATTTTGTCACAGAATGAGATCAGGTTGGTCAAGCAGAACCTGCCTCTCATAAACCCATGCTGTGGGTGAGGTCTCCTGATTGTCCTGTACTTGCTGTATAAGGACAGTCAAGATGATCTGCTCTATGAACTTCCCTGGCATGGAGATCAGGCTGATAGGCCTGTTCTTCCCTGGATCCTTCTTCCAGCCCTTCTTATAGGGGCCCAATTTGGCAACTTCCAGTCACTAGGACTTCCCTGGATGTTCAGCACTTCTGGTAAATTATTGAAGGTGAAACAACTTTGTGTTAATATGCAGATGTACTATCTGTCCATCAGATTTGCTAGAACCATTCGTCACAGGAGTACATTTCAGTATTTGTGTTGTCGGCACTTTGAGTACTTTGAGTAAAAGCTACTTGGAGAAGAAGTAATCACAAAACTTTTCCAGAAAATTGCAGTTATTTGATAAACGAATAGTCATTGGAGAAGAACAGATAAAAGAGCTAATAATGGCTTGGCAAAAAGGCAAGGAGTAAAAATTAAACTCATTAGGTCAAGTAGGGGAGGAAAACATGTCTAAGAAGAAGCAGTAATTCCCAAATGACTCAGATATATATCGGCAAACATATTAGTCCTGATGAACATGAACTGATCCACATCACTTTTCAGGCCACTGCAAATACAGAACACTTGTATTAGTCCAATGGTAAAAAAAATAGTTAATGAATTTGAATTAGCTAACCACTTCAGAGAGCTGAGTATGTCTGTGTACACTTTTACGTTGAATCCAAGAAGACATAAGTCCATAAAAGCCAGTTTGAGAGAATCGCATAAAAAAAAAAAGAAAAACAGGTTTAGCTGAATGAACAGACCTGAAGACAGTCAAATAGATTTGGAGAACATGACTATCTCTGCATTTTCTTATTGAGGGGATGTATTTTTTGGATCCTATACAAGCTCATAGGAGAATGAAATCAACAAATGGTCACATCCACGCTGTATCTGGTGGGCTGGTTATTGTCCTGTGGCCAGTTGCTATGATCAGTTGGAAAAAAATAGATGAAGACATGTTTATGATTTATTAGTGGGGAGGACTGTTGTAGTAAAGGGTGTGCTCAGGGTTTCTGTGGAGTGTGTGTTTAGGGTTGCTATCTCAGCAGTGCCTCATCAAGATGTGCAATGCATTTGAAGGAGAAATGAGTGTAGATGATTTTGAACAGAGTAGTGACATCTGCAGGCTGTTCTCACAGATAAAATTAAGCAAAAAAGAGACTAATCCTGGTTTCCCTGTGAAGAATAGCCTTAATAAATGGCCTAGAATTCTCAAGATTATTTTATTTTAGGTAAATATGCAATTCAACAAGTGCTTTGTGTTGAAGTGGGGCCATGAGAAATAAGTAATGAAAATATCTAGTGATGATAAAAATAGGCAATGTTAGTAATATCACTTCACTAACACCTCGCAGTCTTAAGTGTAGTTGATATTTTGTTGTGCTGTGAAACAAAATAAGCCATGTGCCCAGTAATATTATAGTCTAATTTAAAAGAATGTGCAGTGAATAATCTGGTAAGAAGAAAGAAGTGATAAAAGAAACAGGGAAACTATAAGCAGCAGCATAAAAAATGAAGAATCACAGGCTGTCAGTGATTCTCTGGCCCTCTTATTCACTGTTTATGAGCAGATGACACTCCTGTCATGTTTCAAACTGTTTGATTACTTTCTGCGAGCTCATAACACTCCTTTGTTTTCTTTCTTGATGGATCAAGACCAATCTGTTGATATGAGATGCAGCTCGAAGTTTCCTAACTTCCCTTTCTGTATGGTTTTAGCAGAACAGATAGACCACCCATTCCACTTCTTTGTCAGCAGATACAGAGGCCTCTGTGTCTGCTATTTGTGGTCAACAAAGTCACTCCAATCCTCCGTGATTTACCAGCTCTACTTGGATAAGTCAACGAAGAGCTCACCAATGCAAATCCTCTTCTGCATGTGTATGCATAAAGTTAATAATGCTGTCATTTCTGGGTGTATAGGATCAGTTTTCCAAGGGTGGGGGGGGGGGGGGGGGGGGGGGACAATCATGTGTGTCAAAGCATTGCTGAGAATTAGGTTCATTCTCCCTACTCCAGTATTTCAAATAGCTCCTACACAACAGATCATAAAGAGGGAAGAAGACTTGGTCTCAAATCTTGCTTCAGTTATTGAGGAGGACACCAGTCTGACAGAAGTCTGACAAAACCTCTTTTGCCCATAGAACACTGTTTATTCTAGTCTCCAGTAACTCAAATGTCATGCTTACAGCCTGCGTGGTTCTCCAGCAGCAAGCTAGCGTTCCCTGCTGGTTCTGTTTGTAACACAGGGATATACATCAGAGTACAAGACATTATATTTCAGTGGGTCTTCAAAAGAAAGTAGGGACTGTCCAAGTAAATGCAAAGCAATGAGACTTCTCTCAGCATTAAAAAGCCACAGTGACCAAACCCCCAAAATATCAGATTGATAAAGTCATTGTGCAGTTCTGTATCTGCAATATGAAATGTGTGCCTATTTGCCCGATCTTTCATGGGGCACATCATTGCTTGGTTAAGGAATCAGGACACTGGGTCTGCCCTGCTGGGTGTTTTAAACATAGGGATTCTGCTGTGATAGAGAATGGATAGCTAAGCCACAAAAAGAGTTAGCAGATACTGTAGCAAAGACATTGCTAAAATGAAATTCTAAGGGTGTGTGTTGCAATACCTTGCAGTGTGGAGATCCCAAGAATAGACCTGGTAAACCATTACAGTTCATCAGCACCCACTGGCGAGCAATGTGTTCACACTGCTCTGGACCCTGATGTTATCTAGATGTCCTGTGACTTCTTTTGTAGGTCTGCCATGTGTAAAGTTAATCACAATGTTCTGTAATGCATGGTTAGGTGCATCTGAAAAAGTTTATTACTGTGTTGCAGGAAAGAATCAATAGGTGGCCAAATTAAAGTCCCCTGTTTTCATGTGGTAGTCCCACTCACTGTGTGAATGCTGCAAGTGATGTTCTGCTGTACAAATAAATGAACAGAAAATAAATTAATTGAGTAGAACTTCAAAAGGAGAGGAAGGAAAAATATATAAAATATAGTCTTATCATGGCTCTTCTGAACTGCAGCTTGCTCTTCTATGTTGTCGTGTCATCTGAGAAGTAGATTTCGTTAGTATGTGGTTTGAATTCAAGCTGCATACAGATTTTTCAATGATTGAATTTTAAAAATTATTGGCTTAGACTAATATTTTCAAGCATTTTATTCAGGAGTGGTTTGTGTCAAACCATTCTTGTCCTGATCAGAAGTCACAGCAGAGAGACTTACAGATGTGACTGTTCCCTTTCATGTTTTTACAGACATTGGTTGAATATGGAGCAAATGTCACCATGCAAAACCACGTGGGAGAGAAACCCTCACAAAGTGCGGAGCGACACGGGCACACTATGTGCTCCCGCTACTTGGTAGTTGTGGAGACATGTATGTCACTGGCCTCTCAGGTTGTCAAGCTGACTAAGCAGCTGAAGGAGTAAGTGTTCCATTGTTAGCCAGAACGGAGTGATCTTAAAACAATACCATACTTCATCTTTAGTCTATTAGCAGTGTCTGTTTTTTTCTTCTGATAAATGACATTTTCAAGTCAGATTTCTATCTAATTTCTCCACCCTTTCCTGCTCTCAAGTATTTGTCCCTTCACCCTTATCAGCCCAGTTTTTCAGCTGTTCTTTTTGTGGCAGTTTGCTGTGAACACAGATGAAGGGAGTGGCAGCTGAAAATGGTATGTATGAAGCAATCCAGTCCCTTTTCCCTTTACTTTTATTTTGCAATCACACCATTGCAGATCATCGTTTCTATTCGTATAGCATGCTCTTCTATACAGTGAGTGGCTCTTCCCACTTACACTGCTGGGTGTTGATGTTGGGAGGAAGAGTTGAAATAGTAGTTGGAGATGTTTTTTACTTGGAAGGTCACCAAGACCTACAATAGTTACTCAGAAAATGTCTTCTGTTCTGTATTTCTTCATATGAACTGGGCTTAATATTTTGGTATGATTTTTATTAAAGATTCTGTGAAGAGCCTATTATTTTGAAACACAAATTATTCTGATTGCTTGCTCTAATTGTGGGTGCAGTTGCTGTGACTTAACATGTCAGTATTCTCATAAGACTCTTAGAACCTATCGGCACTGGCCTAAGCTTGTCAGCTATCACAATCCATGGAAAGAGCTTCTGATAACCCCATTTTTTGAGGAAACTGTATCATTTTATGCAAGCAATGTGCAGTTAATTGCATTGAGTACCAATTAAATACTCTGCTAGCAGGGGAGCTGCAGAATGGCCTTGGTGAGAACAGGTGAGTGGCTTCTCTTTGCTGGACAGAACTCTGCAACAGACCCACTTCAGGACACAGCTAAGCCCTGCCTGTCATTCTGGTAGCACCTCTGTGAAAACATATCTAAAAAAGAGCAGAAAATGCCAGAGAGGAGAAGAGAGCAGAAGAGTGATAATCAGAAGGAACAGCAAGGTTAGAGGAGCTGGAGGTGCACCATGGTGGAGAAGGCAAACCCCAAAGAGACTGTGACCTATTGAGTGCTTGTGATAGAACAGGCACATCCCTTGAAAGGGATGAGTGGGGGGGAAAGGATCAACAGAGAGAAACCGCTAGACATGAACCCTGATGTGCGCTGCATGTTGGCTTGCTGAAAAGACTGGGGATAACCCGCAGCAATTACAAGAGGGGAGGGAAGGTGTCTGGAGCGAAGCCTGAGAATGGCAGAGAAGGTTCCCTGGATATGTCAATGTATCTCATTGTAGCTGGTCCATTTGCCGAAATATCTAATCAACTGGCATAAAGCAAAACAAATAAACATGAGCATTTCCCTGGAAACAGCATTAGCATCTTCATATCAAATATATAATGAAATAGTTTTCCCCATAATTCAGCAGAAAAAAAAAAAAAAAAACAAAGAAAAAATACATAATCACAGGAAGTAGAAGTGGCAGCCACAGAATTTCAGTTTCAGTTCTCTTCAATTCTCACCTGTATTGATTAAAGAAAAAAGGAGTTGCTACATCAGTCAGCAGGCTGCCTACTCTCACAGAATAGGTGTGACTTCCATTACAAAAGCATTAACATTTTTCCATGTATCCCCACTGTTGTGTCACAGACCGCATCCATAGAAGTAATTTAAATTATTCTTATCTAGCTCTTGATGGCTTTCTTTGCTTGTTGCAGTTTGAGTTGAATCTGCTTCCTTTCAGCAGCTTGTTTTTTAGGCTTCAGTTTAGTTTCAGTAAGTGCAACAGCAGCCTTTTCTCCCTCCTCTACAATGATATGCAAGTCTCTTTTGCGACACTTTGCAGTTTACTGAAGCATTGAAATAATCTATTTTCTGCTTGAAGGAGCAGCTTCTGCATGGCTGTTTGGGCTGCAGACTCAGGCAATGGAGGCATTGATAGATGCAATGGACCATGTTCAGAGGCTCGTGCTCAGGAGACAGAAGGGATGATGGAAGAAGACTCTTGCCCTGTTTTGCAGTCCTCACCCTTCTTAAAATCCAAGGATGGTATGAAGTACATTGAAGTGGAGTTGTTCGTCAAGGGGACCTTGATCACAGCGGGGGAATCCACTGGCTGCAGCTGCTCTAAAAACCCCGAAAACTATTCTGAAGATCCTGAAGACATCAGATGCCAACAGATGGAAGCCAAGTTTACTGTCGAAGTCACTTCAGCTGTTATGTAGGAATAACTCCCAACTTGGGCAGTTGAGCTGGCTTTCCTGGATTTTGTCTGTCTGCTTCTCCCAGGGTTAATGAACATTGTTCTGGAGACAGAAGAGATATGATTGCATCATGATGGATTATGTGAACAGTCAATTCAATAATGAAAGCCTGTATGTGCTTCCAAGACTTCCCTCAGCTTTCATAAGCATGAGCTGATGATTCAATCCTCTTTATTTTGAGTGCCTTATTAATGAAATATAAGAGCATCATCTGATACCGTTATTTCCACAACCGCAGTAAGACTGGAATGGTTGATATTCTGCAAGAAGAAAAGCAGTGAAGGAACTGTCTTAGATGAGCACTTATCAAGATGTATATCTGCATATGTTTTAACACAAAGAAGGATCTATCATCTTTCATTACCTTTTTATGAGTTCTTCCAGTCGTCAGGCAACACAGAGGAGTTCTAGAGAGAGGTTATTCCAATCCGTCGTAGTGTTTGGAGCCATTCCTGAATGGAAGGCACAAAAAGAAAACAGTAACATCATATTTTTCTAGTCTTCGCATCTTTCAGTTCTTTGAACCAAAGCAACACAGATGACAAATGCAAAGGAATATGGAAAAATATTCTGAGCTGGGTCTAAGTCTCCATTCAGGGACAAAAGTCTTTATATTTGGAAGAAGGAAATAAGTGGGGATTACAAAGATTCCATCAAATCTTCATGAGAGGATTAATTGAGAGTTTTCTCCAAAAGCAAAAAAACCCAAGCGATTCTTTCCATAGGTAGAAAGGAAAATGGCCCACAAAGATCTGCTGTTACTAGCTTCAGAGTGCAAGCTTTGCTTTAAATCTCTTAATTACAGAATTTTTTTCAATCCAGTATGACTTTCTGACCTAACCAAAATACTTTGGACAGTCACAAAAGTTTAGAGACTATACAAAATAATACACATAGAGTCATACTATACAAACAGAGTCTATACAAAATAATTTGCTATAATTTTACATCCTTCATAGGTCTTAAAATCTTAGTTATTCTCACACTGATTTCACCTGTCTAAAAAAAGCCATGGTTGCCAGTGTAGAAAATTCCTATGCTGTATCACTTGTATTATTCGGGCTTTCCTGATCTGAAGAGACCATGTCAGAATTAATGGCATAAAGTGAATGTTTCCATAGACTTCTTATGCAATGCTGCTTGACAACAGACCTGCATTTCCAAATTGCGCTGTCCTACATTTATGGACCTGGATGGGCAAATCAATTAATGAATGAGACACCTACTGGTTCTTTTGATATCCTATCACACCAAAATCTCTGTCGAGACTGATCAAAACAAACCATAAGTCAAAAGATGAAGTTGAGAAAATAATTTAATATTTTCTTTTGTGGACACTTTTTTATGTTCCTATGAAAGAAACCATTATTTTCCTGGAACTCCATAGGAATAGCTATAAAAATAGCTGAAGAAAAAAGTCTCTGTAGTGGTATGGTAAGGTGTATGCAAGTTGGGGTTTTTCAGCTGGGTGGATTTTTTTTGTGGTAGAACAATTTATATAGACATATAGTAAGAAACCCAATATAAACTTTACAATGTTCACCTCTTTTTTACTTAGTTAAGCCATTTTATGTTCTGCTTTGTAGAGCAGTCATTCTTGGATTATTTGAAAAAAATTGGAGAAATAAGAAAACATGCTATGAGAGATACTCCAGTAGAGCCCAGTGCCTCTGCAGTTACCGATTTCCCTGATTTCATAAGGAGATGTTTGGGCTCCTTAGATGTCTAAATAGACACAGAAGGGTCCTTACATTTACTCACTGGGAACATTGTCTAAGCTAAACCCCTCCAGAATTTGGCCATCAGTTATAATAAAATAAGTGTACCCTCTTACTCCTGAAGCTGCAATGATCTTGTCTCCTACATCAGTCTGGCTTTAATACTTTGCAATATTGCTATTCCAAGAAGTTGTGATCCCTTGTTTCCAGTGTTATCTTGGAATATGTATGTGTATGTTATTTATTTTTAGGATAGTGCTGGCAAGATGTGTGGGTGTCAGTGACTTATGCACTAACCAGTTAAACTATGAAAGTGAAGTAAACTTCAACTCTTTTAGCACAATAAATTGTTAAGTGGAATGAGAATGTTAACTCAAGAAGACGATGTGTCAGAGATTTCCATTGAAGCTAAAAACATAAAAACCAGCTGCTTTATTTAGATATTTAGTAACAGAAAGCGAAGGAAAGATAAAAGGAAAAGAAAACAGATAATTTGCACCACCACCTAATCGCAAATGAAAATTTCTCTGGTTCTTGTGAAAAAGTATCTGGGGACTTGCAATATATGCTAATGCTGACAGATGGTAGGAATAATTTTAAAATAGTCTAAGGTAATGTGTAGGCCAGAGGAAAGAAGATGGAAAATTAAAGAAATAAAGGATCTGCATAAAGCATGGCTGTATCGTAAAATGCGATGGCAAGGCAGTATGTCAAGATCTCACCTTTATTTCTGTAGCACTTTTCAAACTCACTTTGTTATATTGAAAGTAAAACATTTGTTTTCTGCCAGCCCTGCAAGTACAACCTCTAGTCTAAAAAGTGATCTGGATTCTTTCTGGCTTTGACATTGCCGGTTATAAAGACTGCATTTGGAACTCAGTTAAATCTTGTGCTGATGGCATGTGAGCTAGGAAAGTGTCCAGCTCGCTGGTAGAGGACTGCCTTAGTTTGGCAGCTCCAACAAGAATGAAAGTACTAAAAACATATTACTTAGACAGCAACAGAAGCAGAGCCTGGGAGAAGCAGATAAAAAGTCATTTTCCCATGGTCATTTCGTCAGGACGAGGGAATAAAACCCAATGTTCTGTTTCAGGTGAAAGCATATGAACAGTAATAAAAAGCTCTAAATTTCTTGTTCTCGATAGTTGTTTTTTTCCTATAGTTTTCCAATAATTCTGTCTGTGCAGTGTTTATGTGCACTGGAAATTACAGATCACTAAACAAGATTGAATGTTATCTGTGGTGGTCAACTAGCTAAAGGGGTATTTTGATGTGAGAGTGGAGTGTTTGAATTGCATGGGAGCAGGGAAAAGGAAAAGACCTTTTTGTCGTAAATTGATCTGTCGTTCTGGTAGAACTGCCTGAGGGGTTGCAGTTCATAATGCTCAGCTGAGTCCTTCCTAGGAAAATAAGTATGTTGCAGGACAACAGATGGCATTGCACATGACAAATGGTAAATGGAGTTTCTGCTATGGACACCACTCATATTGCTAACAGTTTTTAGGTACTATTGAGGTTTTCTAAGTGTTGGTTTCTAAAGTTATTTGCAAAACAGTGTAATTTACAACACCACACTGAAAGTGATAAACTGGAGTAGGTGTAGCACTGGGATAAGGTAGATGCAGAGCACAGATAGGACCTTTGGTAAGGCTGGGCAACAAGCAGATGTGGCACAGAAGTCATATATCTAACTCCATCCTGCAGCTGAACTTTGGACCAATCCTTTCCAGTGGGCAGAACCTCCTCTCTGAGTTCATTTGCGAATAGAAAGGGAGAAGTTGCATGAGCTGCTGCTCAGCTGATAAAGGCCATCCACGGAATATAGGAATTGATTGCTTAATGTGTGCACTTTCTATTCTTTTCCACAAGCAAGAAACAAATGGCCCTAAATCTGCCATATTTTTGTGTCTGAGTCACACCATTTCCCTTCACTGCTGCTTATGATCACGCACTCATCCTTGTATGAAGTATAATAGATAATCTGACAAGTAAGGTGTTCTCTGTTGTTCTTATACAGTGATGGCAAAATGTCAACAGAAATTCAGACAA